>CM070739.1:28233578-28856643 GCA_036346245.1 Bonia amplexicaulis
TCGTCAATGTTAAACTCGCGTCCGATGGAGACCAGTCTTGCAAAGGACAATAAGCCCGTGGCCTACATGATTGGGACGTAGCGGTCGTCCAGCTCCCACGGATCTCTCCCACCCCGTAGCTTGAAGGACGAAGAGCCAGCCGCGTCACCCGTCATCCATGAGTGGCACCGGTGGTTCTCATCATAGAACTGTTCGAGAAGGTCCGGTAAAGCCATACCTTCCAACAAACAGAATAGACCAAATATTACTACGAAGATTGATAATGACACTAAAATACTACAAGTTAGTGATTACATGCGTGTAATTACATACGAATAATTCATTAATTACCGACAATTTGATTACCTGTCTGAAAAAATTACGAGCGATTCATTATCGTCATCCTTACCACTTAATTACTTAGCACTAATTCATTATTTAACCCTAACTAATTGCCACTACAGTAATTATGACTGCTTAATTACATACTACCATACAATAACAAATTATGGGTACCATACGTATACAAAAATAGTATAAATTATATCTAAGTTAATACGACCTACTTACTTTTGTAATACAAACTACATCAATTATGAATAACTAAATAATACTAATCAACTAGGACTACATGAATAACGTCGAAAGCATACAATAAAAAATTATCTGCCTTTTAGGATAAGCAATAGTACGCGGCGTCCTTAATGAGCTTCTCAAAATAATGAGCTACGCACTCTTAATTTTGAGCGATGACCACGAGAATAAGCTTCTGCAATGAGTGATTGAGATGAGTGATGACGAACTGCGAGAGATTCGTATTTATGACCGAGCAAAAAGGGAATCCGGTGTGCTCACCCCACAAATTAAGGACTTCTTGTTGACGAGTAGCAGTTCGGGCGAGGGGGGCGCATGGTAATACTGAAAAATGTGCAGAAGAGGGAGCTAGCGAGTAGGGACGGCATGGACATAACGATATTAGTGCGGATGAGGGAGCGCGCGAGTGGGGACGGTACGAACATAACGATATTACTGCTGGCATCTCCTCCTCGGCTTTCCGTGAGGTCCTCGATGTCCAGGTCGACGTCATCCACACCTGGGACGAATGCACACTCGCTCGTGGTGGTGGTGTTGCCGAAGACGACTTTCAGCAGGTCCTCGTCTCGAGCAACTATGGCCCTGAACTTGTGCATCCCCGATTTTCCCTGTAATTGCACGATGTTACATCAGACCTTCATTGCAGCTTTGTGCGCAACGAAAGTATTGCAAAGATCACTGCACTTGGGAATCCAAAGTTACTCCACCGGTAGCCCCACCAATCATCGCTTGCGTCGATACAGCCAGTGTCAGGGTCGACGCCAAGCCTCGTCGCACGAAGCTTCAATGCCTTCCATTTGTTGTAATCATGACTCAGTTGCTCCCACTTGTTCTTGATTTGCTTGCTGATGTACGGTAAGCCGGTTCGCTCTGTGAATTTGCGGAGAAGGTTTTGCTTTCCCTGTGTGTTCAACCGTGAATATGGCCACTTGTGTGCCTCCACCTCCTTGGCGCATACTTGCAGGAATACAAGCGTACTCTCATCGCTCCAGGTAGCCGGGGTCATCTACAGCCATCGCGGCCAAGTGCAATAGGAAAGGTGGTGGACATGCCAGAGCAAACATAGTACCTAAGCGTACCCGTCTCTCCAGACAAGGGGAACTAAGAGATACATGAAAGTACGGGGAAGGGAAAGGATCAAACCTTGCTGTGGGCGGGGTGGTCACTAGGAGGACGTCTGCCCAAGGTGCTAGGCTGACCCGACGGGGACCTCGCCCGGGCTTGTAAGTGGTACCGATGGACAGGCCACGCGTAGGCGACCGAAGGCACCGCAGGTCGTGAACGACGGAGCTCGTGTCGTCGGCTCAACCCGAGATTGCCGATCCGTCGCGGGACTCCACGGCCCCCGATCTGCGAGTGACCCACGGCAAGGCCACCATGGATGAGCATGGGGACGAAGGCCCACTGGCGGGGAGGGCGCGGAGATGGCGCAATCGTTGGAGGATGGGTGCAGGGAAGGGCATCCGTGGGTGCGAAAAAGCACAGCTACCACAGGGGGTGGGTAGCCTCACATAAATACCGCTTTGGGGCTCCGAAAGAAGCCGCATCCACTGACACATACTCCGGCTCTAAGTGGCTTTGGGCTTCTTCAGCCG
Organism: Bonia amplexicaulis; assembly: GCA_036346245.1. Taxonomy (NCBI): domain Eukaryota; kingdom Viridiplantae; phylum Streptophyta; class Magnoliopsida; order Poales; family Poaceae; genus Bonia; species Bonia amplexicaulis. The sequence continues at coordinate 28,235,747 of CM070739.1, forward strand.
GAAGCCATCACCCCAACGCTTTTAGCCCAACGGAGCGCAACGTAAATTAACTCTGTTCTTAATACGACTCCCTTGTCACTTGCGCGGTGATTCTTACCCAGTTATTAGATATATCAGGCTCTCAAATCATACAAGTAAAACCATCATCATAAAGGCCCCGCTCGTTTCGGCTTAAGCTTCTGGCTTCTGGCTTATTTTGCACTATTCATAATTTCGTCTTTTTCTGAACTTTTGCTTTTTTTTGAGTTTTTTTGCCGGTTCTTTTTTTTGCCGTATTCGTTTGCGTTGTTTGTGATGGGCTAACATATTTTTTAATTTTTAAATTTTAATTATGTTAAATAAGCCTCTGTCAGCTACAGTGCTTTTCAGCCATAAACCATCAAAAATAAGCCAAAATGATCATCACCAATAAACTCACGCACAGCATTGGGTCCACCCATTTGCCCTCTACCGCCTCTTGCAAAAGGGACATCCATCGTAGCGACGCCAACGTGGGCGCAACGCTTTCCAAGGCATCCTGACGCATCCATCCATCCATGGCCGCCGACCGCGTCGCCGCACCGTTGGTCTACTCTCGCGTTCATCCCTCCCTCTCGTGAAGGAATCGCGGAATCCCCTCGTCCCAAGTAAAGCGAAGGCTCAGTGCTCAAGTGTCCCTCTCCTCCCTTCCTTTCCCGTTTTTTATTATTCCTTCCCCCCTCTATATATAAACTCCTCCCTTCTCAGCTTCTCAACTCGTGTGCTACAGCTACACACAACTGGGACGAGACGTGACACCAAAGCTGCAGGTTCTTGGACGGCCGGGCACGTACGCGCGCGCGCGCGCATACGACTATACGGGCATGGCGAGCAGCGGATACTACGACGACGTCCAGAGCACGTCGTCCTACCGCTACCGATACTCGCAGCCGGCGTCGTCCTTCCACCTCTGCCTCTTCCTGGCCACAGCGTCCCTCCTCGGCGCCGCGTCCCTCTACTCGCGCTACGAGTCGGCGATGGAGAGCCTGTTCGACCAGCTCAGGGTCGTCGTCGTCCTCTCCCCGCTGCTGCTCCTGCTCGCGGCGCAGTACTACTGGGTGGCGGCCTCGAGCGGGCGGCGGCCGCGCGGCGCGGGAAGCCTCTTGTCGCTGCCGATGGGGGAGTCCTCCTGGTACGACCAGCAGCGGGACGGCGCCGGGGCGTCGTCGCCGTGGGGCGTGGCGCTGGTGCTCGCGCTGGTGCTGCTGCTCATCTCCTACCAGTCTTGCTTCCAGGACTTGTGGTTCCCGCTCATCGGCCGCCGGTGAGCTCGCTCGGATCGTTGCAGCTAAGCCAGCTAGGAGTGGAGGAGCATTGGCAGGGCAGATTTTTTCTGTCTGGACTCTGCAGTCCGGGTTGTCAGGTGTCTTAATTAGGCTGTCAGCAGTTAATATTGGATGTAGTAATTGCAGTAAGCTGTAACAGTTGTGCTATAAATAAAGATCAGTACTCTTGCATGTTGCCACTATCAAACCCTTTCGGTCCTTGAACTAGCCAGCACTGTGGTCTGGCGTTAATTAACCGTTTTTGTCCTCTGACTTCCGAAATCCGAGTATGTGGGGATTAATTTGCTTATACGATCGAGGCATACCGCATCTACTTATTGACGATCTAGGCCATATGTATCCCGAACGCGCGTGGTGTTCTTCTCCGTGTTCCCTCGATCTGGACCGCTCGCTATTGATTCAACGGTCTACATCAAAAGTTTTTATATTTTCATCATTTACCAATTTTCACCTAAAATTTAAAAAATAAAAAATATTAATCCATCATAAATAATAAAAATGCAGGAAAATATTTTTATTTTCCTGTATTTTTTATTATTTATGATGGATTAATATTTTTTATTTTAAAATTTCAGGTAAAAATAGGTAAATAGTGAAAATATAAAAACTTCTGATGTGAGTCATTGGATCAATAGCGAGCGGTTCAGATCGAGAGAACACGAAGGAGACACCATGCGAGGGGACAGGGAAGCCGTTTTCATGTATCCCTTGTTTTTGAAACAACCAAGTAACTAATCCTTGCCCAGTGCAAAGTGGAAAAGAAGTTGGAAAAGAGAAAAGAGCCTAGCCAAACCAAATTATACATTAACACCGATCAAGCTTAGCATGCCATTTGCAACCAGCTAACTAATCAAACATAGTAAAGAACATGGACAAAGACCGAAAAAGAGGAATCTTGTTCCTGACTTTTCGTTAAGATAGAACCTTGTCTTTCTCCTCTTTCGGCTGCTGATGGACGGCTAAAGCTGCTTTCTGCGCTAATGGGCTACCCATAAGCAAGAGAACCCAAGTATTCCAGATTCTTGCTACCTCCGTAGCTGCAACTTCTAGTTCTACTGTGGCTAGCTGTTTACTTCTTCTACCTTTGCTAGTAACCAGGGGCGTAGCTGGGCCTCGGGCCTCCGGGGCAACGGCCCGAGGCCCAGGTCAAAGTTTTCCACTAACATCTACTGTAGCTAACAAGAGGTTGGACTGAGCCTTACTCTCCTCAGTGGGCTGGGCCCGAGGCTTGGGCCTCGGCTGGCTACGCCCCTGCTAGTACCCGTGAGTACTCGTAGAGTTCATACGACAACAACCTGATCGGTTTACAAGAACACGCACTCACAATGGTAGTTCATTCGCTTGACACAATAGTTTTCTTTGACATTTCTTGTTGCTGTACTAAAAACCCAGTTTAAATTAGACTAACCCTATGCACTTCGACTCGAATTTACACAGTGATTAACTGTACCACTAGCAAGTTCTTATTGGCACTGTTTTTTAGACTGCGGTTGATAACTTTGACTGTGTTTTTCAATATGGCAGCAGATAATAGACACATCGACATGGACTATGTACATAGTTTTAAACTTAAAAAGTCATTTGAAAAATCCAGTTCAAGAAGCTGTTATTTTTATTTTAACTGTTGAAAAAACCAAAAAACCTGAAAAACATCCAATCAGGTCATTCGAAGCCAACAAGAGAGGCCTATCTAGTAACAGCAGCCCGTTTCGCACAGTCAGTATAAATGGGCTGGGCTTAGGAATCGGGTCGGACTCGAGCCCAAATCGAGCCCTCTTCGAGCGACCACCCGCACCACTTACTACTCCGAGTCCGACCCTCTCAGGCTCTCACTCGCCAAGGCTAGCACACCCCTGAGACCGAGGGGGTTTCGAATTGGCGCCAACCATTCCCCCAATTCCCTCCTCCAACTCTAGGGTTTCCGCCGTTGTACTCCGATATGGCGGAGGCCACCGCCGCCACCCCGATGGACATCGACGCTGCCGCCCCGCCGGCGGGGGCGGCCTCCAAGGGCAAGGCACCTCTCTCCGCCCCAGCCGGCAAGGCCGCGCCCTGGGTCGAGAAGTACCGCCCCCAGTCCCTCGCCGACGTCGCCGCCCACCGCGACATCGTCGACACCAGTAAGTGGCCGTAGCCCCGTTTTGTCCCGGGCATCAGCTGTATGACCGTTAAAGGTGCGGCGTTTTAGGGTTTTGGGGGCGGTTCGATCCCATTAGGTTTTGGATTTGGTGGTCTGCTAAAAAGGGGTTTTTGTGGGTAAGTTGGTGCGACTACATGGAAGTTCGATACGGTATATGGGTTCTGTGATCAAGTCATATGGTATAGCTTTACTAGTGATTTGATGAGATTTGGTGGTTCCATATGGCTAGGATTTTGGATTTTCCTAACATAGCCGTTAGTCATGTTCGATTGATTTGAAGCTTTAGGGGAGCTTCTATGCGGTGTGTGTTTTAGTGGCTAGTAATTTGCCGTTTGTGGTCGATCTGATGCCTTGATGGTTGTTAGTGCCACGTTGGTCTCGACTCTTCTGATTAATTCTGGGTTTTGTGAGTGATCTGATGCGATTTTTTACTTGGTTAATGTCGCCTGTAATTTTGGGTGAGAACTTTTTTTTTCCTCAAGTGTTTTCGTGTGAGCTGATTGTCATATGGGTATTTCGCCCCCAAATTTAGCTCTATGTAAGCTGTCACACATTTTGGGTTCTTAAGTTGTTACATGTTATTACCTAGTAATCTCTTAGCAATTTTGCTGTTTCGACCTTTTAATACAAGTTCAGTAATTTCTACTCTTGACCGTTTGAGGTAATCTGATGATTTTATGTCATTTCACTTATTGCAGTTGATAGGCTTACAAATGAGAATAGGCTTCCACATTTGTTGCTCTATGGTCCACCTGGCACTGGGAAAACATCAACGATACTGGCTGTTGCGAGGAAGCTATATGGGTCACAGTATGGCAACATGATTCTGGAACTCAACGCATCAGATGAACGTGGGATTGATGTTGTAAGGCATCAGATCCAGGACTTTGCTAGCGCGCGCAGCCTCTCTTTTGGGTATACATTACAAGCCTTTCGATGCAGCTTTACATTTTGCGGAATTAATGATTTTGGGATTATTCATAAGTAGTTTCCTAAAAAAGAGAGGGGAAAACGTGTCCTAGTTTAATCTTTGATTGTCCAAGGCCTTATCCTTGTCTAAGGTGGATTTAGAGTTGCATGCTGAGTAAGAGATCCCTTGGTTGGAACACGAGAGGTCATATATAGTTATCATCTGAACCAAATACTCTCATAGAGGTTGCATACTTGTATGCGCCTCATGTACCCACATTTTGTTGTCACTTGATTTCTTAGATGTATTAGGGCTACTGGTATAATTGAATGAACTATTGAAGATTTAATATATAATCAAGCAGTCATATTATTGTTCTTCATAATGCCACAAAGTAATATATTTTGTATTTATCTATGTAGAGCAAGGCCTTCTGTTAAGTTGGTCCTCTTGGATGAAGCAGATGCCATGACCAAGGATGCACAGTTTGCATTGCGAAGAGGTTTCTGTTGTTCAATGCTCTTTTTGACCCACTGTAATATTGCTGTTTTTTTTCTTGAATCTGTTTACTCTGCCCCCTCCTTACAGTCATTGAGAAGCATACGAGGAGCACAAGGTTTGCACTCATATGCAACCATGTCAACAAAATCATCCCGGCACTACAATCAAGGTGCACCAGGTTTAGATTTGCTCCACTTGACGGCACTCATGTTAGAGAGCGTCTTCAACATATAATAAAATCCGAGGGGTAAGCACTTATTTTCCTTGTAAGATTATATTAGAAATCTAGAACTGTCATTAGGTTTCTCAGTTTATGTGCTTGAATTTCTTTACTAGTGATGGGACTTGAGAACTCGGCAATTTTTTACATGATAACGCTTAATTTCTGCATTTTCTTGCAGGCTTGATGTAGATGAGGGCGGCTTGACAGCCCTGGTGCGGTTGAGCAATGGCGATATGAGGAAGGCTTTGAATATATTGCAGGTTATGCCTGAATACTCAAGTATTGTTGAGCGTTCTAAACCTGCTGTCATTTACCATAAGTACATGCTAGTTAGTTAATGAAAAATATAAAAGGTTCCCATGCGTGGGGGAGAGTTGGAAAAAACAATAAAATTTTGGCTGTTAAGGTCTGGATGAAACATAGTTCTTTCTGATTTGCATAACAAGAACATATGACGTTGGGTTCAACTAATGCCATTCTTACAATGTTGTATTGCGTCAAATACTTGTGAGATGCCTGTAGATCTTAAGTTCAACATTCAGCATAACCATATGACATGGTTTTTTTATATCCATTGTTTTGCTCCATTAGCTGGTGCGCCTATAATAATTAGTTTCACATTGACTTAACTTGCCTTTTTATGTGCAGTCAACACACATGGCATCCCAGCAGATAACAGAAGAAGCTGTCTACCTTTGCACAGGAAACCCGATGCCGAAAGACATTGAGCAGATAGCATTTTGGTTACTAAATGAACCGTTTTCAACCAGCTTCAAATGTATCCTTCATTGCCAGTACTATCCTCGTAACAATTCACAATTCTTGGTCTAGAAGCGTATCTTATGCAATTTGTGTCCTTATCTGCTTAGATATATCTGATATGAAGATGAGAAAAGGGCTTGCCTTGGTTGATATCATACAGGAGGTCACCATGTAAGCGCTCCCTCCTGCCCGCTTGCCCTTTGTTCCTTCTAAACCTCCTTCAAATCCTCCAAAACCTTCTTCTAATTCTTTAGATAAATTTCTTGCAGGTTTGTGTTCAAAATACAAATGCCATCCGATGTACGTGTAAAGCTGATTAATGATATGGCAGATATCGAGTATGTCCTGTCCTGTTTATACTTTTAAAGCTGAATTCTAGTCAAAGTTAATATGCCATCTTTTTAATCCATCTGGAATTATGCATGCCCACTTCCTTATCTTTAGATTTTACAGCATCATTAATTAATTATTATGTTTTGCTGATGATTCTGTACCATTAGATTTTACTGCATCATTAATTAATTATTATGTTTTGCTGATGATTCTGCTCAGGTTCGCATCTAACTGTGATAGTAGTATTGTGTTCTGAAAACTCAAAATTGCTGTATGTGCTTGCTGATTTATGCAAGTTATGTTGTTTAGGATAGTCATTTTAGTTCACACAAAAGGTAGTTACCCTAGCTCTGTGAGTACCGTAACAGATTCAAGGCCAGCAATATATGGCCAAGCTGACTTTTGCTGACTATGTTTGTACCCCTAGACCTTATTTATCTAAAAAAAAGCAATACCTCATATAAATCACGATGCTGAAATGGTCGTCACCGCAAAGGCATTCATTTTGTTTGGCCAACTTCACATGTTGGTTCTCTACCGTGTGGAACATGTAGATTTTCAGAATGTGAAAATTGTGGTAGTTTTGATAAAGCATTTACTTACAGTCAACCTTCGCCTATCTGGAATATGTGAGATAGTACAGTACTGAATAGTGACCTAATATGATCCTCTGATATATTCCCCAGTATTCCGAGCTATGATTCTGCTGGGGAAAGTAGGATAGCCATTTTTGGCATTTCCCCATGGCAAGTTAGCAACGTTCTTCACGGCGTCTCTGTTCTTCTGTGTGCAGGTACCGGCTATCCTTTGCTTGCAATGACAAGCTGCAGCTCGGGGCACTGATCTCAACTTTCACGGGTGCTCGCACGGCTATGGTTGCTGCTGCCCACTAATTTCAGCAACTTTATGATCTTTTTGCCGTCTTTTGCCGCACATTCGAATCTGGAAATGACGCGACAGCTATCTTCATCTTGTCTGTATCTAGCATTAAGCTTAATGCTTAGCGAGGAGAATTTTCCTGGTAGATCTGTTTGCTGGACGTGCCTAGCTGCTTGGGACCTTGGGAGTGCATTGTAACTGAATGCTGTCAGGTGTAGGTGATGCGTGGGTAAGATTTTTATGGAGTAGCAACTCAACTCTTCACGATGCCTACCCCGGTTAGCCTATGAAAGTAAATGCTATTGCAAAGCAAGAAAACGCAAGCCAATCATCCAGAAAGGAAAAAAACGCTAAAGCAACTAAGCTACTGGCATCAGGTTCCCTAAAATGGTGAGTTATTTTTAGCTTCTAAAAGTCGCTTTTCGGTTTTTCTACAATAACTAGTTTTTAAACAGATTATCTTTTCAAGATAGGGTCTACCAGTTAATTATAGTACATACCGTACCGATTTCATTTATATTAGTAAAAATTGCATGTAAGTTTCTCACAAACAGTCTAAAAGATATAAGCTACAGCCAAAAAGCTATAAGTTTTAGCCAAAAAAAACATGCCCATTATTCCATTGAGACACCCTTATTCCATGCGGCTCTAACATTCAAAGGAAGCTACCGTGCTCAGCGTCAACAAAAACAGTAAAACACCGTGCTATAACACCAGCACACTGTACAAGAGCACACAGACGTTGGAGGGATCAAGGGTCAGTTGCCGGCAGCCTGCTCCGGACCTTGTGCTCCGGCTTATGGGTGCTCTCGAAATCCACATGAACGAAGGCCCGCTCAACTTCTGGCAGCTTCTCGATCCTCTCCTGCAGCGATTCACCGATGGCATGAGCCTCTCTCAAGGGCATATCCTCCGAGAGCTCGATGTCAACCTGCGTCGTCGCAGGAGCAGAATATACCGTAAGATCTTGATCACATTGCTAGTATAATGCAGGAAGGAATGGAGGGGCACAGAGCCTACTATTCTGATGCATATTATGTATAGTTGTGAACTGACCTCGACAAAGTAGAGCGCTCCAAAGCTGTAAGCCCGAACCGTGTCAACCCGCCTCACGCGAGCATCGTGCTTCATGGCGAGATACGTCAGCATCTGCAGCATCTCTGGAGGAGCACACCGACCCACCAGCGTAACTGCACGAGGAAAGTCGCAACCACATTCTGATCAAGAATTCAGATTAGGAGTAGACACGCATATGCATCCGCTCGTGCTACTTTGTAGTGTCAAAACTGTTGACAATTGCCACCAGAAGTTCTAAACATGCTTTTCTTGAAAAGTGGTTTGCATTTTTTTTATCAGCCATTTTATTCTCAAACATCTGAAGAGAGAGAGAGAGAGAGAGAGAGAGAAAACATTGGTAAAATTTCAGGTGATTGGAGTGTTAGATTTGGGAAACAACCTGCATTTTCTAGCACAGTTCCGGACCAATTCGCTATGGTATACACCGCAAGCAGCACAGCCCCTGCGGGGTCAATCCACCAGAAGAACTTGTCTCCAAGAACAGCAGCCACCAAACCAACAACATTGGTTACCACATCAAAATAGTGGTCCTGAATGGCACAAGGACAACTAATATTAGAGCAGCAAAATTTTCCACCTTCAACAAGGCAATCAACTTTGAGAATTTGAATGGAGAAATGGCATTGCCTAATCATTTTGCTGCGATTGTTCCAAAATTAGTTCATGTATCATCAAGGCAGGTATACCTTTGCATATGCCCGGACAATGCTATTCCCCGAGCTCCTGCAGTATAGCCAGAGGGCAAGCTTCCCAGCAGTTGCCGAAAGCATGATCGAATACAACCATATCAACTGCTCCGATGTCATCTTGTCGCCAGGCTTGTTTTCCACCAGTTGCTCAATAGCTTGGACCAAGACTTGGAAACCTAACAATTAGCACAAAGAGGGATGACTTTTACCTAACCAACTCACATTGCAGTTGATAAATAGCAACAATTATAAATCTCTTGAAAGAGTTGGGGCTCACACCTAGAGTGGCCATGATAGCAGCGAAGACGATGATCCCAACCGGCTGAACTCGCAATTTCCCGATCGGATACTTATAAATGTTCACTCTCTTCATGGAAAGATGCGTGAACCAAAGGATGGCGCCGGCCATGAAATCCAGCAACGAGTCAAGCGTGGACGCAGCAATCGCCATGGAACCCGTCCTGATCGTAGCATACACCTGCCATTTAGCAAGCCAAATGGATCAGAGCAAGTATTTCTTTTTAGCCCTGCACCCTTAATTGTTGCGTCGTACAATTGTACCCTGTCCGCAAGAAACCACCTTAAATGCCAGGAGGACAATATTAGCGTAGTTCGATATCTTCATGGCGAACTCGCTCTGCTTCTGCTCCTTGTCGTCAAGAACCTCGAGATCCGAGTCGAATTCGCCGGGCATGCACAGAGCCTCCGCCTCCTCGAAGGTTCTCAGGGTAGCGAGCTGCTTCTCGTAGTACTCTCTTTCACCTACTCGCAAGGGAAGGAGTAGAACAAAGCTTGCAACTTTCCTCCGTGGATTAAGCGGTAATTAACTACAGGTGCTGTTTGTGTGGTGTTAGATACCTTGGGAGAGGCCTTTGGCGCGGGCGAGGTCAACGTCGGAGGGGCGCTCTGGATCCAGCCCGGCGCCGGCGCGCACCTTGTCGGGCAGCCGCGACAGGAAGCTGCTGCGCAGCGACCGCGCCGAGTCGCGGCGCCGTAGCGACGGCGGGCGGGCGCCCCGGCCCTTGCCGCCGCCCAGCAGCGGAGCGCTCCGGTCGTCGCCCTCCATCGGCGTCGGCACGGCTTGACTCCGTCGGGATACGGCTGGTCGGGGGTTTCGGGTTGTGCGTAAGCGTCTTCACTTTTTCAGCTGAATTAGACAACAGAATGAAGTTGTGCTCTCATGTGCCATCATGCTCAAATTTAATATATAGGATGAGCAGCACTTTATAATAATTCCACATTCTAAAGTCTAAACTGTAACAGTAGGCGATCCCTGAAACTCCGAAAAACGTCCAGTATACATCCCGAAAGGCCAAAGCCAGAGCTACGACAAAATCAACAGCATTGAGGTCAAATGAACTGAAAAAAGTGCAACCTCCCTCCCTACTAATCGTAACACTCAACTGTCTCATAAAAAAAAAAACTTGGTGTAGTAGTTGACATTTTAGTTTAGGATGAAAACAGATCAATTAATGCCACAAGACGAATAAAAAACAACAAAAACCATCTTTTTGACTCTTGCGTCGTGACGGTTTCAAAGAATCTAAAATCGTGGGGGTTTGGTCTGTGGAGACGAGATCCCTCCGTTCCATCTTCACCGTCCAATCCCCTACACCCTCTTCCCCACAGGCTCGAACTCAAATCCCCACGCCACCACTCGCCGCCGGCCGCCGGAGAGCCATCTCCGATGACCACTTCTGGCGCTCCCCCGCCGCCACGCTTCAAGCGCTCCTCCCCCAGGAAGAAGCAGCAGCTCTGCAGCCGCCGCCTCGCCGCTGACTTCGCCGCCGGAGAGGCCGAGGCTGCGGGGACGTCGGCGAGACAACCACTCCCCGCGTCGCCAGCGGTGTTCACGCAGTATACTGACTCGCCTATAGGTCACGCCTTGCCTCGCGAGTTCTTTGAAGCGAATGCGCTCGACCTAGCCCCCCGCCTCCTCGGCAAGCTCCTGCGCCGCGACGAAGTCATCCTCCGCATCACCGAGGTGCTTGTACTTCAAAAAATAAGTGCCGCATCTTTCTAGATCACAATTCTACTCTGTTGCAGTAGCACTAGGTTAATTTTTTCCAGACATTTGTATTTAAATGTAGCATCTTTTGTGCAATTCGAGTGTGGTAGCATTAGGCCATTCAACTGCGTTCTTTCTTGTCTCAGATGTTAAACTTAGCAAAGTACCAGGTTGTCATAATTTTTTTTAATTTCCTGTGTATGCTTGATTCAGGTGGAGGCTTACAGGCCAAATGACTCTGCATGCCACGGCCGCTTTGGCATCACGGCGAGGACTGCTCCTGTGGTAAGACCGGTTGCCTTTTTCTTTGATGAACTTGGCAATTGGGGAGTCATTTAAACTTTCATATGGGCTGAATTCTTCCCCATCGGGTGTAGTTTGGACCGGGAGGGCATGCATATGTGTACATATGCTGTGGGCCTCCACATGACATGATGCTCAATGTTGTTGCCGACAAACAGGGTGTTGGTGCTGCTGTTTTGATCCGGTCATGTGCTCCAGGTAGCGGTATGCATTGCTTACTTATTTCACAATGACGCCTGATCCGCTAAGTTGTATGCATGTACTAACAACTAGTGAAATAACAATGGATTTGGGGTGACTTAGTTGCCATGGAATTCAGTAAGCTTTGATGTGGTTTTAAATATGACTAAAATATTTTGTGAGGTGCTCATTTTGTCTGTGGCACAAGATATATTGCAAATCACGGTAATTTATTGGTTTGTTGAGGCGGGGGAGTTGTTGCTGGCTCTTGCTTTGTTGTTCATCTCTCAATTGTATTTTTAATTGCAAAGCTATACTAATCTGAGGTAGGGAATAAGCAAGTGGAAGATAGCGGATGTGGTTATCTTCCCTCATGTATCTGCACAATACTCCTCCTTTTGTTGCCTCCAACTTTAGAAAAAGAAGAAAAAACAGTTTTTTCCGTCGGACAACTGGAACACGACACCAAACCAAATTCCCAATTTTACAAGTGGAACCACATGCCTGCACAACATAAAACTCATTTTCGTGGCAAACTAATAATCGCTCGTGTTTTTGGCTGTGTTGAAAGCATTTTTGTGGTTTCTGCATCACCTGTCAATGCTTTTGTAAACATCTAGTTTGATCTGGACGCTTTTTTTTGTCTTGAAATTGTAACTGTAGGACTGGAAACTATTCAGAAGCGTCGAGGCCAACAAACCGAGAAACCAGCCCTACTTACGGGACCCGGAAAGGTCTATCTTCTGATAGCAAGTTTTTGTTCTCTGAATTAGGATTTTTCCTACACAACTGTTGATCATAACTGTTCTGGCCTTATTATTCAGGTCGGGCAAGCTCTGGGGCTTTCCACTGACTGGTCAACAGATCCTCTTTATACACCTGGTATGATTGATTGATCTGCAATGTTGTCTGAAACTGCCACATTGTGAGACATATTTACCAACTTACTATTTTCCATCTCAGGTGGGTTAGAAATACTGGATGGGCCAGAGCCGGAGAGCATTTTGGTTGGTCCCCGTGTAGGCATCGAATACGCATTGCCTGAGCATGTTACAGCGCCGTGGAGGTTCGCCGTTGCAGGCTCTCCGTGGATCAGTGCCCCCAAAAAATACTCTCAGTCCACGGTGAGTCGGTGAATGCCTGAAAAAGCGAAAGGTAGTACCGTAGTAGTGGCAAACACTATTACAGAAAGATTTATCACGAACGATTTCTGAATCATCTGAATTTATGTGTTTGTAATAATAGATAATCATCACAGACGACTCTCAAACCGTCTGTGTTATATCAAGTATCACAGACGATTTTTAGAAAAAAACCATCTATGATAAATCAAGTATTACAGACGGCTAATACCAAAAATCGTCTGTGATATGTCATATATCACAGACAGTTCTCGGACATAACCATCTATGATAGCTATTTAAATATCTATATTATTTCATGTTTTTCAGCTAGCCTCAGGAAATGCTACTCATGCCATCTGAAAATAAGTAAACAGATCACATATATAGCACATGACAATCATTACACAGATCTCAACTAATGATGTATATTTGAATGAATTATTTGATTACACGCAATCGAGTGATTACAATTGTATCAAATGTTTCAACATCTAATTATCATCGAGGTAGAATTCTCCAGTCTTGTTTATGACTTCCGCTATGAAGAATTTGGAAGAGTTTTCCTCGAATTTCGGTGAGATTGTTAAGATCGATTGCACTTTCGTTGAATTCTATGCGTTATCGCTAGGAGTAGTGTTAAATCATTAGTGTGTGTATGTATATATGTATATGTTTTTGTATATATGTATATATATGTATATATGTATATATTGATAATCACAAAATAATTATTGACAGGTTGACAAACCTCTAGATCATTCATCTTAGCGTCCATAATTTTCTCTATATAGCGGCAAATGTAGAATCCACATACGTTGTCCTATAGCTGTTGGTGGCACTGCAAAAAATAGAATTACATACATAGACATTGTCAATTATAGAGGCATTATAACGAAGTATGATATAGCGTTATTGTGTTGTAGCAGGTACCAAAAATCACGTCCTATGTCGCAGTGTAGCGCTAGCTTCATTGTGTCTCCCTCACTGAGCAACGTAACCGCTAAACGATCAACGTGATTCCAAAAGTTAGCATCAACTATTGCAAATGAAGGGACAACTACAATAGAATTATGTATGGAGGAAATGAGTTTACCTGTCAATTGCTTGTTGCACATGGGTGAAGTCGTGGTTGCTCCTAAGTAGGGAATCAAAGTATATTATCTTGCTCCACTTTAGTACAATAATAATCATAATCCAGCGACATCTAGTCATGTATGTCGTTATAGTGATTAATCCTAAGTTCATGTTGCGTATAAAGTACAAATGAAACTTGTTTAGCAACTGGTGAAGCACTTACCCCTGGTTGAAGGTTACCATGATATAGTCCTTGTCACTGTGAGCAAGTAACCCCCTCGTTATGTAATCTTAGACGAATGATCCGTTATCGTTGATGGATTGCTCAAAGACCGAGAGTGGGTCGAGGAAACCCACTGGTTCTCGCCATCGCTGGATTTGTTGGATCATGGATCTATATGTAAGCAATGAGTTATGATATTTATCGGTGTTACGTGAATGTAGAACTTGATTGTGCAGTACAATTACAGTGTCCAGCATCGTAGAAATGAGGCGTCGAGTTCGTCGAGGTTGAATAGTAAGAATAAGTTTTCGAAGGTCACGACAAAGTAGCCCGAGTAATGGCGGAAATGCGCCTCCGTGTATCTCACGATGAATCCACCGTACAGGTTTGGCTTCATGTTCGACATCTGCATGTATCAAATATGCAAAGTCCTATAAACCAGTCCAAGGCTGGGTAATTGTGACTCGGGGACCAACAACACTTCGAACATGAACTTCCATTCCTTAGGAGGTGCCTTAATCTTTTTCGATTCGGCCTTGACGCCTCGCTTGCGATACATTTTCGACGTCGCCTTCACGAGATCCGATGCGCTGGTCTTCTGAAGAGGAGCTTAAGGTGAAGCCATAGAGCGTTCTGTTTGATAGGCATGGTCGTATGGAGATCACGGCATGGAAGTGTCTAGGGTGGTTTCTCTTGGGCCACTAGACGAATGTGTGGACGGCATCCCCTAGTGTCATGATTTCTCTGTTTGGGCTTCTCCAGCGGGACGGGAATGGACCTCGGTGCAACATAGTAGTGCCCATAAATGGGCTGGCCGCAACATGGTAGGGCCGTAAATAGACTGCCCGCAATATAGTAGGGCCGTGAATGGACCCCAATGTGGCGTTTTTCGGACGAAAATGGGCCTTTATGTAATAGTTGGGCCGAAATGTCTGTATAATAATATTATCTTATCGCACCCTACGTGGATTTTGTATGGACTTAGTAACGTGATTGGGCATAATAAGGCCGTAGTTAGGATAAATGGGCATTTTGGGTACATATTGTCAGGTGAGAGGAGCAACCGACACAAACGAGCGCATGAACTTTTTAATACTTCTTTTGTGAGTAATGATTCGTGATGAACTCTTGCACTGATGCCGTTCTCGACTACCATCCACCCATACTAGCCAAAATAAGAAGCACTTCATATGGATCAACCACTGAGATGCAAAGATAAGGCGTGCGTAAATATTGCTGCAGATTTGAGGAAGGGTTCAATAACATCGGTTGTTCTGCCAAGATCATTTGAGGGTGTCGAGCTATGCATGCGCCTCTGAACTTGGAAGAGGCCCATAGTTCTGCTCTTAGGCCCAGATCTAAGCCTAGGCCTTCATTTGGGCTTTCCACTTTTAAACATGGGCTGGACAATGAATGATCAAAGAATTTTTCGGGGCTAGGAATCATGGACCAGGCAGCTGGGCATCATCCCATCAGGAGACTTTTGGGCGGACATTGGAGAATCCCATGGTTCTGCTCATACCGCCCGATCTAAGAACAGGCCTTCATTTGGGTTTTAGACTGGATCTAGGCTGGAAACAGATCAAAGAATTTCTTTTGGGCTTGGACTGGCATGGGCCCGTTAGCAGCCTGACCGGCAATAAGAGCGAGCTGTCTAGGGAATGGACTGACCATTACATTGGCTCTGGAATTATTTCTCCACGTCAAACATTTAGTACATAGAAACATAGAAATACATATGTATATCCCTCAGAAGCTTCAAAACTTCTCTAATATTCATGAGGTTCAAAACTTCTCTAATATTCATGAATTTTAAGATAATATAATGATAAAATTATATGTCAAAATCAAGTATGAGTGTATGACAAACAGCGTAAATATCAGCATTTATGACAATAAGAAATAAACTAACAGACAAGTATAAAAACATCCATGATAGAAGTATGATACCATTACCTAAAACAAGTCTAGCCACGTACACGATTGACTTCGCTTTGTGGTGCGGCGCTGCCAATTGCAATCGAACGCAACCCCGTCCGCCGCGAGTGAGTTCCAGAGGCCAAGCCAAAACCCTAAACCCTCCCGTCCCGGCCATGGCGGCGTCGCTGCTTCTCCGAGCCACGCGCCGGCGAGGCTCGCCTCGCCCTCGGAACCGTACGGTCCCCTCTTTCTCTCTACCTTCCTCTTTCTCGTAACCGTCTGGTTTCATTAGGGTTATGCACGCGCGGTGGTTTCCATTCCCCGATCTGTAGCGGTGCGATTTGTTTTTGACAAATTTTGCGCGGATTTGATCGGATCGAGCCAGGGGTGACTAATTGTTCGATTACGTGTTGGCTCTTGCAGTTCCTCATCTGATAGGCGTTTGCCTTTTTGTTTTGTCTCCCCATTGTTGTAGAGGCGAAGATGAATGCGCTCTCTAGGTGCAGGGTGAAATTTGAATTTATGATTCCCACTGATGGTGTTGTGGTGTGGTCATGTGATTGTTTCAGTTTTTCTAATAGAGTGAGTTGAGAATGCATGCTCTGTAACAACTGGATCTGTGTAGCGTTCTCCTATTGGAATGGTATTTCGAAAGGAAGGTAGAGCAGGGTTCGCTGCTATTAAGTGGAGGTGGCGAGTAGTGGGCGGTGAGAGAGTGAGGAGGAGAGTAGTTACCTTAGGGTTGGAGCCGAGGTTAACAAATCATTAATGATGCAGGGTCATCATGAAAATAAAATAATGGTAGTAGGCAGTCCATATAAGATAAACAATAAGAATCCACAAAAATGCAGTAGCAGTGACAAGCATAGTTACATAACACTGTATTGCATGCATCCTATCTGGCTATCCCTGTCAACCATTAGTTCTCTTGATGATCACATGGAAATTTCCTAAACTATCATTTTGAGTGTGAATTAATTAAGTGCACTTATGCTAGCTATATACTGTTATGCTGCCTGAACCACTCGATTTGGGTTCAATAAACCCTGAAACTGAAACACAGCGGAGCTACCCGGTTACCTGCCTCTTTTCTCTTCTCATGCAAGTTTTCCCTTTCTCCTGTTTCAGGAATCTCTCTCTTTGTCTAATATTCTATTGCATTCTCACGCAAATCAAGAGTTCTTTTTCCTGTTTTAGGAATATTCTCTTCCTTTTGTTTTTGATTGCATAGATCCTTCATTTTTCAATTCTATAGATTAAAATCATAAGGCAATATATAGCTTGTTCCATGTTACGTTGACTATTCATTAAACTTTTTCGCCTTTTAGTTGACCGCCAATGTTCAATCGACATGTGCTGCAAATATTTGTTCAAGATGGGGTAGTTTTGCTTCTTCACATACCTTACGTTCAGTGTAAGCCAAAATTGAAGCATAATCACAAGTTTGAAACAACAGATGGCAAGCAGTACTCACCAAGCCAGATCGGCGCATTTGTTTTGACCAAGATGAAGGAGACTGCTGAATCTTACCTTGGTAAATCTGTTTCCAAGGCTGTGATTACAGTTCGGCTTATTTCAATGATGCACAACGTCAGGCAACCAAGGATGCTGGTCGCATTGCTGGACTTGATGTCCAAAGGATCATCAATGCAGATGCCAACACATGTCTATGTCTACATTGAAATCTCCAATGGAGTGTTTGAGGTTGGTATTTATAAAATTCTCATTCCTACAACTTTCTGTACCAAGAAAGATTGTTATATGACATTCGTTTTTTCTGATCTGCTGATTATGTTGCTATCAGGTCAAAGCAACAAACGGTGACACTTTTCTGGGTGGAGAAGACTTTGATAATACTCTCTTGGAGTTCTTAGTGAGTCTTCACACCTTACGTTCAGTGTAAGCCAAAATTGAAGCATAAAGCCAAAATTGAAGCATATATCACAAGTTTACAACTGGTGGACAACTGGTGGAAGCTGCTGCAGATGCCAACACATGTCTCTGGCGGTTCACAGACAGGATCACAGGGAGGAGGCGACCAGGCTCCAGAGGCTGACATTGAAATACATTTGATAGTAAGCCAAGGCATCAAAAAAATCCATTGTGAATATATCTACTAAAAATCGTATTCTTGCACACAAGTGACGAGCTCTTGTTATCCATTGCACACAGCAAAAAAATGATAAACTTCATAGATTGCAATCAGTGGAGGGATAAAAGACACCACGCAAGTTAACAAATTACACTAGGATTCACATGATCATATGAATGCAAGCAGGCGAAAACAACAAAATCATTCTGAGAAACAACAAAATCCATATTGATTAGTGATTGTAACTCTTTAGTCTTTACCAAATCCTAGTTAAGGATTTATCTAAAAATACAAAGTTTTCAGGTATTAGCAGCAGTAAGCACCCGCTTGATCAAGTCCACTGAGAAACACTGCAGGGCGTGATGCTATTGGCAGCAATTCTCCCCCAAAACCCTCCCCTGCCTCCATTTCTCTATCCTCCTAGCTTTGCATTACCAAACAAGGGCACAAATGCAGTAATGCACAATCAATGGAATATCATACACTATGAAATTTACAAACATACATCAATCGAACCCTAGTTTTCCATCAACGGATCATGGGCGAGTGGGTAGTAGAATTTATAGACCCCGACACATGCCCACACCAAAACCCTATATCCACCTCGCATAACAATGACGCGATCGCACCCCAAAACCCTAGATCGACCTCGCAGTGCCAAAACCCTAGATCAACTTCGCATAACAACGACGTGAGCCCCATCAAACCCTAGATTACCTCAAAACCAAACCACACGAAACCGAGCAGATATCATCGAGTGAACGCTACTAGTGACACCCAAAAGTGCCCTCGAATCCTACAAAACCCTCCTACAACACCCACGCGCTCATTTCTTCGGACCAAACCCTAGTAATCCGAACGGAATCTAGAAAAAATGGGGGTCGAAAAGAAGGTTCGCGATGCCACGAACCTCAAAGGGAAGAAGAGCGGCCCCCGAATTCGAGAAGCGCCATCGAACCCTACAAAACCCTCCTACAACACCCACGCGCTCATTTCTTCGGACCAAACCCTAGCAATCCGAACGGAATCGACAAAAATTGGGGGTCGAAAGGAAGGTTCGCGATGCCACGAACCTCAGAGGGGAGAGGAGCGGCCCCCGAATTCGAAGAGGGGATGCAACGCGGCGAGGGCGCGGAGCCGAGGAGGGACGAACGACGGTGCCATGGCGGGGATGGAGGAAGCGGTGCGCCTACAGCTGAGACCGCTGCCGCGGTGGACCTCGACGGCAGCACGGGGCTTCGCGCCCGGGGGCGGCCGCTTCGATCTCCTCCACGCGGATGCGAAGCTTCCCGAATGGAGACTCGAGACGGACGAGGGGAACATGTTGCGTGTGTAGTGCAATGTTTTGTCAAAGCCTTTGCTTTTGGAATCCCAGGGAACTAGGAGCCGTGAAGAATAGAACAGGCTGACAGGTGGGCCCGAGCGCACAGTCTCACAGAGAACGCTTGTGTAGTGGCCTTGTGGGCCCGAGGGTTTCATCGAACAAAGGGGCAACAGGTTTTTTTAGCGTGATGATGTGATTCAAATCAAACAACGGAACACAAACATGTTTAGAAGGCATAAATTTTACTGTAAATTCGTGTGAGTTTCACAAAAAACTATCCAATTTTTATATAAATAAAAAACCCTTGCTCAAACTGTTCAAACAATGTTAGTGTAGCATGAACAAATAGTACGTGGTATCCCGCTTGGCCCAAAATCAGGGTGGAATGGGTGCGCTTGCCAGTGGTAGAGAGCATTTACGTAGTTTTGACACTTCAAGGATGATGGGTGTTCGATAGGTTTTTTTTCTATAACTTATAGATTTTGATTTAAAATTTTAAATGCTGACTGCTCGCAATAGAGAGTACAGAGAGAGACACTCGGGTGTGATTTTAGTCGATATAGATGAATTCGGTATAGCATCTACTACAATCGACTTATAGACTCCGTATTGAAAAGACACGCAATTTGAAAGTTAGTTAATGTAGCATAAGCTATAAGTCCAAAAACCCAACCTTTTATAGATGAATGTAGATGAATGTTGAAAATTAGACAAAAATGTTATAGTCCATTGATAAAATAGACTTACTCCTTAAACATATCCTCTACAATTTATAGGGAGGGTTCGGAATGGCTGTGGCTTCGACTTATCGCTGCCTTACTACAGTAACTCACCTTTAAACGGTGCGTCTTTTCAAAACAGGGTCTACAGGTAGATTATAGTAGATATTGTACCGAGTTCAAATATACCGGTCAAATTCGCATGCGACTGTTTCCCTATATTTATTGTTTCTCACGAACAGCCAGAATTCAAAAATCATAAGTAAAAAACGGACAACCCAAAAGAATCTAGCGGAACTTATTATATCATGTGCCACATTCAATTTGAAATACGGTACTCATGGTAGTATTACTTAAGCAGAAAGCAGCTCTAAATCCCAAGTGTTAGCTTCAATTCCTAGATTTTGGCTAGCTATTTCGGCGATCACATCGACCATTCTGCACGACTAACACCATTATACTTCTCTGGGTCAAAAATACATATTATTTTCTATATTAATACGGTCTCCAAAATATAACTTTGACAACTAATTTTTATTATAATATATCTATAAAACCAATAAAACTATAATATTATGAAAGTATTTTTTGAGACAAATCTACACATATGATTTTTATGTATCCACTTTAAATATTTAAAAAGATAATTATAGCAGGGGTGGATGGACTAAGGTTCGAACTGATTTCAATTTTTCTTATTCAGAGCCTAAGTTTACACAGCGTACCTCCACATAACGTGTGGGACAAAACTTCTCCCATGGGCCTTCTCCCACGCCCTCGTGGCCCAGGCCAACGTGTGGCCTAACTAGCCGCGGCCCAGCCAACCAGGCTAGTGCCCAAGCCAACGGGCAGCCAGGCGAGGGCACAGGCCGCGCCCGCGCTTGGCTATTCATGACTTCTGTTTGTCAATGCCCTTGAGTCCCAGACGCCTTATCTTTCTGGCATGTTCCCCATGCAATCTCCTTTTCTCTACAGCAGGCGACGGGTTGACGACAATTCGTCATGGGTTCTGTCTCGTGGGTTCCATTCCCCAATAATTCTATAATAGATCGCTTTTAGAACTTGAAAAGTCATCAAAATCAACTATAAAATATAATTTGTTTCACTTTATTCAATTATTTTGTAATTCTTTTATTTAAAATTTTACTCACTTGTTTTTTATTATCTATTTTGTAGTCAATGTGGCTAGATGTTTGTTTTTTTGCTGTTGATAACTATATTTTGTTCTCTGATTCACCGTAGATCCTTCACCAATAGTGAGTTTCTTGATTTTAGTATGTTATTTGATAAATAGTTATAGTTATGGATCATTGAACTATATCATGAAGTTAGTTAACGTTACAAAATTTAGAACACATTATTATATACTATATTGTTGATAGATGCATTGATAAATACATATATGAAACATGAGGCCCTGCGTCATTTTTGTTCTGAATCCACCACTAAATGACAGTAAAAGTTTCTAAAGTTTAACTCCGTATCTAAAACGAAATGCATTTGTGACAGGAGGGAGTCCTGTTGTGACTCAGCAGTCAATCGGTGTCATGTTCATGTGCTTTAGGTACCGCTCATTTGGGCTTTTAAGCTCGAGCTTCTCGCTTATTTTACATTGTAACAATTGATAATTTTTCAGCGTAATTAAATTTTAAAAAATAAAAAGATTATATCATCACGAAAATTGCAAATGAATAAAGAAAAAAAAAGAAAAAGCAAAAAAAAACAAAAAAAGGACAAAATTAAGAAACCAAAAGTCAGATGCTAGAAGCTAAAAAGTCTAATGAGTGACACTTTACTAGCATTTTAGAAATCAGAAGCCAGATGCTAAGGGTTTGTTTTTTTTCCTCCAAAGCTAACGGCTTTTGGTTTTTTCTATAGTACCTAACTTTCAAACGGGGTATTTTTTTAAGACGGGGTCTACAAGTTAATTGTAGTACATGTTAAAAGTCTAACATCTGTATTAACCAAAATCGCAAGCAAGTATCTACCTCTCCGTAATCCCTATTATAAACGGTTAAAATTCAAAAATTTCAGTTAAAATCATAAACCGCAGCTGCGCTAAACAGACCCTAAGAAGGTAAAGCTCTAATGAGCGGCACCGTACTAGCAATTTTAGGGCACCTTTTACAAGAAGTCAAGCAACCAGACAAGCTGTGTGGCACGTGTAGGGCGTCGCACGTTTGCTTGGCTTGCAAACCGCGTCTGGAAACTCCTAGCAGCTGGCACACTTGAGCTGGTCTTAGCGGGCTAGTCGGTGCCGGCGGTGCTTGCTTCAGCAGGCAAGAAGATTAATGCCGTGTTCATCTTGCTAATACTGTATTTTCTTGTGAATAATCCAAGCAAATTAAAGTGGCACATGGAATGTTGAGCCCAAGAAGGTTCTCACGACTAAGATTTTTAACATCTCGGACTCGATCGGCGAAGATGAACTTGTCTTATGGAGATGAATCAGCGCGGTCAAAATTCTAGAATAGTGACATCATTTTCGTTTTGCAGGTTTGTCTTGTCACGAGGCACCTCAAAATATTTCGATGGTATTTAACTTGTTTTTACCTGTAGCTTTTAGCTAAAATTATAGTGTAACAGTCTTAAGTTTTTCTGAGAAAAATAAGAAATAATTAAAAATAATTAAGAAAAATTAAAAAACCGTTATATCGTTACAGACAATGTAAAGAAATAAAGAAAAACAATAAAATCTAAAATAAATTAAAATTAGAAGTTGATGTATTTTAAATAGTTTATAACTTAAATAAAATGAAAGCAAAAAACAAAAAAAAAACAAAAGCTAAAACTGTTCAACACGCGTACAGCATCTTCTCTTGAATTATTTTCTGGATGTTGTTGGTCAAACCCAATGGTTTGCACTCTGATCCAAACTATTAATTTGGATCTTCTGCTGCGAAAATTATGTGCGGCGACAAGGTAAAGCGAGTCTTTTTCTATAGGGTGTTCGTATTAGCTGTGAGTGGCAGCTTTTGGATAAAAATAAACAATAACGATTGAAAGAAGTAGTTTTTAAAAGAAAACGACGAGCGGTAGGAAAAGTGAGAGAGAGATATACATAAGATAGGAGTAAAATGAGTGAGATGTGTGAAGCGCTCATAGCCTCATACCTTATGCTCGAAGTGAGATGTGAACGAGTAGAGTAAAGAAATCGTTTCGAGAAACCAGATGTTTATAATAGATTCTTATTTCTTTAAGTAAAACACAAACAAAAACATAATTCAATACTCTGCAACTTATCTGCTCTTCGAGGATTAATCAACCAAGCCTTGCAGAGGAAGAAAAGTGCTCGATCTAATGGTTAACTACGTCCGTGCGTGCGTCCAAGATAGTGATTGCTTGGTAATGGGTTGATTGGTTAAGTCATTATCTAGCTGGAGATCGAATCAGAATGCCATGTCACCCGTCACTTTCCCTCAATGACAACTTAACCAAGCCGTCCAAGTACTCTTAGCAGTCTTCACATCACACACGACAGACGTCCCCAAGTCATACTATATTCCCAATGATCAAAGATCGCAACATAACGACACCACAGCAAGGTCCAAATCAGCGAAAAGAAAACGGGAATGGTAAATATTGAGTTGCATGCACCAACCAGTTCACCCAAAAGCTTAAGCTGATGAGGAAAGATGGACAATTCACTTATACTTCAACACTCCCCCTCACGTGCAGGCTCCCTGGGCCTAATACGTGGAATGAAGTGACTGCAATTAATTCTTTTTAATTGCGTCAGCCAGGTCTTGAACTCGAGACCTCTTGGCTTTGATACCATATTGAGTTGCATGCACCAACCAGTTCACCCAAAAGCTTAAGCTGATGAGGAAAGATGGACAATTCACTTATACTTCAACAGTAAAGATTTAATAGACCTGTTCCACAGTAGCACACCTACTTCCTTGCAAAGCAAAGCAAACCAAGCAGAACCGAATACGAAACCAAAACACTTCACCGCTTGCGTACACGACCAAGAAAAATAACAACAATTGGCTAGCTAGCGACATGCCACAAACTCAAGCCACAGTAACTCTATATAAAGCAAGGAAGGAAAGACTACCGCCAATGCTACACACAAACTAAGCAGATCTCGCTCGAGTCATACGCGCAGACACACTTGCACATCTCCTTTGCCAACCTCTCCTCGCGCCGCCGGTAGCCATGGAAGCGACCTTCATCTCGCCGGAGCTCCGCGACGCGCTCACCAAGGTCGCCGTGTTCGTGCTCGTCCAGGGGCTGGTCTACCTGATCCTCCGCAAGTCGTCCAACGTCTTCTCCAAGGACAAGAAACTGAGGTCCCTGAGCTTTCGGCCGATGCGGTCCATGAGCGTGAGGCGCGTGCTGGCGCCGCTCTCCGACGTCCCCGTCGGCACTGACAAGCCCTCGACTTCGCCTACTTCGCCTTCGCCTTCGTTGTCATCGGCGTCACGCCGCTGGGCTAACCGTGAGGATTGAAGTGCCATAAGCGGATGCTTGTGGCCACCTAGGTAGTTTGGTTATTCTGAATTGTCATGGGTTTGTTTGTGATCGATGGAAATGGTGTTTGAGCTCCAAAGTAAATAGATTAGCTGGAATCCTGTAGATATGTTGTTTGAATCTAACTGAAAATTGAAACGGACGGACGTCAGGCTTATTTGATTCTTCACAGAATTATGCCCCCCTTTCTTGTGAATATGGTTGCTGAAGTGCTGTTCCATCTATAATTTGTGCTTTCTAGTCAAGACACCATACCAGTACAAGAGTATCATACTTGGAGATATCAACTGAAAAATTACAACATTCCTAGCGAGCTCTGCTGTAATAAGGAGCTGAAATATAGCTTTATTGATCTGAAGAGATCATTTCAAATCTCTATTCACACTATATAGTATCTATTGCACGGTTTAGGTAATTAGTCACTTGTGCTTCTGGATCATTTCTCTAACCTCATCCATCACAAGCCATGCTTTGTGGCCTCCTATTACTTCTGCCTTCCACTCTCCATCCTTCCATAACTGCAAATGAATGTGCACTTCACCATCAAAATTTCCCAACTCCAATCATACTCGAAAGGAAACAATTATCACTGTGGAAGAAAATGTGATGCTACCTGTATGGTGGGCATTTTCTGAAGGTAGAAGTACATCCAAATGGAGAAAATGGAGCATAAATAAAGAGAAGGGCATCAAATGATTTAAGAGTCATTCTAAATCAATCAGCATATTATGAAGTAAAGCGCAAATTTGCTGACTCACAGTTATATTTCCTCTTTTTACCACGGCTTGTGGTACTTT
The DNA here is from genome assembly GCA_036346245.1 of Bonia amplexicaulis. NCBI lineage: Eukaryota > Viridiplantae > Streptophyta > Magnoliopsida > Poales > Poaceae > Bonia > Bonia amplexicaulis. The sequence continues at coordinate 28,260,805 of CM070739.1, forward strand.
GTTGACATCCACAAAGTAAAACCTGACTCTGCAAAAGAAATGTAAGGTATGATTTAATTCCGTAAATCAAGAAATGGGTCCATACACATTTCATAATGTGGATGGCATGTCAACTTGGAAGATCATCTGATTGGGTAATAGATATCAATCTCAATATCACAAAACTCGAAATTGTATCCATCCAAGATTAAATTACTCCATGGAAAGAGAATTTAAACAAACCCTGGATATTCTCCTGCTATCTTCTCCAGTCTGGGCTTCAGATAAATGCATTTCCGACACCAACTAGCCATCCTGGTAAGAACAAACTAAATCTCAAAATCTGAGGAAGTATTTTGTTTAGGGAATTGTTGAACAGCAGCTCGCTAGTAAAAAAACAAGCACCTCACTTCTGCTCACATGACATCAAGATGTCAATTAGTGGTCCTCTTTACAAGTCCTTGGAGCAATGAGCCAATGACACGTTATGCAGTTGGGTCAAACTACTTCAGGAGACAACTGAAGTCTCAAGATATCACACACAGACACAGGAGAGTTGGAAAATGAAAAAATGAACGGCGTCCGTGACACTGTCATTGCGTTAATACAATACATAAACACGAAGCCACCTGAACGTGAGCAGGTTCACTTAGAAATCAACAGGTGTGAAAGAAATTTAGTGCGACTTGTAAATGATTTTAGTTACACTTTCAGCTCTAAAGACCTCTATAGGATATCAGATAGGCTCGTGCATAAAGTGTCATTTCCAATCTTTCAGTGCCATACTGCCATTTGAACTGGACAGCCAGGGTAATTTCACACCAATCATGGTAATTTCAGAAATTTGTTACAGTACCACGTCCACTCGTAAAATCCCGGGACAGTTGCTAGCAAGTCCAAACATACTGTAGCACTGCTGCACATCTTACTAAGCAATGCCGCAATTTCCCACCTCCTAGATTCTCTAATCGATCACAGACGCTCAGTCGCTCAAACAATAGATCACCAAAACGCAACACGTTAATCGCAACGACAGAGTGAGAGATTTGAGGCAGCGCGCAATACGTAAGAAGCAATTAAAGCTGCAGCGGTAGGTGACGCGGATAGTACCAGTCGATGACGACGGGCTGTTTGTTCTCGACGGACCACCTGAGCGCGTCGTCGAGCTTGTCCATGGAGTCGATCTCCTCCATCTCCACCGGCCGCGACACGTCCCAGAAGTAGGCCTCCGCCCTGACCCTTCCCCGCCTCGCCCCTCCCCTCCCGCGCTGCCGCTCCACAGCCACAGGGCCCGCCCGGCCACCCCGCCGATGGTCGAGCAGGCGGCCGCGGAGGATGGGTGCGGGGCCGCGGCGGCCTCCCGCACGACGCAGAGCTCCCGGCAGAGCATGCGGGGGCTCGGCGCCAGGAGCGCCATTGCCAGCTTCCTGGATGCGGCGCTGTAGATCAGAGATGGGTTGTGGGATGCGACTGGGTGCCAGGGAACTGCGAGTATATGCGTGGAATCGAAGAATGCGAGGTGGGGAGCGGAGAAGAGATGATCTGGCTAGTGGCGGTACGACCGTACGAGCCGAAGCGGAATCTTATCCGCATTCCGTGGGCGAGCGGGCGGGGACAAAAGCGTTGGCATATGGGCCCACCCTACCGGATCGTAAAATATCTCGAGGTTTTTGCGTGCGGCCCGGTCGAGCCGAGCCGCCGAGGTTTAGCTTAGCTGCCATCCGAATATCCGTTCGGCATTGTGTGCGCAGCGCCGCAGCCCACGTTGAACTCTGTGTACGGGCCTCGAGTCTCGGCTGCGGCCCGCAGCCCATGAGGCCCAAAGGTAGGGCAAATGGACGATGAATTAACGCCTGAACTACTACTCGTATACTGCATACAACAAGTGGCCTTCTGGGGCCTCGTCTCTCTAATTCGTTGGATTCTACTGCCATCGATCGTACGTGTGTTCTTTTGTGATTATTTGCTTTCTCCAGCCATACAGCTTACCGAATTAGGAGTTGTTCATATTAAGTTTTGCTGATGCTTTTTGTTATGACTGATGAATAGCAGTGATTGATAGAAACGATTTATAAAAGCTAAGTTATTTATATTAGCTTATGATTTATAAATAGTAATTTTTGATAGAAGCTGAGATTATTTGGCTGCTGGCGTTTTATTCGACAAAACTATGCTCAGTTGCCGATGCACTCGACTCGTCGTCCCCTCGCGGCTCGCACACTGATTAGATTTTTTGCCGGCTGGATGGGCAAGCCATGCTCATCCATGCCTTGGGCTCTGCTGCGCCCTGTGGCTACTACCAGCGCATTCAACTCCATTAATTCTGTGCATCAGGGACAACTGACGACAAATATGCGAACTCACATTTGGTAACTCCATAAACTATTGGACGCCCATGTCCAAACAACACAGTTACATTCAGATCAAAAGTATTGCATCAGAATTATCGATCGATCGCCAACAGCCCAACACTGCGTCGACGCTTCAGCACAAGCGTACGTACGAATCCTGCGGGTCCAAGTTGATCCAGGTTCTTTACTCTCCTTTCCGCCGCGGATCGTGGCAACGTCGGTGAGGGGCTCCCTTTAGCCATGTACTGTACAACTGTGTACGAACCGATGTCCTTGCGTATATACGTCCATGGCTTTAGCCAAGTTCTTTTGTGCTGATATGGTTAATAGCTTTGGATTTTTGTAAACGTATTCTAAAATAATAGTCGACAATAGAGACATCGATACAAATGATACATATAATTTTAATTTTTGAAAGCTATTTAAAGACCTTGCTTATTTTGACTTTTGGATAAAAAAAGACCTTTAGCGGCATGTTTCGCTTTTGCGTATTGAGTTGCATACACCAACTAGTTCACCAAAAAGCCTAAGCTGATGAGGAAAGATGAGCAATTCACTTATGCTTCAACACTCTCCCTCACATGTAGACTCTCTTAGACTTAATACATGGAATAGAAGTGGACTACAGTTAATTTTTTTAATTGCGTCAGTCGAGTTTTGAGCTCGAGAGCTCTTGGCTCTGATACCATATTGAGTTGCATACATCAATCAGTTTACCCGACAATTCACTTATCCTTCAACATTGCGGTCCCACGGTAACCAAAGTAACAAAGCTATACACCCACACCCTTGCTTAGCGCGTACGCCATGGATCTTTCCAATCCACAACCTTCGTGTTTCATCTCAAACTTTAGGAGAAAGAAAAAGAAAGAAAAAGCACTTGGTTCTGATCATTCACTTGTACTAACAAGAAGCGACACGATCAATGCGCCACCGTATGACGTCTTACTTGTAACAGCAGCAACTTTAATGTTGACTCATGTCATATCCGAGGGTGTTGGATTAGACACACTTTAACATACGTTCGACTGAGTTTGTCTCTAATTGCTTCTGTTCTCTATGAACAAGCCTCATACGACGAACACAGCTCACCTGTATCTGTCTCGTTCTATTATTCGATCGGTCATGCACCCTAGATACGGTCTATTTCTGATATTGGTCGTCTAACTTTGTAGATGGGACGCATCTATAATTCTTCGTTTCCAAGGAGATTTCGGATAAGACTTCAATCGACATGATAAAATGTTTTGGTTGAAAAGAAACCCAGCAACGTAACTGTTGTTGGGCCATAATCGATCAGTCGTGGTGTTTATGATGATGCTTAGGTCCTGTCTAACGTGAAAAACAAGTAGAGAATATATCTCCTTTTCAGATTACGGCTTCTCTAGGAATAAACAACATTTACCTTTTTCAAAGCAGCTTATTAGAACAGACTTTTCGAATCGATTTATTGACTTATCGGTTCATTTGTATAAGTGCTCGTATTATGAGCAAAATCTATCAGCCGTGGTCGAAAAGAACCCACCAAATAGACTAGCCATGCAAGAAACAAAGGCGGTTAGTTGGGCCATGCATGCATGCTACGTGGAAAGAATAGTTCGAGCTCTTCATGCAATTCCAATGTCCATGTCAAAAGCTTAATTAATATGTTCATTGCTTTCAACTGGATCTCCAGGTAAACCAGACCGTAGTGACCAACCAGCCTGTGTGCGTTGTGGACCTAGCTTTTTTCATGTGGCCTTCATGGCAAACACGACATGTACCACTTGATAGTCAGAAGGAGGCAGAAAAACTGCCTAGAGTTGCAAATGTTGCATCGACACGAACGAATCCTCTGAGCCTACAAGTGAACTAATACCTAACCCCTCTTAAAATCTTGCTCATCCTCAAGAGGGCCACCGCCCTAGATAGCTTCCTATCATCCGACCCTGCATCGCATTTCCTGTAGTTCTATCTCTCATTGTGTTAGGCTCACCTTCACTATTCGGCAACCTGTGTGTACTTTTTGCCAGGATCTTTTTCTCGCCGCGTCGAATCGATTAGTAGTGTGTTAGTGTCTAATCTTGGATTAGAGTCAAGATACTTAGGCTGTTCCCCAGCTTCTTTGTACGAATAAGCACTCACCTGAAAATAAATAATAAAAAAGGATACATAATTGCCCTGCAAATGAAAAGTTCAACTTGATTGCTCATCGTCCGGCTTCATCTCCAGTTAGGCAGTAGCGCAGAGCTGTCCCTCCTATCAAAATTTGCAACCTGTGGTATATTTTGGCGTGTGCGGATGGTCCAACTGCATAAACAATATTGCTAACCTTGTTAGCTAATTATACAGTGCAACTAGATCAGTTCCATTCAGATCAGGTCACCTGGAGTTTCCCCTAGACGTGATCCGATCTGACACGTGGGGCCTGGTTGTTCGCTCAATTAATATTATTGATCTCCTCCCCCACACGTCAGATTGATATGGACGGCCCGGATCGAAATGTACCCGGTTGATTAGAGTGAGGACACCACTGCGTTTTTATTAGCAGTTTTAGGCTCGCTCCAAACGGTTCCACTTTCTGACTTTTGATTTATTTAAATTAAAAATAAATTAAAATGGATCTTTTAATTTCATCTTATTTTCTCTTTTTAGCTTTTTTTTGCTTTTTTCCCTTTTATTTCTGTGTATTATCCATGACGATATAATAATTTTTAAATTTTATTTTAATTAAATAATTCAGAAAAAATAACAATCATTATAGTATATTTTAGTTAAAAACTAACAGTTAAAGCCATGAAACTTAAAAACGCTACTGTTAGGTGCGTTCGATTAAACTAGTGCGCATGCTCCTTCAGTTGTGCTTCAGAATGCCAAATACTAAACGGTAGTCGTTTGGACTGGATGGCCGAGACGATGGGCCGTACGGAACGGGGCAGGAAGGTCGCGCTACTACGGTGTGGCTCAGAGAAGCTATAGTTGATATAAATGTCTTAGCTTTTTATAAATTGTTTCATAGATTGTTTCTATCAGTTACCATTATTAACAACTACTATTTACACTTTCATATGTTATAACATACTTCGTATTTTACCATGTTATGATTCCGTAAGTCGCATGACGGTCCGAATATTGTAGTGATTTTTGTTACACTATCATTTGCTCTCTTTTTTACATAATGCATTTAGAAAAAGTCAAAAGTATAACCCAATATAGGTGAGATGTGGCTTATAACTTTTGGCTTAAAATTCTGAATTCTGATCATTCGCGAAAGAGAGTATGAAGAGATACTCGTATCGATTTTGGCCGATATAGAAAAAGTCGATAGTATCTACTGTAATCGACTTGTAGACCCGCTTTGAAAAGATACTTTTTTTGAAAGCTAGTTATGGTAGAAAGTCAAGCCATAAGTTTAAAAGAACCCAGCCATGAACATTCTAGTTTCTATAAAATACTTCTATTAGCCACTATTATTTATCAATTATAGCCAAAAATTGTCGCTAAAATCTAATACAAACGGATCCTACGGCAGCTCATGGGAATGAGCAAATGGCACGGTGTGCCATGGTCAAACAGTCAAAAGAGCGCTTTCTAGTTCTATATGCATGCGCAAGGGAGGCTAGATCTACACGCCAATGTATTCAGAAATGATTCTTATCTGCTGCTTTGCGCCATTTTACTTTAGAGGAAGTCAATGGTGCTAACAGGCACTGGTGTACTTTACTACTCCCTCTGTAGAAAAATATAAGGCACGATTACTTGGTGCGATCTTCAAGAATGAGTTTTGATGGTTAATTTCCTTTACAATGCAACAAAATCATTACCATAAAAGGTACCTTTAAATACGAATCCAACGATATCATTTTTTGTGTCATATAATATATTTATTGTTGGACTAGTTGATGGTTAAAATTTACAAACTTTAAATCTTGAAATACATAAGCACCCTACATTTTTCTATATAGGAAGTATTTCATCCATTCTTTTTTACTTAACATTTTTTTTTACTTTTTGTGGCCTCCGAGACAGGACTTTGACTACTACTTTGTTTTATATAACTTTGCACTAAAAATGTACTAATAAAATTATATGGGAAGCATTTTCCGTACATCGGGGAATACATACTCTCACTTCCAATATATTATTTAAATGAACGTGTTATACTTATTTATCACTCTCGGCATACTCAAATAATAATTCTAAGATACTCTAATGCGATTTAGTTAAAAAAATTTCATCGTAGACCTTTATTTTTGCTATATACATATTTTCATATATAAAAGAAGCATATATATAAATTATGTTATACAAAGTGGACTTTGATGAAATTTTTCATAGAACTCACATTCAAATAGCTTATAATCATTATTAGAGTATACTCGAAAGGATAAAGAGACATAACAATATTATTTAAGCGGTATATAAGAAGTGGGAGAACGTACTCCCAAGAGTGTGGAACTAGGAAGCCTTTTTCGTACTTCTTGCAATACATACTCCCACTTTCATATATATATATATATATATATATATATATATATATATATATATATATATATATATATATATATATATATATATATATATATATATACACACACCAATCTAGATAGTTTAAGCCTATCAGCGCAGATGCTAGGGCACCCAATAAACAAATAACAGAGCGAGTATTTCGCAAACCATAAATGATACAATCATGTTTAGGCTCCGTTTATTTCGGCTTGAGTTTCTGACTTATTTTTCACTATTCTTAAATTTCGTCTTTTTTGGTTTTTTGGTTTTTTTAGCTTTTTTATCGGTTCTTTTTTTTCCCGTATTCGTTTGCATTGTCCGTGATGGGCTAACCTGTTTTTTCTATTTTTATTTTTTAAATTTAGTTACGCCAAATAAGTCACCGTTTGCTACAGTGTAATTTCAGCCAATTACATTATAATTTTAGCCATATATCAGTTTATTTCAGCCCAACCGAGCGACACCTTAATCTCACTGTTAACATGCTTGAAAGTACTAGTACTTAATAGTAAAGGAACTTGGTTGTGGAGTACTTTAATGATTCCATAAAATATTGCAATGCCACCGTAATAAAAAAAACTGCATGGTATATTTGGTAAGTACCTCGTAACAATTGCGAAGAAAACAACGCTTCCGATCAACATGTGCAAATGAAATTATAAATTTGACCTGTAGCTAAGCTAAGTAGCCCGGATACCACACGATTATAATACTCAACAGTCAGCACACCAATACATAACTCATCAATATTTTTTGACATGAAAACAACCCTTCCGATCATCAATATTTTTTCTTAAGAAGAAATCCTTATGATCATCCAACCCATCGACCTATTTTTTGACATGTTTATTAAATCTTTTTCAAGCCTCCACCGATGGTACCAGATGTACTTGGTTACGCTATCTTATAAAATACATTTGGTCTTGTTCTTAAATGGTTTTAGCTTCGGTCTTTCTCTGATTTTTAGTTTATAAAAGTAATTGACAAAACTGCCCTTCTGAGAGAGAGAGAGAGAGAGAGAGAGAGAGAGAGAGAGAGAGAGACCCAACAAATTTGGCTTCTGTTGACAGCCCGGCGAATCCCCGAGCGATTCTCACGCGGGCACGTCCGTTCCCACAAAACCCAAGACGTGAGAGATTCAAAAACCCCAAAAGACCACGAGGTTGGTTAGTTTCGCTCCCAACCCGCACCCACGCCACCACGCGCTCGCCGTCACCACCACCACCACCACCTCCGCCTCCTCCCTACAAAAGCCTTAAGCCTTCGCCGCAGATCATTCGCGAGTCACCGCGCGCCCTCTCCCCACCCCACGCTGACCGCCACCGCCTATGCTTCCTCCCCGCCTCTAAACCCTAACCGAATACCGCCGCGGCCGCGCGAGCGGGCGCCATCTGATGAAGGGCGCATGGAAGCAGCGCGGCGTGGCGGCAGCCATGGCCAACCACCTCGGCGGCGGAGGCGTCTCCGGCGGATACGGCGGACGCGCGCGACGCGCCAGGCTCTGCCTCTATGGCCTCGTGCTCGCCTTCGCCGCGTTCGCCGCCTTCCTCGCCTTCGCGCCGTCGCTCCCCGCGCCATCGCCCTCGTCGCCGGCCGCCGCGTGGTTCGACGGCTTGTTCGCCTCCGCGTCGCCCTACCGCGCGCAGGTCTCCAGCTTCTTCTCCTCCCTGTTTCCCGCCAACTCCTCCTCCCCGGGGCCTCCTGGCGGCGTCGCGGGAACCAATGGCTCCAGTACAGTTCGGCCCGGTGAGCGATCGGGAAGCGGAAGCGGGGTTCCAACCAGCATTGCAGGCGGAATTCCCAACGGCAATTCCGCGTCTGCTAATGCTACTGCGGCAGTGCAGAGCGCCGCGCCGCCCAATGATCACGTGCGAGGAGGTGCGGCGGCCAATAATTCTACCGCAAGCGACGTCGGTGGGGCTGGAGTTCCGAGCGGCGTTTCAGTCCAGAATGGCACAACGGCGAAAGGAGGTGTGCCTATTCTGATCAATGGCTCGGACGTGAATGCAAGTTCAGCGGAAGCCGGAGATGTCAGCGCAGTGAAAGCCAATGCAAGGAATGCGGCTGGGTCTACCTACCAGTTAGGAACTGGGCTTGTAGCTTCAAGCAATGGAACTGCGGTTCCATTCATCAATCAGACTGGTAATGCAGTTGCAGCGGTGATGGACGGTCATGGAGCTGCGCCTCAGAGAACTGGAGCTCCGGGCAATAACCAGACTGTCCAAATTCCGCCGGCCGCAAATAATCAGAACCAGACTGGAAGCAGAGCTGCCTCAGGTGGAAGCGCTAGTACAATGAATAAGCAGAGGGAATCAACTGCTACTCCTCAGGGGAGTGCTAGCTTGGTGAAAGATCATTCGGGACAAGCAATCACCCCAAAACCCAGTAACAGCAGTGCGGTGCCGGTAATTGGGGATGGACAACCGGCGAAAGAGGCTGCTGATGCCGGTGGTGAGAAGAAGGTTCATTGGATTGAGGCGATGGCCAGCTGCGATATGTTCTATGGGAATTGGGTCCGAGATAACTCGTACCCTCTCTACCCTGAGGGATCATGTCCTCACATCGACGAGTCCTTCAACTGCTACCTCAACGGCCGCCCTGATAAAGGTTACCAAAGGCTCCGGTGGCAACCCAGTGGATGCAGCATCCCAAGGTGAGGAAACTTTGCTTGAACAACCGTGCGTTTTGGTGAATTCAGTTAGCTCTTTGACTTCTTTTTTCTTTTCTTCTTTTTGAACGAAAAGTTCTCGACTTCTTGGTTTGTGACAAATTCAGTAATACGCTGCTTATACTAGGTTGAACCCAACTGATATGCTGGAGAGTCTGAGGGGAAAGAGACTGGTGTTCGTCGGTGATTCGCTCAACAGGAACATGTGGGAATCCCTGGTTTGTATCTTGAGGAGTTCTATCAAAGACAAGAGGAAGGTCTTTGAGGTATCCGGGAGGCACAAATTCAGGGCCGAGGGCTCTTACTCTTTCTTGTTTCAGGTAGATATGCTATGCTTTTCATATTTCACCTTTTGTTATTTGTGCTTGTTTCAGCATTTAGAGTGAATGCCAATGCGCAAATTTTCCTGTTGTCTAGGACTACAATTGCAGTGTGGAGTTCTTCCACTCCCCTTTCCTTGTTCAGGAATGGGAGATGCCTGTCAGAAATGGAAAGAACAAGGAGACTCTTAGGCTTGACATAATCAATCACTCATCCCCGAGGTACAAGAATGCAGATATCATTGTCTTCAATACTGGGCACTGGTGGACGCATGAGAAAACTTCTCTAGGGTAAGCTATAAATGGCACCGTCTGATTCACTAAAGATCTGCATGTCATGTGTTCTGCATTTCAAGTGTTGCTTACTGTTCTGACTTTGTTAAATGTGCAACAGGAAAGATTACTATCAAGAGGGCAACCGTGTATATAGTGAGCTGAATGTCCATGATGCTTATCGGAGAGCTCTTAACACCTGGGCCAAGTGGGTTGATTCCAATATAAATCCCAAGAAAACAACTGTGTTGTTTAGAGGCTACTCAGCATCTCATTTCAGGTTAGCCTTTTGTGATTCTGGCAAGTTCAGTTTGATGTGTCCATATCGATATCAGAGTAACTGATGTTTGGAAGTCTGTATTCCTATTACGCAGCGGGGGCCAATGGAATTCAGGCGGCAGTTGCGATAAGGAAACTGAGCCAATAACAAACGATCAATACCTTGCACCATACCCACAGAAGATGAGCATCTTGGAGGAGGTGCTCCATGGGATGAAAACTCCTGTTGTTTACCTGAACATAACAAGGATGACTGACTACAGGAAGGAGGCACACCCTTCAGTCTACCGCAAGCAGCAGTTGACCGAGGAGGAGAGGAAGTCGCCTGAGATATACCAGGACTGCAGCCACTGGTGCCTTCCGGGAGTACCGGACTCCTGGAACGAGCTTCTCTACGCACAGATTCTGGTCAAACAGCATCAAACGCTACACCAATAATGGCAAGTGTGCAATTACTTGCTCCTGTACATGAACTGTTGTTTGTTGTCAAATGTCAAGTTGTCTAGGATAATTACCCCACACGAAGCGGTCAACGCGAAGCTGATATCAGTGAGGTCAAGGATTCTGGAATCCTTACATAGCGTGAAGTAGGCAGTTAGTCAGATCTCTGACTCTATACCAACACGAATTCTGTATAGGCTAGGATTTTAAGATGTAAAGTCCATGTCTGACTAGCAATAATCAGAAACAAATAATAGTATACTGCATCAGATGGTACAGATTATGAGGCTCTTTGTCTTTCATGAATCCGTCTTTCTGTTCCCTGACTGCTACTTCTTAGCACGAGGATGTTATATAGTATTCTTTGAGTTGATATTGGGTATATTGAATTCTATTAAGTGGTTGTATTGACATCTCGATCTCTTGATTCCCCTGAATGTTTAGCGCTTGGTGCTGGGCATCCTGATTTCGTCGTCCCATGGAAGTTGATGGTAAGCTTGTCAGACATACGTACGGCTAGCTGTAAACCCTAAGCGCCTGTTTTTTTTGGGACTGTGACTTGTGACTGTGAGTGCTCGTGTGTGAACAAGCTGAAAACTGATAAATCGTTTTTAAAATATTATTCCGATAAACTATTTCGAAACGGCGCCTTTTCAATTGTTTGTTTGAGGAAAGTCATAAGTCATAAACTGAAATAAGCTTAAAAGAACAATTTCTAAATATTTCATTATAGCAGTTAGTCGAGTCAGAGGATTTTGACTGTTTCTATTTGCATGATGGACTAGTAGGCACTAGGCAGGTGAGGAGTTTAAACTCAGGTGAGATCTCTCCGGGATAACGAGAAATATCAACTGTCAAGGATTTGAGGCTCTGTTTGGAATACAAGAATTTTACTGAAAATAATTTAATTTCTATAGAAATAAAAAAATTGAATTTCACTGAAAATAATTTAATTTCTGTAGAAATCAGAAAAATTTTTACCGCACTACCACATGAGTTACTGTCGTGCCGTAAAATTGTTTGTGGTTGACAGTAAAATTACTTGTGTTAGGGTTACTGTACTTTTTTAGAGCAGACAGGTGACTTGGCAGTACAATTACTTGCGATCAACAGTAAAAAATACTTGTGGTTCAACGACCGGTAGTAAAATTACTTGTGATTGACAATAAAATCAACGGGCTATCGGTGACCTGTTTGGCTAAGCACTCGGACCGGCCTGGCACGGGCCGACTCCTCTTCGTGCCATGCCTGGGTCCGAGGGCAAACACGTGTGAAGCATCTAAGCCTCTAAAAATTGATTTTGGTAATCAATAACAACAATGCTTAAGAGACTAACATGTTTGTTAAGATGATTAAAATGTTTAGTCTGGAATTTTGATGATATCATAGAAAAGGTATACAAAGATGACTAAGAATCGACATGGCTTAAGACATAGCTCAAGTCAAAGGTATAATTTAGCATGAGGACCTCTTTTTATAGCTTTTACTAGGCTTTGTGTTTGATGACAAAGACCGAATTGGTAGAATAGATATCATACTATAAAGAAAAATCATGACTAGTAGTTTGAAGCTAATTTTGTGCCACTTTGATCAAATCTAGTACATGCATGTATTTGAAAAATTATTTTAGAACCATCCTTGATTTCCTTTTAGAAACCGATATGACTGCACTTTAGATGGCGGTAACTAATTTTTAGAGAGGTACAGTTTTGGGACATTTTCTTCCCTCTGGAAAATCGGTACTATCGTAGTTGAAGGGCGGTACTACCGCAAAATCGATACTACCGGGTTTTGTGAGTACGTACTATTGGAATTTAGTTTAACAGCTAGTTTCTGTGTATTTAATGAACCTTAAATAACCGTTGAATTGTAGGTGCGGTAGTACCATCCATTACATAGCGGTAGTACCACAACCCTTGATTTTTTGGGATTTCGTCCCCAACGGGTATTCTGATGGTTGGAGGTTATCAATACTTGCCCACCATCAGCAAGTAAGAACTTTTGGATATCATTGAATACACTTGAACTCTTGCCATTCTCTCTTTAACTCAATTGCTTCATTTTCTCATTTTGAGGTTTTTGAGAGTATTCAAATGCATTGAATCATCTAGTTGATTATTATGGCACTTGAAAACCTTTAAGCAAGCAATATTGACTTATTACTCTTGGTGGTTATCGACACCTAAACGGCTTAGAGAAGTTAGCGTGATGATCTCTTCAAAGAAGATTGTGAAGATATCCGATGTGATTATGAAGGTCGGAGCTCACCTCCTGGAGCGAGAAAGATCTACCATAGTGGATTGAGAAAAGGCTTAATTTTGTACAAAGAGTCAGCTTGATTAGTTCAAACTCTTTCAACGTAGATTATGGAATACTGGCAAGTCTTTAAGATCACAGAAAAAATTCTCGTGTCCTCCGTGTGGTTTAACTCTCTTGCCTTTACTTTTTGCATGTACATTTGTAGCAATAATTTGATTGACTTGTCTAGGTATAGATTTGTATCTTGCATAGACATAGGTTTGTGGTGCCATACTAAGACCGAGAGTATTTAGGTATTAAATTGTAAAAATAATTTTATTTACTCATACTTGCTCTAAAATTGTGATTTAGGTAAAAGAATTTAAAAACCTTCTATTCATCCCTCTAGTTGGTTATCTTTGATTCTACAACGTGGGCCGATATGGCATGACACGATAAGTTATTCGAACCAACCGCGTCGAGTCTAATTGGACCGTGTCCTTTTCAGGTCTTTGTCGCACCGTATTGAGCAACTCATTTGGTCAGGTCTACATGAACACCATAAATGCCTACTTTTCCCTTTTGGAGGAAATGTCGTAGGTGTTATATATGTAGCACTGTAGTCTGTGACAGTGCTGTTACGGTTTTGTTGGAAACGTTTATCAGAAAGCAGGTTGTTGTCGATTAGTGTTGTTTTAGTACTCCTCCATCCTTTGATTGCATAGACCACCTGCCGCTGGTCCTTTCTTCCCCTTGTCGTACGTCATTCGCTTAATTCGTTGCCCCTTTAAATAGATCGTACTAAGGGCGCTTGATGGCCCTGCTCGGTTGGGTTGAAAAATAGTGACTTATGGCTCAAATTGCACTGTAGCTGACTGAAATTACACTGTAATTGAAGGTGGTTTATTTGACGTAATTAAATTAAAAAAATTAAAAATATAAAAAATATGTTAGCTCATCACAGACAACGTAAATGAATACGGAAAAAAAGAACTGGCAAAAAGATAAAAATTCAGAAAAAGACAAAATTTATAAATAGTAAAAAATATGTCAGAAACTAGAAGTTCAAATCAAAATGAGCAGACCGGATTTATATATAGACGGAAGCACACTTTTCTGGGTATATATGGTCTCTGATTTGACACAGCATGTTAATTTACTGGAGCTCGTATTATGGCTGTGCTCGCGCCCAACTGAAGAATTCTAGCTGCTTTGAACGCATGTGGTTGTTGTGGTGTTAGCAGCTGCTGCTGGTGAGTCCATTTGGCTAGCTAGCTGGGTTTGGTGCATTATGTGCTGGCCTGTACATGCATGCCGACATGAGATGTGTCCAGACTCAAGATGTGCGCACTCTTGTCTCAATGCCCATCAGCAATCGATTCACCGAACCATCTGATGGTCCATACGCGAAGGCCATGCCACTATGCTTCTTTGTGTATCCATATTCACCTGTTTGTTTGCTGCCTTTCTCCATTTTCTTCTCAGAGGATAAGGCATATCACGGGCTCCTTCTTTTCGACTTATGTCTTTTGATTTATCTATAGTAATTAGCTTTTAAACGATATGTCTTTTTAAGATGTGGTCTACAAATCGATTCTAGTAGACAATGTACCGGCTTCATCTATATCGGCCAAAATGGCACACGAGTGTCTCTCTCCGTATTCTCTTTCGCGAACAATCGGAACATTTAGGCCTGAGAAAGAGTCCCCGAAAAACAGGAAAATAAAAATAGTAAAGTATATGCAAATTGTTGGGGCCCAATGCAGGCTTGGCCCATTAGTATGCAAACCCGAGAAGGTCTCCGTTGTTGATTAGTAACGTGAGCATTAGGACGGATCTACAGGGCGCGCACACTCACAAGTATGGGTGGCAACTGGGCCGGAGGATCCCAAGGAGGCCCTGTGGCCCCCTCCTGATCTCCGCTAAACTGCCCCAGCCCCGGTCCCATTAGGCTAAATAGGGGAGATCGGCCTTCGTCCTTGGTTTCTGTGAGGACCCGATTTCCATAGGATCATGTAGGGATTAAACAAGGATAAATTATTTTTAATAATAATATAGCCTTATTTATTACTTTATAATTATTTAGATATATTTTTCAAAATACATATTCTAACATATAGAGTTATGTTTTGGTCCAAATATATAAGAAAAGAATACAATCTTCTTTATTAAAAAACTATAATCTATAACAAAAATATTTTTTTATTTTTAACGGGTCCCTATGGGGAGGATGACCCCATCCCCATCCTGCTAGCATAGCGGAGCCCCGCCCCCAATGGGGAAATTGCCACCCATACTTGCGAGCCAGCGGAGTGCGATGCCTCTTCCCCGCGTCTTCTTCTTCCTCTCGATTGGCATGCCACACGCTATCCTCACCGCCGCCACCCCTTCTTCTTCCTCCCGAGCTAGCTTCACACATCTCTACCGTTGCCATCGCCCCCACTTCCACCACCAGCGGCCGATGGCGCCATCATCGCCTCGCCACCCCTCTTCCCCTCCACTGCCACTTCAACCCCGCCCAACCTAATATTTACTTTGCGTCATGCCGTGTGGCCTGCTATCGCCACCCACCACCCTGATTCCGACCCCACAAGCGGTGGTGCCACCATCGCCTCGCCGCCACCGCCACCCACCGTCTGGCAACCACCACCCTCCCTCCATCTACAACCAGATACCTCGGTGAACTTTCCCTAACCTCGCCATCGCCATCACTAGAGCTGGGAGTTGGGCCGGACTTATCCGTGCCAGCCCGAGGCCCAACTGGCACGGCACGGCCCAAGAACGGCACGGGAACGCACGTGGTGGGCCCTGTTGGCATGACACGAATGGTGGGCTAGGCCGGGCCTAAAAAGCCATCCCGTCGGGTGGCACGGCATATCGTGCTGTGCTTGGGCCAGCCCAACCCGACGAGCACGACCGGCACGAGGGCCCTGGCGAGCACGCCAGCGCCGGCGACTGCCTCGGCCTCGCTTCCCACCTCCCGTCGCCATCCCATGGGCATTACCATCTCACAGTCATCCCCACAAGCCATCACAAGCAGAGAGAGGGAGTAGAGGGGAAGGATTAGGGTATACCGGGGCCCAGAGGTGGCACTGCGGTGATGATGGCTTGCATGGGGACCATGTCAAGAGGAGGAGCTTTCGGCCATCGGCCATAGGGGCCGGAGGAGCCGAGTAGATAGCGGGAGGCGGTTGACCGGTGTAGGAGGCGAAGGCCGGAGGGGAGGCTAGTGGTGGTCGACGATGGCGACCTCCCCCCACCCTCGCACGACAGTGGAGACCTCCCCCCACCCTGCACGACGGCGGTGACCTTGTAGGATCAAGGATAACCGACTAGAGGGGGTGAACAGGAGGTTCTAAAAATTCTTATCTTCTAATACTAATTACCATCTTGTAAACTCTGTTACTTTCGATTTTCCTGACAGTCCACAGTTGGCTATCAAATTTAGTTTTAAGTACATGTATGATCCTAAAATGATCCAAATGGCATAAGAACATGCTGTCAAGCTACTGGCCATGATCATTCTTAATAGTACGACGTTTAACCTATAATCCGGTCTTCCATCCTTTCTCCTAAGATCGTAAAACTAAAAAGGGATCTTAGATTACTTATACCTTTGTCTTGAGCCACATTGATCTTCATGTTGACCTTTAGCATGTATTTCACATTTGTCATCAGGACTAAACCTTTCAAACACTCAATAAACATGTTAGTCCCATCTTCATATAATGCCATTAATTACCAAAACCATTTTTAGGGGTTTAGATGTTTTCAATCTCTCTCTTTTTGGTAATTCATGACAACACAAATATTATGTGAGAAGAATAAAATTTTGAATATACCACTTGTTTGAGAAACGAGTTGTATATTCTTTTGTGACTTTAAACAACAAGTAATTCTTGCAATGAGCTCAAATGAGTTTAGAGAATTAATTGCTTTTAAGGTCAATACAAGAAAATCTACCCCTAAACATATGTATATAAATGAGAAGATATATTGCAAGCACATGTAAAGATTTTCGAAAAATTTGGTGGAGTTTCCTTTGTTTATTGAACTTGAGGGAATAGATAATTGCAATAATACAATTTATACAATCAAAAGAGCATAAGATGCAATTTTATAAAATGACGACAACTTCAAGTTCAACATAACATGAAACATGTCCACAATTACATTAAGCATAATAATGAAGTTCATATGTTCATTACATCATAAATTTAAATATATATAAATAGTACCTAAGATAGTAGTGTCTTCTTCATTCTTCTCTTCCTTTTGCTTCCTCCCCCCTTTCTTCATCCATTATCTCCTTCTCACTTAACTTCTCCCCCTTTGGCATCAAAGTACTAAAAAGGCTACTCCTGAGGTGCTTGAGAAGAAGGACCACGATGGGGACGATGGTCATAGCAGATTGGAGAGGGAGAGAGAGTGACCACACGCTCAAGGAAGGACACTCGGTCCCCGAGAGAAGAAACAACGAGTCAAAGAGGTGATATGTCCTTCCATCCTTATGACTGTAGAGTAAACTTGAGAAAGAGTGACTGCTTCCTCTCCTTGTGATTCAGCTGCAGCCTCTTCTTGTTGTTGAGCTCGAGGATAAGGAGCTGGAGGAATGGGAGAATCCGCTCGAGGCTTGTAGGGCTTGTGGATTGAACCCAACCCTCCACGGTATTTAATATTTCTAAGGATTAGGGTCATAATGTAGGGAGCACAATTAATCCTCTTGACCCTATCATTCTTGGAGGAGGCTATCTCCCGAATTATGAGATCAACCACATCTAATTTTCGGCCTTGCATAATATAATCAATAAGATTCCATGCATGGCCTCTAATTGTGTCATAATTTTCACTCTTGGGAATAATGGTATGGTTGATGATCCGGTTGACTAGATTGGGAATAGAGAGGAGTCCAACAAGCTTGCCTGGAACAAATCTAGCATTTTGATCATTGAACTCATATATGGTAGGGATCTCAAGAGTAGGCCTGTCATATGCTTTCTCATATGCACTTGACTCTATCCGGAGAGCCAACTCAAACTCATGTTTGTTGGAGTTTTATCATTATAGTCAGACTTAAGAGCCACAAGGTTCTGGATACCGACCCTTGAAATAGCAGATATGTCCCATCATACTTGTCAATTGAGTCAAGGTGATCCCAATCGACATATTTATGGTCTGCAAAAAAGTCTGCTTGGACCATACAACTGTTCATACACTTGCTCCTGAAACTTGGCATGAAACTTTGGATTGTTAGAATTTCTCGGGAACACAAACTGGCTTCTATGCCGCAGTCTTGCATACTCATTAGCTGTTATGGTTCCGAGGTCTATCTGAGGCTCCTCTGGCTCAGGCATTTCCTCATTTGACTATTTATAGGGTGAGCTCACTTCCTGTTCTGTCTCAGTCTCAAAATCAGAGGCTATTGCCTTGCCTCTGTCCTCTTTGGTCTTCTGAGCAGACTCTGTGGTGCCTTGAGTTGATGCAGGAGGCATCTGGACTGAGAGAGAAGCTGGAATTGCATGAGAATCTTATTGAGACGATGCTTGTCCAGAGGGCATGGGGGAGGAGGTGTTCCTGGCGTACACCTTTCGAGTGGAATTCCTTGTCCTAGGCATCTTCAAACACGGAGAAAGGATACCACGGATAAGCTAGGAAGCAATCAAAATAGGTTTGAAAAAGGAATATAATGAGATTGTTGTTTTATCAGGAAAGTCAGTAGTACCGAGTTCAAACAGCGGTAGTACCAGGATTCGGTAGTACCGACATTCAAAGTCCGTTATGACTGAACTACGATAGTATCACGCTCATCGAGCGGTAGTGTCGTTTTCCCTGAACATTTTCTAGGGCAAGTAATATACGAATCTTTTGGTGTTTTTCTTGGATTGAATCCATTGAATAAATATGCAAACATCATTAAACACCAACTACAACAATTTGCCCAAGAAAAACATCATCAAATCACCCGCATTTCTAATCAAAACCTAGACTAAGACCTAGGGTTCTAGAACAAGATAAAAAGAGGGTTTTGATCCTATTTACCTTGTGGATTGGAGGAGTTGAACCCTTAGAGGTCAAGGAATTACCAGAAAGTGAAAAAATCTCGAAAGGATTTGAGGATTTGTGGATCGATTTTTGGGTTCTTTGGAAGAGGAGAGAGAGAAGAGAGTACGGGCGTAGGCGGCTAGTGTGGGCGGAGCTTTTGGAGGGAGGAGAGAAGGAAGGATAAAGGGGTTTGGGAACGATAGTTAATGCACAAAACTAACCAAAATTGGTAGTTCTGCAGTTTTACTGCTAGTAGTTCCGAAAAGCGGAACTACTGCATAATGCACAGCGGTAGTTTCGATTTTTCTGGATTATTTCATTCAGGATCATTCAGGATCATTATGTGTAGCACCCCACATAACCATATGAGATACTACTATGGAACGTCATCGCCAAAGTGAAGAATAAATAAGAACAACAAAAGAAATCACAAAGAATTTAAAACTTTATTAACACTTTAATAGAGAACCAACAGAAGCTGAAATAAATGTTTAAAACATGGGACCGATCCACTTCTAACCAAATAAAGAATGAATGAAACCACAAAATAATGGCAAACCACGGTGCTGAAAACTCAAGTGTTCCCACCCATGCATGATGCTACAACTCCATTGGCCTTCAACCTGAGAATGAAAGAGCAAGCGTGAGATTTGAAAATCTCAGCAAGTACCCAACAACGGTCGCAACACAGCGAGTAAAAGTCAGGTAATGCAAACAAGATATGTAAAGGATAAGCAAAGCAAGCAAGCAAGCAGTTGATACATATTAAGTGCAATGAGGCTAAGTTATCAAAAACACTAATACAGATTGGAGATAGAGATCATAGGAACAATGACATTAAAGATAAATGTTATTTAGCAAGTTATGACAGTGGCACCGGCGATCACTTCCCACATACCCGGTTACATGAGAATAGTCAAGCACGCCATCGTCCTCGATTGTATAACCGCAAATGGGGTATAATATCCTGTGTAACGAGAGTGTACGGCCCCCCGCACGTTACCAGGCAGGTGGTAATCTCCCCTATATGTGGATGACCCCAGGCCAGGTAACCGTTATTTATTAACATGTTATATGATGTGAATTTAAGGAACTAGGAGAAAAATAAGAGATAATTAGGTAGAGTGAGGTGATTTGCTAAGGTTAAAAATGAAGATATATAATTCCCGATATGAGAATGATACTATGGTGATAAGTTAACTGATACATCATGGACAGATTATATAAAATGAACTTAAGGAAACTAAGAGATGGCGAGGATAAGGCTGTAATAAAGTTATGAGAAGTGAAAATATGTGCTAGGGTTGAAAATGGAAAGACATAGTTCCTGATATGATAAGGTGACAGTGATGTAGGAATCAACCTAAAAAGGTATTATAATGTAGCTCACACAAGGTTATCAACCAATCAAGTTTTATTATGTGATAAGTGATTATTAGTCAGATTAACATGTTTAATACATACATCTTTCATGGCTCAAATACAACATCATACGATTATTGGAACATAATATTAGAAACTAAATATAGCAGCCCTAACATCGAAAGAGTATCGATAATTAAACCTAAGTTAAACATATTCATATGCTACCCCCATTAACGATTTAAGCATAGATTCTAAACACTAATTAAAAGCATGCATTCTAGGACATCTTAACTTAGCATCCTAATAACATAAAAGCAGGTGAAATAAAATAACCTAAACATTATGGTATGAGTGCACTATTAAAAGTCTATAACCAGGCAACATGAACGATATAATAATGACCAACCAACATTAGTGATACGATATTAACCAGATAAGCTTTAGTGATACGCTAGGAGCCAGGTAACTTTAGCGATGTGATATTAGCCAAGTAGCTGTAGTGATGTGATATTCGCCAAGCGATATAATTTTAACGATATGATATTAATTCCGCAAGCATGAGTAACATGATAATTATACTCAATGACAAGGTGACAAGTAAACCGGAAACACGTGATATACAAAACGAAAAGGGTCACGGCCGCGAGGTACTTGCCTTGAGCACACTCGATGGACACGCTGCACGAATGATCTAGAATGCGCAACTGCACGGGCACTCCCTCAACAGCTGCGTGAGAACTGCTTTGAAACAGTGAACTTGACCACCAAAATCAATCCATCTGGCTGCAAGCCGTGAGATCAAAGCAGTCCAAGATACAACACCCTTCTCCAGCATTGCATCGAACAATTGAGTGTATCAACATTGCTTCTAGATCTGCAAGCCGCTCCGCCAAATCATTTAGGACAGCAGTAAAGGTGCACTCATCAGGCCGAATTCCATTGCCAATCATCTTAAGAAACCCCTGGAGACATGATCCTGCCTCCCCAGATTTCATGTAGCAGTCTAGCAGAGCATTCCACGACATAGAATCTCTCTGCGGCATAAAATCAAACACCTTCCATGCATCCTCCAGCAGGCACAACTCGGCGTACAACCTGACGAAGCCAGTTCCAACGCAAGCGTCCGCAAACACCCCGGACTTCACAACCCGCGAGTGGACCTACCGGCGGCGCCCAGGTCACAGCACGGGGAGACGACGGTGGGGGACGGCATGAGGTCGAGGAGGGCGCGAGCGTCAACGAGGGCACCGCTGCGCACGTAGGCCGGAGTAGGAGGTTGCAGCGGTAGGCGTTGCTCTCGACCGCACCGTCTCTGGACTCCACGGCCTGTCGCCGCTCGAGCACCTGTGCCGTCGTGCCCACCTGCGTGCCGCCGTGCCCGCGTCACGCACGAGCCGCCGCCTGGCCGCGCCGTCATGCCACCCTGGGCTGCGCCGCACTCGGTCACGCCGCCCGACGCCGCTCAGCCTACGCTCTCCGTTGCTCGCGCCGCCAGGGGAGAAAATGAGAGATTGGATGGAAGACACGGGAGAGAGAGAGAGAGTTCTAAAGTAAAGAAAGATGAGATGAGAGAGATAATAGGGATAGATATGGAGAGATAGAGATAGGGTTGGATTTGCTTTGTTTTTTTAGGTGTTACATTAGGGCATCAGGGCATCAGAAGTGTATAAGGTCGTAATAGGTCTTAAGGTGAGCTCCATCTAATTGTTAAGGTCGACTCGTTATATTTAAGGTCACCGTTCGACTGTAACAAAGGTCTCACTCGGTAGTAAAAAAAATTGTATTTTAATGCTTGTGGTTATTGGTAGTTGGCTGGTAAGGGGAGAGAGAACAACAGGATTAAAAGAAAATTATATTTTAATGCTTATGGTCAGGTCTTTAGCTTAAGGACCGGCCTTAAGCCTTTTTTGCTTATGATCTGCTTAAGATCAACCCTGTAATGTATAAGGTCGACTTTAAGGTGGCTTATGACCCATATTTTCATACACTACGGATGCCCTTATGCATCAAGAAGACTAAAGGAAACCATTGAACATAGTTTTTTGTGAAAATAAAAACTTTTAGCAAAAAGATTTGAAAGTACCTTTCAAAAATATCTCAAAAATACCTTTCAAAAATATCTCAAAAATACCAAATGGACATGAAATCATGAGGCATGTGTTCAAGCAACATTTGAGTGGTCTATGACATTTAATTCATACCTCAAATTGCAAAAGCGGATTTCATCTAATGGTTTGGTGAAAATGTCTGCTAATTGATTTTCGGTCCAGATGTGACTAATTATAATATCTCCTTTGCCCACATGATCTCTCAATAAATAGTGGTGCATATCTATATGCTTGGTTTTTGAGTGTTGGACTGGGTTATTGGCTATTTTCAAGGCACTATCATTATCACATAATAGAGGCATTTTGTCAAATTTAATTTCATAATCCATCAAAGCTTGCCTCATCCATAGCAATTGAGCAGAATAACTACCCGTGCAAACATATTCAACTTCGGCGGTAGATAGGGCTACGGAATTTTGTTTCTTGAAAAACCATGAAACTAAAGATCTTCCTAGCAATTGACAACTCCTGGAGGTGTTTTTTTCTATCCACTTTGCTACCCACATAATCGAAATTCAAATATCCAATTAAATCAAACTTAGCACCTTTAGGATACCATAAGCCTATGCTTGATGAATGCCTTAAATATCTTAGAATCCTCTTTACGGCCGTCAAATGGCAATCTTTTAGAGATGCTTGAAAACATGCATATATGCAAATACTAAACATGATATTGAACTTAGATGCGGTAAGATAAAGTAAATTACTAATCATTGGTCTATGAAGTTTTAAATCTAACGGTTTACCCCCTTCATTTAGATTGAGGTGTCCATTTGTCGCCATGGGGGTTTTGATGGGTTTTGCATCTTCCATGCAAACTTCTTGAATAAATATCTCACATACTTTGTTTCGCTTATGAAGCTCCCATTCTTGAGTTGCTTGATTTAAAGTCCAAGAAAATAGCTTAGTTCTCCTATTATGGACATCTTAAATTCTCTAGATATCATATCACCAAAATCCTGGACTACTTATACCTTAGTCTTGAGCCACATTGACCCTTAGCATGCATTTCACATTTGTCATCGGGACTAAACCTTTCAAACACTCAATAAACATGTTAGTCACATATTCACATAATATCATTAATTACCAAAACTATTTTTATAGACATACATGCTTTCATACCTTCCCCATCCCCAGACGACGGCGGGGACCTCCCCTCGGACGACGACAGCAACCTTCCCATCCCGAGCCCGGACAAGCGGCGGAGGGGTTACCAAGGAGCAGTAGGGGTGGCGGAGTTGGCCGGGGAGGAGGGCGACGGTGGGAGGGAGGCAAAGGTCTGGCCGTGGCGGGGCGGAGGTGGGCGGTGGGCGGGGTTGGGTGGGAGGTGCGGCCGGGGTGGGGAGGAGGCGGGGAGGAGGTGACAACGCAGAGGGGTCGTCGAGGTGGATGACAGCGGGAGTGGAGAGGCGAAGGGCGTGGCCGGCGGCGGGACGGAGGCGTGTGATGGGCGTGGGGTTGGCCGGGGAGGCATGGTCGGGGTGGCCAGACCGTAGGAGGTGGCATCGAGGCATTGATGTGGGGTGGGGGAGGAGTAGACTAGTTCCTCTAGTCGTACTAGTAGTAGTAGAACTGAGTAGCTCTCCTCTAGACTTCTGGAATCTGGCGTTATCTGGTCGACTGGTTATTGGATTGCAACTTGCAAGGTGAAGGGCGGAAGGGGCCAAGGGCAAGGGGGAGTAGGGGACATGGCCCGTGGCCACATGGGACAGTCGGACATGACACTTACATTACTAGGCTGGGCTGGAGTGTGCCATGTGCTAGTGGACTGAGAGATGATTGAGACAACGGTCAGGAACATCGTTCAGAAGAAGCAATGTTCGGGAGTATGCCACATCTTAAACCTTGTTGTTCAAGGTGGTATGCAAGCAATTGGTATATATTTGAATAGTATTCATGATGACATTCGTTACCTCACATATTTCTCACAAGTGGTAGGTAGGTTTGCGAAGTACTGCACAACCAATAGAAAATTCGGTCTTGACATGAAGGCGAGGTGGAATTTGACATACATCATGTTAAATAAGTTACAAGGGTACGAACATATCATATCCATTTTTGTCAATGCTAACTCTCAAAATTATGAAGTGATAGTTACTAATTTAGATTGACAGATCGCTAGTCATTTTTTAGAGTTTTTAATATATTTTTATAAAGCAATAAAAGTTCTATCTGATATTTATTATCCTACCTCTTGCTTAGTTATAGAATTTATTTGGTTAATTGCAGACAAGATTGCCAAATCTAGGGATGATCCCCTTTTTAGGCCATGCTATCGTAGCAATGGAGAAAAAATTTATTAAATATCTTAATTTTATTTCACATTTGTATTGATTTGCTATCATTTTCGATCATACGAAAAATTTGACAGGTTTACAGGTTGGTATGGAGGGAATAGGTGAATGCCTCAGCCTTGCTTACTTGGAAGTTTTCGCATATGTCAAAGAGGTGTTTTTTCGTGTTTTTCGTCTGTATCATGATAAGTTTGGAAGCAGCGCGAGATCGGAGGCCTCACAGCAGATGCACCAAGAAAAGATAAGCTTGACATTACACTTATGGAAGAAGATAAATGGCAAGTCTACTTCTTCGTCCTCTCAGCCTCAGGCGGCCTCCAAGTAGAATTCTGTCTCAGAGCTGAACCACTACTTGAAGTATGATTTTACAAATATTGATCTTGATCTTACTAGCGGAGGAAAGATAGACTTGCTCGAGTGATGGAAGAACAAGAAGCAGATATTTCCTGTTTGTCATATTTCGCACGGGATGTTCTCCTAGTGCCGGTGTCCACCATCTCTTCAGAAGCGACGTTCAACACGGTAGGGAGAATAATCGAAGAAAGAAGATCATCCCTTACGCCTAGGATGGTGGAGGCAATCACATGCGCCAAAGACGGGGAATTAGCTAAAGTGCAGCAACATCATCAACTGGAGAATCCTGAAATCGTGCGGGCGTACGCTAATCTCGAACACATGAACGACCTAGATATTAATGAGTAGATACTATAATGCGTGTTGTTATAGTTAATATATAAATATATTGTTAATATACTCTTTTTCTTACTCGGGAAACCCCACTTTGGGACGTAAAGTTTTTAACGAGGCAATAACATTATATCTTTAAAATATAAAGAAATTTCTACTTTTCTCCGAAATATTTACGTCATTGTGTACCCATGTTTTTATACAACTAATTCAATTTTAACTAGTTTTTAACGAGACGGGTACGAAAGAAAGGAAGATGGCAGTCGCCACCACCATCGTCGCCGCCACCTTCATGGTGTATAATTACTTCAGGCTGGGTTTGGGCTGGCATGGCATGAATGCCGGCAGAGTGGGCTTTAGACTGTGCCCGAGTTTGGTCAAAGATAAGGTAAATCGATACAGTACAACATAGCTAAGTGATCAGATCGAAATAACATGGTACCACGTGATCAGAAGCACAATAACCTTAGGCCACCACGGCCCAACGCCCACCTCTCCCGTTACCCTTGTCACGGAAGGAGCACCGCGCACTCTCAGGCTTTTCCTATTAGGACCCGATAGGTCGTCGTCTACGGGCTAAATACGCTTTGTAGCCCCCCTGGTCAGTGTGGATTCTTAAATGAACTTTTTAAGACTTGTGTACATGTAGGCGTGTAGCGGCCATGCCCTAAGCATAATGGTAACCGGTAGAGCGTACTCACTGACATGGATATCTCGCTGGTTACCAATAAGGTCCGCCATGTGGGGTAAAAGCTGGATGCACACGTTACACAATAATTGCTTTTGTTTTCAGCTCTTAGTCTAAATACCCACATCAAAATGCTATCTATCGTGCGAAGATATTTGCGCGTGCACATACGAACTTACTAAAAAGCCTGGACCATTATTGGGGCATGTTCTTTTCATTGCGACTTATGATTTTGGCTAAAATTTTAAATTTTAGGCATTTCTGATCTGATTACGGAGACATATACTCACTTCCGATTTTGGTTGGTACAGATGTTGGGTTTTTAACGTGTAGATCGTTTAACTTGTAGATCCCATCTTGAGAAAATACTCCGTTTGAAAGTTAGGTATTGTAGCAGAAGCCAAAAACTGATTTCAAAAACCCAAAAGAACAGGCCCTTGTATTTTTATCCCATGTGGTGAATTATGAATCGGCGATGCTACACTATTTTTTGCACGTATAAGATGCGTCGGCCAAATAACAGTACTACGAGAAAGTTGGTTCTGTTCTTTTTTTTTCGTGGTTTTTAGCTTCGGCTTTTCCGGAAACTGAAACAAACGGAACGATTTCTTCAAACAGCTTATCAATACCGTTTCTACAAACGGCTCTACAGTCTGCCGCCGTCTCAAAAAGCAAAGACAAAACCTATAAACCACAGCTAAAAGCTATCAGTCGTAGTCTAAAAGAAAAAAAGCCGGTAACATGAGGTAAAATACAACCTGCTATCTCATCTGAGATGAACAGCCTCATTGTTCAGATACGCATGGTCTGTACATATAGCAATATTGTCCACCGTACGAATCTCACCTGCCTTGCCATCCCATCCCCTATAGAACAGTTCTAATGTACACGGCGCATTGCATGGCAAACCAAAGCATCCCACCACTGCCTCGACCCACGCCATCCGCCCCCCTCCTGTCTTCTTCTCCAGATACGTGCATCCATCCGTCTCATCTCGGAGGCCAGCCCAAAAGCCAAGCCAACTGCTGGAGCGAAGCTGCACCAATCTGCACTAGCCCTCCTATTCTATTTACCGGCTCCCATAAATAAATGCGTCCATGAGGCATAAAACCAAGGAGCCAACAGCCAAAGCACCCCTCCTTTAATCTGCACCATCCCCAAATCTCTGTCTCTCTCTCTCATCCATCCATGAGGATCAGGAGGAGGCCTCAGGCCCAGGCTCTCTCCTCCCTGCAGCCCGCAGATCCGTCCACTGCACCCCAGCCGCCTCCAAACGCGTCAAGAAACCAACAACATTGGCTCTCGGGAGGCAAGGAGGAGAACAGGTCGGAGGAGTTGCACCCAGATGTGGATCTCGGGGACGACGAATCAGAGGTGGTGAGGCGCGCGGCATTGCCATTGTTGCCGCAGGTATATATGTTGCACGCATGCTTTTTTTTGGGGGGGTTCCAATCTCTGCTCCAAGAAGAGAAAATTTGTTAGTTAGGCTCTTAATTATTGAAGGTTTGTTTCGTTGCACCAGCACCGTCCACCTTATGGTAGATGTCCAGATCTAGCTAACCCCATGTTCTTGGATTGCTGCTACTTTGCTAGGGCAATGTGGTGGAAATGGAATGCGGCAGGAGCCTGGGTGGTGCACAGCGTCAAGGAGCAGCCGATGGTCACAGGAGGTATGTGATGTGAAGAACTAAAACAGGAACAGGAACAAAACAAGAAAGTGTCTCTGTGTGTCAATTATGTGTGTGTGTGTGTGAGTAGTAGTAGTGGTAATAGTAGGGTGGAGATCCCCTGGAGTTGACCTTCAAATCCACCGCGTGGATTTCACCCAATCTTAACCGTTGCTTCTTTCTAATGGATTGGATCAAGCCACGTCATTCCTTCTCCTTCACTTTCCCAATTCACGTCTCCTCCAGATCTGAAGCAGACTAAGGTCTTTTCTCCATGACTCCGCTCCATTTTGATTTCCTCAAACGCCTTGCATAAATACGAGCATTAGAAAGCATCAGTAGAAGGTACAAGGCAGTAGTGATGGCGGTGAACTGGTGAATGGCAAGATGGCATTGCCAAGAGGCAACGTCCCTGGGAAGGAAGCGACGATGGGCAATCTTCATGAGCGTCGGTGGCAAGAAACTGAGACAAGCTGTGTGTGAAGATGAGTATCTTTAGATGCTAGAAGCCAGGAGCCATGTGACATTATGAAGAGTAAATCGAAGGAGTAATTCTTGCAAGAATGAAATGTCAAAAGTTTTCCCAAGAAAATTGGTGGAATGGTAGTTCGCCGAATCATTTAGCCCTGAGCCTGTTGCTGTCCCCCTTGCGATATGGAAGAAGGAATGGATTTGGAGTAAGGAAGAAGGAGTGACGTGGCCTAATCCGTTCCATAGAAAACAGGCTACGGTCAAGATTCGCTGAAATGCACTTGGTGGATTTGTGGGGCAGCTCTAGGGGATCTGCAGCGGTAACAGTAATAAATAGAAAGGGAAAGCATCCAAGGCCCTTTTTTATTTGCTGGGCTTGGATTTGCTGTTTTATAGTGGGCAATGCCAGCTTGACACATGACACACATCAATCGATCCAATCAATTTAATACCTTGTCAGACAAACCCCTCCTCATGTAGGCATGTTGTACAAGTAGTAGCAGTAGGCTGTGTTTTGTTTTGGCTGCTGTTTTTTTGAAAAAAATACTTGTTTAAATGTTAGTTACTATAAAAAAATAAAAAAGTAATTTTTAGAAGCTAAAAAGAGCAGTGTCGTACACTAGTACTACTGTACTCCCATAAATCCATGTTCCAGCCAGAGCACTCATGCACCCTCTTCGGCTATTTTCAGGGGCTGATTGCCTTGTTGGTCGATCACTCGTACAGCCTGTTTGCTTGCCCTCTTTCATCAGTTCCTTGTTTCAATCTGTATGGGTGCAAGCCATGTTCTGGGAGACATGGACCATGTGCGTGTGTGCTCGGCGCATCATCAACTAGCCCCCTTTTTTCTTGCATATGCCCTCACCACTTATTGGTGTTATACTGTTAGGCATAGCTTGCATCGCGGGCTGCATGGCATTGGATTCCTTATTGCATCGACGGCTGCATTCAGATTTGATTAAAGAAGAAGACTGGCTTGCGTTTACCCTGATGGGTTGTGATCGATTTGCACCATATATAAGCATGCAGGCCGACCGATCAATATATACATCCTGTCCTAAACACCATTCATTGGCAATCGTTTTGGTTTAATTGTAGTGTGTTGCAATGTCGTGGTCTAAGCTTATGTTTCAAGAATGTTGTACCATCCTGATGCAATGCATCTTTAACTAGTTGACGTTAGCACCTAGATGTTTATTTCATTGCGCTTTAGTCTCGTTAATGCCATGCACAAATGCTATCGTTTGCATTTGCAGGCTAGAGAATGGCCACCACAACAAGTCTGAGCCGCTGACCAAGGCTGGAGAACGTCCTGTCAACGGCGTGACGGAGATGCAAGTGGCAACAGTGACCGTGAACGTGAAGGAAGAGATCAAGAATGACAGCAACGGCGGAAGCGGCGGCGGCGTCAAGAAACGGCGCGGCCCGGCGGTGCTGATGGAAGGGTCACGGTGCAGCCGCGTGAACGGGCGCGGGTGGCGCTGCAGCCAGCCGACGCTGGTCGGCTACTCCCTCTGCGAGCACCACCTCGGCAAGGGCCGGATGCGGAGCGTGAGCGTCGGCCGCGGCGGCGCCACCCAGCTCGGCCGTACCGGCGCCGCCCAGCTCGGCCGCACCGAGCCCAGGAAGAACGCAGCCGCGGTGTCAGTGGTCACCGCGGCCGACGAGCCGCCGAGCGTACGGCACTGCTAGGCGCGCGTGCGCACGGCCGGCGGAGATCGACCAATGGAACCGTAAGATTCTTTGATTTTGTGGCGGGGGTGCATATCTGGTGCATGCATTGGTGACTGCGAATTCCGGTTGCGTTTATGTAATTATTACGCAAATATTGCAGATTCCGTGACAAAAATCTTTTTTGTGATAGATCGATTAGATTTTAGAATCCAGAACCACGCAACAGCTAGCAATTGCACCAGCGAGGCACCAAGAACGCGCACTCTTGCCGGCCGCTGCTTCTGCGTGGTGCAGCTGTGTTTGCAGTGCAGGATCACACATCGGCGCACGTAAAATTGTGAAGTCAGTGCGTTTTGATACAGTGTTCATGCACGATCGATTCGAGCAATCACTAGCACATGCGTCGAAGTATCACCTGGAAAAGCTGAGATAACCATCCAGACAAAGCCTGGCGACACAAGGCTGCCCGGTACAGGCAGGGGAAGGTGTCAGTGTCAAGGCAGTATTCAAGTACATGGAGTACATTAATAACAGGCATTTCCTGATTGACAAGATGTTAGTACTAGGTGTATGGATGACTTTCATATGCTCCAATTTTTCTAGGCTCATTAGGGCACGCCATCAGCATAGGATCCGTTTATCAATCGCCATGTTAGCGCACATACACTATGCAGTAGTAGTTCACATTATGATCACGAGGGAGAGAGAGCGAGAGAGAGACTTTGTGTAAAAAGGATGCGTCTGTTGGATGCTTTTGAATGTTAGCACGTACAGGAGATCCGGATGAGCCAGCAGATCTCGAAGTTGCATGTGGGGGGATCGGAGTCATGTCGCATGGCTTCTAGCTGGAGGCAGCACATGAACAACTAGTATATCTGCTAATCTGCATGGGATCGTTGGTGCAGACAAAAAAAAGGTGTCAGAATGGAGGGGGGAAGCAAGACCTTCATGTGATCCTTGGCGATTTCGTCTTTTGATGAAAGAAACAGCCAATTTCATAGGGTCAATCCCTACATGGTATACGACGTGTTAGAGGGAAAATTACATGTCCATGCATCAACGTGTACTAAAAATGAAGAAGTCGAAAGGCTAATTCGAAAACAGATTTTGTGACTGTTATAAAACAAACGGTAAAAGTAGATGATCAAAAGAACAAGGGATACGAATTTGATGTAGAAAATTCTTTCGAGAAAAACCACGAACGCACAAAGTCGAAATTCACTATATAAGGAGATGTTTACAATGAGACTCTTACCTTCTGTATGGTCTACTAGGGTATCTTATAGTGTTTGTAAAGAGACTTCAGGTAGGAGTAGAACTCCGTATTGGAAACGGAAACAAACCGAATAGGATTCGGATCACACTTTAAGAATCTCCGCTTTTAGACGAATTCGCTCCTGTAACCGAAATATCAAATCTCCTCAAAGTAAATCTTCATCATTATACCTTGTGCCTCGAAAGCCTATCAGACTAATTTCAACAAGAAAGACTGGAACAATCTTATCCAAACACTTCTCACGAAGCTAAATTGAGCAAACCACCGGTAGGTTCAAACACACATCTATTAACAAAGCAGACGAACAAATCTTGGTCTTCAGCAATTCATAACCCCAGTAAAGTTTGAATCTGTACAATGACCTCCTGAAATAAATGCTTAATCATCAAACGGTATAAGTCAAAACATCACCTGAGACGCTAGATAAATAGCGAATAACTCATATCATGAAATTTGACATGCTCCATCAGGAACACAAAACTTGGCAAACAATGCTCATTGAAAAGAGCAACTTGAACGTGTAGCTATCACTACATCAAACTGTCAGCTTCAAAGATAACTGAATTCCATGATATGATTGAAACTGCTCTTGTAAAATTGTCCGGATGAAAGAAACTCTTGTGCTATCAATGGAGTATAAACTATAGTAGACCACTCGTATTGAGCTGCAATAACTGGACAAACACTGTGGTATCCACGCAAAAAACAAAACTCCTTATACCTAAATCCTTCATCTCAAACTAAAAATGAAGCAAAACATTTACTTTTAAACAACAAAACTCCGAAGAGTATCATACTAACCGCCATCAAGGTGTCATTAATTTTTTGAGAATTAATGTTGCCAGAGCCTTTATAATGGTTGCAGAAGCAATCCAAATTACAACATATTCAACAGTGAACGAAACACTAAAATCAGTTGTTTCCACAACTGAGAACAGGCCCTACAATCGGATCGGACAATGTGGCGACTTGCTTCCCCGACTTTGTTGCTGACTTCGTTTCGGACTTGGTTTGTGAGACAGATGGGATTGAAGTCGCTGCTTGTCGCGAGAACATCTCTAGCTGATGATTTTCAGCAAGAAGCAAATTGCCGAATTGGGTCTGTTTTTTTTTACTGCGGCTTATAGCTTTTGGCTGAAATTTTTGAATTTTGGCTGTTTGCGACAGAGATTACGGAGAGAGAGATACTCGCTTGCGATTTTCGTTGATACAGATGTTAGGCTTTTAACGTGTACTACAATTAACTTATAGATCCCGTCTTAAAAAAATATTTTATTTAAAAGTTATGTATTGTAGTAAAAGCCAAAAGCCGCTCATAGATGCCACGCGATGGCCGTCTCGGGAGTAGTCTCCATCTTGGGCAGTGAATAAACATTTGAAATCAGAGCTTTTACACCATTTACAATAAAACATATATTAAAAATAGATGATAAAAATAGGACATAAATTTAACGTGAAAACCTCTTTCAGAAAACCTCAAACACACGTAGGTGAAATTTAATATACGAGAAGATATTTACAATGAGTCTCTTATTTTCTATATAGTTTACAAGGGTATATTTATATTATTTATAAAGGAACTTTAGGTAGAAACGAAACTCCATATTAAGAACATAAACAAATTAAATAGAATTTAGATAATACTTTAACAGGAAACAAATCCAGTAGAATTCGGATCACATTTTTAAGAGCGACTATCCTACCGTGTTCGCCGAGCAAAAATATCTCACATTGCCATCGCCTGAAAGGCTTAGGATAACGCATCAGCCGCCTTCTCACACACACGCCCCAGACTACCGCTGGCCATGGAGTTGTTACTTCTCCCTTCTCGAGCCGCCGCCTACTGCCCGCGCCTCCCAACGAGCCCCCGTCGCCGCGCCGGCGCCACCACCTACCTGCCGGCGGCCAGCTTCAGCGACGTCGATGTTATCGACACCACGGCGACGACGGCGGGCGGCGTCGCCAAGAACCGCCAAGAATGGCGCGCGGGCGGCCCAGCGCGCCTCGGGCTCGGCCTCGACCTGTCTGAGGAGATGAGGCGCGGGATGATGTGGCGGATGCTGGCGCCCCCGCGGTGGCGGTCGTGGCGGAGGCCGCTTTCCTGAGGCTGCTGGACGGCGCGGCAGCTGACGCGCCCGCGTGGGCCGGCGCCGCGGGCTCGGCCGCGCTGTTCGCGGTGGGGCTGCTAGGATTCCACTACGGGTTCTTGTCTTCGAGGTGGGACGCCGCGGAGAGGGGCTCGTGGGTGGGGTGGGAGCTCGCCGTCCGGCATTGGAATGTCCTGTCCATGGCCAAGGATTCGTTCATGGAGGACGAGGACGAGGACATCGACGAGGAGGAGGAGGATGATGACGATGATGATGAAGAGGATGAAGTAGTAGACAGTGATTAATTAAGTAGATACGATGATAAGAGTATTCGGTTTGATTAAACCATGGAGTAAGCAAAGTGGTTACAGGTTAAGCTTAGAGATTATGGGTGTTCGTACTAAGAACAGTAAACGTTTTATAATTTCTTTTTTAGAGTAAATTTCTCATCTTGATGGTGGTGAGGCGCGCTGATACAAGCTCGTCGATGCTATGAACTGAACCTATATGTAGCAGTCAGCACAGGTGAAAACCTTTTTTTCTTGAGAATCGGCACAGGACAAAGCTTCCGAACACACTGTAAATTACGTCAGATGCAGTGCAGCCGAAATGTACTAGCATACGGCACAGGTTACCATTTTGGAATCGGCACATGCCAAAACTTACGATGAACACACTGCAAAGAGCCACTTCTTTTCGACTTCTAAAAACTATTTTTTAACTTTTTTAAATAGATTTTAAATAAAATATTTTTTCAAAACAAGATCTATAAATTATAAGTTAATTATAGTACACACTATAACAACTTCATTTATATTAGCCAAAATCGTACGCTGATTTCTATTACTCTGTACTCTCTCTCTCACGAACAACCTAAGAGTCATGAGTCGTAGCCAAAAGCTATAAATCAAAACAAAAAAGAATAGACCCAAATCAGGGGTGTAGCCACTGGGGATGCTTGGTGAGGTTTCAGCCTCACCTTCCCCGGTGGCAATTTTATATAGAGTAAAAATAGAGAAAAATTAATAAATCTAAAGAGAAACTAGCTCTCTTTAATAAAAAGATTAATAATAAGTATGAAATTAAAGAAGACAATGATGAGGAGGAGGAGAAAAGGTGAAAATCATAAAATTAAAGAAGAGCTAATCAGTCAATCAAAGAAAGAAAGAAAGTGAAATAATATATATAAATCAAAAAAATAAAGACGAAGATGAGGAGTAGCAGTGAAAATCATAAAATTAAAGAAGAGATAATCAATCAAAGAAAAAAAAGAAGAAAGAAAGTGAAATATATATGAACCCTCTTGAATCCGAGGATGACGGTGGAGAGCTCGATGAACCTCTGGTTGATCTTCTCCCTCTACCGTTACTCCGCGATGATGTGGTCTGCTGCGTGCCAGAAGGCACCGCCACGAGCCCCTTGCCGTGAAAATGATAAGAACATTGGATAGAGTGTGAAAAAAGATACCGTCTTTTGTTTTTATTATCTCGTGATTCAAATTAGTTTAATTCTGGTATGTTTCATATGATTAAAATTTTCATTGTCATTCATAATTTTCTATTATATCGCTAATTTTGATATGTTTTACACATAAGTGACTTATCACTACTCCGCATTCATGGCGCTTTCTATTATTAAAGTACCTACTTCCTATTTCTCTATTTTTCATTGTTTGCCTTCATTTAATTTATAATTTATATTTGAATGTAAAATTTTATAAGAGTAAAAGACTAATTTTGTATCAATTTAGTTTAAACTTATAAATAGTTCAGTCCACCCTCAATTTCATTCCTAGCTTCGCCACTGACCCAAATTCTACTAGCATACGAGTCTTCCAATGTATACGCATAAATAAAAAATGCATATCTACAAGGGGTTGGAGCTAAAAGCGCTATCCTGGCCACCTATCTGTCATGACATTCATGCCCCTCTCTCTTATCATGTCTTCTCTCACCCCCTCTCATATCCCTCTCTTTCTCTCTGCGAAGTCTCGCTGCCACCCGCCAGAAACCTCACAGCCGCAACTGGAGAGAGACACAGAGGCGGCCCGGCTCACTGAAGAGAGATGGAGAGAGAGTGCACGCATCTCGAAACAAACCAAGGGCTTGGATAGTGCACGTAGCTCCAACCTCTTTAGAATCCACGTAATATATGTAGGATTTTCTGGCAAGAAAGTGTACGACGCACCGTGCCAATTCTAGCTTTGCTCGTATAAGGCACAAGGCGGAGAACCTGCTTGTTCCTCCATTTTTTCAGTGAGGGAATTCTCTAGCTAGAAATCCCATAAAACTTATACCCTATAAGCGAAAGTTACTGTTGAAGTATAAGTGAATTGCTCATCTTTCCTCATCAGCTTAAGCTTTTGGGTGAATTAGTTGGTGCATGCAACTCAATATGATATCAGAGCTAAAAGGTCCCGAGTTCAAGACCTGACTGACGCAATTAAAAAAAATAATTGCAGTCCACTTCTATTCCACGTATTAGCCTGAGGGAGCCTACACGTGAGGGGGAGTGTTGAAGTATAAGTGAATTGCACATCTTTCCTCATCAGCTTAAGCTTTTGGGTGAATTGGTTGGTTTATACAACTCAATAGTTACATGCATGAGTACTAAAATTTCATTGTTCCAAGCAGACCCTACATGCGAAAGTTCCATACATGAGTAGTGAAACTGTGAATAGTTTGTTGGTACAAATTGGGTGGAGATTTCCTTCCCAAAAAGAACCGTACATCCCAAAGCCCAAGCCACGTACTATGCATTTTCCAGATTCTACCGCCGGCACAGGCAGGAATCATCCTATATTACACCCGAGGGGGCACCCCCCAAAAGCCCTCCATGTCAATGATTTTGCAAATAAGCCCTTCAAATTTTGCGAAATCATATTGAGATCCTCGGTTCTTGCCAAAAAGGCCCTGCCACGTTTTTTTGTAAACCCACTCCACTTCTCCGAAATTGAGCACAGGTCCTCCGCATTTCCATGAAGGCCTTCCTTTTGCAGGATAGCACCCGTGGTTTTCCAAAAATTACATACGAGTCCTTGATTTTATATGAAAAACTCTTCGCTTTCTCCAGAAATACATATAGATCCTCACTTTTTCAGATAATCCCCTCTTACGAATTTTCATCTTTTTTACTTCGGTCACATGGTAGCTAGCGCGATGTGGTGCTGTGCTTATGCTGCTAGTTATGTATACATTTGGGGTAAGAGATGTACAAAGTGAGCGTGCATCCATTTATATGTATGAAATTTTGAAATAATACTGTAACTTTTTAGCAACTGGAGTAGCTGAGCTGCACCGCTTCAGTGAAACATTATTTTGTTATTCTTTTGTGGTTGTTGTTCCTGTTACGATCGACGACCGATCGTGCCATATATGGAAGTGTTGCGTTAGATGGTGAATTTATAGCAACGCTAGCAGTTCCGGACGTACATGCTCCTCCAGGCAAATAGGTACAGACGAGGTGAATTTATATGCAGTGCGGAGCGTGACACTCAGCACAAACTGAGAAAATGGGACTGCAAATGACTTGTAGTATGCACGAAAGGACAAGAATCACGCAGAAACAACTCTGGCAACATGCGGCCAACAATGAAGATTGTAGCATCATCGCCCGCATTGTCGCATCACATAGTAAGAATCGATAAATATTACGACAAAGCAAACATGCATGGCATTTCCAACACCAAGGCCAGAGCCCAGGGGCATACTATATCATTAGAAAAATACTACCGAACGGTGTAGTGTTCCACGACCGTTGTTAGATTTAAAGTAACATAAATCTTAAAACAGCTCTATTATTACTTCACCGCACGCTTACTCATTTCTCCCTGTTTTCTCTCGTTCTCTTTTCCTCCTCGCCGTCATCATCCACTCACTCTCCTCCACCACTGTCCATGCCACACATCGGATCTAACAGCTTAGCGGGCGCCGCCGTCGGATCTAGCATTGGAGGAGAAAAATCTGGCTCCCCTATCAATGTTTAAAAAAGCGCTAGACACTAGGCGGGCGGTGAGGTGGAGCCTAGCACTTAGGGGTCTAAGCGGAGCCTAGATGGTCGACTTAAAAATAAGAACAGCAAACCAAAAATAAGCAATTATGTAGATATTTAGAAGAAGAAAATTGTTTAGATGGAGTAATTTAATATATAATGGGATGCTCAGGCGAAGTAAAATTTCATCACATACTTAATCTCTTTTTTCCCTTTTCTCTCTCTCTCTCTCTTTTCTCCGGTTCAACCGATTGCCATTTCTTTTCTTTATCCCCCTCTCTTCTCTCTCTCTCTCTTTCTTCATGCCTGAAGTCTTCCCAGCCACACATTACTTTTCTTTATTTCTTCTCTCCTTCTTCCTTTGCCTTATCTTCTTTCCACCCTTTTCCTCTTAAATGTACACTCGTGCTAGCACTCATACTGGCGGCACCCGCACCTGTGCCCGCGCCGGCGTCGCTGCCGATGGTGCAGATGGCGAAGGTGCAGGCGAAGATCGATGCGCTACTTGCGTTCTGCCGCAGGGTGCGTGACCCTACCCGCCATGTCTGGGTGGGACACGGCCTCGTTGCTCGCGCCCTACTCTTGGCAGGGCGTTGCGTGTGCGCCCAACAACGGCTACATCGTCAAGTTGCCGCTCCTATGGCTCCGCCTCTTCGGCTCCATTTCCCCAGCTTCTCCCCCTGCTCTGGCCCGGCCGCCCTAACCCGCCTCGCTACCGGCGCCGCCTTGCTGCCTAGGTCGCGCCTAAGACCCACCTGGGCATCAAGTTGCCTACCTCGCCAATTTAGACAGGGTGCGGTTGCGAGGTGTCACCCAACGCTTAGGTGTCGTCTAGGGCATCTTATTGACCAATGTCCCCTACTACGGGTTCATCCTCCCCGGGCATAGAATGAAGTCGAGGGAATAAAAAGGGTATGAAAGCGGTGGCAACGACGTTGTGGTAATTAGGTTGGATAGGACGACACAGCGAAAAGAAGTCAGAGGGCTACGTGATAAGGCAGCGACGGCACCACCGGCCGCAGGTCATGGTGGAGGGGCGAGGAGGGCGGAGGAGGCACACGGAGCTACCCGGGGTAGCGCGGTGACAAGATACTCTTCCGCTTCCTTCATACCCTATACCGTTAAATGTGGTTCTAATGGTATACCATTGGCTAGCTACACACAACATTATTGAAGCATCCCTGAAAAAAATAAGTGGTTAAGAGTTAACACAAAGGGTATGCTGATCATACAATAAAGGGAATTCACCCACTCTATATATTCACATTCGAGTTCGACATTCTTCCAAGTGCAGGACGAGCAGAACTAATACATGTTAGATATTTGGCAGAGGCACCAGAAACCCTTCGCAGCTTCCGTTATCAGACATGTATTCACTGTCTTCCCTACCGCCACCATATGCCTGAAGAATCCAAAATCCCATTATAGCAAATGATAGGAAGCTCTCAGCAACCAGTCCGAGATGGCGCTACCCACAACTTTGATCAACCAGAGAATATACAAGATGAGACACTAATTCACACTGAAACCGAAACCTGATATAAATCACTTATCTTACATACACATACAGAACCCATGCCCATGCCCAAGCCATGCACACTTTGATGATTAATTAGCCCAAGTTACGAGGTCACGAGCCATTGTACTTGGCCTCCAAATCCTCATGGTCATTCCCTTCAGACTTCTTCAATTTTGCCACTAGAACCCACATGTTTGCGAGCTCACTTTCCAGGAAGGCTTCCTTTTGCTTCGATTCCTCAATTTTCCTTTGGAGTTCTGCTTCCTTTTGTTCCTTCTCCATAAGTATAGTTTCTAGAGCTTTTTCTCTCTCGTAGCTTGCATTGCTGTCTCTTCTGCTAGCTGGTTCATGTCGTCTACTGATGCTGTCCCTCCTAGTACCCCTCGGTCCATTGCTTACTCTGCGTGGAGTTGGGCTTCTCAGCGATGCCAAGTCAGAAGCAAGCTTTTCATTTTGGTTCATGAGTTTGGTGACTTCTTCTGATAACGCTTTCAATTCGACTCCTGCAGCCGAAGCCAAGCCTTTCGCATATGTACTTTCCTCTAGTAGCTTCTGATTGTGAGCCTCAAGTTGAGTTTTGACTTCAGTGAGTTCACACACCTTTTGCTTCAGCTCATCAATCTCAACTGACTGAAGATA
The DNA here is from genome assembly GCA_036346245.1 of Bonia amplexicaulis. NCBI lineage: Eukaryota > Viridiplantae > Streptophyta > Magnoliopsida > Poales > Poaceae > Bonia > Bonia amplexicaulis. The sequence goes on from CM070739.1 coordinate 28,300,352, forward strand.
AAAAACAAAAAAAGAAACAATAATAGAATAAATAAGCACACCTGCCACACCATACAAACAATAGCACTATAATGAAGAATGTAATGACGTAAAACCTCAAACAGTATAGCAAAAGTTCACTTGGGGTCATATTGGTGATACTTTTTTTTTGATTAAGGAATATAAATATTCCGGCCTCCAACATTCACGAATGAATGAGTATAGCCGCTTAGCACAAATCCATGACACTTACATCATGTTCCACCACACAGTGATACGGATCGTTAAGACTCCATACAACGCAAAAACCTAAAAATCAGGATTTAATCCGATTTTTAAAGCACCACCCAAACTTGTTGAAGAGCTTCTAGATAAGAATAACTGCAAAGGATGCTTTTAAAACACTGTTTGAAAGATAAGGTAGCGGTTGCATGAAACTGCATCATCACAAAACTTGGAAGAAAGACTGCCTTGAAAAATCAGTTCAATGCAAATCTCATCCCCACCACAGAACACGGGTCAAGATAGATTTTTCAAACTGAAAGAATGTTCGCTTCTGATATCTGTCTCAGCCTCTCAGTATCCAACCATACATTTAAGAGCGTATGCCACTACAGAAAGGGGAATGGAAGTGTGCATACTTGTGAGGAGTGCTGTGAAAACTTAGTGTTAATAAGCCGTTAATACTGCAACCTAATACATTGACCAACTGAGAAGAACCTCAATTTATAGGCTTACATTTTTCATGTTTGCTGAACACTGAATAGTGGTTTTTATAGGAACAGTATAGCCTGATATTTTAAATGAAGGTTCTATGTGATCATATAGGTTTATCTCTTGGGTTCATTTATGCAGAAAATGGAAGCAAGGGCACAAAAAGCAAACCTGCTGCTCTTTTTTATGTGGTTCAGCATAGAGCTCTCTGGGAACTGGTTTTCCTTGATCAGCATGATGCTCGTTAACTCCTGCATTCTTCTGCATCATTATGCTATTTGACAGTGAATCCTTAGCTTGAAGAGCTTGGGAAAGTTGTTCTTTCAGGTGAGCAACTGCCTCTTGCAATTCCATGCATTCACTTGTCTGGTAACACAAGAAATTCGAAGTGGTATAAACTGATTGTAAGTGTTTCACTGTTCCTTACAAGAAAAAAATAAATCGATTTTCTAGCACATCTAACCATTTCCTTTAGCTGGTCTTGTATTACTCTGTTATCTGCTGCCTTCACCTGCAATAAGAAACAGCAAATAAAGCTCAGCAGACAAGACTTGGTCTGTTAGTACATTCACGTGATAGCAATACTGCGCTGTCTATAAAACTAGAAAAACTTGATCTGCACAAAAGTTGGCCTTCTAGCATTTGTCACTTCAAAGACTGTAATCAATTATTTGGCTATTTGCCACACCAAAGATTGCATCCTTCATGTTTTGCCACTATGGACCATTTTGCCCATCTTCTTCCACCTCCCCTCCTTTCTTTCTCCAACACCAGTCTCTTCCTCACTTGCTGGCCATGGCTGATGGTGAAGAGCCTCTCCGCCGAAAAAAAAATCTGAAAAAGGCAAAACCTCAAAACTTCTATTCTCTCTAATATCTTATTTGATGCTCTGGCAAGAACACGAACAGACCAACAAGAAACACGGCTGTTGCCCTTGTACAGTCTCGGAGATCTCCAACATGAGCCCAGGCTGCCCTCACCATGTCACCTGCTCGCAGCCCACACCCTTGCATTGCCACACTGCTCTGCAGCCTTGTCTTGCTCACCGCTAACCCCCAGTGCCACTCGAATGGATGATATGGCTCGACGCATGACTCAGGGCAGCCACCACGATCTGGAAAGAATAAATCAAACATCGGCAGCAATCGTTCTGTGGTCAAGGAAAGAGCTGGTGGCGGTTGCGACGACCGCATTGTGTTTGAGGAGAGAGATGGCGACGATAGTAGGCCTTCGTGGTGTACTTGGCCATGGCCGGTGAGAAGAGGGGTAAAATGGTCATGAGTGGCAAATAGTGAAGCAACCATTCTTTGGAGTGACAAATCCTAAATTACAATTTTTAGAGTGGCAAATGCTCAATTTTCTCTCTCTCTCATATGTATGTATGTATGCATGCATGCATGTATATATATAAGAAAATAGTTCTATACTCCTAGGAGTACGTACTCTCACTTCTAATATACCCCTTTAATGGTATTGTTATTCCTCTTTATCTATTTGAACACACTCTAATAATGATTATAATACATCAGGCAAAGCCGTTAACATTCATTAATTCGAAAAAGCATCGATTTGGAAAGGAAGTCATTGATTTAGCATGCTGAATCAATCATGGATGAAAAATCTTAATCATGAATGGAAAGTCTCAATCATGAAGCCTGGGCACCATGGCGCCCCTGTTATTTATACTATATGTACATATGTATATGTATATGTATATATATTCAGTGACTACGCATAGAATAAGCGCGTGACCCTGACCGACCCAATCAGCCAATGCCCCACCATACCACCCCACGAAACGGCTACTAGCATTTGTTAATCATGGTAAAATTACTATCATATGCACATCAAGTTATCATCTGTAATTCATTAAGTTATTTATAGTTCTTACGTGCATTAGACCCGCGCACCCCTCCCCCCTTCACAAGCGGTACCATATGTCGTTTTTTTGGGGATTTAATGGGGTTGTTAGTTATGGAAAAGTTGCTATCTTCTGAATATAAAGTTATCATCTATAATTCACCAAGTTACTTACATTTGACAAAGCTACTATCTCATACACAAATTTATCATCTATAATTCACGAAGTTACTTACAGTTCTTACGTGATAACTTTCACATTGCAATGCTACGAAAAGTTACTATCACCTGAACATAAAATTATCATCGATAATTCATCAAATTACTTACATTTGCAAAGTTACTATCTCATGCAAAAGGTTACGCACCAACCGCACCAGGAATCCAGCCAACGACCCGCGCATAGCGTGCGCGCACGTGCTCATTAGCGCAACCGTGTGTTTGTGTGTATAGAAGCACTATTCAGTAGCTACGCGTAGAATAAGCGCGTGACCCTGACCAACCCAACCAGCTAACCGCCCCACCATCCCACCCCATGGGCAGTTATTAGCGCTTATTAATTATGTTAAAGTTAATATCGCATGCACATCAAGTTATCATCTGTAATTCATGAAATACCTACAGTTATCATCTGTAATTCATGAAGTTACTACTGTGTATAAGTGAAGCTATTGCCAACATACATGCATTGAGAGGAGAGATAAACATGCATGTCAATAGCAAATAACTCGCACGGAAAGTTACTGATACATGTAAGTGAAGTTACTATCAAACATATGTATAGTTTCTGTCTGTTGTAACACTATAAAACTAGCGGTAACTCTACATGTATTTGACAGTAACTTCACTTATGCACGATAGTAACTTTATATGACACGAATATCGTAGCATTAAAACATAACCACAATAGACCTTGTTTTGTTAAGTTCGTAATTTCGAAAACAATGGTGCAAACGGATCACAGATCGAACTTTTGCTGAAAGAGTTATTTTATTTTTTTAGTTTGTAAACAAGATAAAAAACCACAAGTCAAGTACACTTATTAACTTCTCTCTCCTGCTGCATCCATACATGCAAGTCCAGTTATTATCTCCGGAACATAAAGTTATCATCGATAATTCATCAAATTACTATCTCCTGAATATAAAGTTATCATTGATTGACTTACAGATATCAAAGTTACTATCTCATGCACATAAAATTACCATCAAATATGAACCGCACCAAGATGCACATGCGTGTAGCTAGGGACCCGCGCGTAACATGCACACACACGCTGATTAGCGCAACCGTGTGTGTATAAGCCTTTTTCATACTCCGGGAATATATACTCTCACTTCCAATAAACCACTTAAACGAACATATTATACATATTTATCACTTTCGATATACTTAAATATTAATTCTAAGATACGCCAATGCGATTTGGTTAAAAACTTTCATCAAAGTCCTTTATTTTTGCTACATACCGTTTTATATATATAAGGAGTATATACACAAATTATGCTATAAAAAGTGGACTTCGATGAAATTTTTCATGAAACTCACTTTGAAGTATTTTATAATCATTATTAGAATATACTCAAAAGGATTACGAGGTATAACATCATTTAAGCGGTATATAACAAGTGAGAATACGTACTCACATGAGTATGGAATCAATTTCCTATATATATATATATATATATATATATATATATATATATATATATATATATATATATATATATATATATATATACTCAAAGCGAGTTCTATGAAAAATTTCATCAAAATTCACTTTTTATAGCATAACTTGTGTATATACTCCTTTTATATATATGAAAAAGGGTATATACAAAAAAATAAAGGATTCCGACGAAATTTTTCAACCAAATCATATTAAAGTATCACTCCTGGGAGTACAGAAAAGACTATATATATACATACATATGTATATATGTATGTATATACATATATACATATATGTATATAGATAGATGGAGAGAGAGAGATTGTCAAAAACCTACCCACAAGTTCTATTTGGTTGCAAATCTCCCTCTTTACCAACTTACTCGCTAGGCGGGTTCGTTTGCACTTTCGCTTATGGCTTATGCCATTTGTTATAGTAACTCCCTTTTAAATGGTGCGCTTTTTTAAGGCGGGGGTCTACATGTAAATTCTAGTACAAACTGTACTGAATTCAGTTGTACCAGTCAAAAATCATATATGACTATTTCCCTCTACGTACTGCCTCTCGCGAACAACACAGAATTCAAAAGGTTCAGCCATAAGCCACGGCCCAAAAAACCCACCCATTGAAGCTCTAACATGGCGCTTGCGTGGCAATCCCAATGGACTGGTCCTATGGACTATGAGTAGGGAAAACATGCCAGCGCATGGTAAGGCGCACAAGGCGAGCGCGGAAGAATAAAGCGCAATGCAGGAACGGGAGACTAGAGGGACAAGGAAGTGAACGATCAGGGGCGATGGCCAACATTGCGGCTGTGCGAGAGGATTCTTGCGGTCTGGATTGACTCGAATGCGACCCCCTCAGCGGAAGATAGCCAAATTAGCAGTTCTTCAACTCTAGGAGCTTCAACAGATAAATTGGCCATTTGGGACTAGGGGGAGGAGGATTGGCAACCACATAGAATTTGCGGGGTGGTTTTTAAAGAACTTCGAGATGCACATGGGTTTTTTACAAACTCTCCCACTTATAGGTGTTTTTTTGCAAAAAAAAAACTATGTATAACTTGTTCTGCACAAAGATGTAATCTGTATGTGCACAATTATAGCTCCTACCCCAGAAGAACGCAAAATGAAGGGATCAATAATAATAGTCTATAAAGAATAGAATAATTCTGTTTGATCACCAATCAAATAAATTACTATTGAAGAATAGCAATAATTTTCATGAATTATTCTATTTCTTTCTTAATTTTCTTAGTTGAGTCCCCACTTCCTTCAATTTTGAAAAATAAGGTCCTACTTTTAAAATTGTTAACTTTGGTCCGCCAATCAACTATCATCACTTGGCCTAATGAAACATTATGTGGCATGATAACTAAATACTAATATGGAACAAAATTTCTAATACACCAATTACACCCCAGTGCAACATACATGAAAAACTCCAAGGGCACAAACTATTCAGTACCTCAAGTTCGAAGGATTTCTCATTGAGTTGCTCAAGTAGTTCAGCATAAGACTGCAAAACCAACAGTAAAACGATCTGATTGGTAAATTGAAAGCTCATAAAGGTATAGTATGAGACCAAAACGAATACAAAACGTTACCGGTGAAAGTTCTAACTTGTCAGCCTTCCCCTGACTATTTGACATGGAATGAGGTATCTGTCTTTCTAAAGATGCCATCTGCTGCTTCTTCCCCTTTATTTCGTCATTGATCTTCTTCATTTCCATCTTCAAATGACAAAAGGTAGAGCTTCACATGGTGAAAAGCATTTAACAACACACTAAATTGTAAATAAGGTAAGAGAGTACCTGAATCTTTTCACTCTTTGGGTTTCTTCCAGCTTCCTCTGTAAGGCGCTTTAGAACACTTGTATGAAGTGCAACCTCCCCTGACAAAATCTTCAATTGTTCTCTCAATAAGTCAACATGGTCTATTGTTTTTCTGGTGGCCTGTAACCATATCACGCATCAAAACATGTCATCAAACGCACTATGCCGAACTGAAAATAAAGAAGCAGAGAACTATAATTCCATGTATCCAAAACAGGCAATGTTATCATAGGACCAATAAGACTAGGATCTGCAACCATATAAGTCTTCTGTCTATAAAGAAGTCCACAATAGCTGCTATGTAGTAAAATTTTGTCCTTAGAATGTATTATAACAATATAATGTTAATGTTATCAATGTATCATGTATCCGACACTACGTGTTATCCATGTGTAGCACTTCAAATTTTCTCAAATATGATTCTAAGTCAGAAAAAATATGGTTTTAGTTAGTACTGAGCAAAATGGAATTTAACCAAAATATAAACTTCAGTTGTCAGTTATGAGTCCAAAACAACAACAAAAATAACAGAATGGGTCGATACACAAGTTCGTACTTCAATCATGAATCCATGACAGATCTTTCAAAAGTGGTTTACTTTGATTTAATACATTAACTGGGTACTCATCACAAGTGAACATTTCAACTATATTGCTGCACATTTTTTTCTGTTTTAGACGTGCCTACGCATACATCAGTTTTCATTCAGTATGCAACAGCTACTTTCTCATCTGGTAAGGGTCTTTACTTATTAAAAAAACATAATTCCTACCAGAGGGTTTTCTTCTCCAGGAAGGATGTCAGACAGAAATTCCCCATGGCCAATGCTCGCCAGATCAGCTGATACATTCTTAGCAACCAAAGAATTCGATATTCTTGGTTCTGCTGGAAAACTAACACTCTCCCCAATAGGTGTTGAAGGAGTGGTTGATTTACTCAAACTGGACTTGTCACCTTCTGAACTTGTCAGAGTAGAAGCTCCACCATCGCGTTTCTGGAAAATAGAATCATAGAAAAATGTACCACATGAATTGATTGTTTTCTTTGATTTGATACCAGAAATAAGCATATGAGTTTGTCCTATTCTACAAAAATTCCTGAGGATTCCACTTGCATCTACATAAAAGAACAGTTGAAAAAAATTTGAATTTATGGAGCATGAACCATGCAAGTTTTTTATGCCCAAAATGCAGAGGATTAATAAGTGCCCAATTTGCATACCCGAAGTTTGAACCAGTTTAGAAGTCCTTTCCGATTCTTTTTCTCCTCCTTTGAAGAGTCTTCAAGTGTTACACCAAATCCTTCAGCAGGAACAAGTAATTCACTGCTTTCATTATCCAACATGATATCTCGTCTTCTGTAGGGGAGGTATGCGAGCTGCAATTTTAGCAGGCAAACTTTTAAGACAGAGGAAGTTACCAAAACTAATTATAATGAAGGCATACTAGCAACTCCGTGTTCCTGCAGAAACACTGGAACAGGGATTTATCCATTTATTCTCAATAGTATGACAGCATATCAGCAACAAAAGCAAACTAATATCAAAGTATAGCTGAGTATCTGACATCATAAAAATATTTAACCAGACCTCTTCTTCCCCAAAAGAATGTCTTCTTCTTGGTCCAGGATGTGGAGAAAATCTAGAAGTCTGGGTGGCCTTAGTGGAAACCAGGATAAGTTTTGTCAGGCGCTGTATCCTTGCAAGCAAAGCAGCTTTAGCTTCCTCCTCTTGTTCCAGTCTAGATTGCAGCTTGACGTTACCATCTTCTAGCTTTTCGTATGATGAACAAACTATAATTAGAAGGATACACCAACAAAGCTAACATGCAGCATTATATAATTCAACATTATACTGAACCTACAGCATGACTCAAGGCACAAGAGTAGCTGAAGACAGATCACTAAATGACACTCAATTAATGGCACAACAAATACAGAAATGTTTCCAGTACAAAGGATATATAAAGTCCAACATAATGTCAGAAGTAAAGGTGCAAGTGCAATAAAATAAGATTCCACCACCTTTTGTTTCCAAAGGATGATATTGCCTTCTCCGGCATCTTTTACAGGAGTTCCACTTCCAGTAATAATACCCATTTTCAGCTGTTCTAGCTCTTCCTTTAATCTGCGAATCTCATTCTGGTATTTCTTTATTAAAGATTTTTCATCTATAATCTGCAGAACATAAAGACAGATGCAGGAGAATATGTCAGAAATGCCTCATTGGCTCATATATGATATAATTGGGGACAAAAACACTAGCTTAGAATTAGCGTTAAGTAAACATAACCTACTTTGTTTTGTGATGCTTGGACCTCAATGCGCTTTGCACGGTGGGCAAATTTTAATGTATTGTGGGTCTCTTCAGAGTTGCTTGATGCTGGGGTCACTGTGCAAATTAGCTGCAAAAAAAGTGGTCAAAATTTTAAATAACATTAATATCAAAATTAAATTATAATTACATTAATTTTAACCAGCATCCCAGCAGGCAAGAAGCAACTTACTGAAACGCGTCCTTGACCACTCAACGAGGACTGAAGTAGCCGTGTTAGTTTTGAATCTCGAAATGGAATATGTGTAGCTTTTCCGTCAGTCAGTTTTGATATCACCTGAAATAGAATAAGAAAACTAAAAAACTAGCTCGTTCATTTCCAATCCAATGAGAAAAATAAATTAAACTCATTTAACCGCATATTCCACATGAACATAAAGTCAACCAGCACTACAGATCACATTGGAACATGTCTGGTAGAATGAATAAAACATAAGGTAACGCAAGATGTCAAGATCTTGTGACGCTAACCAAGTACAAAGTACTGAGTAGCATTGGTGAGCCTTACCGTTCCAAGAGTTAGCAAGCTTTTATTGATATAAGATCCTTCCTTCCGGCGTACTCCAGTTGTTTCAGCCTTTGAGCTCTCTGAACCTGCCAGATCGATGAGGTTCTGCAAATGAGTGAGGCAATTAAATAATCGACATATCCTCTTGCTGTATGGATCGAGAGATGTCAAATGCAAAAAAAGAAAGCATAAATAGTTAAATACACATATTTCATATTTGTATAATCAACTATAGTACTAAGGTGAAGTAAAAGAGTGGGTAAATTTTAGAATAGGAAAAATAGCAAAAGCCAAACCCACCAGCTGTGAGAAGGTGACTGCTTCCCCTTCATTAGACTCACCACAAGGGCTGCTCTCTATAGTCTGTCAGATAACAAAAGGAAAGCATAAAGCACTATCTCCTAACATCAAGTGTAGCTCTTTCACTAACAAAAGTATGCTTTGAAGATTTTTTTCAATTGATGGCCTTGCAATATACCAGTGCAAAGCCACATATCAGTCTTCCATAGTTCTTTCAATAGCAAGCATACACACAAATTTACTCTAAACGTTACCAGTGTGAAAATTGTATGACTTCTGCTACTTAATAGGTTGAAGTTAGTGGACCCAACATGTCTATGCTCTGCAATCAGAATTAACACACTAGTTAGTGAATATGCTGATCCACAATTGCGAAAATAAACTTTACTGAAATAAAATAGTAGAAAGATAGCAGATTCAGAACTAAGGGCATAGATAACAAGCGCATTTGCACCACTCAGAAATCAAAATGGATACATTTTTAGATAGATGCCACTGCAAAAGAGTGCATTTACAGGAATGCAACTCCAACATAATCTCTTATCTATATGCTACTGCAAAAGACGTTAATTCGGTAAAATGACACTAACAGTTTAAAAAAAATTTGTAATGCCTAAATTGCCCTTCTACAACTCTCTCACCAGGTGCTAGAAGGGTCAGCAGTCCAGAAGTTAGTCAATGATGAGCAGCTGCATTTGTCTTATCTAAAGGTTGCGTGGTTGGCAGGGGTCTTTGCCTCTGTGGCAGAGATCATGGTCCACCATGCACAGCAGGTTGTGGTCTTGTGGATGAGTGCACGACCAAGCACAGGTGCATGCAGTTGCCACTAGCTGCAAGTAGGGAGTAGCCAGAGTAGAGGTCATCCTTGGTAGTGTTGGCAGGGGTCTGTGCCTCTGTGGCGGGGATCATGGTCCATCATGCATGGCAGGTTGTGGATGAGCGCACGACCAAGCACAGGTGCATGCAGTTGCCACTAGCAGCGAGTAGGGAGTAGCCAGAGTAGAGGTCATCCTTGGTAGTGTGGGCAACTTGGAGTGGTGTTTCTCTAATTACACTCTTTTGCACTGACATATATCTAATTTTTCCCTTTTTGAAATAAGTAGGAAGGGATGTTAATCGGTTTCAGAACTTGAGGGACCTGTCAAGTTTTTCAATTTGTTTATCATCAATTTCGAACTTTGTACGATAACATTCTATGAGATAAGGGTTCTCTTTGATAAATGACAACTTGACAATTTGACATCCTGATAGTGATATGTTGCTACACCTAGACAGCCAAATGCTAACCATGGCCAACAAAATAATAAATCCACTAGTCCACAAGTAGATTAAAAACAAGCAGAAGATTATATCATTAGAAAAATGACCTTCTCCGGTTGCAATAAGGGACAGAGCATGTGCAGGAGACAATACTACTTCTTCTTTGATACCCTCAACAAACGTTCCCTGAGAAAGTTGATGCAGGCCAAGAAATTATCAGTAAATTGTACAAAATGATGCGTTGCATTCATCCTAAGTGCTAGCAAATTTAGGAGTGAACTTCTATGCATGCTACCATAAGATTATGAACTTCTCCACAAATAATCATATCTGAAAGATCAAGTTTGTACATAGGGGAACAATGTATGAGACCACTCCATCGATTAACCACAAACATGACAATTTTTACAGTTAACTTTATAGTGAATAAATTTTTTGACCCTACAAACTGCACACCATTAGTAAACTTTGAAGGACACAATATAACTTTATTTGGGAACATGGATATTATGAACCTTTGTAGGACACTATATTATCCTGGAGGAAATTCCCAGATACAAATGCCAGCAATCATCCTCCAGAAAAATCATTATTTTGTTAGTAGTTGATAAGAAAAAATCAGCAGTGCATTTACGTTTTACAGGAAAGAGCTCTTAACAGAGAATGCAGATATTAGCACCTGCGGATCCTCTCTAATCCGTAAGTTCTGCCCTGCAGGATTGAGTAGATCATTGACAACCTAAAATCAATGAGCCCTCCATTAGAACAACATAGCCAAGTACAACAAAAGAATATGCAAGTGATATGATGATCAACTGGTGATCTAGTTAGTGTATTGAAAAACGTGAACAGAACCCAGAAAATATGCGACTAGCACCATCAAGCGAAAATTGCAAGAAAGAAAACAAGGCACGAAGAAACAATGAAGATGTGTGCTAGGTTGAACCAACATGGGACTCTGATATGACATGGTGCACACGTTGAGACACAGCTATACGCATATTAAAAAAAGGAATAATTTTTTCAACTTAATTTATTTTGAAACATGAACTCTGGTTACATGTGCGTATAACTATAACATAAGCAAGTAAAAGTAACAAAATAGTCCAGGCAGAAGTCCCTCAAATTACAACTAGTATGATGATAAAAAATATGATTGCAGCAACAAACCTCATTATAAATTTCCAAGTATGACACACGAAGGAGAAACTCGCGATTTGGCGTCTACAAAGAAAAATCAAGCAGCGATATAAGTGTATTGCATTGACAAGTGACAACATCATTTGCAAGAATGTTTCATCATATCATGATACATGATGGGTCCATATATAAAGAGTACCTCTTGTATAATGCTAAATGCATCTTTGACAGCCAAAGGTATTATCCCTGGGGATCTTTGATCTCCCTGACTCAAAAGAACAAGTATATCAAGATACTGAGGAACATTTCAAAATATAAAGAAACTGATTTACTTTGTAAAATATTAGCTTATTCACACAGAAAATGAAAAGGAAATTTTATGAATCAGTAAGTTGCAAATTGTATGCTTCAAAAGAGAAATGAAAGCTACCTATCTCCACTAAAAAAATAATGACTATGATATCAGGAGCAGGGTTCCAAAAACCGGTGGTTACCGGCCGATAACCGCTAGTAACCGGAAATACCGGTGACAACCGGGATGAAAAACCGGCCAAAAATCCCGGTGCACTTCCTAGGTTAGTTTAGACATTTTTTGTACTAGATAACCTATTGTATGAACTAAATATGCATAAATATGCTAGTCCCAACATTTTATGCTAGGTTTTCTCTAACTTTTCCCGGTTTTGAGCGGGTTTTCCGATACCGGTCCGGTTACCGGTTTCAAACCGTCCAAATTCAAAATTTGAAATATAAATTCCGTCCAGGTTTTTCCCAGATTTTCGGCACCGGCGGTTATCATTACGGTCGCCGTCGGAAAACCCCCGGTTCCAAGATTTGGAACCTTGATCAAGAGCATTTAACAAGTTATTATGGATTACACACCAAGGCACACATATTATGAAATAACACAACTAATATAAGCATATATTAAAAGCTTGATGATTAAAAGTGTCCTCACATGCATCGTATGTGTCTTCCCACTGCTTGTAACACCATATGCAAATATTGTTCCTGCAATAATGAAAAATAAGTGCATCATCTTTTGCTTTAAAGAACAAAAAAACTGTATGTCAAGGACTAATAATATCTGCAGCCCGACTGTAGATATTACTATGACATATAGAAGATATTTTATAGTAACATGGCATTCTTTGAACAGAAACCAGCCTGTTTCATCTTCTTAAAAGTTAACTCAAAAAAGAAGAAATAAACTGTTGCCATGATCCTAATAAGATAAAACTGAAGACGGTACATAATCAAGAGAAGAAAAGACCATTTACCATTTATTCCCTCCATGGCACCACTGACAACATGTTGAGCTGCAACATCATATACTTGACGTGTTGTAGTAGTCGGTGCAAAAACCCGATCTGGACAACAATACAATATTAGTACCTGATAAATTAAATTTGAAGCCGAAGAGAATCGTAAACAGACAGTCTTAGAAATGTTCCTAATTCCCCCAAATAATAATTTCTAATTGGTCCATGCAATGACACAGCATATTTCACTTGAAGATTTTTTTATTTCAACCAATAATTTTGGTGCCATAACTAGAAAATGTCTTCAACTGACTACTCCAAATGGAGGGTACTGCGCAAAGAACCTATGGTAAACTGGAGAACCTCATTCATATTTATGTGGTGGTGTCCAACTGTCCCTTCACATATTTTTTAGAAACGCACATATTTTTTAAAAGCGCAGGACAAAACCCATTCCATTCACATGTTGTCCAACCTAAGGATAACTGATGAAATATGAACTCAAGATACATTTAACTATGGATGAAGCATGTTAGACTTCCATGTGACAATAGCCAGTATATATCCGATTATCAGCATATGTATCGTGTGTTATCACAGGAGCAGCGAGACTGCACATTGCACACATAATTCACTCCTAGTGAATCTGTAGGCAAAACTACCATGTTGAAATATGTATCCCTCATGAATTGATGGAGTAATTTCAAGGAGATTAACAATTCTACTATTGGTCCAACTCCCCCACGAGCAAAATGCACCACCAACTGTTGTAAAGCCCCACAGTCACATTACGGATTTTGGAAGCATTTCCAGGGAAACCAATTTGTGCTCTAGAAGTAATGGCGGCGTGAGATAATTTGGCATATAGCCAACATAAGCAATTAGAACTCTACCTAAACCTCGCCTAATTTGCTCCTGCCTTATGCGAATACTGACCATTTCGACAGAATGCAACTAATTTCGCATATGCCAAACGTTATGGTAGTCGCAACAACCAAGTAATCCACCCACAAATAACACCCACAGTAGGCACGTACCGTAAGCATACGCGACGTTGGGATTCTGCTCGCTCCGCACGACCGTGTCACCGTCCGCATACCACGCGACCTCCTCCCCCTGCCGAATCTCCCGCGGGCTTCACACGCGAAACCGAAACCCAAATAAAATCACATTTCCCAAATCCAAACCCAACCAAACGAAGCACCGCAGCATAAGCAAAGCAAGCCGGACCTGAGCGGCCGGAAGCGGACGGTGACGGTAACATTCTCCTTATGCACCGGGTCCTCGTCCAGCCCAGCGAACAACGGCGACGCGGGCCCGTCGAGCGAGAGCTCCGGCGTGAACCGCGACGAGGAAGTGGTCGTCGTCGTCGTCGACGTCGGCGAGCCCGACTGCGGCGGCGGCTTCCGTAGCCGCGAAGCCGGCCGCGTCGCCATTGCCGCTACAGCGCGAGATCTAGCAGCACGGGGCACCCGCCATTGGATCCACCAAGCTAACGCCTCGCTTTATGCGGGTTTTTTCTAGGGTTTTTTTCCGCTTTCCGTTTGGGTCACTCGTGGGTGGCTTTCGGATGGCTTTCGCCCTCGCCCCTTTTTGCTTCCGTCGGAAGCGATGCGGGGGAGAACGCGATCCCGCTGCAAAATGTAGAGAAAGAAAACCACCTTCTCTTTCCTTCCCTCTCTCTCTCTCCCCAACTGGCTCCTTGGTGGTTTATTATTGCGCAGCGGACGGGGTTGGTGGCGACGAGACGCTGACCTGTTTTTTTTACTCTCTTTTAACTTCGGCGTCCTGGTAGCCGAAATAGGCATAACGGCTTTTCAAATATATTTCTCTAAATAATTTTTTGAGTTTAAAATCATATATACCATTTATATCAATATCACTGTCGTCCACTACCATCTTAAAAAGTATGACAAAAAACTATTAGCCGCTTCCCAAAAAACATAGCTATCGTATTCATCTCCGTTGCCACTTTGGCAAAAAGACGCGACTGCCGTTTTTTATCAAGTGAAGAAAGCCCGCTGTAGTAGGGGTGGCTCCCACCTAAACCCATCTGGCATGTTAGGGAATTGCAAAACCCAATATGATATATGTAATAACATGTGTACCCTTATGGAAGATGTATGACCATAGGGGTAAGTTTGTAATTGTGCCTCATGGAGAAATATATACACGTCTTGAACATGAAAAAGGGGCAAGTATTGTTCATCCATTTCAATCACTCCATTATTCTTCTACTTTACTGTTTGGTCAGTAGCCACGACACCCACCAACTCGGAAGAACGGGCCAGGAACATGTGAGATCAGCAGCTGTGTCATGCCCGTACCGGCGTAGGTAGAGCCGGGACGTCGCACGGAACTAGCGAAGACTAGCGAATCCGCACAGTCCGATCGATCCCGCCGAGCGCCAGCACGCATGCCCAGGCGTGACGCGGCCGGGGCCGATCGTTTTCCAACAGTGGGGCGCCTTAGCCGCATTCCTTCCCCCCGCCGGGCCCGGGACTGCGCACACGTCCGACAAGTGCCTAACGTGCCAATCCATGCGTGCTACGGCAGGGTCGCGGATGCTCTCGTGAGCCGTGACAGGCGCGCTCAAATCTTTCTAGAAGAGACATAAACACCACCACCGGAAGTTATGGATTCCCTGCACAGCACTGGAGCGAATCCTCGGCGGAATACATGGCCTGTTTGATATGGCTGCGGCTTATGGCTTATGGCTGAATTTTTTTAATTTTAGCTGTTTACGACAGAGATTATGGAGAGAGATACTCGCTTGCAATTTCGGTTGATATATATTTTGAGTTTTAACGTGTAATATAATTAACTTGTAGATACCATCTTAAAAAATACTTTTTTTGAAAGTTAGATACTATAGTAAAAACCAAAACATATTTTTAGAAGCTGTTAACGAACATGTCCACACGCTTTATAGGGTCTATTTGGCAACGGCTGCGGCTTATGACTTTTGGCTGAAAATTTTGAATTTTGGCTGTTTACGGTACAGATTACGGAGAGAGATGCACACTTGCTATTTTGGATGGTACAGATGTTGGGTTTTTAACGTGTACATCATTTAATTTGTATACCCTATCTTGAAAAAATTACTCTATTTAAAAGTTATGTACTATAGTAAAAATAAAAATACACTAGTTTCGAAAGAAAATAACGTATCCATAATGTCTTAGAGTGGTTTTGCAAGTGCGTCGCACTGTGGGCGATCGTGCTAGATGCCTAGATTGCCTTCCAGAAAAGGTTGTGTAAAATGGTAGGTCGGGTTCGAGTGGCCAGGAGTTGCACCACCTGCATTTGGCCGTTTTGACAAGCTACTGGACAAGGTGAAATCTCCGGTGGCCAGAAATAGTGGTACTAGCTGAGCACATGGCTCAACGTGACAAGCAACGGCTACTTGTTCGCAATTACAGTCATTTACTGATCATCACTTCAACTCCAAGTAAAAAAAATAGTTTGAAAGTCAAAGCTGTTTTAGTAACACCTGTGATCTTTTTATACCTCGATGGCCTCTCAATGTTGGAAATGAATGGACATAACGTAGCTCAGATGATGGCTGCTTTTTTCGGCTTCTAAAAACTGTTTTTCAATCTTTCTACAGTAACTAATTTTTAAACGGAATATATTTTTAAGATAGTCTACTAGTTAATTATAGTACATACTGTACTGACTTCATTTATATCGGTAAAAACCACACGTGAGTTTCTGTTACTCTGTAATCTCTCGCACGAACAGTCCAAAAGCTACAAGCCGTAGCCAAAAGCCATAAGCTACAACCAAAAAGAACATGCCTGATAATACAATATGATTTGTTCATGCACTTGACATAGATTTGAGGGCGGGTTTGAATGGGCTTACGAATAGCTTATATTCGTACGGTCTATAGTAACTAGTTTTTAAACGATGTGTTTTTTCAAGACAGGGTCAATAGAAAGATTATAGTAAAAAAATATACTAGTTCAGCTGTACCAGGTAAAATCATATATAACTGTTTTTCTATACATACTACCTCTCATAAACTATCTAAATTTAAATATTTAAATCATAAGCCACAACAATAAATCTAAAAGAATCCACACTCGATTCTACAGGTGGAACGATTAGCGTACTGCTAGAAGATATTTATCTGAACAGGCTCTATAATGTGTACTATGTTTAACTTGTAGATCCTGTCTTAAGAAAATAGTCCGTTTGAAAGTTAAGTACTGTAGCAAAAACTAAAAATCGACCGATTTGTAACTTGCCAAACAGACCCTATGTTCTGCTCCATCCTTTTGAGCTTTGACAACTGGGAGATGCTCGCACCTTGGACTGTCTGGCATTTTTTCTGAAACGTCCTGTACTGCGGACAATTTAAGTTTTTTTCTTGTCAGACATTGGAAGTAGACGAGAGAGACGGGCAATTTCTAAACTGGGCTTAGAAAGGAAAAAAAAAGGTATTTTAGTAGAGTAGAAGGAAGAAGAACCTCCCATTTTCATTTTGTTGAAGTAGAAGGAAAGCGCAGACTACTTTTGTACTAACATCTCCAGAGGATGCAGCCATGTAATTAATGAGATGTACGCCTATTACAGAAGATCATGCACCAAACAAAATCTGCTTGATTGGGATTACTCGCGTGCACCGCCTACAGAGATAATGAGAAAAATACTAAAGCAGTTGGACTGGTGACTCATCTTCATTTTTTTTAGTGTGATTCCACACCAAAAGAGTATCCTATCTGTCTTATCAACCATCGGGATTAAAAGAAGCTGGGATTCCTTGTGCCTTACAGAATAATAATTGCCTGGGCGCATGCCTGCTTAGCCAGAATAATGATCATACTATATGAATCATCAAATCATGAAAAGCTCCTAGCCATGCCAAAATGGCCCAATCCATTCGATATTTAGGGTATCCTCTTTTCGGCTTTAATTTGATTTTTCTATAATATTTATTCTTCTACAGGACTAAAATAATTTTATTTATATTGATCAAAATCATATACACATATCTTTTTAGTTTTCTCTTACGAATAGCCACTGTTCCTTCTTCTCTCACGAATAACCACTATTCAGCAGCAGTCAAACAGCTGCTGGTAATCATTGACCATATGGGTCCCAAGCAAGAAGAAGTGGCCAGACCAATAATCCACTGCATTCTTCAGCAGCTCACGCACTATTGTGAGAAAATAAAACGATTCAGCGCCACTACGCAGAGCTGAGATTCTGAGGGAGGGATGTCTGAACGTGCTATTGCTGCATTTGTGTGACTATATTTTTTTATTATGATTTATTAATTTAATAAATAATAATTATTGAGAGTAGTTAATAATCAATAGCCGCTAAAAAAGCTAATGTACGGCGTGGATCGATTAAAGGTGACGTTGTTGGTCCACTACGCACGCGAACACACGCAAATTCTTCTCGTTCTGGAAGCCTGACTTGTACGTGCCGCCGACAAAAGCTTGCCAGGATTTGGTTGTTGTCACGATCTGATGAGCACACGATACCCATCTAAAACGTGATTGACAAAAAAAAATGGCCGGTCTAATGTATCTCTCTAGCTGCAAATTAATTAATTAATTAACTAAACCAGGTCGTTGTCGAGCGCGACTTGGCGAAAGGTGCACTGGATCTCGCGAGTTGCGAGTACGTGACGCTCGTGCGTGCGAAGTCACAGCAGATGGAAGTGCAGTGGAAGCAAAACACACTGACGTTTGTGTAGTGGCTTATGGGGTAGGAATATAATTAAGATATGAATATGAGAGAAATCTAACCGTTAGATTGACAGATAGATTTATTCTATTTTATATTCTAATCTTATTTCTATTTTCTATAATCCATTATCTAAACAGCCGCTAGAGTAGTAGTCAGCACGCTATCATGAATGCATGAACTGTGTGGGGGAAAAACAATAGAGTTTTTATCATCTTTAGAAGGTACCGATACCTTACAATCAAATTATATATAAATTTTTAGTACCAATAGTATCAAAAATTTATATATAATTTAATAACGACCTACCGATACTTTCTAATACCTTTACAATGATAAAAGCTCTCAAACAAGCAAAAGGCCACCGTGCCTTCGACGCGAGCCGGCGATCCGAAACCGAAACGAAAACAGGCCAGGAAGCGGGGTTTCGTGCTCCGATCCTGGCCCAAGCGAAGATAAACTGGGCCGAAACGAAAGCTACACCATATATTGTTTTTCGGCTTTTCAGAATAAAATGGCCCGGTGCAAACCTGAACGGCCTGGTTGTGTATTTCTCGGCCCGGAAACAGCAAATACAAAAGGGAAAAAGAAAGAAAGAAAAAAAGGGGTGCACCAGTACCACCGCACCATATCTTGTCCCCTTGTGAGTTACAGAAAATCATGCTACTACTAGCAGTCAGCTGAGCCGAGGCTAGCTCCGTGGACCATGAACGAGCTTCGCATGCAGCTAAGCTAGCTAAGCTAAGCTTGTTGCGTATTTCCAGCATCGAGCAGTGAACAGCCGGTGTACACATCTGCTACATGATCTGAAGGCATTTCGGTTTTAGCTTTAATTAGAAGTTAGAATGGATATGTTGGTTTGTTAATTTTGGCTGTTTAGCTTTTTTGGTTTCTCTTCTTTCCTTTGTATTGTCCGTGTAGATATGACGGTGATTTTTAAATTTTTTTATTCTTATTTTTTAATTAAATAGCTAAAAAGCTAACAGCCGCTACAGTATAATTTCAGTCCAAAACCAACAGTCGAAAGCCAGAAATCGCTAAAAAAACCCGGATTGAATGGGGCTTAGACCTTATTTTTTTGGATTTTTGGTTTTTAGATTTTGATTTTTTTTGCTTCTTCGAAAATCGAAATAAACAAAACGGTTCTTGAAGCAAATTCTTTAAACGGCATTCCAAACCTAAAACTATATGTCATCCGCAGTCAACGTATCTACCGTCCGCTGTCATCTCAAAAAATACAAATAAAAACCATCAAACATAGTAAAAAACCATCAACCACTGACCAAATAAACAGGCCTTCCTCTGTTAGTATCCTACTACCTTCCAAGACCAACCAATTAGGGGGTGTTCTTTTTGGCTTCCAAAAGCGGCTTTTGGCTTTTGCTACAGTACCTAACTTTTAAATAGAGTATTTTCTCAAAATAGGATCTACAAGTTAATTGTAGTACACGTTAAAAGCCTAACATCTGTATCAACCAAAATTGCTAACGAGTATCTCTCTCTCCGTAATCTCTCATGCAAAGCACCAAAATTCAAAAATTTCATTAAAAGCCATGTTCGCACCAAAAAGAACAGGCCTAATCTTCTCCTCTCGTGGCTGGCTGCCTGCCTGCCGACTAGTGGCGACGAAACAAAACTGTACGTACTTACTGTACTATACTACTATACTTGTCACATGTAGTCATGCAGAGTACAGTGACCACTTTCAGAATTCACATAGCTTTCGTTACCACCCCAGCTGAAGGCGCTAACTGCGGCATGCCGGCATGCATGCGTATGGCCCAATGATTCGATCGTCGAGAAAATCTTGAGACTAGCTAGGGCTCCGATCGATATTTACCTGTAGCGCCGCGCGCCTGCTGTATGCACCAGTGAAGCATCACTCTGCCGATGTGCAGAATTGTTTCTCGCGTCATCACTCTGCCGATGTGCAGAATTGTTTCTCGCGTCAGTTTGGTTGTGCTCATACAGTTATAAGCTCGGCCCTTTCTTGGCAACATCAAGCACAGCCAAGACTACTGGTCAATAGATGCTCTTCTTGTCAGTCATCCATTCACTCACTCGTAAACAACGAATTGAAGCCCTTATACCTAGCTATCTAGGTTAGGAGTGTAATTAGAGCAGATAATTTCCATCTGTCTGATTGATCGAAGGCTTACGGAACGAATACGAAAGGGTAGATGGGTATCCGGCACTATTCGTGTCTAACTCCGATTTCGAGGAAAAAAATATAGAATATGATACGGGATAAATGATATCCGTCCGTATATATCTGTATGTCAAGTGATATGAGGAAATCTGCTATGTCTTCACCTAGAAATAAGATAACATATAGACAGATTGTCACATCTAAACAGGCGGAAGTACTGAGTGTTCTTCATTCAACATCTCAATAATTAGTCTTTCCATGCTCGCTTTGAGTGTATCATACTATCCAATATCCTGTGCAAAGAAACGGAAAATTTTCGTTCGACCGACTGTCCGAAAGATTATGAAACGGATACGGAATGCAGAAATAGATATCTGGTATCATCTGGGTTCAACACTAACTTCGAGAAAAAATATAGAATAAGATACAGAATAAACGATATCTGTCTGTATCCGCTTCGATCGTACCTCTAAATACAGAATATATGAGAGATATGGATCCATCATATGATGCATTCATGCAACCTAAACTACAATAATGATGATCGAGCCCTTAATAGTATCAATCTTTCTGTCTGTTTTGCATCAGCTGGTAACAGTTCACGAAGTTGCGTTATAAATATCTCACTGGAAAGTTCTTACATGTTGTCGTCAAAGGGAGGAAAGAATCTTTCAGTAGTCACCGTACTGTGGACTGTGCTGCAGTGCTACTCCTAAGAAAGAAAGATGTATATAAAACCGTATGCAAAACGACCCACTTGCACCAAGTACCGCAATTTCTTGATGCTCTGTGGACTGTGGGTGCCCATGATTTTCCTTAAAAACCGTGCCATGCACAGCATGCATGCAAAAGGAGATCAGATAATTCATTTGAGATCGATACATACGCAGGCCGGCGTTCTGCATGCATGCGTGTCAGATCGACCGTCGATCTGCTGCTCTGTGAATCTGACCAGGCAAGTATTACGCTATCCAATCCCAGTAGGCAGTAGCTAGCAGCCGATCGGTGGTCTCTCGCTAGCTCTCTCTAGATTGATGCCTGCCGCAAGGCGGCCCATGTCGGCCTGGCCGCTGTCGGAAGCAACTACTGAATGCCCCACTGAGACCTGGAAAGCTACCCGTCGGGCGGCACGTCATGCTTGGGCCAGCCTAGCTCAGTGAGCACGACCAGCACAGGAGGAATGGCTAGGACGGGGGCACAGTCGATACGCCAGCATCCACGGCCGCCTCGACCTCCTCCTCCTGCCGTCCTCCTATCATTATTCCATCACCCTATAAATTCCTATCTCACAAACCATCATAGTGCCGAGAGAGGAAGTAGACTAGAGTAGAGGGGAAGGAGCATACTAGAGCTCAGCGTGAGCTCCTCGAAGCCCTAATCGTAAGTGTCGACGTTGGTGCAGATAATATTGAGCATGGTGCCTATGGTGTCCTGCTTGCCTCCTCGTCCTCCTCGCCGTGACGGTGGCGTCGCCGGCCGCCGCAGTCTGCGTGCCACATAAGCCTGGGCGCATCGTCGGGCCCAACGTCCCTGCCCCGGCACCGCCAAAACCGAAGTAGACGCCCGCGCCACCGAAGCCAACGCCAGTCGCCCCCGATGGCGACATCGTGAAAGCCTAGGAGGGAGGCAGTGTGCGCCAAGGTGTAAGGGGTGAATAGGCGGTTTAAAAATTCTCTACAAATTAATACTAACAATTAAAGACCTTTTCTATTTGCCTAAACCAAGTATACAACGCGGAAGCTTAAATCAATTTGGTTTAGCTCAAATAACGCCTAAAACAAATAAATTGGCCTAAGTGCACCAACAATTCTAGCCTAAGTCAAGGTTTACAATCATATGTATGCAACCAATCAATTTAATTCTATGAATGTAAACTGCTTGAATATAAATTGAGCACAATGAAAAAATCACAATTGACATGTTCTCTTTTTACCATGGTGTTCGGAGACTTGCCGGTCTCCCCTAATCCACGTTGAGGTAAGCCCGAACTAATCGGACCGATTCCACGAATTAAGCCTTCCACATCAATTCCACTAGTGGTAACTCTTTCCCGCTCCGGGTAGGTGAGCTCCAACCTTCATAACTTCTCCGGGTCTTCTCACAACCTTTTTGAGAAGATCACCGCGCATGACGCCTCTAACGCCGTCTAGAAGTCGGCAAACTCCAAGAGTAACAAGTCAAGTCCCTCACTTGACTCTCATCACGTGCAACGAATGCACAAGCACACTTGGACACAAAGTTCACCTCTAAATGCAACACATGCGCTCTAGAACCTCTTCTCCTCTCTCACAAAGTGCAACACATGCACTCTAGAGTGGAGAACCTCATACTAGCTCAAGGAATGGAAGACAAGCAGCAGCAACCTTCCCCCAACAGCCCCTGAGAAGGTATTTATACACCTCCCTCAAAAACTAGCCGTTAGAGAAGAGAGAGCTGAAATCAGCACAAGGGCCGGAACTACCGTCGTTATACGGCCGGTACTTCCGCCCTCCAACGGCTACAAAACTAGCCGTTATCCTGGAAAACCGGTCAGACCCCTACACAGGACCGGTCAGACCGCTAGGTCCAGTCCACAAAACAGAGGCCTCAGTGGCCGTCCATGAGCTCCTGAACATCGACAATTGCTCTCTCGGTGCAATGTCCATGTCCAACCCCCACATGGTTGCTCACCAAACCCCCAACACCCTTATTTGTAATCATTAAGGCATGCGATACACATAGTCTACACTAATAACCAATAAGAATGCATAAGAGTAGGAGTAGGGAGGGGAGAAGATGCATAAGAGTAGAAGTAAGGAGGGGAGAAGAAACCAGGTAGAGCTGAGGAAGTAGCGTACTGCGTCGGTGGTTCATGGCCACCGTGGCGTAGGAGACCGGGGAAGGGCAACCGGAAGGCAAGTTGATGAGGACCGAGGCACAGTGCCAGAGCTATGCGCTGACAACATGCTGCTGCTGGGGCGCACACGCTGTAAAGAAGAAGAACCAGCTAAGCCTTCACGCATCGGCGGAGCTTGAGCTCTGCCAAGGCATGTGTAGGTAGCGTCGTCCAGGCGCATAGCACCGACTAGCCGGAGCCCCTCATAAAACTCTCCACCAATAACAACGAGAACATCGTAGCAAAGGGAAAATCAGATCCAATAAACTAAAACTTATCCATCATACCAGATACATGAAGCCAACACCTCAAATCCACAAGGAGGACTGGCCGATTTTAGATCGACGACGGAAACCCATAAGGGGTGAGCATCTATGGCAAGGCCGGAACACCGGCAGCGTCGAGAGAGAGGGAAGCCGAGGGGAGGCGAGACCCAGGTAGGGGCGGCGCGAAGAAGCTTGCCAACGACGGCGTCATGACTGGCGAGACCGGGACGTCACCAATAGAAGGGAGATGAGGGGATTCGGAAGCAGCCGAGAGAAAGAGAAGAAGGGGAATGGGGAGAGGAGGCATCGGCTGAAGTCATGCGGCCGAGGTGCCTAATGGGCCATGTGGGCCGGCTCGGATATGAGCCCTGTAAGAAGGCCAAGTAGGCCAGATTAAAGTAAATCAATTTCAAAAGAGGTTCAGCACAGAAATAAACAGTAAAGAAAATAAATGAATAGTAAGGTAAAATACATATGTAGGTATACCAATTTAAAATGTATAAGAAAATCATTAACAAAAGCATACTCTGTAAATAACACCCACAAGCATTTTTGGAGGACCAAAAAGGTTACAGATTTAACAAGAATTATAGTCGAATGGACATATAGTAATAAGAGTCGAGAAAACATTCTGTATTCTGAATTTGGGGTCGCATCAAAGGAAATGTGAATGACCAGTGTCCATAAGAATTTAGAATAATTATGGGTAAAGTGATACAAGTCTGCGCAGTACTAAAAATCTTGAATTCATGCCAGTCTCTTGGATAAGAGTCTACGGGAAAAACACTGCTTTTTCTCTTGTTCTAGAATGATTGATAGAAATTTCATAAGTTGAAACATTGCCAAACTTTTAAAACTTATATTGTGTCTTTTGAAAATTTGATCAGGCATAAATCGGGCAGATGTATGGATAAAATATGCATCATTATTTATAAACTTGCTGAGTACGCTATACTCACTCTTGTTATTAAATCTCCCCCTTTCAAAACCATACCCAGCAGGGGTTTATCTGGGTTTTGAAGAGGGTGGGCTTGATAATGAGGACACCCCGGGATATGAGATCACAGATGATGATGAGGTGGAGGCCGTATCAGACGGCTGGAGGAGTAGACAGTCTCTAGATTTTTGTACTGGGACAGACAGGGTACTATATCATAAATAAATATGTATCTTCCCTTGTTATAGCACTTTGCCTTGTATTGGACAAAAAGTATGGTAATAGTGCGAAACAACTAGGTGGCCTAATCTTGAGTCACCTATGGTTTGTAATGTATATTGTACTTTCAGTCTCTAATTATTGTTCTGCTGCAACTACTCTGGTTGGCTTGTTACTTGTTAAATGCAGTGTTCTACTGAAAGGACGAGTAATAATCTGTTGACTAGTGTTATTACCCCATGGTAATGACACGGGTCGCCACATCGCCGTGGGGACGGGAGAGGAAGGGGTGTCCGGGAGGTGGGGTGGGGGGGGGGCGGGGATGGGGAGGAGGGAGGAGCCGGGAGATGGGGTGGCTGTGGGAGGAGGGAGGCGAAGGGGAGGTGGGAAGGGACGAGAGGAGGTGGTGGTTGGGGAGGTGGGGAGGAGGAGGGCCGGTCGGGAGGAGGAAGCGACCGGGAGGTAGGGAGGAGGAGGCGAGGGGGCCGAGGGAGGAGGAGTAGGCCGGGAGGTGGAGGAAGGAGGAGACGACCAGGGGACCGGGGGAGGTGGAGGGAGGCAATCGGGGGACCGGGGAGGAGCCGAGGAGGGAGGTGCAGGTGGAGTGAGGCGCCCGAGAGAATGAGTAGTAGATAGTAGACTGTTCACTAGTAGCCTTAGTGGGAGTCTAGGCAGAGAGCTGAGCGTCTGATTCCCTGAGCTGAGAGATGATTGAGACTTGAGAGAGACAACGGTCGGTACAACGTTCACTTTAGAAGAAACGTTCGGGAGAATCAACGTTCGGAAGCTGCAACGTTGGGACTCGAGAGCAACGGCTCCTTCCTGATGCATATAAATTCACAAGCTCAGACTTCTCATTTCTTCCTACAACATTCAGACTTCTCATTTTCAAGAGTTTTTAAGACCTTTTTTAAAGCAAAAAAGATTATATCTGGTGTTTATTATCATACATCTTACTTAGTTATAGAATTTACTTGGTTAATTGCAGACAAAATTGCCAAATCTAGAGATGAACCCCTTTTAGGCCATGCCATCGTAGCAATGGAGGAAAATTTTATTAAATATTTTGGTTCTATTTCACATTTGTATGCGTTGCTATCATTTTCGATTCTACGAAAAAGTTGACAGGTTTACAGGCTGGCATGGAAGGAATAGGTGAATACCGTGGCCTTGATTATTCGAAAACTTTCGCACATGTCAAAGAATAGCTTTTTCGTGTTTTTTCCATATGTATCATGACAAGTTTGACATCAGCGCAAGATCAGAGGCCTCACAGTAGACGCAACAAGAAAAGACAAGTTTGACATCACACTTATGGAAGAAGCTAAAGGGCAAGTCTACTTCTTCGTCCTCTCAGTCCCATGCGACCTCCAAGTGGAATTCTGTCTCGGAGCTGAACTACTACTTGAAGCATGATTTTGTAAATATTGATCATGATCTTACTGGTGGAGGCAAAATAGACTTGTTCGAGTGGTAGAAGAACAACAAGTAGATATTTCTTGTGCTATCACATTTCGCATAGGATGTTCTCTGGTGCCGGTATCCACCACCTCTTCAGAAGCGACGTTCAGCATGGTAGGGAGAATAATCGAAGAAATGAGATCATCCCTCATGCCCAGGATAGTGGAGGCAATCACATGCGCTAAAGACTAGGAATTAGCTACAGAGCGGCAACAATATCAATTGGAGGATCCTAAAATCGTGCAGGCATACGCTGACCTCAAACGCATAAACGGCCTAGACATTGATGAGTAGATACTATGTACATATGTTGTTATAGTTAGTATGTACATATATTACCACTATACTTTTTTCCTTACTCGGAACCCTACTCTGGAGCGTAAGGTTTTTAACGAGTCAGTGACATTGTATTTTTAAAATATCAAGGAAATTCCATTTTTTTGAAATATATCATTGCATGCCCATATTTTTATGCAACTAATTCAATTTCAACTAGTTTTTAATAAGGTGGGTACGAGAGAAAGGAAGATGGTTGCTGCCGCCACTATCGTCGCCGTCGTCTTCGTCGTGTATAGTTACTTCGGGCTAGGCTTGGATTGACACGGTACAAACGTCGACACGGTATGTTTTGGACCGTGCTTGGGCCTGACCGGAGGCGAGGCGGGCCAGCACGACGAGATGACTGGACCAAGCTGACACGACATGAAACGATCCGAAACACGGTGAGCCCGGACCGTGCTGGCACGGCGCGCCCAACTCCAAGCTCTACACATGCATGCTGCCGATCAGCTGACGATGATTATAAGTGGGTGGATGCTAGCAGGCTAGCAGATAGCTTAACTACTGATCCATCGTTCTGTGTATGGCTTCGCGCTGTCCAAGTACAGCTGCGTCCTCTGTCGCTCGCTGGTCCCGGCCGGCAACCACTGCATGCAGCGCGGTGGTTCTGGTGGCCGCGGTACTGCCTGCTGGAGAGCTGTATGGTTGTGCATGCAAACCAATTGGCATGATGATGCAGTGCCCCCCTAGCTATTTAGATCTGTGGAGAGGACATGCATGCAGCAGCAGCAGCAGCAGTACTAGCCGCACCTGCAGCACGCGCCCGCCCGGCCGGTCAGCAGTGACCTGTAGCTTTCTTGGTGCTTACCACCATCATGACATATATGTATATAGCTATAGCTAGCCGTATCGATCTGGTTGATATGCGGTGCGCAGGCCTCCCTCATCGTTTGCTTGTCCTTGGCTCGTTTGCGTGTCCCCTGGAACTTGCATCCATGAGCTTGTTGCTCATCTCAATCCAAGTGTTTCGTGCCACTCAGATGCATGACGCATTGCGTTGGTAGTGTATGTATACAGTGACCACAGCATATACATTACTCTGCTAGAGAGCATGCATGTATAGCATCATGCGATTGACTTTGCTGTAGCACAAAATGCAAGATCATGAGCGTGTGTTCTCCTCTTTGTTTTCGTTTGCAACGATAATTAAGATGTTTTTCGCTGGAGAAATCAACTGCGCCTGTTCCAATTCTTGTCCGTAAGACGATCAAAGCTTTTTTTTTTTTTTGGCCAAAGCAGCGACTTTGCATATGCATCAGCTGTCTGTCTGGACGTGTCTTAACTTATGGCCGTCCTAGCTAGTTACACATCTGTATGCATCAAAAAGTTGCATATGCAATTCGAATGCTGTCGAGCGGAATTGACGGCAACGCGTGACTTTTACACGCGAGAGGGGGCTTTTTGCAGCATCTCGAGCAGAAGCTAGCTTCATCTTCAGTATTTTACCCCTGTAGGCTAGTAGTACCGGCCTTCTGTTTCAGCATGGTTAATTACCGTGCATATATGTACGTAGTAAATGACGAGTAACTGCAGAGTATGTCAGGATGCTGTGCCTTTGTTGGGACGATGAGGCACCAAACGAGGACAAGTGCGTCGACCGAAATTGAATACTGGAGAGTACTGTGGTCGTACCATGAGCAATGATCAAAAGCTATTCTCCAAAATGCATGACGTGCCCGGAAGGAGTGTGTGTGTCCTTCGAGAGGGTAATTCATATTTGGGATTTGGGATTGAAAGTTCACGCTTATGTTTTTCTTTATACTCTGGTGGCTGAATATATATTATATTTATTGGTAATTTTTTCAGTATAATTTAATTAAAAAGATTATATTGTTACAGTCAATGCAAATAAATAAATAGAGAAAAAAACCAAACAAAAGATGAAATTAAAAAAGGTAGAACTCAAAAGCAGAAGCTCAAATAAGGTGGGCCCTAACTCTGCGACACCTTGGGGACATCCATGATTTTGATTAGTTACGTAAACAGTACACGTAGTAAATGTTTGCAGTGTGTGTTAAACTGTTAACCAGAATTAGGTCTATGGAATTATGGACGAGGGTGCTAAAGATAATTAGTACTAGTACGGGATTCTGTATCCCTCCGATTGGTTGATGTAGTACATATTTTTTTCTCTTAACTAATGCTCCCTTTGAGGTTCCCAAACTTGTTCTCTCCGTGTGAAGTACTGAAGCAAAATCCATTAATGCTTTAATGTTTGATCACTCGCTTGTTTCTTGTTTCCCACACTGTATTCTTCTAGCTCCAAGGTGTCTATCCTAGTTAGTGCTCTTCTTGACCTTTAGTGCATAGTCAATTGTTGCGAGCTAGGGGGAGTACTGCAAGATTAAGCAAGAGCTTTCCTGACGTCTGGGTTAATTACAGAATCTTATCGATCGTTCGATAGATAAATATAGCTTTCTATCCTGTTACTATTATTAATCTTTTTGTTCACGCGCCAATCTGCCATTAGTAAATTATATTACTCATCTATAAGAGGAAGCCCAGAAAGTATATGAAATGCCTGGCTTGGGGCAGAGCACATGCTCAAAAGAGACATGTCTGTACAAAGCAATTCAGATGGACGTATAATTGGGCCAGGGGGGAGATAAAAAAAAAGGTCGTGTACATTTTATATACGGGCCCATGTACGGCAGTGCTGGAACCACACATTTTAAATCTACCATGCATGAACCTTCGTTCTAAATTTCTGCAGGTAATTTTTTGCCTAATTCCATACATGCAAATTAATTAACGGATCAGGTAATTTATCCTTTTTTTTGTGAGGAGGTAATTTATTTACCTTCTTGAGCTGACACATGTCAAGATTTTTTTTTTCCAATCGACATGTAAAGAAGTTTAACAACCTTAACAAGCGCATCTTTCGCAACTGAATATTTTTACTTCTTGCAAATTAAAGGAAGCTCCTTTTCTTCACTTGGTAAATAAAAAAGGGCAACAAGCTAGCTAGCTAAACTTGGATTTCAAGACGGCAAAAAAGTAGATTATTTAAGCTATGAGAATTAACATGCACTTGCAACTGCTAATTCACAAGAAGAAACCTAAACAAGAATTACAAATGGAGGTCCAAGCTAACAGCCCCCTTCTGCCCCAATTCACACCTACCTAGCTTCTCCGGCGACGTGGACGAGCGCGAGGACAACGACGACGAGGACGACAGCAAGCTCATCACCCCCTTCTCGTCCTTGTATGTCACCTCCCTGCACCCCACCTCCCCTGCAGCCCGCACCACCATCGCCGTGTCAGCGACGTGCCGGCCGGCCGTGGCAAAATTCTCCATCGGCGGCGGCACCCTCCAAAGCCCCTGCACCGGGCTGCCGTTAATGGGCTGCGACATGGAGCCTAGCCCGGCGTGGGCGGCTCCCGGGCTAGCGCTCGTCCACATCGGATAGTGCGCCGGCGGCGGCGGCGGCTGGTCGAAGCGGCCGATGTGGTGGTAGTTGAAGAGGCCGTACATGTGGCCCGGCACGTAGCGGTGCATGGCGAGGGAGGCCTGGAGGTGGGCCCGCTTGGCGTGCTGGCGCTCGCGCTTGTGCGCATTCTGGTGCCCGCCCAGCGCCTGCGACGTCGGGAAGTTGCGGCAGCAGTAGTGGCACTCGAACTTGCGCTCCGCCGTGGCCGCGCCGCCGTTCTTGGTGCCGGCGCCGTTTCCCTCGGACGTGACCGTGCTGCCGTTGGCCGCGTCTGGGGAGCCGGCAGCCGCGGCCTCCTTGGTGTCCCGCTGCAGGTCGTTGGAGAACTCGCAGCCGAACAGCCGGATTGTGTCCCGCGGCTGCGGCTGCGGCGGCGGCCGCATGAACGGCAGCTGCGAGAACGAGTCGACGCTGCGCACATCCTGCGGCTTCGCCATGGCTCGCTCGCTAGCTGCTACGACGTGAACTGAAAAATTCCACGTCCCTACGTCGCAGCTAGCTCGGATTCAACACAGTTGCGTGTGCGCGCGTTGGTGGTGACTGGTGACTAAGCTAGCTAGCTTGCTGCTATGAGGCTATGAGCGTCTCTCTGTCTGTGTGCTGAAGAATTTGGCTCCGAGTTTTGGTGCGGTTTTAAGGGGATGGGCGTTGTAAGGTCGGAGGAGAGTGGGGAGGGGACCGTGCACGTAAGAGCCGAGGGGCCTAGCTTAAACCTCTCGCTCTCTCATCGGCAAGTACAAATGCAGCTGCAGTGGCAGTTTTCGCGCTTTTTAAAATTACAACCAAACACACCACATACCACACCATATTCTACTAAGGTGCCATCCAGTTAAACAGAAATAAGCTAACTTATGACTAAAATTATATCGTAATTCATTAAAATTACACTATAATTAACTGAAATTACATTATAACTGATGGTTGCTTATTTGGTGTAACTAAATTTTAAAAACTTAAAAATAGAAAAAATAGGTTAACTCATCACGAACAATGCAAACGAATACGAAAAAAAAACCGACAAAAAACTCAAAAAAGAAAAAAACGAAATTTATGTATAAGTAAAAAATAAATCAGAAATTAAACACAAGTCGAAATAAACAGGACGTAAAACACACGCAAGTCTAGAGTTGAATGTAGACTAAGACAAGAGCTGAATGTAGAGTGAAGATTGTTAGATAAATGTTGAATCTATCCGATGTATCTTGGAGTACGACAAACGCTTTCTCATTGAAAGAGAAAGCACGTCAGTGGCGATTGCAGTCGCTGCTTGCGCCTGCCTCCCTGCTGGTGCTAGCTAGCTACGCTCTCCCTCTCCCATCGCCAAGTACAAATGCAGCTGCAGTGACAGTAGCAGTTGCTACTTATGCCCTGGCTACCTGCTGGTGATAGCTAGCTAGGCTGCCAGTGCTAAGCGCTGGCTCGTCATTTTTTCTGGGGAGATGTTAGCGTCGGACGTTCGATTCGAGGCTAGCCCTGTATGGTCGCTGGTAACATTTTATACTTATGAATGTTATGATTTTTAGCTATATTTATAATAAAAATATTTGATAAAAAGTTTAATGTTGCATTAAATGTTATTGATTATTGTATACATAAAATTAAAATATTACATACATAAAAATAAAAAAATGTTGCATACTAGCTATGTGCTCGGGACTGGCTCGACGAGGCACCGGCCTAGTTCGTGGTCACGAAGAGAGTGCCGACGCTAGGCACGGCGAGCTCGGAGGATCATCACCACACACTTCGCGGCCGCGCTTCGCTAGAGGCTTCCCGCCGCGCCTGAGAACAGCCGAAGTGGAAATCGACGACATCGGCCGGATCTGGCAGCGCTGTGATCGAGGACGGCCGGATTTGGTGGCACCATGCCCGGAGAGAAAGTCGACGGCGGCGCCGGCACCGAAAAGAGAGGAAGAGAGTGAGAGGGGAAAGAACGAGGAGAGAGTGAGAGGTGGTAAGATGAGAGTGAGTGAGAATGTTGCATATATATGAGTGAGTTACCGTCGGAAAAGAATGAGCTATGCCAATACGTGGGCCAGCGTCCGATACGGATCGAACGACCGAGGACTATCAATTCCCTTTTTTCTGTCTAGCTCACACATCTGGAGCTATCAGTGGCCGTCGAGTGGGGAGACGGGTAGTGTGACTCCATCTATCCATCGCTCTCCCCCTCTGCTCTGCGCCCTCTGGATTGGTTGTAGGGTTCTTTGTGGGAGGTTGGCTTCTTTAGAACATGAGAGACCATAGGTGGTCCGCCTGGTGACGGCGACGTGCTTGTATTCTGCTTGCTCTATGCTAGCCGCGCCCGCTGCTGCTGCATGATTACTGCATGCCGACCGGTGCAGGCATGGTGCATGCAAGTTTTTCTCTCTTTATATCTTCGCGGTGCTAGTGCATGCATGGCTACTGCATCTGGAGAATGGTAGATCGATCGATGGCTCTCAAGATCTCTCTCTCTCTCTCTCTCTCTCTCTCTTCTTTTTTGACAGCGCGGTTATAATAATTGTAGGCACGTACGTGTTCGATCGATGACGCTAGCTTTGCTCTCGGGTCCACATGTTCAATTGCAGGATCGAAAGCTAGATGTTGCAGTTTGATCATACGCATACGCCATGCTTGCTTTTTTTTTTCTCTCCATCTTTTTGTGCAGGCTTTTGCAAGCTTTCTTTTGCGGAATTTCATGCTTCAATTTTTCGCCTAATAATGGGACGGCAAAGTGGGCTAACTGGAGTACGTATGCGAAAAGTTGTCACAGCCGGTCACTCGCTCCTGGACTATGTGCAATCTAGGTTCTCTTCTGGTTTCGCGCTGCTGGCTTCTGAATTAACTGGCCTTATCCGTGGCAAGTGGAATTGTCCGTAAAGATCAATGTCGTTGTTGTTCATCTGGCTGCTCCAATAGAAACCAAAAGTCCTAAGTAGAGTACTCGATCCAGTTGTGATGGGCATTAATATTTCGATGGGACAGCAATGTATTTTCAAGTCTGCAGGGCGCGTAAGGCCGTAAACGACCGTGCGCCAACCGCGATGTTATTTGAACTTGTTGTTATCTTTAAAGAGGCCCGTTTGGATAAGTACACCCCCAACATCAACCAGTACATGCACGTGTTTCACAAGTACATAATGATGACACTAATGATATCCCCATCTTAATTTCACTGCCGGTACAGACCTGATGTGAACTTGTGTGTGTTTTCTTTCATCTCTCCGTTGCTGTTAAAATTAAACCCCATTTCTGATATCAAAGGACGTCGACAATATTGGTTATTTTGGACTTATGTTTGATTTTCTATTATAACTAGTATTTATACAAAATATCTTTTTAAGGTGAGATTTATAAATCGATTGTAGTAGATACTATTCTGACTTTACCTATTTCTCTCCATACTCTATCTCGTGAACAGACATAATTCATAATAAATGCTCTCTCTGCCTCTCTCATGGCTACATGGCTTAAGTCATAAATATCTTCATAACATAAGTGAAGTGCAGGGTTCACTAAATTTATAATTAGCTCACACCTTGTCTAATGGAATCCATTTTTGGTTTTCCTCAGATTCGTCGCATAACAGTAACAATAAGGTGCTTGAAACTTCATCCATTCTGTTATCCTCTCTGTTGTGTTTGTCACCCATCAAGCTTATGATTAGCGCTAATTAATTCTGATTACTACTAATTAAATATGATTAACACTAAGTAAAGCACTAAACAAATGATAGCTAATTTAGTGCTTTAATTAATACTAATCATAATTAATTAGTGTTAATTAAATGTAATTAGTACTAATTAAAACATTAATTAGATATACACAGTAGCCGATCAATTGCTACCGTGCATGAGGGGCTCAGCAGCGGCCTGCCGAGCTTGATAGGATCACGAAGAATGCTAGATTTATAAAATATAAATATTGAAAGTTTAAAAATTTTAAAAAATAACTGCAATAAGATTTGTGTGAACAGTTTCGCGTTTTCTCCCCTCTATTATCAATGTTAAAAACGGTCCCAGATTGACGAACCTGGCCACACAGTAGCCTGTACAATGCCATGCCGTATGTAAGCAGTAGAGTGACATTTTGATAAGAGCCGAGTCGTCGATCCGTTGAAATGCCTGTCAGTCTGGCAAGAATTGACAGCAAAAGCACGGGTGCTTCGCCCATGCATTGGCAGCCGGCGCGATTATTCCTTGCCGGTTACTGTGGGCAAGTTTCAAACCAACCGTCCGTCCCTTTTGTGTGTGTGAGATGTGTGGAAAGCTGGCAGCGGTGGTCGTCGCGGCGGCGGCAACGTAATAGTCACAAGTCATAACTCCCGGAAAAAGACATGGCATGCATGTTAATTTCGGTAGGAAGCGAGCGATCGAGCAAGGCGAGAGACGGAGAGGACGGCTTCTGCTTCTGCGGTTCTGCCCAACCATCTATCGCTGCCCCTCTCGCTAACCTTTTCGCTTTCGCTGCTTCCAAAGAGCATGTATGTGCGTGCATGATCTGCAATGCTATCTATGTATGAAACTGTGTGCTCGAATGCGTGCTCTGCTTTTCGCTGCGCAGGACGGCAGGCTTACTAGCAGTTTTCTTCACATTTTAAGG
Organism: Bonia amplexicaulis; assembly: GCA_036346245.1. Taxonomy (NCBI): domain Eukaryota; kingdom Viridiplantae; phylum Streptophyta; class Magnoliopsida; order Poales; family Poaceae; genus Bonia; species Bonia amplexicaulis. The sequence continues at coordinate 28,335,177 of CM070739.1, forward strand.
CAGTACGTAGTGGGTTGTTAGTTGGGGAATTCAGGGTTGCGGGGAGTTTGTTTTCTTCACACTAGATTGTTTTCCTCTTCCTTTTTGGTTGGGAGTTTGTGGTTAAGATAGTCTACTGGTCTTGAAAGATTTGCCCTATGCTGGAGTTTCAGATGTTGCTATACTAACAGTGTATTTGATATGTCAGTTGAAAGTCTATTGGCCCAACTGAGAAAGTCGAAAATGGCCCCCCAAAGAAGACAGCCAGCAATCTCTTAACACACAAGATACCTTAAAAGAAGCCGAAGGAGGACACCCATACAAAGACCTAAAGCCTTCCATAGCAGGGCTCAATTTCCCTCCTTTTGGGGCTGCAAACGACTACTACATATCTTTCCACAACAAAAGCGGATCCTTCTGCACGGAGCTCCAAGCTGCAACCGAGGGAGGTTCATTCTTGAGGATAGCTAGCTTTATTCCTGATTATCTAATCTGTCACGGAATTTTCAGGCCGAACTCTTGTTGCTTCGGTCGTGCGTTGCCAGATTAATGAGATGCTAGCTTTTTGAGCTCTTGTCTGCATCACATCATATGCCAAAGTCGCTCCAATTAAAGTAAGCCAGAGACGGTAATCCAAAACTGTAGCACCTGAAAACTCTCTTAACTCTATCTCCCTCTCTCTTATATCTCTCTCTATCTTTATCTCTCTTTACCTCTTTATCTTTCAAAAAAAAACACATCTATTCATTTCCCATCTCTCATCTCTCTCCCGATCTGTGTGAGACCGGCATTGGGCCATGGCCGGCGGCGGGCGGCGCCGGTTGGCAACTACGGCAGCGTGCGGTGCCGCGTGGCGGCGACGCACGGCAGCACAACGCATGAGCGGCGGCGGCGGCCATGGTGCTCGGGGCGGCGGCGTGCAACGCAGCTAACACGAGCCGAGACAAGGCGGCGACGCAGCCGAGTGGCGCGAACGACATGGCGGCGGGGCCGAGGCGGAGGCGCGCCACCACGACCGGGCGAGCGCGCGGCGGCGGCGGCCATGGTGCGAGGGACGGCGGCGGCGACGCGGCTAGCATGAGCCGGAGGCGGTACGGCGACGCAAGCCGAGCGGCACGGCAAGCGAGGGCCGAAGGCCGCTGCCTGCCATGGTTAGAGACATGAAATAAAATCAGTCCGCGCCGAAACCACTTTTAATGCAAACTTTAAAATCCATGTCTAAATAGAATGAAACTTTACACACACCTTGCAGAGTGTATCAAGAATCTATTCTATCAAAGGATCACATGGATCTTGACCAAAGTTCTAGCCGTTCCTCCAAACATGAAATGTTGCATCAAAATCGGGCAAATCTAAAAAACTTGAGAACCAACTTGCTCATGGATTAAGAACAACCAAGATGGCTCTAGATGAGTTCTCACATATCACAGCAAGCAAGACTACCCAAAATTTGAAGCCAAAGCCCTCGGATCTATATTTCTCGAGAAAGACTCCAAATCAAATAAGATCTTAGGAACTTCAAAATTTTACAAACCATAGTACCTTGATGGATGAGATTTAATCTATATGAGTCATCTCTATCACTTACACGTCTTTGTCACACAGAAAGGGAGAGAAAATGTAAAGAACCAACAAGAATAAGAGCAAATCAATAAAAATAAGAACACTCCAAGAGATGAACAAAGTTGATTATATTGCTACGTAAGAATAAATATTTTTACAACCATTCCATAAGGGGGACATGATAAGACACCACAACACTCACTCTTCTTTTTCAAACCCTAACCCTAAAACTCAAGAATGAAATAGTTGAGATAATTGGCTTGTAAGCTTCCATTCTCAACCCATTAAATAGATGGGACAACTAGCCCATATAATTAGAAAAATAAAGGTCAAATGTTTGTATTAGTGATCATATTGATGTCTAAAACAATGAGTAAAAAAGAACAAAAGTAGTAGTAACAGATGTGGGATATTAATTTTTGTCTTCTTTTCTAGTGCATTTCCCTTAGGTCCATTTTGTTCTTCGAATTGAATGGAGTCAATAGAATTGAAGCTCTCATTTTATGATTTCATTTCTAGGCCTCTTCTTTTCAGTTTTTAAAAACTAATTTTTGGCTTTGTAACTAATTTTCAAATGAGGTGTCTTTTCAAGGTGGGTCTACAAGTTGATTGTAACACACACGGTAGCGACTTTATTTATATTAGCCAAAACCGTAAATGAGTTTATATTACTCCGTACTCTCTCTCATAAACAGTCCAAAAACCATAAGCCACAGGAAAAAAAACATGCCCTCTATTTTTTGGGCGACATTAATTTCTACCAGCAGTCGTCCTGGTGGCAGAGCCGCCACCGCTGATGACGGTCGTCCCAGTGGCGGTGGGTGCTCGCCGGCGACGTGAAGGTGTTGGTAGGTCTGGTATCTATGCATTCGGGTGTACGAGAAAGAACGCGCATATGTCGATTCTAGCTAAATCATAGGTGATTTGTTCCGAATTGTGGTGGTGCAGCTTTTAGTTGTAAACCATTGTTGTGGAATTGGGGTCTAATTCTAAGACTTAACTCTAAAGCATCCAAACAGCCTTGGAATTGATTCTAATTCCACGATTCCACCTCCAATTTAGTGATCAAAACGGGGTGTTAGCTGATTGGATCTGAGAACCAAGGTGCAGAGAATTCTGCAATCTGCACCTGGGCCTTGTGAACTTGCAGCGGCAGGACCAGTAATACTAAATTACTAATTGAAGAGACCGTCTGTATTTTTCTCCCCTCCTCATGACCACACTTCTAGCGATTTTCTTTTTTTATTCGTGAAGTAGGAAGTGATCCTTTAATGTCTACCTTCTACCAGTAGTTGTTCCTGCTCCAGATCAGTACGATCTGACATAAAAATCAGCTGAAAAAAAATTCTGCATTTGATGATCGTAAAACGGGGAAGGTTAAACGCAGCCAATGTGGATACCGTACTACGCCACCATGCATTCATATGCATCCATCCTTATCCTGTCCTGTACTGAGGTACTAATTCAACAAGACCTTCGCTGCCATCTTGAATTCCGACTGCTGCGCAGCGCGCAATATATTGCCAATGACAACCCTCCGTTTTGTCGCGTGAGAGCGACACCTTAGCAAATACACAAGCTTCCTCTTCCGAGAACATGGCCGGGCCAACAATAATGCACAAGTGCTGCAGCGATTTGATGCATGGTTAGGTGCTTGATACGCCTTGAGTCTTGGCTAAGACTAAGGTCTCTTCGTTAACATCAGACGACCTCACTTCGATTGGGCGCCGCCGCATGGTCGACGCATGCATTCACAGGGTCACCGCTGGTGAGATGGTTCTAGCCCAACCACACCACTTATGGAGCATCTAATCTGATAATAAACACCTGATATGTCACACATATATTCCCCTGCAGACCGATGCTGATATGACAGTCTAGGAACATACGAACCCCCATCCTTTCAGGAGCAGTGGCATGGGTTCGCCGTGCCAGCTGCTTTTGCTGCAGATGGGAAAATTAAGGGGGGGAAAGGAACAGCTAGCTCTATCCATCTGCAGCTGTTCGACGTACTGATACCATAAATACTGCGGGATTGTCTTTCTTGGATCTCTCTGCAGGCCGTCGCCGTCCCGCCGTGATGTGATGCCGCCGTGGTACGCGCTGTGTGTGGCGCTTCCGGGGCCTCACGCCGCGGTGGGCATCCTCCGTCGCGCGTAACGTCGGAAAGCTACAGAAAACGAAGCTGCTGCGCTCGTCCGTTTCCCCGTCGTGGCTCGCTGTGCGGCACACGTTGGGTTTTTGCTTGAAAGGTACAACTCTTTGCAGGTCGTTTCGAAGAATCAATCGCATTTGCAGCCAGCAACGTCGCTGTGCGCCAAGTCCACACAAGAGGAGAGCAAAAGGTGCGGAGTAATGACAGAGCTCAGAGCTGTCCCGAGAAGGGAAAATACGTCAAGATTGCAGCGGCTGAAGGCAACCAGCATGGTGGCTTTCAGGGTTCAGACATCCATGTATGGGGCGTTCGAAAGGCTGGAGCTTCTGGCCTGGGAACGGTAGCAACTGAAAATAAAAGTGGCTGAAAGTGAAAAATATTTGATTTAATTGGAGCTTTTAACTAAGCTGATTTAGTAAAAGATCCCACATCTCCACTCCACCACTCTGCCCAGATGTCCACCACTCCATTCCACTCCAGCTAAGATGTCCACCTCGCGGCCCTCTGCATCCTCCTCCTCCCGCTTCACCCACCACTTCCTCCCAAACACCCGTCCGCCACTTCCACTTGATGCAGCATCCTCCAATACCGCCTTGTGGCCACGCGCTGCAAGACGCCACCACCCTGTCCGCCGCTGATGTGGTGGACTCTGTTGGCACGAGCACCAACGTTGAGTGCTTCGTCGACCCAAACATAGGCACCAATCCCCTCTTTGCGTGGCCCCCCGAGGTAGATGCTGGGGAGGAGGATAGAACCATAGGAGCGCCACGCATCATCATCTTCCTCGTCTTTGATCGGAAGTCGCCGCCCCCGCCACCATTCTTGCTCCAATGAGCCCCCCTCCAATTTCCTTCGAACTATAGGGCCTGTTTGGGACTGCTCCGCTCCAACTTTTTCAACTCGCTCCAAACTTGTCTAGCCAAACGGGTCCAACTCCAAAACTCGCTCCAAAAAGGTGGAGTTGAAGGCTGCTCCACGCTTTTTTGGAGCTCCTCAAGGTACTCAAACCGAAGTTTTGTATCTCCTCATGGAGTTGGGGAAAATTACCCACCAATGCCATTACACAGCCCCTCCGCATCGATTCGTTTCACTGTTCTCTCCCACCCACCGCGAGTCCTCTTCTCCCCAACCCGCGCCTCCCGCGACGCGCCCCTCCCCGCCGCTTCCTTCCTCCTGACGCGCCCTCCCCGCCGCTTCTTCCTCCCTGACCCCCCCCCGCTCCTCCTCCTCCGCCCCCACCCGCCGCCTCCTCTCCGCCCCCACCCGCCGCCTCCCTCTCGCCCCACCTGCCGCCCTCCTCCTCCTCCCCTCCTGCCGCCTCCTCTCCCTCTCCTCCTCCCGCCGCCGCCTCCTCTCCTCCCCCCCCCTGCGCCAAGGCCGCCTCTCCTCCGCCTCATGCGCGCCGCTCCTCTCCTCCCCCCCTCCATGGCCGCTCCTCTCCTCCGCCTCTCCCGCCCCGCCTCCTCTCGTCCGACCCTTCTGTTCTCTCGACCGAGCGGCTCCCGCGAGTTCGTCCTTCCCCAATCCTAGCCTGCGCCGCCACTGATTCTGGCCGCGACGGCGAGCTCTGCGACGAGGTGATTCTATACACTGATTGAACATTTCAAAAGCTCAGGCTGAGAGAGTATGGCAGCAGTGTGACCCCAATCAGCAAATTTCACCGGCATGAAGAACTGAACTGCTATGAATTGTGTCTTGCAATCTTGCTTGTTATTCTTTTATAGCATGCTTTAGTTATACAATGGAGAATCCGTCAAGATGTTCATGGTGCTGATATTGGGAAGCTTATTAATTATCAAACACAATGGTTTAAAGAATCAAGGTTAGACATCAAGATAATATCCAGTAGCAGTTTTGAGGGTTTTCTTGGTAGGCCTAACATGCCCGAAAGCAAGTTTGAGTCCATTTACTTGTATGTTTTTGGATGAATTAGTACTGTGGAAGAACCCAAGTATGACTCATCATTTGATTCTTTAGAGAGAGCGTTATAAATGTTTGGAAAGGTAGCTTCGATTCTGATAGCCATCTTTCAATGGCAGATCCTTTTGGAGAGGTAATTCTCCCAAATAGAAGATGATTGTTTTCAGTTCAAGATCTAATAGAAGTACTATGCGTGCAACAAACATAGAGACGACTTACATATCAAGCGAGATAATTGATGCCCGCCATGGATATAGTTAAACAGTAGTCTTATGCTCATCGTTTTCACGGATGAATTTATGGGACAAAAGTACGGAATTTGCAAATTGATTAGTAAATATTCAGTTACATATGCTCCGCATACATCAAAACATACACCAAACATCATTCAGGGGCATATTGGACCTTTCTTAGGGAAATCTCACATTCCTGAAGCTGGAGCTAGCTGCGTGCCAAACATGACCACCTGCTCCAGGAACTCCACAGTGGAGCTGCTCCATGGTGGAGTTGGTGGAGCAGAGCTGAAAAAACTGGAGCAGAGCAGTCCCAAACAGGCCCATAATATCCGTACAACATCCCCCTTTCCCAATCATTAATTTGGACTTCCCCCCACCCTAGGTCACCACCCCCTGGCAAGTAGTCTGCGCTACCCTCGACTCCTGTCGCCAACCCGTCTCAAATCTTCCCGCTTCCACGGTTCACACCGGTGAGCTCCCCTCATTCATTTGATGCTCATGCTTCCCCTAATTTTCCTCTCTCCTACCTGGGCGTCGCTGCCCATTTTCTTTCATGGGCCCAGCTGTTGTGCGCCACCTCCTGCATGCCTTGGTGCAACACCATCATTGTTGGGTCCGCCTCACCACTCCCTACTATTTTTTGGCTATCACCCAAACCGTTGTGCCCTCCTCTGCCCTCGCCAAGCTTGCCCAGAGCCCTCCCCTGACCGCCTCGCTCGCTTCTCTATTTTGGTCTACGTTTGTTGTGATTCGGCTTCCAAAAGCTGCTTCTAAAAGTCAGGCGTTTGCTTCGGCTTCCGACTTTTGAATGCCAGATGCCGAAGCAGTTTTAAACACCCCCTATGTCTGCTTATTTGTGGCAAAGCCTGTGTTGTTCACATTGGTAGATCTCAGGGGCGAGGCGGGCAGGGGAGGGTGAATCCCTTGTTACCTTTATGGGTTTTTCCGAAACTGAAAATTCCAGTCAACAATAGGCAAGCTGCTCGGATCCAATTTGGACCTAATCAACTTGCCAAATAGGCCTACCTGCCAGTGACCTAGCACGTGTACGCAACTGCAACCGTAGTAGTATAGTACACAAGTCTCTCTCTACCCCAGGCATGCCATTAGAGCACCTCGTTGGAATTCTGAGGGAGGAGGATGTGGTTGGTGATGCTGGTCAGTGATGACACACGCTGAAACACTTGGTCCAATGCCGGTACCATTGCTTCCTGCACTAAGCAGCAAACTACCCCGAGAAGCATGCCTAGTGGGGATCCAGTTTTCTAGCTACGCAGACAGCGGCCATACGTACAGTGAAGCAGGTGCAAGACCGACCCATCTAGCTACGCAAGTGGCAACTAATAATTATGCAATGAATGCTAATGCCAAATTAGGTGCCGGTCTTTGTGTTGTTTTAACCTTGCCGTCCCAATTGATTTTTTCGTGTCCTAGTGATGCGAGGCAGGGTGGATGCACTTGACCAAACCACATGTTCATTAAAAATTGCGTCGTATTTTGCTTGTCCAACTTGATCACCGTGTCGTGATGAGTTTTGTTCTGAAACCACTGTTCAGTATGGCCATTCTTCAGCTAACCAAGTCATTGGTCTCACCAATCGCGTGATGTAAATTACGTGGCTATGCCTAGCTGCCAACCTCCGCGTTCCATCCGATCCATATTTATCCTATCTTGCTTTCGAATTTATAGTCATTTGCTTTTGAATTTATGTTGACTTACAAACACATTTTTTATATTTTTTATTTATAATTTTGCTTGCAAACTATGCTCATTTTACTTCCATGTTTATCCCAACTAGTTTTTTGAATCTATAATCAAATGTTTTTGAATTTATTCTGGATTACAAATTTGATTTTATATTTTATTTGGAAAAAATTCTTGCAAATTATGCTCACTTTGCTTCAATGTTTGTCCCATTTGCTTTCAAAATTATACCAACCTGCTTTCGAGTTTATACCGACTCTTCACGCACATGCTGTGAACTGTAGCTGTTTTGTCTTGGCTCGTTTGAATCATGCATTATTCAAAGCAAAGCCTTTTTAATGTCTTTTTTCTCGGCTCGTCTAAATCGTGCATTATTCAAAGGAAACATCATGCTAGATAGGCCACGTCACCTGCTCCACTAGTATATCCAGTAGGAGAAGTACAGCCGCGAGAAACTGCATATGGATTTTTGGGTCCAAACATTGTTACTGATGAGTGAACCGATGAACACATGCCACCATGGCCTGCTTAGCGTACAGTAGGATCAACCTCTCACCATGGTAAATATACCAAAAAGAAGAAAAAAGAAGAATGGAGGCATAAGCGTACAGTAGGATCAACCTCTCACCATGGCCTGCTTAGCCCGCATCAAGAATTCCAACCCATCCATGACCGAGAAGCTTTTTGAATGCCTAGAGTCCACTTTTCTATGGGCTAGTGGGCTCCACATGGCCAGCGAAGGCCCGGGCTCCTCTGGGCTCTCCGGCTCTAGCCTCGGGCCTCAACACGGCTGCCTCCTGCGGTCCCGACCCGCCCACACGCCGCCGTTCGCCGCTGACCGCGGGAGTCCAACGTGCGGCGAGCAGCGCGCTGGTCGAGCATCGCCCAAGGTCCGGCACTCCCGCCGGTATGTTGGCGCGTCCATCAGCGCCGGGCGGTGTCCTCGAGTACGTGTATATATAAGTTTTTTGAACTGGAAATTGCGATTTCTATTAATAGAAACCATACTACAGCAGTTTGTAAACCAAAAGGAAAGAGATAACCAATGCAGGGACTAGAGTAATGACTAGCTCCCCGCTATTAGAAACCCTGGAGACTATTTACTCGTAGAGATTTAACGACAACAGCAAACAATTTGTAGCAACAGAGCTACCACTCCAACATCTAGCTACTAGCAATAGTCCAGCTCTCTTTATGACATCAGTAACGAAAGCCTTTTTAATCTTCAGAGAACAGCAGAGACCACGCCGTTCTCTCCATCGTCTTCTTGAGCGTCGCCATCTTTTCAGCAAGGTCTTCTTACTCCTGGGCTCCATCCTCGGCTTGCCTGGAACACCTCATTTGCCACCTGTTCGAGTAGTCTGCCACCCCATTGCAGAGCTTCCATTCCGTCCTTTTTTTCTCTGCAAAATAGCCAGTTTTTTAACCAATGGCACATCTGCACAACCATCGCCATCGGATCAGAAGGCATTTTTGTGTTGAAAGCATGCTTTATCACGAAATTTCCAGATTGTCCACAAAATTGCAGCTATTCCCACCATAACCAGCTTCTTCATTTCACCCTTAAAACTTTTTGACCCGCACATCAAACAAGTGCTCACCATCTAAAGGAACACTACCAAAGCCAAAAGCACATATTGCTACATTCCACAAGAATTTTGCTGTAGGACAAGCAAACATAAGATGATTTAAAGTTTCATCACTCCCACAAAACTGACAATTAGTACATAGTCAAAACTCAAAACGCGTCGGAATGTCTAAATTACATGCTTCCTCGCTCTTCTCTGAAAATGGAATACTGACTAACCTGGTCGTCAACAGCTACAGTAGGCAGGGCAGTGCGCATCTATCATTATATCTATAGATAGGTCACTGAATTGATAATCGTCTTTTTCTAGAATTGATTCATGCCAGCAAATGACCTTGCTCATGTATCCTAATCTTAAAAAGAATGCAATGAATGGGTTCAGGGGGCTATTACAGGCTACAGCTGTGGAGATATGCATACACCTCAAATATTCGAGGTTGGTATGTACCAATTAATATTCAGTAGTATTAGTTGATTCTCGTAATAATAACCAGGAGAGATTAATAAAATTTGCCTATTCTGAATTCATATCTCTTTCCAGGATACTTTCAAAAGGTAAACATATAACATGGATCACTGAATTTCTGCATCATTGCTACACATCCGTAAGGAGGATTGAAGCATCTACCGGTGCCGTGAAACTGCTCGGAGCAATCCGCTGCGTACTTCTGGGGATTAAATGGCTTGCCCGGATACAGGATTTTTTAAGGACAATCCGGGCCTCGGACCGCGGAAACCTTTGTCGCCATATCTGTGGATCTCGATAGAAATGATAGAATCATCAGGAGTTCTAAAGCTTTGGTTCGTCAAAAAAGTTCTAGAGCTTTGCCAAACTCTATGTTTGGTAGCTAAGGAGGGAGTTGGGGTTGGTTCGGAGTGGGCTCGCCGGGGGCTTGCTGCTCTTGATTTCTGCTATTCTTGTGGGCAATCGCTGTTCTTATGTACAGCTTGCGACTGGTTCTGGTTTTCCAAGGGGTTGGCATCTCCTTGTGAGACTTGTGTGCACGACAAGTTCTTACTTCCTGTTGGTCTTGTGCGGCATTACTAGCACTTCGGCTTTGGGAACTTGGTGTGTTCTGAGTCTCCAGAGCTGAGCATTGTATCTTCGAAACCCATTGGTATCCTTGAAAACGGTGGTGATTGGTTTTCTGGGACAACATCTCTGCGACATACCTTGCCTGGTCAATCTTCTCGGTGGCTTTGATTGATGTCGTACAGTGAGTTTTGCCTTACCTTTTTTTATCTCTGTTGTGCATAAGTTAGCCGTGCTAGTGTGATATCTGTTTATCATCTCTATTTGTGATTATGACTAGCACTGGGAGGACTTTTGCATGATAGATTGTGGGCTATGTGATTGCTTGATGAGGAATCTAGTCGTTTATGAGATCTTAGTGACAGTCTAGAAGTGTTCTACTTGTTTGAGTTGTCAATTGTTAATTTCTTACTTCAGTTCAGTGTTATTCATCTCTATTCTGCTCTGAATCTTGTTGAACTCATTTATCTCTGCCATAGCACATATCTTTACTAGTTTCTGATACTGCCATAGCTTTGTTGATTCCAGTAGCTATTTTTGGTTCCTGCTAGTGTTTTACAGGAGTATTTGAGCCTGTCATTTATTTGAGATAATGTTAACATTGGCAAACTAACAGAATAGAGAGATTGTCACTTTAATTGATGATCTATAGACTAGAGTTGAGAAGGTCAAGTATTTAGAACTTAAGCAACTCGTCACCTGAGAGCAATATAACCATTTAATCTCAAATATGTGCATTATGCAAGGTTTTGAGACTCACATGTTCATTATGTTCTGTATATTCCTTTGTTCGATCATATGACTGGAGTAGTACTTTTATGATTATGCACCTTCTGTTGTTCCTCTTGTTATATGAAAAATGCTAGAATATTGCTTTATTGCTCATGCTTAAATATAGGATTAAACTAAAACTCTTGCTGAAATTGCTAAATTTCCAACACGTTTTGCTAGTGATGGTACTCGATCAGGGAAATAAATCCTATGAGTGCCCTTTTAAATCATGACATGTGGTAATGCAAAGAAGTGACTGATTTATTCTGCTATATGTTATAATATTAAAAGTAATGTGCTTCTATATTTTTCTCAAAATGATTTGCACAACTTCTAAAGTAGAATTGAATGGTGGATAGTGATTACTTACCCTCTTTATGTGCTTTGAGATTAGTATCATTTTTATTAGAGTGAAAAATATGAAAGCACTACTTATATTAAAAAGGTCTAATATGGATCTAAAGACGACGAAGTCTCGCAACATATTCTTCCGGTGCGGAGCCTACATATATCTAGAAGTGGACTAATAAGGAGGGGTCAACATATTCTTCCGGTGCGGAGCCTACATATATCTAGGCGTGGACTAATAAGGAGGGGTTATATAGTGATGTGGCGCTTATTATTTTTGGGAACACATTAATTTGCATAGATATATATGGCTTTATTTCTGGAAGGGATGGAGTTAATTTGCATATATTGATATGGATTAATTTCTTGAATCACTTCAATTGCTTGCTAATTCATGGTTCGCTTTAATTTCAAGCCTTCTAGAATTGCCTACTGTGTCGTACTGCCAAATCCAAACCAAGTTCACTTTTTATTCATTCATCAACATTTCCAATCATAACAAAACCGTCACATGCATAGATCTCTGATCACTAGCCAGTCGATCGATCGCAGCACCACGAACAAGCATGCATTAGCCTGCAGATGCGTCGCATCACATGCATATATCATATCAGCCAGCCGCTTAGCTTGCGGGCGGCGGCGGGGCGGCGCAGGTGTAGACGCACCTGCATCCCTCAGGGACGCAGTCGCCTACCCCGCCGCTGAACTGGCGCGCGCAGGCCGCGGAGCACTTGCCGCGGTCGCACGTCGGGCCTGGAGAGATCACCGCCGAGCAAGTGTCCTGGAAGTAGTCAGGCCCAAGCTTGGCCGCCATGCCGCCTGCACGAACGCTCCCTCAGCTCAGAAGCCTGAACTGGATGAAGAAACCCTCCTGGTACAAGCATATGTACGTACGTATCTACAGAAGTGTACGTACCTGATGATGATGATGATGATACGGCGAGGACGATGGCCAGGAACAGTGCTACGTGGATACCCTTCATCTTTCCCGTCGCTGCTGGGCTTTCGCTGATACACTATGGGTTGGATTTTGTTTTTATTATATATTGATGGTGCAGCTTTATCTTAACTAGTGGATCGATCCGGGAGGGGTTTTATAGTGATGTTGCGCTTATTATTTTTGGAATCAGGTTAAGTCGCATGGACATGCCTTGCTGGAATCACTTTGACTGCATGCGCGCTGCTAGTTATTTCTGGAGTAATTAATTTGCCTGGATATATTGCTGTGTTCATTTGTGGAATCATTTAAAACCTTTAGGATTATATAATTGCCTGTTGGGCTGTGCCAAATCAATAGTAGTAGTATTAGCAAGTAGCAATTAGTCAAACGTGAGACATGCACGCTAGCATGCATGCACCCTCATGACATGGACGTAACGATGATCGAATAAAGGGACTGTTTTTTTTCTCTAAAGCTGATGATTTTTAGTTTTTGCTATAGTATTCAACTTTCAAACAGAATATTTTCTCAAGACAGGGTCTACAAGTTAAACGATGTACACGTTAAAAATCCAATATATATACTATCTAAAATCGGAAGTGAGTATCTCTCTCCGTAATCTGTACCGTAAACAGTTAAAATTTAAAAATTTTAGCCAAAAGTTATAAGTCGTAATCCGTTGCCAAACAGGCCCAAACTCATATCCATCAATTGCCTTGCTGTTATTAATCCCCAGCTGCAACAATGATCTTGCTACAAGGGTCACAGATCATCACAAAACTTCAAAACCCTTGGCACTACCGCTTTGAAACAGCATAATAAGCCTGCATCGTATCAGCATAATAACCCTCATGACATGGACGTAACGATGATCGAATGAAGGGACTGTTCTTTTCCTTTAAAGCTGGTGGTTTTTGGATTTTGCTATAGTATCCAATTTTCAAACAGAATATTTTCTCAAGATAGGGTCTACAAATTAAATGATATACACATTAAAAACCCAACATCTATACCATCTAAAATCGCAAGTGAGTATCTCTCTCTTCGTAATCTGTACCGTAAACAGCCAAAATTTAAAAATTTTAGCCAAAAGTCATAAGTCGTAGCCGTTGCCAAAAATACCCAAACTCATATCCATCAATTGCCTTGCTGTTATTAATCCCCAGCTGCAACAATGATCTTGCTACAAGGGTCACAGACCATCACAAAACTTCAAAACCCTTGGCACTACTGCTTTGAAACAGCACAGGAAAAAAACAGCATAATAAGCCTGCATCGTATCACCCTAGTGACAATATTTCCTTGTGCTGGGGCTCCAAGCTTAATTATGCGGTTCTAGCTTCGCGCAGGCTTGCAGCAGGAGCACCTGCACCCCTGCTGACGGAAGCAATGGCCTTCCCCCTCGCCATTGTACGCTCCGACGCAATCCGCGAAACGCTTGGACGGCTCGCACGAGCCCGAGTAGATGAACTTGGTGCAGGAGTACTCCGGCGGGCACTTGTTGGTCGCCATCATCCCTGCACATCACACGAAAGGAATCAGTACCTCAAATCAGAGTTTAAAACTGATACAATATATGGACACGAAAACGCAAGGATATTAGTCATCGTAGGATTCCTACGCTAGAAGAGGTTGAATAGGCGTCTTACAAACGATGGTTTCTTTAAAAGTTTTTCATCTCAAAGGGATTCAAAGTTCTACACTTTAATAGCTATGTAAGGTTATAAAGATCAGAGACTAGTCACCCACAAAGAAAGCTCCACGAAAAACAAGGAACATTGCACCAAAACCGAACCAAAAAACAAAACTAGAGCCAAAAGCTTGCTCGTAGGCTAAGAATGGTCAAGATGACCTTGGATCAACTCTCACATATCCTAGCAATCTAAACCACAGCAAAACTCTAAGCCAAAGCACCTAGAACAAAAGCTCTCAAGATTCCGCTCCTTTCAAACCAAAACCAAGAAAATTTAAGTCAAACTTCGAGAACTTGCTATTAGGATGCCTAGATGAATTAGATTTAGTCTCTAAGAGGGTCTTCCATTATTTACACGTCGTTGGATACCAACAAGATCAAAAGGAGAGGAAAAATCATAAGAATCAAACAAGCAAGGCAAAAAGCTCAAGATCAACATGAACAATTACTTGCACAAATTTGATAGATATATTGATATTTGGATATGAATATTTATAGCCACTCTCTAGTCGCACACAAACCTAAGGATAACAAAAAGTTCGCACACAAGAGTCTCAAATCATCTCTCCCTAAAGCTCTCTCAATAGCACTCTCTCATAAAGGCTTGTAAGGCTTAATACATGAGTCACCTCTACCTTTTCTTTTATAGTGGTGGCTAAGCCAACCTCTTCACCGCAAAATCCTATGTCTGAGCCATATATGTGGATACTATCCACTTCCACATGGGCTAACCTAGTAACCTAATAATATAACGAGTTTTACACTTGACACACACTTGAGCACGTTTTTCAAAGTGCTCTTCATCATGAAGCTCCAATAACCCGCTTCATGCTCCTGTCCTTCATTGGCTTGACCTAAACCACTTAGACCAACACCGCGATTTTCTATACTGCCACTTTTCCATTATCGGGCACTTTAACAAAATGCCCCTCCACCTTCACGATTCCATTCCTTCTCATCGAAGCAACAACGAAACCAATCCAACTCGTCAAAGCATATCCGCATGATTTGACACGTAGGTCGTAGCGCCTAATGACTTGTCGTGAAGTCTTCATGCATTCGGTCTTCCTAGGATCGTCTCTACTTGCACTGGCCCAAGTCACTTGGCACATCACATGCACCAACTCACATCTTCACGATTCTTGTCTTTTCCATGCTTCCCGCTTGAGCCTGTAGCCTCACCTAGACTTACCCGACGACATGGACCTCATCTCTCCCACCTAGTCTTAGTCAATTACCGTTAACCGCTAACATTCTCTAAGTCACATGCACATCTAAAGATCAAGCAACCATCTTAAACACAAATTTCATGTACTTAACTCACCTTAGTCAAAATATGCATCATGCAACGCCTATGAACCTATTCTCAACACCCTCAACCAATTCACACCCCAATTCAACAAATTCGACCAAGACCGATACTAACGCCAACTGAAAATCAGTACTACCAATCCTATCATTGCTACAACACTTTCGATGGTGGTACTACCTTTCTCAACCTTCAACCAAAGCACACTCTATGGAAATTAACTACCGCCAACTGAAACCGGTACTACTAGGAATTGGTACTACCGCCAACTAAAGTACGATACTATCGGGAAATTGATGCTATCGTATTTTCAATGGCGGTGCAACCTTTCTTCCTGATAACAATTCAAAACTTGCAAACTCTCCAAAAAACATAGCCCAAACATCAGCACCAGTTGCAAAATAAACTCAAATACTCATCACATACCATAGTATGACATTCATATGGTCTCACAGTCATGCTTAGTATGCTTGAATGAATAAGTAAGCAATACCTAGGGATGAGACAAGAAGGACTACCAAGGCCATGAACAGTACAACATGGCTAGTCTTCGGGTGGGTTATTTTTAACTACGGTTGGTGGATTATGGCTGCAACTAATGTCTTTTGATTTTAGTAGAATTGTTTGTGCGAACGTTCTGAATATCGATAAGCCATTTTGAAAAGGCTATCGCCATAAACCATTTAAAAAAAAGACAAAAAATCATTCTATTTATTTATTTAAAAAAATAAAAAGGAAGGGCCATCTTCGTTTGATCAAGGTTTGCAGGTGTGCGCTACGTGCGGTGATTGATAGCTACTAGAATTAGATGGGCCGCGGACCTGCAGTTCGATTGTTTTGCTGGTTATGTCGTCGAGGGCTAACGGACGGAGAACGTTGTTTTATTGTGGTGCTGTGCTTAATATTTCGGAATCACCTCACAGTTGCCCCCGGATTCTGCTTTTGTTGTTTTTGGAATTAATTACTTAATTTCTAGCCTTATAGGGTTGCTTGTTGAGACGTACAAAATCGATTGCAATTAAACAGCGAGATTTATGTGCGTATCGGCATATGGAGGCATGCACCAAAAAAGACACTCATATTTCAACAGGAGGGAAGGTCCTGTTGTATAATACTACATGGCCTACGTCGGCCCACGAAGATAGAATAGCAACGCATTTGCTGATCGGATCGCAGTAGGCCTAGCTGGAAAATATGAAACATAACAGGGCCAAGCCCATTAAAATACTCTAGTTTTTCGGCGAAAATGTTACAAAACTTGATCTCGCCATGTTTACTAAAATCCGAAGCTGGCGAAATATAATGCTCAGCCAAGCAAGGCTCCAAGCATGTTCAACAAACAGAACGAACATTTTTTTAATCTAAAATTATTCCCGGTAACAAAGCTATTAATGATTTTATTACATTGCTCTTGGGCAAGAGTAGAGTGGACGACATGTAGTAAGATGTAACGCGAATCTTATATCATCCCTGCCGCGCGCCTGGCTAGCCGGCCTATCAGTTGTTAGGCGGATAGCAGTTGTACAGGCACAGGCACCCCGCTGCGACGCACTTGCTGCTGACGCCGTTGAGCCTGCTGACGCATTCGTTGTCGCACTTTGCGGGGTCACAGGCGCCGGAACCGATGATCTTCGAGCACACCTTCTCTGGGGGGAACAGGCCCGCCTCCCTCGCCGCCATCCCGGTAGAGATGATCTCTGCAATGCAGAAAGAGAAGAGAACATCTGCCGTCTGGTCGAAAAACGAACGGCCGTGATCTTGCAAAGAACAAGGGTACAGAAAAGTGCAGTACTCGCTACTCGCTAGCGTCTCAAGAGAATTGTACCTGACGACAGTGCCACAAGGGCAACGGCGAGGAGCAGTACTCCCTGGCTGGTCCTCATGGCCGGTAATAAGGTTGTAGTGGTGCCTGAGTTCTGATCCAAGAGCTGGGTTCAGAGGAATTTTTATAGCGGATGATTCGAGGCTGTGCACATTAATTATGGTATCGCTTTGATTTGCATGGATCATGGATGAGCAGGAGGCGTTTATGCCAATTCAAGGCCAACAATTTGCGATGTTAATGTGCACTTAAAATCTTCCAATATTTGATTCTGTCCCTGTGAATGTTATCCGGTGCTAGTTCGGGAGGCTAAGAGTAAGCACTTTTCTGAATTTTTTACGGTTAATATTTGCTGTTTACCCCGTGCAAATGGAGTCCCAGACCGAGTTGTTTTTGACTGGACAATGCTCCTGATTTTGTTTCTGTTAGAATTAATCTTAATGATTTATACGTAGTCGAAGTCATAGCCGAAGGAGCAATCGAAGCCGTGGTCGAAGTCATGATCAAAACTGCAGTCGAAATGACCATGGTCGAAGTGGTCGTGGTCGAAGTAGCCGTGGCCGAAGTGACCATGATCGAAGTGGCCATAGTCGTAGTGACCGTGGTTGAAGTGGTCGTAGTCGAAGTAGCCATGATCAAAGTGACTGTAGTCGAAGTCTCCGAGCACGAAGGTAGATGCAAAGTGTTAATTGTAATTCCTGTGAAGGTAGACGCAAAGTGTTAAGTCAAAGAAGATTGAATGATTCAATTCCAACACTTGTGTCTTAGTCTCACTCTGTGTGTGTTTATCTAGAGTGACAAGAGAGAGTCTGAGAGGATTGAGCGATTTATTCACAACAATTGGTATCAGAGCCTCAAGATCCAGGAGTGAGATGTGAGGAGAAGCTGCCTAGCGATGACTCATTGGTCAGTGTGATGGTGTGCGCAGCGGTGCGTGTCTGGCGAAGGTACGCAGATGCTGGCCACGAGTCGGCTGCAGCACCGTGCGCTCAGGAGCACAGCGGCGAAGGTCCGCTCGGCCATGGCGAGGCCAGCGCGGCATGCAAAAATCGCACGTAATATACACATCGACGATGGCGACATGATGTCACATGGTGGTGGGTTGTTAAGTGTTGCCGCTGCGAACGGCGACTTCGACTACGGGTGCACTAACGGCAGACTCCATGAGTGAAGACCAGAGGTGACGTAGTGGCAGGCTCCATGTGAGGTGGAGGCCAACCGTGGGTGGCGGCAGACTCCATGCGAGATGGAGGCTGGAAGACAGCGTGAAGTTGATGGTGATGTCGATGACGTCTTGGTGTGAAGCTGATAGCAATCATCGCAAGAAGAGGAGTCAGTGGAAAGCTGACAAGCACACCTCGGTGTGAAGCCATGTGGTAGCGGTGTGGTGCCACTGCAAGAAGAATCATGAAGGTGGCGGTGTGCGACCGCTACGAGGAAGAGTCGGTGTGATGCCATCGCTAATGAGGTGCGATACTGCTATGAGAAGAAGACAGTGGTGTGAAGTCATCACAGCTAAAGGAGCCGGTGTGAGACCAACAAAGACGACGAAGAGAAGGCCGCTGCAAGTGACAAGAAGATGCGGGCGATACATATTGGTGAGCCAACATATCAAGATTAAGGGGAGAATTTTAGAATTAATTTTAATAATTTATAAGTGGTCGAGATCATGGCCGAAGGAGCAGTCGAAGCCGTGGTTGAAATCATGGTCGAAGCTGTTGCAAAAGTGATCGTGATCATAGTGGTCGTAGTCAAAGTGATCGTGATCATAGTGAAATCAAAACGAGCGGGACTGCACATATAATTCTGCATCCGCCCCTCTCGATGCACCAGAGCGCGGGCTGCTACGCCGGGAAGCGCAGGAGGAACCTGTTGCGCCCGGGCAGCGCACAGGAGGCACCCCCACGCGTCACATCCTCGGGCTCGATAGCCCCATAGGGAGCACCACAGCGGCGCCTCACATGGTGATCAGTGATCACAGGGTGGCCCGCGAGGCCCTGTCGCCACATGGGATGGTGAACGCGATGGTCGCACTATTGCCTTCTCTCGGTTGCCCCGCACTGAGCCTCGGATCTCCTGCGGTTTGTCTGCAACCAAGCTTACTGTGTGTGCACTGTATACTCGTACTCAATCATCCTCGATTTGTTTTTTTCTTCTTTTGAGAGATGAACCACCCTGTGAAGTTGACACTTGCGTTTCCATAGAATTCTATGCGACGCTGCTCCGGCATACTGTAGAATGGGTACAGGTGATCATGACAAATTAGTTTATTTAGTTTTTAGTTAAACATGTACACATCAAGACAGACAGACCTGTCTCTGACAGCACAAGGGATCCAAACTTAATTTATCCTGTTAGTCTCTGACCGCAGTCAAGGCTAGCTAGCTGGGGCCGGGACCCGGGAAGCTAAGCCAGAACACAGCCAGCAAGTGCATGCCGAAAGCTATTTTCAGTTAGGCATGGGTAAGCGACGCGATGCAGACTCTGATGATGGATGTGAAACGAGGGGCCTGCACTGCACTTCGCGTGCACGAAGCAAAAGAGAGAGCAAGAGATATACCCAAAGTTCCTGTATAACTGGCAGTACTACTACTAATAGCACTTACTGCACCTTTTATGAGCTATTTGCTGGCGATGATGTTTGGATGTTGCGCTTACTGTTTTGGAAATACTTCAAATTGTGCCTGATATAGCGTTTGTTATGTTTGGAATCAACTCCATTGGTAATGATATTTTTGCTGATTGCTTGTTACTTATGGAATGGGTTTAATTTGCATTGAAACAGTGCTTTCTTGTTCATGGAAATCGCCTTAATTGCAATTAAACACTGAGATTTATGTGCATATCAGCATATGGAAATGGAAGTATACACAAGAACAAGATATGGAACACACATTACATGGGTAGTGCTAATGTGAATGCAAAGGATCCACAATGCCTTCTATTTTGTCAAGATACAGGGGATATGCATCCAGCTCAACCTAAGGATTTGGGTAAATCTTGCCATCTTTAAGTAAGCTTTTTTTGGCGAGGAATTAAGCTAATTGAACAGAAGAGAAGATTCAGTACTATGCATACTTCATTCTGATGTTGTTAAAAATTGGATTCCATTGGCCAACGAATTTTGCTAATCAGACGGCAATGGGCTAGTTGGAAAATATGAAATATTACAGGACCAACAGACAAAGCCCATTAGGATACTTTTAACCCGTGGCTTTCTTTGAACAAACAAATAAGATAACTTCTTTATCGTCTTTTTAAAATGGCTTATTAAGATAGCCTTTTCGAAGTGGTTTATCGGCTTACCAACATTCAGTTCGTTAGTGTAAACGCTCGAGTAAAAAAAAACATCATCCACAGCTATAAACCATCAACCACAGCAAAAAAAGAACCCATCTATACTCATCTCATCATGTCTACAAAAAACCTGAAGCTGGCGATATGCTCAACAACTCAAGCAAACGTGCTATCCATCCTTGTTCAGGACATGGCTCAGTGGAGCAGCAGATTACTTGCACGTCCTGGACTAATGCCACAACAACAGAGGCTCACACTGACTAACACTACGAAGAAATTTCCAAAGCCTTTGACGTGATCTTCAAGGTTTTCATTACCTGTTTCAAATTTTTAACGGAGGGGGCTGGTAACACCGATTTTTCCGAATATCAAAAAATTTCGGTAGATTTCGTCCAAAAATTTCAAATCGATTTTGAATGTCAAATAATTTTGGTCGCAAATCAATAAAAATCGGTTGAAAGAATAGGATGAATTCAAAAATCATAAACATATGTGTAATTTCAAACTACCCAAAATAATTTGGTTGATACCATATTTTACCAGGAGTCACGGATAAAACCCGTCTTTTCGGTATAGCCGGTACCCAGAACCCTGGATCTTCAAGATTCAATTAACGAGCAAGATCAACAAATAAAAGGGAGAAAATGTTGTCGAAAATTATTCCCGTAACGAAATTAACGACAAGAGTAGCAGCGTGCGCGGATGACGTGTTGTAAGATGTATCTCGACATGCATCATCCCGAATGCCTAGCCAGCCTATCGGTTCAGTCAGTTGGCAGCAGGAGGCGGATCGCAGTAGTAGAAGCACTTGCACCCCGCGGCGCCGCACTCGCTGTAGATGCCACTGAACTTTTTGTCGCAGTCGTCGCTGCACTTCACGGGGTCGCAGCGGCCGTAGCTGATGACCTTCGTGCACGTCGACTCCGGTGGAAACGGGCCCTCCTCCGTCGCCGCCATCCCTGTAGAGATGATCTCTGCAAGAGCCGGCCGAGAGAGAGAGAGAGAGAGAGATCACAAGATCATCAGTGTCTAAGTCTAACCAGATGCAAGTACATCAGCCGTCTGACCGAAAACGAACGGTCTTGATCTTACGTAGAACAAGAGTACAGAGTAGTACTACGCTACTAGCATCTCAAGAGATAAATATACCTGACGATAGTACCACAAGGGCAGCAATGGCGAGGAGCAGTACACCGTGGCTGGCTCTCATTTCTGGTAAAGTTGCTGCTCGAATTGCTGGAGATGGTGCTTGAATTCTGACCCACGAGATCATGGGTTCAGGGAGGGTTTTTATAGCGGATGATTCGAGGCTGTGCATGGCAGCTGTTCCCGGAATATATTTAATTAACGCATGGAAATGTCAAGAAGCAAGATATGCATCCAGCTCAACCTAAGGATTTCGGTAAATCTTTACGTCCTGAGTAAGCCATTTCGATCAACAGGAGGGAAGAAGATCCAGATTTTTTTTCCCTTTTTTTTGAGAGGTAGAATATTCAATCTAGATCTACCGAATGAATGTCACGATCCAAGATTTGCTGCATGCCTGCATCTTAAGGTCAGCCCAATTGGCCCATCATGGTAGAAAGGCAACGAATTCGCTGATCGGATGGCAATGGGCCTCGTATGTCTAGTTTTTTTTCCTACTAGGTCAATGCCAGTGCGCTACTAAAAAAAATTCATATTAGTGAGCATGTTAAGTTGTCGTTGCCGTGCTCGGCTTATGTTGTGATGCTTGGCCGAGTCCACCATGGCCTGCGTTGTCTCTCCAACAACATGCCTTGCTATGCCCAGCTATGCTCGTTCGTTGAAGCCTCATGCTTGACCTACATCGCACTCTCGGTTCCGCTAGTGAATATGCATGACATATCTTTCTAGGTGCTCAACCATCATCACCTGTTATCAAAAACATGAATCGGACATTAGCATTTAGTAATTGTGTTGAACAACATGATCTCTATCTCCATCACATATGGTGCACTAACGTGGTTGAGGAAAAATAATTGGATTACTAACGAATAAACTCATTAGGCGGAACGATCCAATGAATCTTCCATGCCCTTCCATTTATATTATTACAGTAACATAAACTAAAATAGATATATTTTCCGGTGATCTAAACTAAAATCAATAAGCATATAAAAGTAACTCCTTTCGATTCGTCGATACATTACACAAAGAACTATTTCATGCATCTCTTTCTACCAAGAACAACAAAATGACACAAGCAATACCAAAAAAGGGATATTTCCATTAGGAGACAAAAACAAGGAATTGATGACAAGAAGATCAGAGGTTTGAGCATCTCGTTGCTGACCACCATTGTCACCCCATCCTCCCTCTCCCCACGTGAAAATATCACAACAAAAGAAGATTGAAAAAATCTCAGAGTAGGAAACAAGAATCCTGGAGCTATTGCATCGGACGTGTGAGAGATTTGGGTCTAATCTAGGGAGAAGAGCGAGCAACTGATACCTAGCATCTTGGCCTACAGGAACTTAGGGTGACTAGGGTTGAATTATCGGCTAGGCGAGTGGTGCCAATGGAAGGAAGAAGACACCGATCGGAAGCAAACTGGTAGTATTATCGAGAACTATTCGATGCAATATCTTGAGGTGACAGCGGCCATAGTAAACAAGAGAAAAGTGGACAGAGGAGCAACAAACATGAGAGAAGGAAGGGAGCAAAAGAAAATTGCGGCTACAGGTTCGCCTTTGGTTTGGGATCAAGCCAGAGAAAAGAGAGAAAGCGGAAGAGGTTGGACCCACACGTCGGTACGCACGAGGAGAGGGGGCACGATTTTATTTTTTGTGTGCGTGGGACGAGGGATGAAACGACCTACATATGTCTAGAGAGGGTGGTGGGATGACAGATAAACCATCGCCATCATGTCTAGACATGATGATGGGATGACAGATGAACTACCACAACTAATTTCTTCTTTTAAGTAGTAAATATTAAGTTAGGAATATCACACAATTTCCTATAAACATAGCATTTCACCTAAATCCAATGAATTATGAAACAAACCTCCAGTTAGGGGTAAACCACTAAACTACTGAAAAGGTCATGACTATCAGGAATTGTTAGCATGGAAGATGGAACATAACACTCTTGAAGTTGTAGGCTCTTTCAAGGTGACTTGGGGCCTTTCTTTGCCGCTAACACCACCGTGGAGCAAGAGCAAGAGCCTTATCTGATGGAGCAAGAGCAAACACTGGTTAGTGATGATCACAGACCACAGGAATATGGGATTAAGCCATGGATGAATTAAGTCAAGTCAGCTTAACATACCTTACTCTGAGGCATCTGATCAACCCTCTTTCTTGCTGCAAGTAGCAACAAAATAATTAAATCAGTCACAGACAACAGGTAAATCTCATGAGAGTTAGAGAATGAGAAACCAATCAACATGTTGCATCCACTTTTGACATTTCTTACCTGCAACACGAGGCACATTTGTTGTGGCCTTCGGGGTTTTTGAGGTAGCACCAGTCACACCTGTAGCTTTATCGGGTTTGCCAAGTGTTCGCTGAATCGAAGCACGTACATTGTCAAATAGGTTGGTCTCAAGGCTTTCCAGCACCCAGCTTTCGCTTTCGAGCGTCGAGGTCATTGACTCTCCCGACCTCGTCGTTTCCTTCGCGATTCCAGGCAGCCTGGAACCCTGCGCCTTGTGGAATGTGCTATTTACAATGGTTAGTTCCTCAGTATCCAAAACACCTGCCAACATCAGGAAATGTTAGGAGCTGTTACGTAGTCTAAATCAGGATGCACAAGTCTGTATAACAAGTGGCAATTACAGAATAGAAAGGGAAATCTTCTGTCACGCCTAGACCTCAGATTGTAGGCGTGTGCTGCAGGAAGCCTTGAACTGGAGGAAGATGAGGGCGCCGTGCTAGAAGGGGTTGAGAAACCTAGGGTTTCTCAACGAGGTCAGGGGTAGAGAGGCGGTTGGATCACATGAAGATCCGTCAGCCAGAGAGATAGAAGGCAGGAATTGAAGAGGCGGAGATTCAGATTGAGGTAATACTTCTCTGCCCCTTTATTGATATGGTTCATCCTCTTTATATAATAGAGGAGGGTACCGGTTAAGCCGGATACTTTCACAAATCTAATCAAACCGAGTACAATTCTAATACGGTACTGAGACCGAGTCCTATACGACTTGCTAGTACCAATAACTTGGAAACCCAAACCCTAACCTGCGGTAGAGTCCGGAGGCGGTGCAGATGCTGCTTCCTTGGTCGCATCTGGCTGCCTGGAATGACGTCTCCTCCCAAATACCTTGCCGAATCTGCCAGCCCTGACATCTTCAGAGCTGGTAAGTGAAATGTTAGAAGCCGTTATCCATCTACATTAGGATGCACAAGTCTATCATAACACACGGCAATTACAAAACAAAAAGATTTGATTCATCGGTAGGACAAAGCACAATTTTCAGTGGTGAAGAAGGCACTGTCCCAGGCCAAGCTCTTGCGGAGGTTAACGCTAGCCTTGGCCTTCCACTGCTTCGGAGACTCCGATCCCTTGGGGACTTGCTCCGTCTCGCCGTCCGGATCTAGAACCCACCCCGCCGCCGGAGAATCGCTAGTGGGCTCCAAATCAGAAGGTTCGGCACCTAACCCTAAAAATCACAGCAGCAATCCGTCAGATCTCCAAATTGCAACCGCCACGAGCACCAATCAACGCCCAAATTCCCCCAAAAAAAACTCCTGAAATGGAACACACAGAAACAGAGCGCTCGTTCACCTGCATGGGGCTAATCGGGATGCGGCAATGGTAACGGAGCCGACAAAGCGAAGTTGATGAGCGACAGTGCCTCCATGAGGACGGCAGCGTCGACGTCGGTGTCGAGGATCAAACCCTAGATCACCGCAGCGCAGATGGGGGAGGAGGAGGCGAGTTAGAGAGAGCCGTTGGGTGGGGGAGAGGGGGAGCTGATAACTGGTCCCATCTATCTGCGTATGATTTTAAGCGGGAGAGATGATGATAGATGAAGCACTATTTTTTATAACAATAGCAGGTGAACTTTGGTATCAGAGCTAGCTAATATCGCTGCAGTGCTAAGATTTGTGTATTAGGGCATCCGGAGTGTATGGAAGTAGGAGGTCATAAGCCACCTTAAAGTCGATCTTATACATTACAGAGTTGACCTTAAGCAGGTCATAATAAAAAAGACTTGAGGCCGGTCCTCAAGCTAAAGACCTGACCATAAGCATTAAAATATAATTTTCTTTTAATTCTGTTGTTCTCTCTCTACTAGCCAACTACCAACTACCACATTGAACGATAGATATTTTTTTACTGCCATCTACCACATTGGGCGATAGATATTTTTTTACTGTCGAGTGGGACCCTTGTTACAGTCGAGCAGTGGCCTCAAACATAACGAGTCGACCTTAACAATTAGGTGGGGTTCACCTTAAGACCCATTGCAATATATACACTTTTGATGCCCTTACACAGTAGCTTTTCTTAGGCAAGATTAGCGTGTATGACATGCCGTCACGAATCTCGACATCATCCCGCCCGCCTATCTATGATCTATCTATCATCCTCTCAGGCGTCAGCAGGGCTAGCAGCAGGAGGTGGTCTGCAGCAATAGGAGCACTAGCAACCCACGGCGACGCACAGGCCGTGGCCTTTGAGCTGCGTCAAGCAATCGTCGCCGTACGTCATGGGATCACAGGCGCCGGAACCGATGATCGTCGAGCACGTGGACTGGAGGGGGGCCTCCACCCTAGCCGCCATCCCTGCTGCAAGACAAGGAAAAACAAGAGATCACTTATGCTTCTTCCCCCCGTGAGCCGCCTGATCGAAAACGGACGGTCCTGATCATGCGTGGACTAGGAATTTTACCAAACCTCTAGAGCTGCAGTGGTTTGTTCTCTTCTGCTTGTACCGGCTTCTGACCCAAGATCTGATGGGTTTAGGGCGCGTTTTACGTTGGATGATCCGAGGCAGTGGTCACTGATTCTGAAATCCATTTAGGTGTGGCTCATTTGGACTGAAAAATAGTGATTTATGGCTAAAATTATTATGTAGCTAGTTGAAATTGTACTGTAGCAGAAAGTAGCTTATTTGGCATAATTAATTAAAAAAAAAATTAAAAATAGAAAAAACATGTAGCCCATCACGTCCAATGTAAACAAATACGGAAAAAAGAACGGGCAAAAAAGCTAAAAAACTAAAAAAAAGATGAAACTTATGAATAGTAAAAAATAAGCTAGAAGCCAGAAGTTTAAGGGTCTGTTTGGGTGCGGCTGCGGCTTATGGATTTTAGCTGTTTACGGTACAGATTACAGAGAGACAGATACTTACTTGCGATTTTGGCTGGTATAGATGTTGGGTTTTTAACGTGTAGATCGTTTAACTTGTAGACCCCGTCTTGAGAAAATACTTCGTTTGAATGTTAGCTACTATAGCAAAAATTAAAAACTGTCAACTTCGGAGAAAAAGAATAGATCCAAATCGAAATAAGCGGGATCTTAATTTGCATGGACTCATAATGGATGGCTGGTGGCGTCTGTACTCTGTACAATGTTCAAATCAACCAGTTGCGATTTGCGACATTAATGTGCGACTTGAAACGCTCCGAAGGACTGTTGGACGCAGCACTAGTAAGTGAATTGAGCGAATAGTGAATCAAGGATTATTCTCACCAAGAAATGTGCGTGGTGCCTATAATTTTGTGAGCCAAAGATACCGTCTAGTACTTTATGATTTGACTGCAGGAATTATATGATTTATAGAAAGCATCTCTTTGGTTGCTAGGACTGTGACATGCCGATTGGTTGGCGTCTCCTCCTATGCATTACAAGACTTTCACATGGGAGACCATACACTGACCAATCAGACCCACAGGCCTCAGAACAGAAGTCCAGTTTTGCGACACATTGTACTACGGTCACCTTCATTTTGGTTTAAACTTCTGACCTATTTTTTATTATTTCTAAATTTTATTTTATCTAATTTTTTAGCTTTTTTACCGGTTATTTTTTCCCGTATTCGTTTATATTGTCTGTGATGGGCTAACTTTTTTTTCTTCTATTTTTAACCTTTTTAAATTTATTTACGCCAAATAAGACACTATTAACTACAATAAAATTTCAATCAGCTACAATACCATTTCAGTCATAAACAAATTTATTTCAGTCCAACCGAGTGGCACCTGTAACCACACTGTTTACTCTCACACGGTAGTCAAACCATACACCAAACACTTGGATATCACATCACCATCAAGCCCTGACTTATGGGCTCTGCTGAGCACAGCAGTACGAAACATTTCTTGAGTTCTAGCACACCAGGAAATTTAAGCCAAGGATGAATTGCCTGAGACCACACCGGACACGAGGACCCCTCGAAGCCTGGATCACCAGTTACGGTTCACAAACGTAGCTCATCTCATAGCGGGAACCCTCTGCTGGGCCCCGTTACGCATAGCGCCGACGACACTGCCTTGCGCGCCCGCCTGGCTAAAGTGGCCGGAGAAGCTGAGAGGGTGGCCATGGTGCTGGAAGAAGGCGTCGTCTTTGTGCACCACAGGAGTCACGGTGAAGGCGGGAGCAGAGGCAGCGCCTCTTTTGCTGTTCTCTTGCGAGGCCATTGTTTTGGACGCTGTCGCGGTTCGATCTCCAGCCGCGCCACCACAGTGCCGTCGATGGGTTAACCCCGACGAATTTGTGCCATCTGCGGTGGCCTTGGTGGAGGCAGCGCGAGACTGCTGCTGCTGCTGCTGCTGCTTGGTGTTGAGGAAACGTCCACCGGAACCTCTTGCCCTCTTCATCGCATGACGATGCCGGGACTCATGAAGGTAAGGCTGCACATGGAGATTGCACTTCACATTAGGCCAAGCATAATCAAGGGATCACCGATATAAAAATATCATTTCACATAACATGGACAATATGTGAGTTTTTTTGGGAACACTGAACAGAACCTTTCGGGTTTTGGCCAGCTTATTCTGGGCCACTAACTTAGCACGCAGCTGTCTTCTGCGAAGAATCCCGTGATACTGTTTGGGATTGACATATATGGGCTCATCCCCTGCTAATTCTAGAGGCAAGGGAACTCTTGTGGTTGTTGACGTCCCCCCTCCAGCAATTTGGGAATGGACCTGTATAAAGTACAACTGGTTAGACAAGACCAAAGAAATTCCAGATAAAATAAGCTGTATGACGCATGGATGCCTCAACAGATACCCATGCAGCCATGCCTTATGCATGCAAAACTAATGCATGTTCCCCTAACATACAGCACAATATTGATTTAATGCGCGTACTTGCATATATCTATATATCAAGTAGTTCTAAGAATTATGAACTACGCGTGACCGTAACAATCAAATAGACATCGTGTCCTCTTCACTACTCTAATTGGTGACATATCAACCAGCTACATGTGTAGTTGACTTCTACAAAATCTAGAAAAATGCTCAAAAGTAATCTGTAATTTTTCTCTCATAATTCTTGAGAAACGTACTTATCCAGAAATATCCAAAAACTACAACTGACCACTCAAAATTGTACATGATTGGATAAATATCAGCATATAATAGAATCCTAGCAACAAAGTTGATCTGGCAGATCATTATACATCGCATGTCAATTTCTGCAATTAAAACTAGAAGCAATTACTTATCAGAAGCAATTACTTATCAGGACACCACATGCGCGTCAGGGAGTTACTGATATGCTGCTAGAGCCATAGATATGGTAAAGAAAGCACAGTTTGGTCCCGGAAAGCACTAGCCTTGCAGCATCAGCTATAACCAATGTTCTGAAAACAGTACTGGACCTGGGTATTACCTACATAGTACACACTGGTACCACACTACCACTTCCCAGTAGACTCAATTAACTTCCAGTCGATTAGTTTTTTCAACCCTGACCCTAAAATTACCCCTGCCAATAACCAACTAGTTTAGGCTGGCTTAAGACAAACCAAGAGATTCATACGGTAATTATTCTTTTCAGGGTTCTAATAATAGCTTGATTTATGTAACCTCGTATGTGCATGGGAAAGAAGGTGAAATTTGTTCACAACAGTGATATAGACCATAACTCGGTATTCCCATCTCGGACCACTAGAATATAATCTATCCATTCTTTTTTAAGTGATTTTTTGAGTTTTTACGGTCTACGAGATGTGACTTTGACCTTTACTTTTTGTAACTTTATCTTATCATATACTAATAAAATTATAATATTATGAAACTATTTTTAACGACTAATCTAATGATATAGATTCATGTAGTCAATCTAGATAGTTTTAGATATATTAGTGGTCAAATTTTAGAAAGTTTGATGGCACAGATTCTAGAACGTCACTTAAAAAAGAATGGAGAGAGTAGTCATCACTGGATAATTCAAGAAGCAGACACAACCAGCTTGATACCAGGAATGAGGAACTACACATTTTTTCCAACCTTAGTAATGACCGACACGTAAATGCCATTTTTTAGCATTCCATTGCCATTAGGGATTTTTTTGTACGAATAATCTATTTTTTATTCGAAATAATATAAATATACCCGCGGCGACATTTTTTACAGAAATATACTCAAGTCGCTCTACGGTTGGGCGACTGGAGCCTGTCACCCAACGGTCAAGCGATACATATGCAATCCGCCGGCCGTTGGACGAATTAATGCAATCGCTCGACCGTTGGGCAACTGCAACTGCTATTGCCTGACCGTTGGGCGACTCCAGGCGACTGGGGGTGAAGGGTTAAATACCGAGGCCGCTCGGCCGCCGCCTCAAGAGGATTGATTCCAGTCGTCCAATGGTGGGGCGATTGGAACCTGTCGCCCAACGGCTTGGAGACGACTTTTTGTCGCTTTCTGATGGGCGGCGAGGCTCAATCGCTTAACCGTAGGCGACGAGCTCAATCGTCCAACCGTAGGGCGACTTGAGTCTATTTCGTAAAAATGTCGCATGGTATATTTATATTATTTCAAATAAAAAATAGATTATTCGTATAAAAAATTCTTGCCATTAGTATCTTGGTTATAAACAAAACCTCCCATTAGTGTTCACAGTGATAAGAAGCTTCTGTTGAGATTATAATTAAGTTGATGTTAAGATCAAACCAGACAGTGTCTACTTGAAATGGAAAATGGCAAGCTACTAGCCTATTTTAAGCTTCTACATTAGATCGCATCAAGATGGACTGTTCAAAGATAAATAATGGAATCCACTCAGCATGAATTGAATACTAACAGTATCCCCAAATTATTATATATGTTGACAAACATTGTCATAAGTTTATAAGCTCCCTCAGTGCTGAAGTTCAAAGACCATGAGAGTTGAGAGAGTACAGCAACTTGTTAGAAGGACATACCACAGCGCTTGATCCATAGGCCGCCCAAACTCCTCCTGAACTAGAATCATTGTATGGGTATGAAATGCAAGCCTGAATAATATGCGGAAACACAATATGAGTCGCGCAGCCCCATGCAAAGAATAGGATTGACTGACTTTATTAGTGTTGTCAAAACTAATGTTTTGAGTTCGTCATGAGATCTTACTATTGGCTGGCCATAGTCAATGTTTTGACTTGCAAATACAGATTGCTTATTATTAAAAGTCAAAGTTGACCTCATATGATCATCAACCGTTTTCCAGAAGGAGTCACCTGATGAAAGAGGAAAGCAGTATTGTAGAATGTTAAAATTACCAAGGAAGTCATGATGTAACATAATAAGAATCCTTTCCAAACCAGATAAACAGCAAACGAGAAGTAACATCCACCAAACTGTATAGCACTTCCTTAGATCGATGTTTCTCATGCTAACTGAGCAAAGGTCCAAATTGACCTTACAGTTTTGTAAATATCTTGTCCTTCCCACCAAATGTGTCAGGAACACACATGCAACTGCTTCTTGAAAGTTATTACAATATGGTTAGTGAATAAGCAAGGGCAGAGCAAATAGAAGTGGTGAATGGTGCCCAGCAAGCTTCTTGCTACAATCTCTAGTAAAAAAATGGCATTTTAACATTTCAAAGTCATGGATTCGAGGACATCATTGTTCTTTAGTAACTAGAGGGAGTACTTGCGCCAATGTTGAATCGCATACTTGTTAATGGAATTTTCACTAACACCGTAACAATTATGCTCAACAAAGAAGATGAGTCAATAATGTCCTACACTCACATTCATTAATCTCTTTATTGAAAAACCCAGGCCTAGTTAACTCCTCTAATCTGTAAGATAGATAAATGCCTGCGCGACGAAATGAACTATTTAATAAATAGAGGTGTCTAGGGAACACTCGAGTGTTTTTTAGGTTAGGAGCACTTACATTTTTTGGGCATTAGATTTCCATCCAACGTCTCAGATTCGGAGCACTCACGTTTTTTTTGGAGGATGTGGGGGTATGGGGGGATCCATTAGATGGAGATCTAATGCACCAGATTCGTTATTCGTTTTTTGGAGGGGAAGAGATATGAGGGATCCGTTGGATGGAGATCCAACGCCCCAAAATCTGAGTGCTCCTAATTCCAAAAAAACACTTAAGTGCTCCTTAGTACTTCTCTGAATAAATACCCCAAGTTCTTAAATGTGTCCTTGTCAAAAAAAAGTTCACAAATATGCATCATGTGTTGTCCCTCAAAAAAGTCTGGGCAAAGGGCCAAAGTTTTGCTTCCCGGCACAAAGACACCAGTCACACCACATAACAAAAATGATTTCTTTTATCTGTCATTCAAATTCTCAAAACATAATGGGAAAACTACTTCATGGAATAAGAGAGCTCAGTCAGCATCAAGCACAATTACCATGTTAGTCAAAGCTAACAGTTAGGAAGACCTTCCAATCTCCAAATTACTGAGGGAAGGTTTCTTCCCAGTTTTGCATGCCTAGAGACCTTAGCTGAGGTTTTTGAGGCAAAGATCAACATATCAAAACTTCCTCCAGCAAAGCAAGACTATCGCTAGCCTATATGAACTTGTAAGGAAAGAGTCGAAGGCTGACAAGAAGTTATCCTATGAACAATAGGGGGAAGTGCAACCCAAGCAATACGTATCCACAGTTTCACACCACACAGCCTAAACAGAGAAATAAATACCAATACTAACCAGGAGGAAATGGTAGAGGTCACAGGTTTGGAGGGTAATCCTAGAAATGAAGATGAGGACCACCTCAATTTGTAGTCAGAGTATAGTGTATACCATCAGTCATCAGTTATGGTCTAGAGAATATGTATCAAAGAAGTAAGTCCCACTCTATAGCGCTAGGAAAGTTACCACCAAGCAATAACAAAGTATATATGATGATGACGATATAATCCCAATTCCCAAGAACATGCATGTTGACAAGGAGCAGAAGACAAGTCAAGAACAGCACCCGACTAGTATATGAGAGGAAGACAAGAATCACCATACCATGCCATCGAGTTAAACACTATGGGAGATCGAGATCCTCCACCACAATACTAAAGACATCCAATAGCAGCGTTACAAGTTCATAAGACCTAGTCAACTAGATTCATACCATCAATTCTTGTGCAAAAGGACGTGCAACCAAATCCACAAACACAGACGCCTCCACAGGTCCACATCATACAAGATGCTCCAATAAAACCATTACAATCCAAAAAGATTCACGTTTTAACTACGGAAACATCTAACAAGACTACTTAGAAACCAAGAACGCACGCGAGAAGAAACAAGCTCCAAGAAAGCAAGATCACCAGAGCAGTCCAAGGACTTGTACATGATGGAGGTCGAAACAAGAAGGCTATTGGCTACTAGTCTAGGAGCGGGAGATGGGAACCTTTGGAAGCGTAAGAGGAAGACGAAGAAGGAGAAGCATGGCTCTCACGCGCCTCCCTCGGTGCCTCCGCCCAGCAAAGCTGCTCACAGCGCCTGCCTCCTCCCCGCCGTCACCTCCTCCTATGGCCCCCTCGACTGCATCATTCCCGCTTGGGCTGTTCTTTTATCCCCTTGTTCCAACGAACGAACCCCCACAGCTCTTATTTTGTTGCTTTTTTGAATATCTACATCTGGTGCGCCAGTATAGTATTATGGCAGTTTGCAAGTGGGGGCAAGAAGAAAGCATTAGCAATAAAAGAATGCAAATAGTCCGGCTTCCCCCAGCAAAATTCAAGTTTGCAATTCCAGTCCTGGATGGGCTGTTTTGTTGCTTTTCTAAAGGACAGTGTGGTTTTATGGTTTTGTTAAATAGAGGGGACCAACTTGTACCTATATTCTAGATCTATTAGCTTGATGTTGTTATTCCTGGGGTCGGATCACAGAGCTTACACTATTATGGCAGTACGTGATTTGATAGATTGCTGTAACTAATAATTGTTTACTCTGAGATAAAGTAACTGATAAATTGATAACTATGCTATAGGATGTGTATGGCACGGTAGTGGTGTGACGGCTTTTAGCGTTCTAGTCTACTTTTCTCCTAGAATACAGTGCTTATAATATTTATTACTGACACGTCACGTGAACATTGTTTCAACCGTTTAAACTAGACTTCGAATTATTTATCATCATCTCATATGTTTCGTAGGATAAAATCTAGAGTGGAATCAGACTTAGAATTATTTATCTATACTCATACTGCTATTCAAATCATGCATGTTACCAAATTAGTCGCCACAAATCATTTTTTTAGTAATTTAAGGCAAAACCACTCTCCTCACAGCACCATTTTATGGAAAACCGAGAAAGTACTGTAAGCCCGTGTACCCATAGCAAGAAGCATTACGGTCATCATGGCACCTCAGGGTGATTAAAGAATAGAAAATATGATACTAAACACCATGGTTTGCCAAAATATCCAATTGGTAACGTCAGGCCGGGGCCCACCCATGAGGTCACCGTTGGTTTGTTGGGGGCAGCATCCAATGCAGCTGCTGGGAAGGGAGGCCGCTGCTTCGATGGATGGGTAGGTCCCATAATGTATACCGGGGGTAGCTATCTATAGTAACACTCATTAGAAAGAGTGAAAAATGTTTTATGGGCACGCATGAGGCTCCACAGGTTTTTGGGTAAGAGTGAGTTTTTTTTAACAAAGGGCAGAGCACTACCAATTCATTAAAAAAAAGAAGAGAATTGCAAACATCAACTCCAGAGAAGAAACACCGCCCCTCAGGAGGAAACCACCAACACCAGTAGAGGAGTCCTAGGTCTGGAGCTGCAAGCAGAACTACACATGCTCCAACCAGAAAAGAACTCCGCGGAGTAACACCAAAACAAAAAAAACTCACCCATAGCTCATAAGCAAAGCCATAACATGGTTGAGATCAAAACAAACCATGACACTAAAGAAAATCTGACATTTGTATAGACTTCTGATGGCGCACGTTGCGAGACATCGTTACCGCCTGTCGCGCACCACCTGCAGTGCGGCCATGTCCCGTGCACCCCAAAGGCGGCTGCCAGTCGTGCACCACCCACGCAAAACCGAGGCGCGCCGTACTCCTGTGCACATGTATAACCCTCCACACTACTCACCGCGACGTAGCAGCTCCAACTTTGCTTTGACCCATCTCACCAACGCGTAGAACCCACCACCTATCGCGCGCCCCAACCAAGCCAGCGACGTCAAATCGTGGCATGTGTCGCTTCGCCCAAGCTGAGCTGGTGATGCCATTGAAGCCCTCGCTGCCCTGTACCGCCACTGCTTTGCCCTTCCGCCCGCACCTGAGCTGGATCTAATCGGTGCCATCGTCCTCGGGTTTACCAGCTTCAAAACACCGGATCTGCCACTCACGAGCACAAGTTCATCGGAATCGCCGCTCATAGGCTCAATCTGCATTGGATTCAACCATCCCCATAGATGGCGCATTGATCTCGGTCGGATGCGCATGGATCCAGGTTGGATCTATCACTGCAAGTCCTCACGTGGAGGAGGGGTCATTGAAGACACGTCAATATAGAGGAAACGTGTGCTGGAGAGGCTGGATGTGCTGCTAGGCCCACCTACGTTGTTCATCGTCTTCCCCTCCGGCTTTAGGCGACGGTGTGGCGGCCCAGGAGGCGAGCTACTCGAGGACGACGCGTTCACTACCATTGCTGGGAGTTGAAATAAGACGAGAAGAGTAGGAGGAGCTATAGAGGAAGGTCCTGCCGCCACACCAGCAACAGCGACAACGAGAGAGAGAGAGAGAGGGGGGGGAAGAGGCGGGGGGCTCTGGATGGATGTCACTTCCTGAGTCGCCCGGAGGAGCGACATGAGAGTCGGGGGATGCTGAGGCTTAATGTTCCAGAGGAACCTGGCAGAGTGAGTTTAGATTAGCTAGATGTTTAAGGTTTAAACAACAATGGTCATTCGTTGGCAGAGTGAGTTTAGATTAGCTAGATGTTCAAGGTTTAAACAACAATGGTCATTCGTGGTATGCTGTTGTAAAAACACTTAGAGGAGCATTGCATACCGTTGCAGTAGCTCCTACCGTGTACCAACATATATGTCCCATATATGTGAACTACTCGTCGTCTATTTCTAGCCAGCACCGTATACCAACAACATACATGTCCCATATATTGCTAGTACATAGACTCAAAAGAGTAACAGGACCACTTAAAAAAAGAAGAGCAATGGGGCTAAATAACTGTCCTTATTATATGAACAGTAGCATGATGAGAATTATGAATACCTACCTACTTTCTGTGGCTAAATCTGGGACAAAACGTCTTGACTAGTCATATTTTGTGGAAATAAAGCAACCCGCGTTTCGATTATATATACCGTACTATACTTTTCATGGTGTTCACCTGCTGCGACAAGCTAGCTAGCCGACTGCTAATGATGCTCCATGGGTAGGTAAAACCAAAACCAGAGTGATGTACTATGACTATCCATTAGTTGAGGAAATATTTAATTATTTGTTTTATCTTTCATATGAATTTGATAAAATATTGTATGATATCTTACTTACATATGGATCCAGAGCCCGTATATAAGTGACACATCGTAGGATATTTTATCAAATATAATCCCCTTAGTTGAGTGATGATCCATGCAAGGCAGTCTCTTCAACGCAGAAGACGTGACCTAGCTAGTAATAATCTTTTACAGGAGGTGGCGTCCCTGTCTCAAAATTACACAAATATTAAAGCGTGAATGATGATTGCTTACTATTTCTCTCGCTTTAAGATTTATACAACTTATACTGAGCGGGTGATACATAGAAACACCACTCATCTTCTACACCGTGCAACCGTCAGTGCAGGCCCAACCGTGGGCCCCCTATCATAGGCTAGCCATGTGTACCTCCCCTATAGCTCCACGCTAGTCATATAAATGATCTTGTCGGGTTTAAAAAGTCTTTGCATGATGAAGAATGTTGTATTTGTAACGGTGATTATAAGCTACAACGACATCTTGGCTCTTGGCGTGGAGCCGTTCTCCCTCTCGTGTCTACAAGTCTACAACTCTACAAGGGTTAAGCACGAGTTTTAAGTACTGGCTGCGAATTTCAGGGACTCAGCTAACCCCAATACTCAAATATCGATGGACGATAGTTGACATTCGAAAATAAAGAAATCCCAATGGTTGAGGTATTTCGTATATTGCAAGTCAATACTAGTAGTTATTAACATGAATTATGTAATGGACCGTGAGCGTATGTTTAATCCCGATTGGGCATTTCTGGACCACCGGAGCAGCCAAAAAGCCACGCATGCTGGAGATCAATACTATCCACTTTGAGGGGTTCCAGGCGTGCAGGGCTTCCCAAAGTAGCACAATCATTCTCCCAGCACTTGCTATTTCTACAAAAGGTTACTTGCTATTTCTACGAAAGGCTAGCCGCTGCACTCGCTATTTCTACAAAAGTCAGCTGCTGCACTCGCTATTTCTACGAAAGGCTAGCCGCTCTGTTAGCTTTCATGATACAGTCCAATTAGGTCTAGGTAGGGCTTCCTTCCTCTACGAAAGAGCAGAAGCGGCCGCGAAATGAGATGTTGCAGAAGGACATCAGGGACGTGCGCCACTGTACCAGAGGAAAAACCCAAGGTTCCCTACACAGAAAAACACACCACCCATCGCACAAGAAAGATTAACTCGGTAACTTGTATTGCAGTTCAGGTTTCCTCCCCAAAAAACAAAAAAGTTCCCACTTCTGAACTTGATATAGACATTCACTCGACCTCAATTGTTGTTCACAGCAGAACCAAAGCAGTGCATGTTGCTTTCAAGTTTCAGGGGAAGTAATAAAACGAGTAAGTAATACCGATGGGCTCCTTTCGGCTATTGAAAAAAGAGAGTAAAGAATGGTTTATAGATAGCACAAAACTGATGGATATAAACAAAGTTGATAGCATATGCTATTTCAGTAGGAAACAATTCAAAGACACCAGCAAGATACATGCCCCTCCACAGATCACAAGTGATGTAGGTAAACAATTCAACCATTCAAGCCACGAGCGATTAGCAAGAGACGACCTTTCTACCAGTAAACATCTCACATCAGATTGGAGTAACACGTAGTTAAATGCTTCAGCTTTAAAGTGCAGCCAAAGCCAATCCAATTATATCAGTAACTAACCACATCTTAATATACTAACAAAACGAAAATAAAAGACATCCCTCCCTCCCCTTGCTCAAAAAGTAGTCAGCCCAAGGTTCCGTTAGGTACCAGTTAGACTTCAGATGGAAAACTAAGTTTGGCTGGACAAAAATAAAAGCTACTTCCCCCATCCAAACCATCCAAAAATATAGGGTGCATTCACCAATAAGACATTGAAAATGACTAGACTACCTCTAATTATTATCTCTAAGTACAATATTTAATACATGCATATAGGGAATACAAAATAAAATTGGATATTTATTAGGGGTATAGTCAGAACAACACTCTCATTTTGTATTAGAATATGAACCCCATATCTGTGGACAAAACTATTCCAAAAATACACCATATGTTTTTGGACGGAGGGAGTGACAGAATTACCAACGCTCAGTTATATAAATAGATCAGAAAGAGCTGCATTAAATAGAATACTTCCTGTCAAATGGAGATTACCAGTACGAATATTTTTTTTACCCTAATTACAGAACTAAGTACAGAAGTTGCCACTCCAATTCTGATGACCAATCTGTGGTTTGCTGGAAGGCCCCAATTTGGGGTCCTGGTGCAGCCAAACCAACCCCCACGTTGGCACCAATGGCTGATGGGGCCTGCCGACGTACCATGTGATGGGGACTCACAATGGGCATGTTTGACAAGTCACAAGTCGGTCGGCTTTTAACTTTTGCTATAGTACCTAACTTTTAAACGGAGTATTTTCTTAAGACGGAGCCTACAAGTTAAACGTAGTACACGTTAAAAGCCTAGCATCTATACCAGCCAAAATCGTAAGTGAGTATCGCTCTCTCCGTAATCTGTACCATAAACATCTAAAATTTAAAAATTTCAGCTAAAAGTCATAAGCCACAGGCAAAAAAAAACAGGCCCGGCTGCTGCCGATGGTACAAACCTGGTAATTGTGCCTGAGATGTTTGTGCTGTTGCACCAAAGGATGCGTTTCCTGGGTTTGCCATGAAAGCACCAGGTGCTGCTTGCCCGATAAAGCTGTAATATGGAGAATACTGCAGAACTGGTATCTCTCTGGGAGTATGAATCCACATATCAGATGCCTCTACCTGTGGAAGACATCCAAACTATGAATCAATGGGTGGACTGCACAAGCAATTTAGTGGTAGGGATAGCCTATTCATTAACTAAAATCAAAAGAACCCAGTAAGCATTTAAAACCGCTACCAATTGTCAATAATCTTAAGCAGTAAGCATTTAAAGCACTAGCGGGCTTCTATAAATAAATGAGCTTGACAGAAATGTTAAAAGAGGATCACTAATAAGTAAAACGTTGATAATAAAACATGAGTTCCCAAAAGAGAACAATAAAACTTTAGCAATGGCTAGTTTATAAAGATTAAACAATCCATAAAATATACCTGTTGAGCTGAGGCATAGAGGTTATTGTCTGTGTATTTCATTCTGTGAGACCATATGGAGGTCACTCCATGGTTGTGATGAGTAATTAACCTTTGGATTAGAGTATCTCCGGAGGCTGAGTTTGGTTTTTGAGGGTTATACAAAAGACTGCATTCTGGTTAGGCTGACTGCTGGAATCTTCAGGTTAAGCGGCCTGACCACTTTGTTTTGGCGGTTTGACCGGCAGACTTCGACCGCTGACAGTAGTCAGAGGCCTAGTCCTCGACTTTGTAGTCACACGGACCGAACGGTCTTTTGCTGAGTAGTCCGAAGAGCTAGTCCGAAGGTACTCTATAGTCGAGGGGACTCGGTACTTAGTAGTCGAGGGGACTCGGTACTTAGTAGTCGAGATGTCTTGGTACTCAACGGTAGTACCTTACTACCTGATCGGCGTTTGGCCATTCGCACGCTCGACTACCCCATTACTCTAAGGATGACCGTCCAAAGCATAGCAAAGTTTGGTACCTAGTTCGTCGCAAAATTCTTGGAATTTCGCGCTCGAAAATTGCTTAACGTTGTCTATAATTATCCGGCTTGGGACTCCAAATCGAGTAATTACGCTTCTCATCATGAACATTTTCGTGACTTCTGTTGTTATCCCAGTTACTGGTTCGGCTTCGATCCATTTTGTGAACGTATCAATAGCCACGAAAAGGAACTCGAAGCTCCCCGGTGCTCTTGGGAACGACCCCAAGATATCGAAACCCCAAGTCACAAAAGGCCAAGCTAGAGGAATTGTCTAAAGAGACTGAGTTGGTTGGTGTATTTGTTGGCTATGAAACTAACATTGTACACATTTTTGAACTAGATCCTTGGCGTCACTAAGGGCTGTTGGCCAGTAGAAATCTTATCGAAAGGCTTTTATGTCCATCGTTCTGTAAGAAGCATGTGCCCGACAGATACCCCCATGAATGTCATTAAGGAGTTGTATCCCCTCTTTCTGTGTAACAACATACTTAGTCTTGGGCAGATGACAGAAAGAGGATGCAGGGTGGTGCTACAGGATGGGTTCTTGTGTGTGTATGACAAGAACAAAGATCTATTAGTGAAGGTGAAAAGATCTCCAAATCGGTTGTACAAGATTTCTTTGAAAACTTGTAAATTGATTTGTCTGAAGAGCAGCCTGGAGGAGCTAGGCAACGGTGCGGAATGCGACAGCTCGGTACGTGGTGAAGATACAGGAGGTGCGTTCCGGAGGTTTCGATACGTGGTGATGGTTCGTGGTGAAGTTACAGAAGATGCTATTTTGAGGCTTCGTCACGTGATAAGATTGGAGGGTTACGGATAAAGTCCGTAGTTTGAAAGAGGAAGAGATTGAATAAAAGCCGTGTTCAGAAGGGTTTTGGGTCTCTTATTTTTCGGTAGAGATAAGGTTTTGAGTTCATATTTGAGGTAGACACGGTTTGTAGCATTAACCTATAAAAGCAGGAGAGGCTATGGGTTAATGCAGAGAAGTTTTTGGAGAGGGCTTTCAAGGAGAAAGTTTGTGTCGATTTATGAGAACTTTCGTCGAGAAGGCTTTTAGATGTACTTGTGAGAGCACTCTGTAAATCCACAAAAATCCAGCAATAAAAATCATCTTGAGTCAATATAGTTTATGATTCGTTGAAGATTGTTGGTGATTGCAATTGGGCTGAAGTGTGCGACCATGTGCAAGGATGATCGAAGCAGTCGAACGGTGTGGTTGTTCGAGCGATCGAAAATTGTCATCGACTGTCAGAAGACTCCAAAAAGCGGCAGAAATCATTCACCCCCTGTGATTTCGGCATATGATTCTACAAGAAACTAGGAAGAATAAATATGCTACGCGTCTTGATTGAGTGCTTTTGAAAAAATACTTCAGAAAAGCTACATGTAAAGGATCCGAAATATAGGACAGCAATATGATGAGTCGATCTGTTGATGTGACAATGACACATCTTTGGACATGTAACAAAATACAAATGAAACACAAAAAACAAAGTCCATGGAAAAGAGTGTGCTGGGGAACAAACTGTGGTTGGTTAACCGGTTTGTGGCACAAGGCAACAAGCAATGCTACCTCAGATGTAGAATGAAGTACTTGTGAATGGACATTATGCTCTGGTATTCTGAAGACCTGCACACCATTATTTGCTTCAGGATTTTCTGAAGTATGTGCCTGGTTAGAGACGAGAAAACCGTCATTGGTGTGAGTAACATTTCTTGTGGATTAGATGGATGAAGCAAACAAAGAAAGTTTCAACTAAAGTTCAAGCACTGAATTGCATTACCTGAGATGAGGAAGCTAATACTTGTGGATGTACATTTGACTCCACTAGTCCATACAACGGCACATCATTATTCGCTTGAGGTTCGCCTGAAGAAAAAAAGAGTTTTCTATATTCATTCAAGGAAGCAGATCACCTCACCTAACAAACAATAGAGAGAAACTTGTGGAACAAATAAATGTTTCCAGTGACTTGAGTACTTGACATAAGACAAAAAAGCACATTTGAGCTCCAAACAAACAAACAACTATTTCTTGGCGGCACTTACTGAAAACGTTTGCAAACTTGACGTGTTTGAATATTTCGTTCATTTAGTGCAGCTACAAGTGGAGTATCACTCTGAACTAACTCAAGCTCATCATCATTCCCAAATTCATAGGCATTCATATGCTCACCATCATCAGATGGTGGTATGGAAATTTCTGCAGTTGCTGTAGATGGATCATGCTGAGATGATCTCTTGCTCATCCATGTCAGCATGCTCAACCTCCACCAAATCCACACCAATAACCAGGTGCCCTGAGTCAGGTACACTAGATGCAACAAAGAGAACCGTACTCAGAAAATGCCATCTTCATAAAGCTAAACATGTCTTACTGACCACACACATGATATTAGGCTATCAAAAATGGATATCTGGGAAATTGATTTTAAAAAAAATCAACATGAAATTAGTAAACTTATTCATACAAATAAATAACAGCTACATATGTACATGTCAGCTCTAATGTCCTTGTGAGGCCTGAGAAGTGAGAAGTGAGACGCACAGGTTAAATGACTAAATCAGTAAATTGCATAACCGTTTTGGTGAAAGATCATGTTTCAAACAAAACAGAAGATAAAGCACCACCCTTGAGTAAGAAATACAGATTCAATAAACTACCTCCTAAGACATAGTAAAATACTATAGCGATGAGATCCGTGGTCGTGGACGACATGTGTGATGCTGACGGATGGTTAAAATTGTGTTTCGAGTGTGTGTGTTGATGATGGTCAAGTTGTGAAGAACTTATGCCGGAAAAGCTTTCTTTGGTCCTTTCATGTGTAGGTGGGCGTGGAGACAATCATGGTCGATGACGAGAAGAACCAGAACTAGAATGGAAAGTATGATATCCATGTGGTTGAGGATGTTACGCGAGGTGGTTAGGCTCATGCTATAGCACATGGAGACCAAAGATGATGATTCATGAAGAAGCTACGGGCGGTCTAGTCCAGGAGGCTTCGACACGGGAATTGATGAGGCATGATAAAGATACAGGAGGTGCTATCGTGGAGGCTTCGTCGCATGTTGGGTTAGTAGTTGTGGATGGAGTCCATAACTAACTAGATGGAAAGAGTTACAGATAGAGTTCATAACTTGAAATAGATAGAGATTTGAATAAAACCAATGTTAGAAAGAGTTTTGGGTCACTT
Source organism: Bonia amplexicaulis (assembly GCA_036346245.1). Classification (NCBI taxonomy): domain Eukaryota; kingdom Viridiplantae; phylum Streptophyta; class Magnoliopsida; order Poales; family Poaceae; genus Bonia; species Bonia amplexicaulis. Next base: position 28,378,152 of record CM070739.1, read on the forward strand.
GATTTGAAGAAAAGATAGAGTTTTATGTTCGTGTTTGAGGCCGACACAGTTTGGACATTAGCCTATAAAAGCAGGGGAGGCTAAGGGCTAATGTGTGGCTTTGTGGTGGCTTCAGAGAAAGTTTTAGTGCAATTCTGAGAGGGGTTTCATCGAGAAGGTTTTTAGGGATGCTTGTGAGAGCACTTTGTAATTTCATGGAGATCCTGCAATAAAGATAAGTTTTGAATCAATCTGGTTTTTGTTTTGCTCGTAGATTGGTTGTGATTGTAGGTGTAGTGAATCTTACAACAACGTTCAAAGCGATCAGTCGAGTAGTCGTACAGAGCGATCAGGTGGTTTGGTTTCGAGGGGTCGAAATCGTTTTGGACCGCCGAAAGACTCTAAAAAGTAGTAACAATCATTTATCCCACTTTGATTACACCATACCATCCAACACAAAACCTCAACAAGCCAAGCCAGCTCACGAGCTTAAGATTTTATTCCCACCCCTGTCCACGTGAGACGCGAGCCCGCACGGGTGGAGTACGTGGAGCAACCGTTAAATGGGTAGCGGCCTGGCTCGGCGGCGACTCCCTCCAGGCCACACGATTTGCCACGGCCACTCCAATTCTCGCCCAAACCACGCGTCGGCCGGCCACGGCCCCCACCCATCCGCCTTAGGAACGGTCCGCCCAGGCCGTTGCTAAACCTCTGGAATCAATCGCCCAGCCGCGCGCTGCCTCCCAAGTTCCCAACAGAGCCGTTCCCGTTTCAGGCCCGTGACGCCGGCCTCCTGTCCCTGGCATTTGGTTTTTGCTGTTAAGGCTGCTGCCACGTCCCGATGTCCGTCTCCAAGGTATCGTTGTCGTCGGCAATAGAAAGCAGGAATCCTCTCAAAGAGAAGACGAAGAAGAAGTTCAGAAGAAAATCCACGAATTGTTGAGTATATAAATACACTCAAGCAGTCAAGCACTCACTCTCGAATCCCATATGGAACTAGTTTAGCAAACGTAGGCACCTACAAATCCAAACAACACTTGATTTTGACCTAAACAAGGCGAACACACGCGCTTATTTTATCGCACCAGCAGCTACCTAATGCCATTTTATAATCGTGAATTTGCTTCGTTTACAGCTTCATACAAGCCTACAAAGCAGCCAAAAAAAAAAACGAACGATGAGCTGGAAAACAAGTACTACAGTACAAGGTAGAAGAAGAGGGCGATTATCAGCCGTCGGATCCACACCGGACTCGATCCCAGCCGCCCGACGCTCCCACCCCTCGAATTCCCCTTCCCTTTTCGAAACGGCCACCTTCCAATGGCAAGGAAGCCCGACCTTTTCCTCCCTTTCCTCCTCGATCGCACCACCAAAACGAAGCACCAGAGCACACGGGGAGCGGACTAGCAAGGGTTCCTCCGCTTCGTCGCCCTCTCGCGCGATCTGATCAATCCATCGGGCTGCCCGCGCGATCGGAGCAATGCTGCGCGGATCGAGCTGCTGCCGATCGCGGTGAGATCACTCGCATCCGCTCGATCGCTGCGTTTGTACGCTGTTTTTGCCGTTTGTTTTTGGTTAGATTCGGTGATGCGTGCGGCAATTTGAAATCTGCATGGTCAAACGCGTGGGATTTTGCTTGATCGATCTGCTCTCGCGCTCGAATCTGTGCTGATGTGACGTTAATACAGCTGCGGGGAGGGTAATTGTGTCGGAGCCTGCTGTGCTGTTGGATTAGTGTTTAGTTTTGAGTTGGAGCCTTTGTTCGTGTATGGGCTTTGCGTGAGGTGAACATATTCTCGATCCTGCGTAATCGTGGGCTGGAATTGGTATTCTGAAAGCTTTAATCGAGCATTTTGTAGTGTTAACTGAAGCCGAGTTTGGTATGATTGCTCGTATCGTTTAGATCAGCGCGTACTTCCGTAGCTTTTGGTGGGATTTTTGCTCTGTTTGCGTAACTCGAGCTCTAGATTTACTATGTAGTAAATACAGTGGGGAATCTTTGCTCAATCCTTGAATTTTTATGCTCATGGATCGAGGGTGGAGTTCACGCTTGAATTGCGAATTGAATAGTAGGAAGAGCTACTTGGGGATAGAGCTTGCTGTGATCACTCGGATGGATTTAGATTTGTGAAGGCCTCTTTTCGATGTAATCCCTTTTGTTATTTCTAGGGAGGAGTTTTATTTATGTAAGAAATTGAGTGTTGCCTAAAGACAGTGGGTTTTTACTTAATCCTGGAGCTATTGTTTCGGGAATTGGTGAATGTGGTTTGATTTCAAGTTTTATGAAGAACTAGAGAGTATGCTTGATCTTATAATCATATGGTGGAATCAATTATTACTCTTCTAATCCAGTAATAGGGAGAACTAACTGGAGCAGATATTAATGCTACTGCAAAGTGTCCTGTGTACCATTTTGATAATGCATGCCTGACTAATTTTTGACAGCCAAGCTCAGCAGGAGGATAATACTTTTATTGACTATTGGCATGTTGTCTGCAAATTGGTTATCAGGTTCTCAATGCAACACATGGTTGAGCTTATTGGATCGAAGGTGGTATTTTAATACTGGTTAGTTGGATAATCACATTTTGCCCACTGCATTCTTTTTTCCTTAAAATGTTGCTCTTGACAATTGCATTCCAATTTGGCTGCAAGATTGTGACTCTATAATCTACATCGAACTAGACTTGATGGTTTGTACCGGGCTTTCACCCAATGCTACACCACTAATGATTAAATGATGGACAACCATCAAACAGCTGAACTGAGCTTATTAAATCAGAACCATCTTTTCTTTCATTTTGCAATAGCTTGTATGCAATCACCCCAATCCTTTTCTTTGTCTCATTTTTATTCATTATGACAAATTTTCCTATGTGAAATTAGATTTAATCATTGCGTGTGCTGTCTCACCATTTATATTCATTTTTCCAGGATTTCTGAATTGTCCATAGACTCGTTAGTCTTATAAATTATAATTTCAAACTGATTCCATCTGATTGTAGAATTTCTTCATGGCAGACTTTGATTAGTACGGGCATTGGATGAAGTTTGTACGGATCCATGGAGGTGGGTGGTTCGCAAGATGTTCTGGAGAATAAGAATGAAGAGAATGACTTCGAAAAGAATGGCAGCTCCGATCCTGTGGTTTACCAGCTAGTTCGGGTAGATTCTTACTTTCTTAGTTATATGCCTTATTGGTTATTTTTTTAAGATGCGAAACTCGCCATGATGTTTCCAATTGCTTACTTTGTCCTTCGACAAACACTTACTTTCTTTTTTTAAAAAAAAAGGTTGAATGTGATGGAACACTTGTTCCTGCTACAGATGATGAGGTCTTGCAGTTTGAACATTTTCTTCACGGTGAGAAGGTTGATCTGCCTTCTATTGAAGATGTAGGACATGTGGAGGAATTTTTTACCAATGATTGCATGTTACTTAAGAAGCCTGACTTGGAAGGTGATGTCACTACTCACTAGCATTATTCAATTTGAATTACTAATTTGCTATATCATTTCCTTTTGGGCGATCTTACTTCATTAGAACAAGAATTTAAGCTGTGTTGTTGGAATACAGTGTAGCCATACAAACTTCATGTTGCCTGTATTAATTCAACCGCTTTGGCTATTCAAGATGTTCACTGTTTACTAAACTTGCGCAGTGGGCTCTTCCAAATTAGAGACTACTGAAGTACAGACACAGAAGTTGGATGCTGACCTAGAGGTATGTTGCTTATCTGTTGTGCATCATGAATATCTGCCATGAGCCTAGGCTCTTCAGTTCTACCACACACACAATAGGTTTATGCTACTAGATAATAGGTTTAGTATGTTTGCAAGGATCTTTGTGGTCAATATTTTCAAGCTAAATCTTGCATGGTTTTGATATGGATTATCTGGTCCTGTAAAACTCTCAGTTCAGAGTTCAATTGCCTGTCACTTCAATAAATTTTACTTTATATATATTAAATTTAGTTAGTACTACCTTTGGAGTTAGCATTAAGGTTCATTGTCATCTAGTCAGATATATGTTTCCTACTCAAGCAGCGCCATCTTCATTCATGCTTACACTTTCCTATTATATACTGTCCAATTATGAGATAGCTAAATCAGGGAAGAGATTTAGAACATCATCAAGAACTGACACATAGAGATGGAAGGGTGGATCAAAATTAAGCTAGTAGAAATAAAATATAAGCAAAAAAAGCTACCCTGTGAAAATTAAAGAAGAGATTTCTACTTGACCATAGGTCATTCAAAGCCATGGGAATGAAACATTGATCTCTGTTGAAGAGAGTCCCGTAAAGGTTCTTTCTACTTATGTAGAATTGTAGATAAATCTTTTCATGTGGCTGATAGGTGGGTACTGATATGGTAGGGGTCCCTAGGGGATAGGCCAGGATGGCTTAGGATCGCCCTCCTTGCAGAGATTATGATCTGGAGACCAATCGATTTAGAACTTGACTGCTTTATTGCTTAATGATAATATGTATAATGATATCCCTTTTATAGGGATGGTTAACCTTGACCTCTAAAAAACATATCTCTATATTAAAGAAACCAATCCGTAACAATAGGAAACTTATCTCTAATATATAAAAATAATTTAGAAGGAAATAAGCCTAAATAATAAGGAAACAAATTGTTATATTCCTAATCCGCGATATACTGGCGAACCACCCAAATCTGTATGTGCTACGATGCAGTGCGATCTTGTTCACATTCTTCTGATGCATCTTGATCTTGTTCGCTCACCTACTACACGTACGCCGAGATCCTAGACCATAACATTACACTCCTCGCGGCGAGACAGCTCGCCCTCAAGCTGTCAGGTGGTGGCCATGGTTGAAGCTCTTCATAATTCCATGTTGACGAGAGAGCACAATGATGACGTCGTGTCGCATGGAAGAAAATCAGCGAAGCTCCAATGGACAACATCCTTTGGGTGTGGTTTGATGACGCAGGAGACGTTGAGGGTATGGGCACCCAGCGCGGGGCAGCAATATCATCCTTCTTGCTTCGAGATGCAACGGTTGTGGAGGAGATGCGACGACGTCGCTGACCCCCACATGGCAACCGTTGTACTCCACACTTGCAGAGGCATGGTGTTGGCCGACCGTGTAGAGATGACCGCCGCTGGACAGCGACAATCTTCCTCCTTGGCAAATGCATCAAAGGTGAAGTCTGAAGAGCCGTCGTTGGTGACATGGCCAGTGCCAACGCCGGCATCGAGGAAGGTGGTGGTAGCGCAACCATTGCAATGGCACATGACACCTCTTCCTACTCCTTTAGCTTGTCCACTATCTCCATAACCTTCTTGAGTAAGGCCTTCAGCTCCTTGTTGCTAGCCTTCAATGATTCCAGGATAGATAGTACGGCACCGGAAGCCATGTTGAGTGGCTCTAATACCAAATGATATAGTAAGGGATAGGCCAGGATGGCTTACAATCACCCTCCTTGCAGAGGTTCTGATCTGGAGACCAACCGGTTTAGAATTTGACTGCTTTATTGTTTAATGATAATAGGTACAATGTTGTCCCTTTTATAGGAATGGCTAAATTTGATCTCTAAGAAACATATCTCTATAATAAAGAAATTAATCCCTAATAATAGGAAACTTATCTTTAATATATGAAAATAATCTAGAAGAAAATAAGCCTAAATAATAAGGAAACTAGTTATTATATTCCTAATCTGCGATATACTGGCGAACCACCCAAATCCGTATGTGCTGCAGACCCACGGTGCTGCCTTGCTGCCTGCGCATTGCTACAGTACCCACATAGTACTGTTCACATTTTCTACGATGCCCGTGGTACTGTTCGCTCGCCTGCTACGCATACGCCGAGATTCTAGGCCATAACAGGTACACTGCTGCTAGTTTTAATCAAAGCTCTTGGTTATTAAGTTATGAAAAGTGGGCTAAACTTGTTAAGAAATGTGTATTGTTATCTGCAAGGTATTCCTTTTTAATGCTTGATCTTGGGGTTTGACAAGCTGTCATTTGCCTTAAAGCTTAAACCATCTACAAATCCTTCCTGTACATTTGTTGTCTATGTCATTCTACTTTTTAAAGTCAATGCAACTTTAAGGAGATGCATATCATTGCACAGGAAGACAGGGTACAGCCATCAGATGATCCACTTCATCTTCCCTCAAAGTGTACAGTTGTTCATAATCAGCAGATAGATAAATTGAACACAGAACAACAGGATAACAACATTGTGCAACAGGACAATGCTTCAACCAAGACTACGAAATCAACAGTGTTAAATTACTCTTGTAGTGCTGAAAAAGAAAAGGCAGATGCCTTCTCAAGACCTGTAAATGACACATCTACACGACCATCTGTTTCTGAAATTACTAGTTCAGTGCCTGATTTTTCCATTTTAAGAGGAGAAGTCTGCTTGGATAATCTTACAATTAGAGAACTTCAGGAAACATTTAGAGCCACATTTGGGCGCCAAACTACTGTCAAGGACAAGTTATGGCTCAAAAGACAGATTACAATGGGGTTGACCAATTCCTGTGATGTTCCAAATTCAGGTTGTGTAGTTAAAGATTATAAAATTGTTGGCAAGGATGCCAAACAAGAGATACCAGCCACTGAAGGAGTACCTAAGGTTGAGCTTGAAGCTACTTCTTTGGCTAGGGACCAAGCATTGGATACAGGAAATGAGAGAGATTTACTGTCTAGCTCTTACTATCATGGTGAGGACCAACAGGGATCCTCCAAGAGGCTGAAAAGAGTACCAACAGACAACGATGAACCACAAGGAACTCTTCTGGCTGAACAAGGCACTGCTAAGAGAATTAGAAAGCCAACAAAAAGATTCATCGAGGAGCTCTCAGATATTGAGACTAACGACTCCACTGGGAAACTTTCTTCACCAGGAAAAAGGCCTGCACATGATGAGGTGTTACGGAAACCACCGGTAACACCTTTCTGTGAAGTTGATTCATTGAGTACAACTTATCCTACCCGAAAGGATACTCTTGGAGGATTTAGTGTGCATGTTCCTTACGTTTCGAGGATGAGAAGAGGGCGCCCTAGGAGGAACTTCATTCCATTTTTGGTAATAATCTACTAATGCATGATTTATTTTCATGGCTTTGTTTTGTCTCTTATATTATTACTGCAAAACAGCGGAAGATATTGAATTACTATATTTAGGGAACGATGTTACACATGTCCTCTCTCTCTCTTGAAGCACCTTTTGTTTACGTGATACTGGACCTTAGTTTAGCTTTGTTTCTCAAAATAATGATAACTTGCAGAAAGCACTTTGGCGATACATTTTGGCCTGTAATTTTCAGTATGCCCCCAAGTAGGACAAATTTGCTGTATGCTCACATGCCAAATTCCCACCTAAGAAACTTAGCTTGTAGGGAAAAATACACTTCAAGCAACTCTATTGAGTATCCAATTTTCAGTTAGGTAGCTTTTGTTGATTTTTTTCATTCAACTCCTTACCCCATTTTGCTGTCTTATTCCTAGCATTCCCTTATGCTATTTTCATAAACAAAATGTGGCCAAGTGATTCACCCATACTCTCTTAAAGAGCTTAGCATGCTGGTCTCACTTCTGTACATCTCTTTCCTTATCCACGTCCCAATAGTCTGTACCTGACATGTAGGTGTAATGTATAATTGGTAAGAAAGGCTTGCTGTGCCATATTTCGAGTGCTCTGTTAGAACAATTTGCACCAATAAGTTGAGTGGACAACCTGAAGGGAAGAAAATGTAGCGCAGTAACCTAAGACATTGGAAAGCCAACTTGCCATAGTGCCCAGCTGAACGGTTAGGGTAAATTGCAGCATATGTTATCATTGTTTTGCTGTCTCACCATAGGACATAGGTGATAGGTCCCTAAATGTGCTCTTTTTATTACCTCGAATAACAGGATCACGAGCCTTCTGTGGAATGTACTGAGGTTCAGACGGCAGCTGAGATGATGTTGGAGAAAGATGGTGAACAGGGGAACCATGCAAGCAAAGCTGTAGAAGTTCCACTAACGGTATGCGTCTGGTCATGTAGGACCTCTTAATGAAAATCCAAACTTGAGAAGCTGGCAACTAACTAGAAATATATTTTGAAACACCCAGTACCTCAAACATTGTTGCTGAGTTGCAATATTGAACCTGTGTCCTACACGCAATAAAATATTTTTCTTCTGTCCAACTTGCTACTAGAAAAATGCTGAGAAGAAAGGAGGGCATATAGAAACAACTGACAGTAAGGAGGTACAGACCGTACAAGCAAACGATTTTTGCAGCGCTGATGCCATACCCAAAATAAAGCGGGGTTTGAAGCGGAAGCATCATCGAGCATGGACACTATGCGAGGTTCTGAAGCTGGTTGATGGTGTGGCTCGGTACGGGGCTGGCAAATGGTCTGAGATTAGAAGACTAGTCTTCGCCTCATATTCTTACCGCACCTCAGTGGATCTCAAGGTGCGATTGCTTGCACAACTCCTCAGTTTATTCATTCAATTTGATTTTCTAACGAATCACGCCGCTTATTCAGGATAAGTGGCGGAATCTGATCAGGGCCAGCCAGACACAGCTTCACACGGAAAAAGATGTAATAACTTCTCCCTCTTCGACTCACATGAGCACCTTCTTTTCTTATCAGTTCATTTCTTTTATCCTACCATTTTTAATTTTTTGCTTCTGGATTATTCATTTTCTTCACTCTTCTATTCCTCTGAGCAGGGTGCTTGTCCGCGGAAAAATAATCCTTATACGATACCAATACCGCCATCCATTTTGTTACGGGTGAAAGAACTAGCTGGGTTGCAGTCACAAGCGGGCGACTTGGCAGTGCCAATCAAGTTGTCAGGGCAGAGCAGTAAGGTTGTACAGGGAAAAGGGTCGGGATTTTTGTGATCCATGTACTGCATGCAAATAGAGAAAACTACTGAGATAGATGTACGCTATTGGACGATGAACATTACATATTTTTACAACGAAGTTGTGATCGCGTTCTCCGCGCGCAAAATAAATAGCCAACACGCATGCAATGGCTTTTTTTTCCCTCCTGTGAATTCATTTCTCTGCACAGCTGCAGCCTATAATCGGATGCCCAGAGAACCTTGTCATATATAATTATTACTAGTCAAATGCCCGTTTGTTGCAATGGAGTATAAAATAACGGTGATATATATTATCAAACATGATCTTAAACTGAACAGTGAACATCAATTATTACACATTTTAGACATGATAAATAGTTGAAAATTGCCTTCCATCTGCACCTATGACTTAAATGAAGGATAATTTAATGCATGAATGTTATGGCTACCACGTCTAATAGATGCTCCTCCAATGGCATGCCATCATGGACCATGGAAACTATGTTAAGATTTTTTTTTGCTTCATGAAAGATGTCACAGCATTTGCTCACAAACAAATAAACAACATAAATGAACAATCATATGTTTTTTTGGATAAACTTAGATACTGCAAGATAAAGTGACAAAACTTGGACAAACTTAGCAAGAAAATATGCTATATGATCTATTTTTTTCATTACAGTCTGAGCGTGCTTCCATTGATATTTAGCAAACCAAACATCAATAAAAAATTGTGTAGGCACACTGACTCCTTTTCTCCGTTCTGGTCACATATTATCTTGTTGAGCTGAGTTTGGCACAGATTGGTAAGTGCTACGAAAGCATTCTTGTAGATTGTGATAAAATTTCATGTACTCGTATTGTGCACAGATGTTTAGCGCTACAAAGGATGCGGATGCTACCTTTTGAAGAGAGATTCTCAAAAGTCCTACTGGTCTTGCTACCTTCTGAAGAGATATTCTCAAGAGTCCTACTAGTCTGCAAGGCACGACTGCAAAATAAGAGATATCTCACATCGAGGATCAACAACACTAAAACAGAGTAATAATTAGTAAAAACTTACTTCACAACAAGTAATGAAATGGCACTCTATTCGAATGTCCAGCTGATAAGCATGTTTTTTTTCTTTGCAACGTGTGGAGAGAGCATTCGTGTTAAAATTTTCAGCAATAGAAATATATAAAGAAGTTGTAAAGGATCTTCTTAGTCCAGAAAACACTTCTCTTAGACTTTGGGATGATGCAGAGGTCAAAACAATTGCTACTTGTTTTTTTTATAAAAAAATATTGTTATGCCCCTGCATTAGTAATGCTTTGGTGCTGCTCATTTTATAGAAGGGGGCCTATGTAGAGAAGTGTGAGGGAAAGAAGAGACATGTGGATATTTGGGCAACCAACTTGTTATGATCTTAATATGTGGCTTTTTGGTGGATCCTAATATCCTATATGGGCTCCAAGGGAAAAGCAGATATCCAAGATGTAGTGTGGTATTTGTGAAATCCATAGGAAATTTAAAAAAGGTGGCTACTTTGAAAGAAAAGTAGGTTGCTAGCATTTGTTTTGAAAGGGAAGTAGATGTGAGTGCATTATGTAAATCCTAAAAAAGTTAGGTTTCCTTCAAATCTACACATATAAATATATAGCCACCTTCTGACATTATCTATCCACAAAGAAGGCCAACCAAGGAGGTAAGTCAGCCTAAGAATTTGAATATCATTTGTTCAATTGTAATGTGCACAAAGTGCAAAAGGCTGGTACATACTATAGATACTGATCATTTGATATGTGTAAAATGGACTAAAAAACACCATATAAAATGTGACAGTGACAACAATACTTTGACAATTAACATGAACATAAAGCAAAAGAAGGTTGTGCATATGTATGACATCACTTCATTATGAACCAAAATAGAACTTGTTGTGAAAGTGATTATGTCAAAGGATGATGCTACTTAAATATAAGTATTAATGCCAGAGAGCAGTTTACCATTCCCAAGCAATAAAAAGGTAAAATGTCATTTTCAATATATCCAAACAGCAACTATGTCCATGATTTACCACCTTAACGACTAAGGTACCTCAGCTAAAATCAATTTGAACATTAGGTAAAAGGATTGTAGCTAACATTTTTTCTCCTAATTATTATCTTCATTAAAAGAAACAAAATGTTACACTTACATTTTACACCTGAGAAAGCACATGTCTATGGGGGGAAATATTTTTTTACCAATCGATAAAAATCCTACAAACAGCAATATACATTTGTATCAAATGGTAGTCAACAACGGGAAAGATGGAACCTGAGTTTAAGCATCAAGGGTGACAATTGACAACTTTTCTGACGATATTTGCTAAAGCAAATACCTAATTTTATATAATATGAATGCGATAGCAATGAAATGAAGCAATCATTGCACACATATTTGTCTAAACAGCAGTAGAGAAACAAGGTTTCCAAAGGTAAAAGCACATGTAGAATACCACATTTAGTGTCAACTTCCTATGGTCCTCCACTGCCATTGTTGAAACGAATGTTGAAGTGCAAAATATAAACATGCACACCATGAAGCAGCAAACTTTTACGGTTCCCAACTATACAGATATGACAATCTGATGAGTCGCATATCTTTCCTAGTAAACCAATGCTGATTAGGAACCGCCTAGAAATTTATGAGAAATGAACTATCTTAGATGAGCAATAATTGAAGCAATAAAATAATCATAGCAACAAAAACAAAATATCAGATATTAGGGTAATTTTCTACTGAGATATTATATCAAAGGCAATTGACTCAAATGGCTATCAAACATGACACATGCATGTAGAACTAATCTCGGGCTGTGTAGAACAACATAAAGCTCAAAACCAAAGAGATCAGGGTAATTATCATCTGACATGCTTTAGGATGTTATCATTTAGCTACACATAAATCATACTATGAGATTATGTAGTGTCCAATGGGATCATCGAATCAATTTACAAAGAAGATAAAAAAATCTATCCAAACAACACTATCAATTACATGAATCATAGAGCACTTGTATAGGGCCACCAAAATTGAAAGGGCAGAAAAACATGGGGAAAAGGTTCCCACCTTTTGCGTCCACTAGCATCAGTGTAATAAAAACTAAGAAAAGATTTCTACCTCATTTCGACTTCCCTATAATGCAATAATGTTTCATAGCTGATTCTGCCATTGCATCAAACATAACATAAGCATACTAATATTTAACATCCTTGGGTTGTATGTAACATCAAACAATTGAGAAAAAAACCTACGAAGGAAGACTTTGTTGAACTCTTTCTTTGCATGAAAGCCATGTCTACCTCTTTCTTTCGCTATACTGGATTGTTAGTTAGCACCTAATCCCAAGTCCTTTGTTAATCTTCATACACATAGTTCAAACCATAAAGGATAACCAAGAATTGATATTTTTTACTCATAGACCAGAAATCGGAATAGGATGTGATGTTGTTAATTCTAGGGTGCTAGCTACTCCTGCTTTTCCAACTGAAGCCAGTAAGATAATTCGACTCCCGAGTCCTCAAGCAGCTACAAACAATTAACACATTTATTGTACCTACAAGGATACAACAAAATCTAACCACGTGCAATCCATCAGCAAATGATCACAAGTAGTTTAAATTATGAGTGAGAGCGTTTAGACTTTGTGATCAATATTCAGATTCGATTACAAGCTGGAGCTATCCATTTCATTGCATTGCACAATACACGTGAAAGTTCCATGCTATAAACCTTACATATAAAATTAGACAAAATAACACAAACACATGTTCATAGTACTACCGCAACAAAATATAACACAAACACATGTTCATAGTACATGTATTTAGTGTTGCACTATTATTTTATCAAGATGAAATGTAAAGCTAGTGCCTAAAGCTTTTTATCCATCATACCGTTATAATAATAAGTTAATGACATTACAACACCTTATTATCAATCTAGTAGTCAATACAAATGTGCACATTAAATCTAAATAGAAAAATTAGGTGATTGAAGGCTTGGAACGTACTTCAGTTGAGAAGTAGATCAAAGTGACAAGGGACTTTGTTTCCAGGAGGTGGCTTACCACAGAGAGACATATACTGAATGCCCTCTATATATAGAGAAAGCAAATAAATAAAGATTGAAATCCAATCCACACAGCCAAGTTTGCATTGGGGGAGAATAAAATATGCAACAATTGACCAACCTAAGCGCACATACCTCAAAGATTATGCTTTGGTAGCTTTGGGAAGAGCCATAATCAGTGAGAAAATATGCTCAGGCATGTGTAGGCCTACCTGCCTATGGCCCTAGCCTGCGCTCCCCCTCCTAGATCGAGCATGCATGTAGAGGAGTAGACATGCTGGCTACTGGTCGGTTAGATTTCGTGGCCTCCCCATTGATTTTTGTGGCTTCCCAGTGGATTGGGAAGGAGCAAGAGGGGGGAGAGGGAGGGGAGAGCAGATGATAGAGGAAAGTAGGAGGATGGCTGAACGGCGCCTCCCAAATCCACCAGCCGCCGTTGCTCGGGCTCTTGCCGTCGTATCGCCCTCGCTCTTCCCGCTGCCCGTGCTCTCATCATTGAGTGCCGCCTCCAAGATCTAAGGGCTGCCGTCTACGAGCGCCCGTCTCTCGAATCCACTGGCCGCCACCGATCGCTGCCTTCCAAATCCATCAGCTGTGGTCATCAAGCACACCTCTCAGATCCACTGGCCACCATCGCCAAGCGCCCTTCTCCTGGATCTACCAACCGTTGTTGCTGAGTGTCTCGCCGCCTCACGGTTCCCACCTGTCTGGCCGCCGTCTTGAATTGGAATCGCTTCGTTGCACCGTTCGTGTAGCGAAAAATCTTAGTTCAAGGGGTGAAGAGAGATGGGGTGGCGACGGTGAGAATGCCCAGTGGCTAGCGAGGAGGGAGAAGGGAGATGGAGTGGTGGCAGTGGGGAGATGCCCAGTGGGCGGTGAGGAGGGAGGGTAGATAAGGTGACGTGTTAGTGGGGTACGATGATCTACGAGGGAGAGAGATAGCGTGGGAGGGAGATCTGGAGAAAATGAGAGAAGAGAATAACCGAAGGTGGAAGTGGAGAGGAGGGGCAGTTAGATAGCGTGAGAGAGAGGGAACGAGCATCATACACATGGTCAAGATTTCTGTGTTCAGATCGAACGGCTGAGAAGAAAGGAGAATACACCCACAACTACTAACTCACATTTTTAAGGAGTAGATATGTACCCAGTGAGTTTATGTAGGAAAAAAGGCACGCGGTGGACGATTAGCTGCACCCTGTAGTGTTTTTGTGGAAACCTGCAAGCTGTAGTGCTTAGTGAAACTATTCAGACAAGCTACCAGCAGAAATAAATTTACGGCATGGAAGTACGCCAACGTAGAGTCCGGTATCGATTTGAACGTAAATAAATGATGCAACTCCGCATCCAAGTGGTTGCCACTTAGGAGTAACAGCTTACAGAAAGGTGCTTGCTTACAAGCAATGGCAAAATTTCAAGTGCAATCAAGCTAGAAAGAGAGATACAACATTGAACAAAATACGATCCGGTCTCTTAAAAGTCTTCATGGAGCAGCAGCGAAGTAGTAGACACGAGTCACGACAAAGTTAAGCCAAGAGGGGGCTGCACAAACTGTGACAACCAGAGAAGCTACAAAGGAATTACTCGGTTAAAAAGGGGAGATGTACTGTAAGCTGAGACATTAATATGCTTCAATAAGGAAGTAGCTGGCACATCAAAAGAAAATATCTCAACACTGAACTGAATAAATTCCTTAAGATGATATAGAAACCTTCGTGCGTGCGAGCAGGCAGCCATGGATCGGGTGCAACTCATGGACTAGTGGCCACTACTTAATACAACGCCGTCGACCCTGAAATTAAATCGAGCAGATATTTACTTTCGCCTGAAGGATCAACCCTCTCCACTTTAGCCAAGGTGATCTTCACCCTTCGCTCATCGCCATATGTTTCTTCTTTGACTTTCAGCCTGAGGAGATAATCCTGAAACAAACAGTGGAGCATGATCTCTGCAAAACGAGGATCCCCGCTCTCTCTGTGAGTGTAGAGCTCTCGCGCAGAGCAACCGAGTAACTCCTGCCCGGACTCTTGAAATGCTGTCACCCAAGTTGTTCCCGAGTGATCTTGAATCTGTAACTGCAGTAGATACCTGTAGTCGCACTCTGGAAACTCTCTATCGCATTTCTCGCAGCACCAATTGCCAGAGCTCGCCTTCGTCACCTTCTTATTGCATTGCCTGTCGCCAATCATGTTAGGGCAAGCTGTGTAGCAGAAGTTGTCGTTCTTGAAGAATATAACGGTCGCTTTCACCGTAACCCAATCAGGTTTGTCCCCCATTCCAAGGCCTTCGTCCTTAATTTGTGCTATTGTCTTTCGGATCTCGTTTCTTGATGCTGCAGGAGTGACCTCCCTGGATATGGACTGAGTAGAAGCATCTCTTCCTCCAGCATCAAACCATTGCCTGAGACTGTGAGCTTCAGCAAGATCAGGGTTTATGAAGAGCTGAGAGGAAGAAATTGTGCCAACAGACTTGCCACTGAAATCATTCACTTTCCCTGCTTTGACAGCCAGCACAGGAAAGATCCCGCACTCAACCATTTCTTGCAGCTGCGAGCATTCTCTATTGCAAAATTCACCCCACATAGTTACCTCAACACTTCGACCAGACATATCCTTCAGGTTAATAATTCTTTTCTGAGTTTCCATGCCATTTTTCCTCTGTATTGTGGTGCAAGGGTTCACAGATATAACAACACCTATGACATCAAGGATAGCATTGTTCTCTGTATCCTCAATTTCATTGATTGGTCTGAAGTTAAACCGCTGGGAGGGAATGGAGCTGTTCTCATCAGGACAAAGATCCACGGTTGATCCAGCGTCCAATAAAATCTCCCACTCATTGTTAAGATGATTATAGTTCTTCTGTGCAGGTTTCAAGCTTCCTCTTGACACCACATAGACCTTACCAACTTCCACAACTTCATAGAAGCGATCAACAAGAGCGTTGAAACATGCCACCCGTATCTCACCCCCATCAGAATCAAGCAGGTCAAAGGAGAACACTTTGCCATCACCTTTTGCGTTGTGGTACCGGCGGATGTCTCCTTTGGCAGTAACTCTAGCCTTGATAGCCCAGCGGCCTTGATAAGGATTTAAAGCAGATATGGGGATTATTCTAGCAGGGGCTTCGTTTTTCACAATTGCCCCATGGTTTTTGTAACTTGGTGCAGGGCGATAGGATGGTTGCACTGTTGGTTGGAAGACCGGAACGTTGTCTGTGGGTCTGGTGGCTGAGTTCAAAGAGTTCCCTGCCATCGAAAGTTGGAAGACCGGAGCATTGTCACTGGGCCTTGTGGGATTTGGGTTTCCTGCCATCAAACCATATTGAGGTGCTCCATTAAATTGCTCCACTCTCGTCGGATTTGGGTTAGAAAATCCAGTTTCTGAAGGCATTACTGGATTCCCAATGATCTCACAATCCGAAACAAGAACTCCCATGTTCAGAATGACGATGATCCTACATATATTGCAACCAGTCAGCTTAACAGTAAGAAATAATACCTAATTTTGCTCTTAGAAAGTATCCTAGTTATCGCTACTTCACCAGCAAATCAGTTGTATATGAGTGTAAGTTTGTATGAAGTATGAATGTATTGCAATGGCCTAAGAGGCAATATATAGGAATACATGGATTCAAACCCTAAAATAGGAGAAGACACTAATAATCTTAACACCCCCTCAAATGTAAAGCGTATGCAATAGCATTACATTTGAAAATAGTTGGTACCAAAATAGGGAAAATCCAAAATATGTGTCTTAAAGATGTCGTCGTAAAATTACTGTAGCAGTCGTGTGCACTGTAGCAGTCATAAGAGTACTATAGCAGCGAGCAGTCGTAGAAGGACTCGGAGTCGTAGACGTGGTCAACAAGCCTTGGTCGAAGTTGGGCGTCCGAATAATGGCCGAGTCTTTCGGGTAGTGCACGATGTGTGCGAGTGGTGGAGCCAGGTGCACGGTGTGCGCAAGTGATGGCCAGTGAAACCGGATCACAGGGTGTCTATTTATATCCTTGTAATCAGTCTGTTAAATATAGCGAGGTGGAT
The DNA here is from genome assembly GCA_036346245.1 of Bonia amplexicaulis. Lineage (NCBI taxonomy): Eukaryota > Viridiplantae > Streptophyta > Magnoliopsida > Poales > Poaceae > Bonia > Bonia amplexicaulis. Next base: position 28,395,121 of record CM070739.1, read on the forward strand.
AATAGAGAAAAAGTGGAAAAATGACGCAAGTCAAGTTCGCGTCAGAAAATTACTCTACTGTTCATCATCTTCCCCGTGTAGTGTGCGTCCACGGACGAATCGAGTGTGTAATTCCTAGGTTGAGTTCCAACAATTTAACCCACCAGAAACAGCGAGCACCAGCTGCACAGCAAGATCTACCAAACCACATACCACACTACTTTGGGATCAGTAGGACAAAAAAATTCAACCAACTAACATTTTTTTATACGATCAACTAACTGTTGGAAAGCACCAATCTGGATCAAAATTCACAACACAACCTAATCGTTCCAAATTATTACCCAGACCTCTTCTGATCATATAAAGCGGTTACAGAATACAATTCAATCAGCACCAATTCGAATGATATCACAAACAGGTCAATGGAACTAAATATTTGATGCATCACTAGTTCACTACTACTGCTCTCTAAAAAACTAGTCCAGTACTAGTACCTACGAAAGCATAGACATGAGTATCAGCACAAACAATTTCCCAAACTAATGACAAGTACCAATCTAAAGCGCAAATTAGACGATACTGACTGGCGCAAAAATCGCATCCCAACGCAAACTGCGACACGCATGCGAACACCCGCGCAGGAACTAACCCTTACCGAAACCGACCAAATTGTACGCAATCAAGCATCGATCTAAGCGGGGTAGGGGAGGCGGAGGCGGAAGCAAACCTTCTGGCCCCGACGTCGTTGATGACGTACTCGAGGAGCTGCACGATGGCGCCGCGGCGGAGGAGGCCGGAGCGCGCTAGGTCGCTGAGCTGCGCGGCGAACAGCGCGGATGAGGTGGCGGCGCCGTCGGAGACCACGGCGCGGAACCTCTCGCTCCGGGACGCGCCGGCGCCGTTGACGTTGACGCCGCGCAGATCGACGATCTGGACGACCGGCTTGAGGTTGGTATCCCCCGCCAGCGCCGCCCCCACGCCGTTCGGCGTCAGCCTCGCCTGCGCCGCCATCGCCGCGGGAGTCGTGGTATCCCTAGACGACCGCCGCCTCCTCCTCCCCGCTTCGATTCAATCCGGAGGCGCGGATTAGCGGTAAACCTCGCCTCGGATTAATGGAAGGAAGGAAGGTTGGAGAACGAAATGGTACGGATTTAAACTTGGGATGTTTAATAAATGGCGACGAAGCGGCCAGAGGCGGTTTGGTCGATGGCGTCGAGGCTTCTTCCAGAGGAAGACAACGACAAGCTTCAGAACAACCGACCGTTGGATCAGTGTCGGAGGCGCGCATCGGACGGCTGCAAGCGCCCCCGCGTCGCTGGAGCGCAGGGCGCGTGTGCACATGGGCCCCGCTGGCCTGGCCCGTGGACGGAGGCAGCCCACCGGGAATTGCCGCCGCACGCCGAGGCGCCTTCCTGACGGCGCCGCTCGTGCGCCGCGCGACCGTGGGATCTCCACGAGCCGCGCGGCTTGGCTCGGGAAGAGTTGGGCGTGTTCGTCTGGCGTATCGGCGGTGCCGGTGGCCACGGCTTACTGCCGCGCGTGCGCACGTACCTGTAGCTTGGCGAGTCGTGACGGCAAGCGGCGGTAGTAGCCGCCTTGCGACGGCGGAACGGGCTGCCGATTGCTAGATGTCGCCTTTCTGCACAGACCAAAGCACTGACCTGAATACCGCGAGTGATCCACTGCATCCATGATCAATCAGATAAATAGCCGTGGGGTGCAGGCATCCTTGAACTTGGAATCTGGTGGTGATGGGAGTAAATCACGCCCGTCAATTTTCCCTCTTCTTTCTTTCTCTCTCCTCCCATTCCGAGATTTCAACCCATGCTTGGAAGCTGAAGCTAGACAAGGAGTACGCCGGCAGCGAGTACCCTACTGCTTAAAAGAATGAATTAGTGGTTGATCTATTCTCTCTCCTCTCTTCTTAATCATTTGATTTGATCTGAACCATTCATCTCTCATCCTCTCTCTCAGGATACAACCGCCTACCCCCTCCATTTTTCCCATCTCCTCGCGCATTCTGACCACCCTTCTCTCTCTGTATCTTGCTCTCCAATGTTTGATATGTGAGGTTGACCAGTAGTAAGTTTTGTCTCATTATTTTTATGACTCTATTACAACGCACGGATCTTTAACTAGTATCAAGGAAAAAGCTAAGAGAATCCCTACATCTGGGACAGAAACCATACGGTTATAAAACACGAGGGACTCCTCACGATCATGGTGTAGCATCCGCTGAACAATTTCAGCGCATTATTTGGGTGAGAAGGTGTTGGGGTGCAGATAAAACTAGCAAGAACCTTTACTGTCATCCTTTCGTCAACATATGTGAGAGAGCTTTAGTGACTGACTAAAAGTACAACTGCAGCGCTTTACAGTAGGCATGCCAGCAATTTCCCACAGCCTTCTCGGCCCATTCTAATTCTTTCCTGCAAGTCCAACCTTTTAACCCCACGCCGTGGATAAAGCATAATTTACCACAAGCTTCCCATCAATTCCAAAGTTCTGCAGTGTTAATACACGAAGATGGTTAGCCTTCTTCCTTATTTATGTCACGTGAAGTAACTGAAAACTGAAGATCAATGCTAACATTACATGATGCTTGCTAATTGAAGAATCCATGCAAAATTATGAAACCACTTATTTCTGCAACAGATTGTCTAACTGGCAGGCATGAATATGCTTAGTGCTACAGATTTTGTAAGCTTGCTAACTGATGTTGTAACAAAATGACAATTGGAGGTATAAATTTAAGGTTGGGTGATTCAAGAAAACATAGTTACAAGTAGATACTATAACTTCAAATCTTACATTATACAAGTCAATTACCAGCTCGTCCGGGTTTGGTGAAAATGCACTGTTGATATAGACAAACTGTGGGCAACATAGAGAATTGTCAGTAAAAACCAGTGTGTAATAGATTAAATTCCCATCTAACTCACAATTATATCCCTACCAGTGTATCCTGATGAAGTTGCCGACGAAGAAATTCAATGACCTTCAAAAATTTATCTCGTCCTGAAATCTAGTAGGAGATACACCAGCAACATGTTAATGAAGTTCATGCTGTGCAACACAATGCAAGCACTGAATAATCCAATTTCAAGGAGAAACTGCAAGTTTGCAACTGTAACAGATGATTACGGATTTCAATAAAGTCAGTTAATCGAATTACTCATTATAAGGTTTTTGGCGCAACATGAACTGCAAATTGTGCCTGTACTCTGTGGGACTATTATAATTGAGACTAGATTAGGTTTAAAAAAATAAATGATATCACTAGCAAGCATACAATGTTCATAAAGCAACTGGCTTGACAAGAACTTTAAGAGCTCCTATGCAGTGGGAAAACATATGGGTTTAGTTGTGTTCTGTCCTCTTCAATCTTAACAAAGGTTTAGATTTAGAATATAGCTAGACTAGGGGCTGTTGGGAATAAGCTAAGCCCTAATTTCCTGTGAAAGTTGCTCTCTATAGCTGGCTACAACCAAGACACGTTACTGCAAGGTTTTCCAACTTATGACATAAAGAGTTTCCCACATACTTCGACACAGCATAAAAACCTGATAGATACAAAAATTCCTGCTCTTAAGTCGCCACAAACAGACAAACTGTTACAAGCAACCATCAAGGCTGCCTTTAGCATTGAGAATTCAGTACGAGTTCCTTTTCTTCCTTGTATGTAAATCCCATCCAGCTTCTTATCAAGATGAGCCTAGACAACCTTAACTTCGCTCTTGATAAATTAGAACAACGCCAAGGTCCTGGTTTGACTCGCGCATTCACGGATTCACCGTCAGCACAAGCGCCTCCAAGCCAAGCCAAGCCAATTATCTAACAAATATCAGACTACTAGAAAAGTTCCCCAATTGAGTTCTGAATCAGCGGTCTAAATGTACCAGACTAGATTGAAGATCTGAGTACAAGGGGGGACCTTAAATTCGCTAAGCTGAATCGATTTACATGTAGAGACAAGAAAAAAAGAGGGTCGAGAAATCGAAAATCGCACCTTGAATTTGGCTTGCTTCAGTATCGGCGCATCGCCGGTCGAGCGCAGGTGCACCACAACTGCAAATTCCGCAGCAACTGAGAACTTAAGAAGAGCAGGAGAAAGAAGGGAGAAAATCAATAGCAAGGCAGAAAACGATAGCATCTGTCGGCGAGTGTCGCAAACCTTTCTGATCAGCCTCAGCGGCCATCGGGGCTAGGAAGACGGAGGAAGATTTCAGCAAGGTGCCTCGGACTTGGGCGATGCAATCCTGAAATCGCAAGAAACCGATATATATAATAGCTGAACTGATGCGTGCAATTGCGAAGCAAAACTGCAAGGTTTACTCGGCTCTTGGCCCATCAGAAGTCTACCAGTAAGTACTCTGTTTGGAGTTATGGGCCGAAGGCCTACCCAGGTCAGGTTGGGACTCGGCAGCCGGAGGCCTAGGCCCTATTCTTTTAGACTGTGATACATAGTTGATGATTTTTCTATATTTTTTATAATGGTGATGATGATGAAAACGTCGACGTGGATAACATATATAATTTTAGGATTAAGAAACTATTTAGAGAATTCACTTTAAAAAACTATTTAGAAGAAACCATCTCATTTTTTTAAGGCCGAAACCGAAAACTATAAAAAAAAACCATTGCCTGAGGCGACACGGCCTATGATGCTGTCGCGTGCTTGTTATGGAAGGTGCGCAGTGGGTTCAAGGTTCTGGGCGGCGGCAATATTCACGGCCAATTGCACGGATAATTTGCTGGTAATATATTTTCATTGACGGAAAAAGAAGACAACCCTCTACCTGAAACTTGGCTCGAGAAGCGGCGAAAATACCTGAATAGGGCAATATTAGGATAAACCAAGCCATTGCCCTAATATTCGTTTGGTCCACGGCTACCTATACACCGTGCTACGGTGCTATAGTACTAGCATTGGTTGGATGCTATTGGAGTCTTTCGGCAAATTGGAGGGCGGCACCACCGGACGGAGCTGACACTCCGCTGGTACAGCTGATCATTACCTGATCGAGCGGCTGAGCCACTGAACTGATGATGCTCCTGCATACAGACCCGATGCTGTTGGATTGAGACGTTGTTAGAACACCTGACGCGAGAAATGCTGTCGCGAGCTGTGACATTTCTGAACACAAGACCAGGCTATACATCCCTGCATCGGATCCCTTGAGACCAAACTAACCTAAAAAAACAGGGCTAGACCCGTTTTATTTCAGTTTTAGCTTTTAACTTATAGTTTATTATTTCTTAATTTTGTTTTTTTTCTTTTTTTCCCTGTATTCGTTTACATTGTCCGTAATGGGGCTAATATTTTTTTCATTTTTTAATTTTTTTTAGAATTTAATTAAGCTAAAAAGCTATCAGTAGTTACAGTGCAAAATAAACTATAAGCCAGCTTATTTCAGTCGAACTGAGCGAGGCCTAAACTAACGCGGTGACGCATCAAGAATCTACACCGACCTCCTACTCCGATTTTTTAAGCAATCGCATGAGTTCCTACGCCTGTGACCATGTTGCAGGGTCAGATGTAGGGGTGTTAATGGGTTGGGTTCAAATAGGTTAAATGGGTTGGGTCCTTAATTAGGTTGACTTTGTTTGGGTGAAAATGGGTTGAAAGAATAAATAGATTGGGTTGCCACATAGAAAGAGTTGGGTAGGGTTGGGATGGGATGGATTTTAAAATTTAGGGTTGAGAATGGGTTCAACGCGAGTGTTGCAATATGGCTCACACATGGGTTGGTTCCACCCATAAGGTCCATCTGGGCATCTAGACCTAATAATTTGCACAAAGTAGCGTCTCTATATTCGAAATCATCTCTGGTAAATTTCAAGAAATTTCATGAAACTTTTATGATGTAAACGCGAGTTATAAATTTTAAATACCGAACTTTTTCAAAAGTTTTTTATAAAAGTCTGTTGATCCCACCTATGTGTCTGGGCCAAACAATTTACACAAAGTAGTGTCTCTATATCCTAAATCATCCATAGTAAAATCTAGGTAATTTTGTGAAACTTTTATCCATAGTAAAAGGTTGTGCTCATTTGAGTTTCAGCTTTTAGTTTCTAACTTCTTAATTCGTCTTTTTTTGATTTTTTTAGTTTTTTGGAGGCTTTATTGCCTTTCTTTTTCTTATTTATTTATATTGTTCGTGATGACGTAACTTTTTCTTTTTAAATTTAATTACGTTAAAAACGCTAACAGTAGTTGCAGTGTGAAAAAAATCTTAAACAGTACTGTTAATAAGCAAAAAGCTTAAACTTTAAGCTCAAATGGGCACCTCTAAAGTCCCATGTCCTCTAACCAAACAAGTGACTTTACAGCATCAATCTCCTAGATTCCCTCCAACTAAACAAGCTGCTAGCGTTGCTCCAGAGGAATGCCTTACACACGAGTTGTAACCCTGCTGATCACTGGACCTGCCAGATACAAATCAGATAAAATTTGGAACTTTATTTGGTTTAGGTCCCAGACCGAATTTATAATGTATGAGCTCGCAGATAAAAATGGAGTAACTTTCTTGGGTGGGATTGTTAGCAGCAACGGCTTCCGGTTCTCTTTCTGTTAAGATATTTACTGTGCCTTTGTACGTGTATAAATACAACAATCAATACAAGCTTGTGTGTGTTGTGCTGCTACTTTCTTCTTCCCACTTCCACATGGTATCAGACACCGAGTCTTCAATTCCTCGGCCTCTCTTCCGCTCCAACTCTTTCCCTACACCCACGAAGGCCATGGCTGGGACTTCTGCCTCCCTTTCCTCCACCACCAGCGCTCATGCTCCACCTTCCCTAACTGCGGCCATTCACTCCACCAATCTCCAGCTTGTCAACATACGGCAACATGTGCCCATTATTCTCGATCTGCAGGACTCCAATTACGCTCAATGGAGTACTCTCTTCTACGTCGCCTTCGGCAAATTCGGTGTTGCTCATCACGTCGACGGCTCCGACGACCACCACGACGATCCAACCTGGGTCCAGGACGATTTCACCATCGTCTCGTGGCTCTACACCACGGTGAGCGGGGAGATTCTCAACATCATTCTCAAACCGAATGACACCGCATATGCCGTGTGGACTGCCATTGCCGGCCTCTTCCTCGACAACAAACTCACATGCGCAGTCTACATTGACGCCGAGTTCCGCAGCCTGCAACAAGGGGACATGTCGATCACTGCCTACTGCGCGCGACTCAAGACCCTCGCCGACAACCTCAGCGACGTGGGCCAACCGGTTTCCGATCAAACTCAGGTATTGAACATGCTGCGGGGGCTCAATGCGAAGCACCGCCATGTCATTCCCGTCCTGACAATGCAGGAGCCTCTTCCCTCCTTCAACCGTGTCCGCTCCTTCCTTCTTCTTGAAGAACGTCATGAGCTGCAGTCGACGCCCTCCTCCACTGACACGGCGCTGCACGTCTCGGCCCCCCCGCCGAACTCCACCGGCGGCAGATCTATCTCCACATCAGGATCACGGTACAAGTACAAACACAAGAAGGGCAAGGGCACCGATCGCGGCTCATCCAACTTTGCCGGCCGTCAGAGCGCCCCTTCACAGTACCCCTGGACTGGCATGGTACACGCATGGCCCATGCCGTGGCGCCCCCACGTGCCAGGTGCCGGTGTCCTTGGACCGCGTCCCACTCTTCCTCAACAACCTGCCGCCTTCGCCGGGGCTAGTATGATCGGCGCACCGGCACCTCCACCTGCGCAACCCGCCTGGGACCAGACCCAACTCATCGCCGCCCTCAACAACATGTCCGTTCAGCAGCACGCTCCAAGCGCCGGTGAATGGTACCTCGACACAGGCGCCACCTCCCACATGTCCTCAACCCCTGGTAATCTCTCTTCCATTCAGCTACCTGCTTCCTCTTCCACCATTGTTGTTGGCGATGGATCTACATTGCCGGTCACGCACACTGGGAATCTCTCCATTCCTACACTCTCTAAACCCCTGCACCTCTCAATGTTCTAGTTTCTCCCAAACTCATTAAGAATCTCATCTCTGTGCGTGCTCTCACTCGTGACAACCTCATTACTGTTGAATTTGACAATCTTGGCTTCTCTATAAAGGATCGTCGAACCAAGAGGGTGATTCTCCGCTGTGATTCCTCAGGTGACCTCTACCCCGTCGGCAAGCCTCACGATGCGCCATCCCCCTCTACAAGCCTTCATGCATCATCCGTTTCCGCCAAGCTCTGGCATGCCCGTCTTGGCCACCCGGGACGCTCTACACTCTCACGGACTCTGCGCCAGCTCTCCCCGTCATGCATTAACGCGCCTCTGAAGAACTGTCATGCTTGTCGATTGGGCAAAAACATTCGTTTACCTTTTTCTCGTTCTTATTCAATCTCTTATGTTCCGTTTCAGCTCGTGCATTGTGATGTATGGACGTCCCCCATTTCTAGTTTCTCTGGTTTCAAATATTATCTGGTTCTCCTTGATGATTTCAGTCACTTTGCCTGGACTTTTCCCCTTAAACACAAATCGGATGTTCTTGCAACAATCCAACACTTTCATCGTTTCGTTCACACCCAGTTCAACCTACCGATCCTCACCATACAAGCAGACAACGGACGCGAATTTGATAACACTGCCTCCCGATCCTTCTTCTCCCAACATGGCATTGTGCTACGATTGTCATGCCCTTACACATCTCCACAAAACGGTCGGGCTGAGCGCATTCTTCGCACCATCAACGAATCAATACGCACGCTTCTCTTCCATGCACACATGCCACCTTCCTTCTGGGCAGAAGCTCTTGCTACGGCCACCTTTCTCCTTAACAGACGACCGTATCGACCTCACCATCTCACTACACCCTTTAAACTTCTGTACGGTGTTCCTCCGGACTACACGGCTCTACGGTGCTCTCACTTCCACAGGGATAACCACCACCAGACATGCTGTCGATCTCCTTGCTTTTTTTTTCACAGCCGTGTCCCGTAAACACGTGCCAGCCCATACCATTGAACCTCCGAAAAAAAAATATGTACCACTAGTATTCACTACACTACGTGCCACAAGATCAGATACTATCACATGCAAAGTTTACACAAATGGTCTGGTCACGGCGAAGGAGGGAGGACGGTGTCAGTAGAATAATGCCCTCGCCTCACCTCAGGGCTGCTACGTACAACGTACAGTACGACATTTTATCCCTAACGCATGCATTGCAGACGACAACCAGACCAAGCTCAGGTCTCACGTGCGAATCACCAGATCGATGCTGCGTGCCTGCATGCGCTGGACCGGTCTTTAAGCTGAACGGATGCCGGCCTCTCCGCGTGCGTTTCGTTTTGCTGACGAGACGGTGGCTTCAGCCACGGAGCCGTGTACTTTCTACACTGCGCTCGTCGCGTGCGGCGTGCAGATTGGCGTCATGTGAGGGGCCGTGTCGTGCGCGCATTGGCTCTCAGGTTTTGGTTAATCCGCCGGAAGCACAAATACCATTAGGTCTCGGTCCCGCCCATTTCAGCTTAGATTTCTGATTTATTTTTTACTATTTATAAATTTTGTTTTTATGGTTTTTAAGTTTTGTTTGAGCTTTTTTACTGATTTTTTTCGTATTTGTTTACGTTATCCGTGATGGGTTAACCTATTTTTTTATTTTTTTAAAAAATTTAGTTACGTCAAATAAGACGTCATTAGACATCAGCTACCGTGTAATTTTAGTCAGGCACAATATAATTTCAGCTATAAACTACCTTATTTTAGCCCAATGGCGTGGCATATAATTGTAGCCTACTACTGTACTAACCAGTTACCTTCGGAGTACGCACTGAAAACAACTTTTAAACTCCTCGAGTTGTACTGCTACAAGAATACGTCTTGATCGATGAACCAAAGGTTGTACCATTGGATATTATCGGTTCTTTTGAGCTGCGATGCATAGTTTTTATCTGCGTTTCTAAAGATTCCGTTTAAGAAGGAATCTCAATTATTTTAAATTTTGGAAAACCCAAGAGGCCAAAGAACACGGCCGTAATTTCTAGAATTTCTCATGTAACACCTAGCTGAAGGCCAGGCTAGACTTGTCGCGGACAGGCGAGCTACTACTACTAGCTTAGGGCTGGGCTCTGGACGCGGCTGGCCCACGCGTCAGAGACACGGATACCTTTACTTCCGCCCATGACTCGCAAGACTGTCACGGTGCTCGGGCAGACGGCGTCTCGCGGCAGACAGCACGAGCAGGCTTTAGGTCTGTTCTTTTTGGCTGCGGTTTATGGCTTTTGGTTGAAATTTTTAAATTTTAGCTGTTTACGATACATATTATGGAGAGATCGATACTCATTTGCGATTTTGGCTGGTACAGATATTAAGCTTTTAACGTGTACTACGTTTAACTTGTAGATCCCATCTTGAGAAAATACTCCGTTTAAAAATTAGGTACTGTAGCGGCTGTCAAAAACCGACTAACTTGTGGTCTGGAGAACAGGCCCTTTGAAGGCTGCCTCTACTAGTCGTAGGCTGCCAGCTACTGTAGTATGCATGCATGCATGCAGTTGGGAGGGGGCAGCATCAGCGCTGGTCCATCAGTCAGCAGCAGTATGAGCCTACGACCATTCAATCGCATGGACCCAACATCTGGCATCCAGACCGGCCGGGGTGCCGCAGCAATTGCACCGCGTTCGGCATTGAATTCACGGGAAGACCTAGGCCAGTCTGCCTGTTCATACCGCCTATTGCTGATTGCATTAACTGCGGTGGATATTATATAGTGTCCGTAACCTTTGTCTTATTAGAGATAGGGGAGAGAAAAAGAAAAACCGTTTTAAAAATTTAGATATTTATATTAGTTTTTCTAAACAGAAACTAAAACTAAAAGTCAATATAATTGAACTCTTTAGTAGAAGAAGAAGTCAATATAAAGGACCCTTAGTAGTCCTCTGCAAGCACATTGCAACTCTGCATCCAGCTGCTGCTCGCACTGGGCTAATGGAAACGGCTTAATAGTGTTTCTCCAAAAAAAAACCCTCTGTTGTTACGCTTCTAGGACTAACCATCCTTTAAAGGATATTGTTAAAAGATTCTTGATTCCTAATGAAATTGATATAGTAGTAGCTTGAGGAAAGCCCCCTAATGAAATCCATGTGGTAGTAGCTCGATGAAAGCCCAGTCTTTATTTGATCCGGTATATGGGATGTGTACCCCATTAGTTCCGTCTATCTCATTATGAAAGACTAGATTCGCCCGTTCCCATATACATAAGTGAAAGTGTCTATACAACATTCGATTATTATTCAAGACAAAATTAGTCAGATTTTATGACGTTGGATGGTGATCCAATGCTCCAGATCTTTTTTTGGACGAAGTGCTTATATAAGATTTTTTTTGAGATGATGCTTATATGAGTGAATCCGTTGGATAGAGATTCAATGCCTCTAAATCATCTAACTATTTTTATCTTGAAAAATAATCGAATGTTCTATAGCACTTCTCTACATAAGTACCATTTTTCCGTGAGCCAAGACCCTGAGAAGCTCGCGGTTTGGATTCTGCAGTGAAAACTCTGAACTGTAGCGAGTTACATCCTAAACGGCAGTGCTGCTCTTAACCGAGCAAATTAAGACCAAAAGGTCATCAAGCATTGTGTTACTCAGGCGCAGGGTGATATAACTACGTAGGAGTATTGTGTTGTCCTAAATATGTACTGTAAGCTGCGAACCAGGTGGGCTACTGAGCTTTGAGCAGAATCCACCGATGTGACAAACCATCACAGGCAGAGGAATCGGAAAGAGAAAAGGGCATCCACAAAAAGCGAACACGCTCGGCTGCAAGTGGCTGATATTACAGGGGCTAACAGAAACTGAGGCGGGGCATCTATCCCTAAATGCTTCAGATGGCCTCGCCTCGACTAATTAACGTAGCCTTGAGCATCTGATGTCATTGCAAGGAAAGTGTAACACTCCGACGAAACATTACAAGGAGGAGAAGAAAAAACGGAAATGAAATGGTGATTAACTCGTAGGAGGTTTCGGCCTTTCAAGATCCTCAAACTGTGCATGCCTCGTGCAAAATGATTGAGCTCGGTGGCATGCAGCACGCCAAGAACCAATCGATTTGTTCCGTGATGTTGTAGTCTCGTAGCAATCGAACACCGACGCTAGTAACGTTGGGATCACTCATCTGCAGATCGTAGAAGAGAAACAGAACGGCGATGATCAGCGCAACACACCTTGCAGAAAAGAATCAATGGAGATCGACTAGTTTTGACGTACAAGAATCGAGTACTTTCATCAGTACAGATGTGCACGTACGTACCATTGTGGTAGCGGGAGGTGGTGGTGATGGGTAGTTCGTTGGCAGCCATCGGGATGGAGATGGAGAGCTGCGTCTCGCCCTCGAGCCCCATCCACGAGCCCTTGCTGCCCTTCTCGTGCGGCCACTCGTCGAAAAAGTGCCGGAGAGGCTTCTGGGCCACTCCCGCGGCGGCGTCGTGGCCCGCCGGCTTCTCCAGCCTCAGGTCGGCCCCCAGCACGAAGCAGTGCTGCTGCTGCTGCTGCCGTCTCTCTTTCTCCTCGTCCTCTTCTTTGGAGAGATCAATGGCGTACGCCGACGCCGTGCTGTTGCCGTAGCCGCCGCCGGGGAAGAGCGACGTGGCCCTCTGCTTGGGCTCCATGCCGAGCTGCTTGAACTGCCACTGGCCGTGACCGGCGTGGTGGTCCCTCTCGGTGACGTCGGAGAAGAAGGCGTGCTCGCCATGCACCTCCTTGGCGCTGTGCCCGTAGGCGTAGTCCTTGCGGTCCATGGAGTAGTAGGACGACGGCGGGTGCGGGTGGGTGGTGTCGAGGTGGTAGTGGAAGGGGCTCACCTGCGCGTGGTAGGCGCCGGCGCCGGGTGGGCGGGCGGAGGCTGCGTAGGGGCCGCCGTACAGTGTGTGGTACGGCGTCGCGTCGTGCGCGGCGGCGGCGGGGGGGTGGTAGGAGGGTGTGAGGGAGGCTGTGGTGGTTGCGGCGTTGACGGCGGAGGCGTTGGAGGAGGAGGATGAAGGCGGCGGCGTGGCCAAGGACATTTCCACAGGCTTTCTTGAACGGTTCTTGCCGCGGTGCATGTGCTTCTCGCAGTACTTGGAGTCCGGGTAGGCCTCCTTGGAGCAGCGCCACTTCTTGCCGTCCGTCCGCCGGCACCTGCCCGGCTCCGGGTCCTCCGCCTTCCTCCCGAACCCCATCCCGAAGCACCCCCACCCCACTGCACGTACGCATGCGAAACACCGTGAGCTAGCATCAATAGTACGTACGTGAATGGTGGAAACAAGCAAGTACAAACGACGAGAAATAGCAGTGTGTACGTACGTGAGGGCTGAGGCGGGAAGGCGAGGGAGGGGGAGGTGGCGAGGGCGGAGTCGAGGAGGAAGCTGCGGCGGAGCGGGAGGATGAGGTCGGATGGGATGGGCGTGCCGGAGGCCATGTACTTGTAGATGAGCGCCTGGTGCTCCAGCTCCTGCCACTGCGACGCCGTGAACGCGTACCGCCCCGTGCTTCCCCCGCCGCCGCCCACGCGACCGCTCATCATCATCATCTCCGCGCACCACCCTACGTTCCGCCCGCCCGCGGCCCCTATGCAGGAACCAACCTACTCTCCGCGCGGACGGCTCGGAGTGGCACAAAACGCGGCGATCACAGCGTGGTGCGCTGCGGTTTCTAGCTGCTGTGGCGGTGAGGACGGTGGAGTGGAGTGCACACTGAGCTTCAGGGGCAGGAGTTTTGTAACGGGTGTGGAAGGTTGTCCAATCGAATTTATATTTCAGCCTATAGGTTTAAATGCACTGAATATAACTAATATGGAGCGATAGATTTATAAGTGTTATTGAGTCTTTTCTCTCTAAAAGACTAGTCTAATAGGTGTGATGTTCCTCACATTTATAAGTTATGTCTTTTTTCTTTCTCATAACCAATATAGGACTATTCTCAACATTCTCTCACTCACGTATTGGTTGTGCACTTCTGCAACTATGAGATCCAAAGAAATGTTAGGCACCTGGTCTTTGATACCAATTGTTAGATCGAATCCTGGTCGTATGTCTAAGTTTAATCGAGTTTACTCTCTGAGCCACAAGTCTAAATAGACTGAACACAACTAAACCTATGAAGCAACAGACTTATAAGTGGTATCGAGACTTCTTCTCTAAAAGACTAGACCAATGCATCAGGTCTGCCTCACACTCCATAATTTAAGTACAGAGGATAGGTCATTCAGTCAAGATGCAGAGTGCGCAGTGCAGAATCTGCTGTGCGCCGCTGCAGGCCGCTGCCACTCGCTGCTCCCCTGCTGCCACTCATCCGTGGGCGGAACCGTGAAAGATCACACCGAAAAATCCCCCGCTCCCTTGCGTTTTATGGCCCGGCGAGAGGTGAGATGGGCGACCTATGCTGACGAAGCGAACAGCGGCAATCGCCAATCGGGTCGGTGTGGCGTATCGCTCGCTGATGGCCATAGATGCCATGTAAGCACTGGGCCGACCTCTCTGCTTGCTGGCTTTGCCGGTCTTTGAAGTCACTGGAAAGGACCCTTGCTCCATGGTTTTTTGCTGGAATTCCTATCCTGCGTGATATGTGGATCACATGTGTTGCTGCTATTATAAGAGTTGGAATGGATGAATAGCACAAAGGTTAGATCAGCATTGCACAGTCCGAGAGTTGGAATGGATGAATAGCACAAAGGTTAGATCAATGTTGCACAACCCGAGTTTTATGCGACAGTCAGTTTATCTAAAAGTTTAAACTGATGAGGAAAGATGAACATTTTATTTATACTTTAACACTCCTCCTATGTATAGGCTCCTACAGACCTAAGACGTCGAATAGAAATTGACTGTAATTATTATTTTTAACTGCGTCAATCGGGTTTTGACTCAAGACCTCTTGGCTGTGATGCTAGGGATGTAAATGGCTTAAATACGGACGGATAATGTCTCTACCATATTTGTTTTCATTTTTTTCTCAGATGCAGATACGAATACGGATACCTTCGATACGAATACAAATACGAATAATGTCGAATACAAATACAAACGAATACGGTAACGAATATTTATCAGAACATTAAAACCCCTTAAACTGTACATTCAAAATCAATAAAACACATATAAATAGTTTATCTTGTCAAAAATATTTATGAAATTTGAACAAGCATAAGTACATCTACAATGAATATATACTCGATAATCGATCAATATATAGCATAACTACTAATAACGTGCGGTTCATGGAATACACACGGTAGCAATTTGAACAAACACAAAAACATATTATAAGTACTAACACACTGATACACATGCACTAAAAAGCATTCATCATAGACCAATGCTGACACTTGAATACATCATAGCATCTAACGACAGAGTTTATCAAGAGATCTACTTAATTTTATTAAGTTGGTATTTTACGGAAGGCTCAGGTTCAATATTCGCGATAAAAAATTTTTATCGGGCACACACTCATTCCCTCTTCTCTTTTTCTTTTTTTTCCTACCTCGCTGAAGCCCCTTTGGCCACTTATTTTCTTTTTCACTTTTTTTTCTTTTCTTCTCTTCCTTATCTCTTCTTCCTTCCTCTTCTAGCTCTCCGGTTCTCCCCCTTCTTGCCTTACTCCACCGGCCATTTGCCTTGCTCTATCGAGCAAATCCCCCATGGTGCCTCTGGCCACTTGCACCATGGGCTCGCCCCAAGGTCGATGCGCCCCTCCTATTCCATCGACTCCCTTCCTATGGTCACCCTCGCCGCGCCTGCGCCTCTCCGACCACCCTGCGTGTTGCCCGGCCTCCAGTGCCACTTCCCGCGCTACCAACCCCCTATGGCGTCTCCCCGCTCCTGGGCCCCAATGAGCCGCTTGACTCCTCCAGCTGCTCCACCCCGGTGCCGCTTGCTCCCTTGGGCCCACTTCGCCTGGCTCTGGTTCTTCTCCCATTCGGCCATGGTTCAACTCAACTAGGCCTCACCGACATCGGTGCCCCTGCGTCACCTCCATGCCCTCGGCTGCCACCGCGGCTCGGCCCTCCATGGCTTCAGCCATGGTCACCTCAGTGTGCTATCGGCTCCTCGCGTCGTCGTGCCATGGGCTCGGTTTTGGTCCCTACTCATTTGTCCATGTTTTATCGAGAAGGTCCATATTCTTCCCCTTTACAGCTTTACCTCATGGCAGCAAGGCAGCGGTGCTGTGGCCACTGGAGGTCTTCCTACCAGGTGGGTGTGCAGTAAACGCTGTTCTAGAAGCACGCGCTCTATCGCAATGCAGGTGAAGAGGATGATGACAAGACGCGAAAGGCGACGGTGGATATGAGCGCCTTGTCCGCAGGCAGCGGCATGGTACTCGACAACGCCAACGACGTGAGTATTGATGCGTACGGCCTGAGCTACTATTTGGACTTGAGGCTTTGAGGACGACTGGCCCAGTGGGCACTACTAGCATAGGATGGTTGTGTGCTTAGTCATATCTAGTGGGTCGAATATCCGGACTCCATCATTCTCGGATAGTCTGAGTCTGTATTCGTATTCGATGGATAGAGCGCTACTGTATTCATATTCGATTTCGAGAAAAATCCATATTCGTTTCCGATCCTAGACTATCCGAGAAAAATCCGAGCCGAAACATTCCGTATTCGAAAATTGTGCAGATCAATCGAAAACTATCTGATCGGTTTGCATCCCTATGTGATACCATGTTATAAGGGTTGGAATGGATGAATAGCACAAATGTTAGATCAATATTGTACAGCCCAAAGATCAATATATATATTAAATTACAAGACACTCACAAGCATAAACCCTAGCACAATAGAAAAAGACGCAAATACCCTTAACAGCTGCTATTTCGTTAATTTGTTTTTCTGGACTATGGATATATTCTTTTAGATCTAATTCTAGATTTTGTTTTATCGCACGATATTATCGATAAATACCAAAGCTTTATGTTTATATCATTCAAACTAATTGTGTTGAAACAATATTGTATAGTGTGGCTTTGAGTTTCCACGACACTGTATTGCCTATGTAGCCCTTTTATTTACACTTTCAATGCAAACAAGTGTTCCATATATTGCATTAGACTATTGGAGTACAAAAACCTCCCATTTAGATATCGCTCGGTTGGGCTGAAATAAACTAGTTTATAACTAAAATTATACTGTAATTAACTGAAATTACATTATAACCGATGGTGGCTTATTTGGCGCAACTAAGTTTAAAAAAATAAAAAATAAAAAAATGGATTAGCCCATCACGAATAATTCAAACAAATACGGAAAAAAGAACCAGTAAAATAGCTAAAAACCAATAAACCAAAAAATAACAAAATTTAAAAATAGTGAAAATAAGTTAGAAATCAAAACTGCAAATCAAAATGAGCGGACTTGAGATCGTTTTTTCCAGCCTATTTTCAAGCGTGGTGGTAAGGGCATCTACAGTGTATAAAAACAGAGGGTCTTAAGCCACTTTAAGGTCGACCTTATACATTCTGAGGGTGACCTTAAGCGAATATATAAAAAAAAACCTTAAGACCAGTCCTCAAGTTAAAGACCTGGCCATAAGCATTAAAATATATTTTTTTCTTTATCTGACAAGTGGGACCATCTTAAGGCCTAGTGGGTTATATACATTACAGCATTGGTCTTAAGGTTTAGATAGGACTCACCTTAAGATCTTTTAGATTATATACACTATAGATGCCCTAACAGTGCAAGACAAACTAGTTACTACCTGCGTGAATGGTAGTTGGAGCAGGTAGCACTGGAGGGTCCTTTTTCTAGTTTAACGTGGCAATGCTGGGTGGTGGTGTCAGAGGTGCCCTGCCGGTGGATGCTGGCATGGTGCCACCAGGTGCAGTGCAGGAGAGACCCTACTTGAATAGTATTATTTTCATAATTGTTAATATTGGGTGGGCTTTTTTACTGATAGGTCATGATTTACAACTTAAATATTTAAATTCTATCTATTTAAGAAAGTTAGTATATATAGAAAAATAATCGTATATGATTTTAGCCGATATAACTGAAATCGATATATTTTTTACTATAATTTTTTGTTGACTTTGTTTAAAAATATATCGTTTAAAAATCAATTACTATAGATATCACAAATATAAACGGATTAAAAGTTGAAAATAACTCAGCCATATTATTAACTGCAACGGTGCAGGTTTCAGATGTCATTAGAGAGAGAGAGGAGAGGTAGACAGGCAGGCTCTGACACGCCACGTAGATAGCCTGCTACTCACCCCATCTTTCTCTCTCCTAAGCCTATTTTTTCTTCAAATTCGATCGAGACGCCCGTTTTTAGGAATTAGTCCCCTCCCCGAGTCCATCCGACCGTACAGTAACTAATTAGTACTTCATACAGTACTATGCTTAATTAGTACTAATTATAATTAAACTAATCACGGCTAATTTGTGGTGCTCTGCAGCATCCTACCGAGCCGTAGTTGCTCCGCAAGTGGACGTCTGCCGAGCCGTGGTTGTTCGGTAGGTGCTATCTAGATCTGGTGGTTTGATAAGATCTATTGAGCTGCGGTAGCGTGGTAGTCGATATGTGTCATATGTCATAGCTAACGAGTTTGAGGGGAAAATTCGATTTGCAAAAATAGATATCTGATAGTTAATTTTTTTTTAAAAAAAATGGCTACTGTGTTATTATGTGACGATCGTATAAAAAACAGGCTCCCATTTTACTGTATTCTGCTTGGAGAGAGCATACAGCATACTCAAATGGTTAAACTAATGTGCCATTAGCCAGGCAAGCATTCCGCTTTCTCTATCCAGATGCCAAGCTCACTTACCATGATACTAGTAGCAGTATCACGGGAAATGTCAAGAAAATGAACAGTATGTCAGTACTATTTGCTCATACTGCCCCATCGCATGCATCAGGTACTAATCAATACAAGTATTCCGCATTGCATCAAGTACTAACGCAAAAGCGAAGCACACTACTGAACTGAACAGCTCGTGGTAACAGTAATACTGAAAACATTAATCATCTTGCGAGGGAGGCAAGGCAACAGCAAGCTTCTCTTGCTTCAGTTTTGGTGGTAGTGTGGAGCGGGGTGGGGGACAGCACCCAGCTCTGACTCTGCAGCATGGTGCTGTGCTGTTCTGCCTTTTGTTGCTGCTGTCTCTGACCGCCAGCTTTACGGAAACTCATAAACAAAGGCCTGCAACTGCACTGCACTGCAACGCAATACACTGCACCTCTCTCTCCCTCTCTCTCTCTCTCTCTCTCTCTCTCTCTCTCTCTCTCTCTTGCTGCCGTGGTCTGTGCCACTGTGCACACATGTGGTGTCCGTTCAATTCAAAGGCAAAGCTGCCTGCCTGCCTGTGCAAAAGCAAATGGTAAAAGAAGACAGTGAGAAGATTACGTGCCTTTGCGTGCGTCTCACTGAGCAAGAAGCACAGCAGCCTGCAGAGGAGCACAGGCCAACCGAGTGCGAACGAGTGAAAGGAGACGTGAAGATGTCAAAAGATAAAGAGTCGGAGCGCAACTTGCCATTTTGCTTTTCGCCACTGTTCATTCATGCCACCTGCCATTTTGCTCCATGTGTTATCACTGTATCCATTCGCCTTACGTGTAGCGCAGCATATTTTCTTTTTCTTTCTTTCTTTGGATTGGCAAGTTATCCAGCGAGAAGCTGGTGGCCTCTTGCAGCATGCATTTACCTGCAGACATGTTTCGTTGGGGGCTTCAGAGAATGAGGAGCCTCCACTGTCATCTGTTGGATCATGTCATGCCACCAATATATTCTCCTATTTTGAAACAATTCTTGCATGTTTTGCGTCTGCTACTATATCGGTATCTGATAAAAAGGAAAGGGGTAAAGAAACAAAGTGCGCTGGGGCAGGAGGATGGTTAGCTTTTCAGGCTTCTCTCTGATTGCCAGGTGAAAGACGCAAGAAGCTTAATAGGTTTTTTTCCCCGACATCGATGTGATAGCTCATAGTTGATGACAATCATGATATCTTTTTCTTTCTACTACTCCAGTCTCCTACAATGTGAACGGGGTTCTTTTTCTCGGACAAAAAATGAAACAAACTGACGCGACGGCCATGGCCATGTCGGGCTAGCCGGCTAGGGTAGATCTCATCCTTTTTCTTTTCCCCAAGAAAAAGACTACTGTACTAGCACCCACAAAGATAGCTGCTACGAGTTTTCAAACATCATGGACTGGTATTTGCCTTCAGCATATATGGGCCACTCCATTGCCATGAAAAAAAGATGGGCAATCTTTCAGCAAAAGCACACTACTAAAAACTGAGCATTATTTGCATCAAGCACACTAATAAAGAGAGCCATCTTAAGCACAATGCACAAAGGGAAATGATGCACGAATGGTGCTGGTTTTGCGAACGAAAAGCACATAAACATCAGTACTGTATTAGGTCCCAAAAGGACGCAGATACGAAACCTTTCCTCTAGCCCCTGCAGAGGTACACACAATAATTACTAATTAGGCATAAAACACAGTTGCGCCCCCAACGGTACTTGATTGGTCAAAGTAGGGAGAAAGGGAGGCATGCCCACTGACAACAATACCTGGGGCCCATGGGCCAGGCTTCTGCCTGCCATGTGGGCCATCCCTTTGGGGCTCTTCAGATAAGCCGAGCCACCGACTGACCCGGTGATCAATGGCTACTTTCAGACAGCACACACAGAGAAGGTAGAGCCTGATTTTTTTTTCTTTGGCTGGTGGGTCTGGCTTTGACCGACGGTTTTAGGTGGTGTTCAGTTCGGTTTATTTTTGATGGCTTATGGCTGAAAACACTGTAGCTGGCTGAAAAAAACACTATAGCTGACAGAGGCTTATTTAACATAATTAAATTTAAAAAAATTTAAAAATATAAAAAATTTGTTAGCCCATCACAGGCAACGCAAACGAATACGAGAAAAAAAGAACCGGCAAAAAAGCTCAAAAAAAAGCCAAAAATTCAGAAAAAGACGAAATTATGAATAGCAATGACTTATAGAGAAGTTATAATATTTTTTAGACCGATGACTATAAGTTATAATGTTTTTTAGACCGATGGTTTTTGATATTTTACTGCTTAAGTTGAATTGTGCTAACTGACTCACTTGGATGCACGAAATGCGTACATGCATACATACAAACGTACAAGCATACATACGTTCATTACATACATACATACATACATACATACATACATACATACATACATACATACATACATACATACATACATACATACATATATACATACATACATACATACGTGCGTTCATTACATGCACACGTACAAACATATAAGCATATATGCGGTCGTACGTACGATAGGAGCGCCTATAAGTGTTCACCACGCGTACTAGGTGCGCAGGCCATGGGAAATCATGTCACACGACTAGAGCATCCGCTATGGCATTCTACAGAGCCATATCCATATCCCTGAATAGAACTACACTCATAACCAAAGTGGCATCTAGTCATGAAGCTACATACTCCAGGGCGGAGTGGGGATTGTTAAAATACTGGTCGCACGTCCTAGTATCTATTATAAAGTTGTGCAACATCGTAGTTGCGGAAATTATCTTTTTTTGGTCTCTATGTCCAAGTTGGAGATATGTTGTAGCATGCGTCATTTCATCTATCACACACCGAACGCACGCTCAATAACGTTGTGCAGTGAGGAATGCAGGTAGTTAAATATCTCCTTGTGACCGTGCAATCGGGCGCATTCGTGAACTCTGCTACGTGATATTGACCGTTTTTGAATGGCGCTAGTAACACCTTCCTATTTGCATACCTCGAGTCGACCAAATAATACTTCCTTACGTTGTCAAAAACAGAAAGCGTGTGTGAGATGGAGATACTCAAAACCCATAATTTAACATAATCACTGGCAGAGTAGGGTTGGTACCTGTCGGAGGATGCGGAAACACGTGGCCATAATCGACAAGCATGTCTAGGAGGATGAGCATGTCGTGCACTGACCTAGGCCATTCGGTGACTACAAGTGGTGTGACTTAAGTTGTTCGTCCACCCATTTAAGCCCGGTCTGCATTGGCTCCCCTGCGAGGCCGTCTAGATGATGATGGAGCCATCTTGGAAAGCACCGAATCAAAGCTATTTCAAGCATCGGGGGTGGGATTTTGTTGTCTCCTTCATGACCCGACATGGCCGGTTTGCAAAACAACACGTCATCCGTTAGCTCGACAGTTATGAACAAAATAAAGGTACTTGTAAGCTGCAATAACAATGCCCATGTGAACAAAATAGATAAACAAACTCCAATAAACACATGCATACCGAATTAAACAGTTCAGCATACAACAGAATGCATGTCCAACAACAAATGGCTGCACGACAATATTATGTAAACACATAGAAACATTTAAAAATCTGTACGAAGTCAATATGCACACATAGTCGGTTACACGGACTCAACATGCCACACAACCAGTGCATAGGTAGTTGATACAATAACTTGATTAGAACACACAGTCACTTAGAGCCCCCCGCTCCATTGCGTGCCTAGTAGAGTGGCCACATCTTGCGTAGCCAACCGACACGCCCCTCGGGTGTTCGTAGCGTTAGAAAAATACTCCTATACTTACTTTCTGTGAGTAACACACATACATAGAAGTGCTTGTCCGTACCCTCATAGTAGTTATCGGCAATGAACAAATCAAGCAATTAGGCTATCTCGGCGTGAACCCTTTCTTGTTCGACCATGGTAGCGGTGGCACGACCGATCATCAATCTCTCATACATGTTACATATGTGCTCTATACACTCATCGGCCGTGCTGCCGCAAGACTTCTTTGAGTTAATCCTAGAGGTCGCGGTGGCCTGCTGTGCGGGAACCGAAGGATGCTGTGCGGGAGGGGGCCATATCCGAAGTTGAGCGGAGGCGCGGGCGTGGAGGGGGCGAGGGGCTGTGGAAGCTGACAGCGAGGGCGACCGATGCAATGGGCGGAGCGTGCTAGCGGCGTGCGGGGATGGGCGGCAGTGCAGCCCTAGCTAGGATACAGGAGGGATGTGCTTTGCGGATTGGAGAATTAGGGAGCCAAGCATATAAGCTGCTTATACAAGCCGTTGCCAAGCCTCCACATTCGATCCGGCTTCTAGCTTCTCTGCCTGAAGTCGAAGCCACAAGCCGGTCCACAAAGCCAGCTCGAACGCCCCGTACACCAGTGACTCTCCTTATGATATCGTGCCTTGACCCATGAGAGAGAGAACACAAAAGAATAGCCTGTTTCTGGGCTTTGCAGTTTTTGCTTTTGTGATGGGTTGGAACTCAATCAGAAGCTTGGAACGAGTTTTCTTCTTCTTTTCTCTCTCTCTTCTTCTTCCTTTGAGTTCTCCAATGCACTTCACTCTTCTTGTCTCTTTTCTGCTGCACAGAGGGGAACAGAGAGATAGGGGCTCCACTGCGGGAAGGGAAATGATGACCGTGAGGTCTCTCTTTTGGTTGGCTGTGACAGGGCACGGCAGGGCAGGGGCATGCATGGATTGAGACTTCGAAAGCACTCCTTCGGATACCCCCAAGGATCCACTGTAATAACAAGCACAAGGTTTCTCTGAGTGTCCTCTGCTACTTTGACTATGTGTCATACCCTAAAAAAAAATCCACTTATAGAATAGAAATAGAGTTTTTTTTGTTCTTTTTATACTCCATGTCTGCTTCAATCATATTCAGCTTCTACTTTAATTTTACTTTCGATTTATTTAAATCAGAAAATACTTAAAATATATTAGCTTCTAATTTCAGCTTACTTTTACTTTTTAAGCTTTTTCCTCTTTATTTCTTTATATTGTCCGCAACGATATAACAATTTTTTTCAATTTTTTCTCGGAAAAACTAACAGCTGCTGAAATGCAATTTCAGCCAAATGCTAAAAGCCACAGCCAGAAAATTAAGCAAAAAACTAGTTAGAACATCACCTTAAATCCAACTAAATACAGAATGGACTGGAAAAATCTACAGTACGCTGAAAAAAAAAGGCGAGACCATTGGGGTTGCTCGTGTTCTGTTTTGGCCTTTTTAGTGTTCCAACAACTAATGCTCAACTCCTTCCACTTTTGTTTGAAATTTTCTTTTTGGTAGGAAAACTATCAACGAGAATAGTCAACATATACTAGTTTTGCCACCGCATGATTCCAGCATGTCTCGATGCATGATGGCGCCAAGGGCAGTCACTACCATTTGCTCTTTTGAAGAAAAAAACCATCTTTCCTTCCAAATATCACAAAGAAATAAGTCTACTTTACAGCTTGAGTAGAATCTAACTCTCAAATGTAAAACCGGACATTCATGGATCTCCATGTTGCAAAACCAGGCAAATATCCCCTAGGGTGATTCCACCCCGGTTTTGCATCAACTCGAATGACACACGGCCCTGACATGGCTTGCGATCTACGTTAGCACAGAGTTAAGAGGGATGGGCGCAACGGCCTTCGCCATTCGGCTACGTTCATGTGCCCCCTGACCGTCGCCTACTCCAGCGCATTCGGGTTCGTGGAGCTCCGCATGAATCCCCGGTGAGAGGTGGCGATGCAGCTCATGGAGGGTGACGAAGTAGACGCAAGCATTGGGCAGGTGGTGTCCTGCATCCCCGAAGGTCAGTTCATGGCTCGCATTGTGGTTTTAGGGTTTGGGAAAAGCTCGATTTTTCTATGCGTTTCCATCGGATGTGGTAAGGAAATTGGGTATTTTAGTTCATCGGTTGAACACCATTTGATTTGTTTAAGCTGACGGGGTGGATTCCATTTGGTTGGCTCGGAGTTATTTAGGAGGCAAATCCCTCGAATCTGTTTAATTTAGTTGCAAATCGCATCCTTTGAGCAATTAAATATTGCTTAACGTTGATTTTTGTAGTACCCAATCTAAAAGTTTCATTGTTGGCATTTCTTCAAGGGACTGTTGGATTTCACTTTGACGGAGAGTTTTTCAATGATAGGAGGGTTGTGCATTAAGTAGAGGGATTCGAAGCAATGTCGCACATTGATTGTGACAAAGCATCCTACTTGAGATAATGGGACGCATAGGATACCACGTCTCGATTGTGGAAGGGTTGTTGCTACACGAGCTGACTCCTGGAAAAGAATTGGTGAATTATCTTAGAGTGTTGACAGATGATAAGGCATGCAATGTATTATACGATTGCGTAATAGAAAGTATGGTGGCTGAAATATTTGTGGAGTCAATTAATACGCAGGAGCTAGAGTCTGATGGGGAAGTTCGCGAGGAACATAAGCCTAGTGACTATGAAGACAGGCTAGACACAATGCTTGGAGAGGATCAAGGAGTGGATGAGAACATGCAAGTATTGGGCAGTAATGATGCAATATTACTTACTGGTCGGAAGGGTACTGGTTTTCTTGATATTGGCAGCAAAGATGGGAGATGTACGATGTCATATATATGGAAGTTGACAAGGATATTGTTTCCCTTAGGAAGTTTTATGGTGATGTTGAGAAACGCAGTTGCACAATGTAGAACAAGCCAGATCAGGACGAGCAGGTAGAATGGCACACTAGCTCCGATAGTAATTTCTTTCCTGGTGATTATGCATCCCCTGAAGAACATGATGAAGTATCAGACATCAAAAAAAGGTTCAAAGAGTTCAAGAAGAAGCTAAAGGTAGGCCGCATTGTAAGAGTGGATAACATGATCTGTTCTAGGCCTCTGGTGGAGTCTTTTGGTCTTAAAATGGTCTAGATTGAACCTAAGGGTAATGAGACTAAAGAAACCAATTCAAATGATGAAGAAGAATCTTTTTGTGAAGATAGTAATGGAGAACTAGCGAAGCCTAAATCCAAATATGCCAGATTTAACAGGAAGACCAAAGTTCCTAATTTCACTTTGGGAATGAAATCCAGTAGGAAACAGGGGTTCGAGACCGCCATAATCAAGTATGGTCTGGAGGAAAGGAAAGTGATAAAGGCTGGGTTCTTTTCCACTTATAGCCTGTGGCTGATGGCTTATGCTACAGTAACTAACTTTCAAACACTGCGTTTTTTCAAGACGGGTTAATAGGAAGATTGTAGTAAAAATTGTACTGAATTCAGCTGTACCGGCTAAAATCGCATGCGACTATTTTTCTTTACGTACTATCTCTCGTGAACAGCCAAAATTTTAAAAATTTAAACCATAAGTCATAAGCCACAGCCCAAAAGAACCCACCCTAAAATTTGTGAAGGATGAAGGTAATAGGGTTAGGGCAAAGTGTGACTGGGCAAGCTGTCCCTACATATGTTTGTTGTTCTTGACCTCAAGGTCTGAGAGCTGGCAAATTATCTCTTTAAATGAGGAACACACTTGCGCACCTAGAAGGGACAATAAGCTGGTGACCTCCACTAGAATAACTAACAAGTATGAAAGGTTGATCACAGGAAAATCTCAATGCAATGAAGAATTGGATTCCAAGAGCAGAGTACAAGAATTGTGCTAGACACATCTGTGCAAATTGGAGGCAATGCTTCAAGAACAAGGAGTGGCAGAGGAACATCTGGAGATCTGCCAAGGCTCCTTGTGTACCCCTATTCAACTTGGCTAGAGCTAGATTGGCCCAGGGCACTCCTGAGGGAGTCAGAGCCTTGATCAACACAGACCCACACTAGTGGAGTAGGGCTTGATTTAGGTTAGGTTCTAATTGTGAATTTGTAGACAACAATACATGTAAATTTTTTAACAAGTAGATAGTTGAAGC
This sequence comes from Bonia amplexicaulis, assembly GCA_036346245.1. NCBI lineage: Eukaryota > Viridiplantae > Streptophyta > Magnoliopsida > Poales > Poaceae > Bonia > Bonia amplexicaulis. The sequence goes on from CM070739.1 coordinate 28,421,767, forward strand.
AATGTTTCTCCCAATAATTACCATGCTTGAGGCAGTTAGATGCAAGGTAATGGATAGGATACATGAAAACAAAAGTAAGGCTAATAAGTGGCAAGGCACAATTCGTCCCAACATCTTGAAGAAACTGAAGCTAAACATCACTGAGTCTAGATGTGTCATACAATCACCAATGGAAAGGATTCATTTGAAGTTTGACATCATGATCTTGTTGAGGGGATCAAATCAAATGCCCAACAGACCCCTAAAGAAATGCCAACAACAAAACTTTTAGATCGGGTACTACAAAAAAAGCATCGCTAAGCAATATTTAATTGCTCAAATGATGCAATTTGCAACTAAATTAACGAGATTCCTGGGATTTGCCTCTTAAACAACTCCGAGCCAACCAAACGAAATCCACCTTGTCGGCTTAAACAAATCAAATGGCGTTCGACCGATGAACTAAAATACCCAATTTTCTTACTAGATACAATGGAAATGCATAGAAAAACCAAGCTTTCCCCAAACCCTAAAACCACAATGCGACCCATGAATCATTCCCCAAACCCTAAACTACAACACAAGCCATGAACCGACCTTCAGGGTGCGAGACCCCACCGACCATTTCTTGCGCCTATTTCATCACCTTTCATGAGCTGTAGCACCACCTCTCACCGGGGATTCGTGCCGAGCTCCATGGACCTGAGTGCGCTGGAGTAGGCAGCGGTGAGGGGGCACATGCACGCAGTCGAATGGCGAAGGCCGTCGCGCCCATCCCTCTTAACCCTTGCGCTGACGTGGATCGCAAACCATGTTAGGACCACGTGTCATCTGAGCTAGCGCAAAACTGGGGTGGAATCGCTTCGGGGGTAAATATGCCCGGTTTTGCAACATAGAGGTCCACGAACGTCAGGTTTTTGCAGTTGAGGGCTTGATTCTAGACCTGAATTCAAGAGTGTAAAGTAGACTTACTCCAATCACAAACTATCATCAAATCCACATTAAGTGCCTGCCTCCAGCTCTACACTTTCCAATCGGTCCGGCCACGGAGGCGAGCTGGCGCCTGCCCCCAAAACCAGGGCCCCAAAATGAAGGGTTTGCTTCGAGTATGATCATTGTCAAAGATATTGCAGCTCAAATGAATGTAGAGCCATCATTTCGTTGTTAAGCGTGTTCTTAGGAAGAAACAGTTTGATGAAATTGATTGTGATGAAGCGTTTGCAAGTCGAGAAGGAATTTGAAGTTAATTATTTTTTTGTTATGGTTGATATGGCAATCAATTCATTGGAAAGTAGATTTCAAGAACTCCAAACATTCGGAAGTATATTTGGATTTTTAATGAGTTCAACAACATTGAAGTCATTGGATCGAACTGAATTAAAAGAATGTTGCACAAAATTTGCGTAAACTTTCTCTAGATGGTTCATCCGATGTTGAGTTAAATGATCTAATTTCTGAGTTAAGTGTTATGCAATTGACTTTATCAGATAAACCAATGTCTGCTATGGAGATCTTTGAGTCTCAAGAGAGGTTAAACGGTTTGGCAACTTTATGTATTGAGAAGGAATTATTGGATGAGGTTGATATCAATACCATCATCAATGACTTCGCATCTAGAAATGTTAGAAGAAATTTTTAACGTAATATCTATAAACTCCTTGATATGAATTTTTCTTTAATACATAGCGCATTTGAAGTGTTTGTTGGTAAAATTATATATATATATATATATATATCTGTGTGTATGTAAATTTATATTTAGATATTTATACCAGGACCCCTATTTCTAGTTTCGCCCCGGGCCCCTAAAATTCTAGGACCGGCCCTGTTTCCAATCTCTTTTTATAGTATTTCACAAATGAAGAAGAACTACCACACTACCAACGCCATTGCTTTCAGGGCCAGAAAGCCAGAACACATCACTCATCCACCCACTCAAGCAACACATGTTTTGTCCCCGAATACTCGTAGGACTGGTAGCGTGTGTTGGGAGAGTGAAGGCTGAAGGGCCCTCTCCAGCTCTCCTCTCCACTACATGATGGATAGGTTCAGGGGCGGGCCAAAATTTAGAAATAGAGAGGGGGGAGGGGTAAACAATATATACAATATAATTATATTTGAGGAGGGTTAAATAGCACTAACGAAAATAAAACTTTTTAAATATAAAGGGCTATAGTGCAAATTTAGCCAACCATAAGGGGGCTTGGCCCCTGCCAGCACCCCTTCCCTCCGCCCCTGGATTAGTTCTTTTCAACTGCGGCTGATGAATTTTAGTCATAGTGCAAATGCTTATATGAATGAATCAAATGCTGATAAGCCAATAAATCGTTTTGAAAAATTGTCCTGATAAGCTGATTCGAAAAGACGACAGAGAAGCCGTTTCTTTTGTTTGTTCAGAAAAAACCATAAACCATAAAATATAGGTGCCACTTATTTGGGCTGAAAAATGGCTTATGGCTGAAATTTCACTGTAGTTGGCTGAAATTGCACTGTGGTTGATGGTGGCTTATTTGACGTAATTAATTTAAAAAAAATTAAAAATAGAAAAACATGTTAGCCCATCATGAACAATGCAAACGAATAAGAGAAAAAAGAACCAGCAAAAAAGCTAAAAAACTAAAAGGTCAAAAAAAAAATAAAATTTAGAAATAGTAAAAAATAAGTTAGAAATCAGAAGATCAATGCTAAATGAGCAGAGCCATAAGCTTAAAAAGAGATAGCCAGTGCACAGGCTTGCACTGTTGCAAGCTTATGTAAGGCTTCCAATCTGATTCGCAGACGCATGGCATATGTGCAGTGCAGTCCCCTCCCTGCGTACAAAACACACTCACACTGTGTGCGGCTGCAGGCACGGACTGGTCACTCGCTGCATGCATGCTTCCTGGTCAGTCAGTGTGCTGCTTGTCATGCACACAGTCGGTCGGGCGGGCGGGCGGACGGACATTGGCATCTTCTCAGAGTCTCTCTCGTCCCCATCCCTCCATTTGATTTTAGGTTATAAATAGTATCAACTCATACAAAAATTTATAGAGATATATTTATATATAATTTTGATAGATATAAATAAATTTACTGTAGTATATACTATAATCAAACTAGCAGACCATATATTGAAAAGACACTTTGTTTGAAAATTAAATACTATAAAAAATTATTTACTATAAAAAATAGTTTTTAAAAGTTAAATATGAACAGAGGCTATTTTGCTGCCGTGTCGCAGTGCAGCGCCGTACTGCGGCGCGTGCGGCAGTGTTAAATGGGAGATGCCCCGGTAGGTGGCGCGTCCGGCCTGCGCAGCAAATAAAATACTGCTGCTATGGCGTCGATTTGATCCCAGCTTATGCTTTGCTTGCAGCGTAGACAGTACTGTACTAGTGCTCTGCTACTTGGGCTAGTAGTATCAATGCACGTCTTGGGCTGGCTACAGGAATTTGCAAGACCAGCTTTGCTATTTTAGGTCTGGGTGCTGCAAGTGTTATTATATCCACATGAATAATACATATGCGCGCGCACTGGATAAGAACATGTGAAATTTTATTGTTTGACCATCGTGCTACTCTAGAACAACATTGGAACAAGAGGAATTTGTAGAAATTTCATTGGAGAAGAAACACCTACGCTCACTGGATTTCACTACGCAAATCCTGCTAGACCGGCGAGGCAGGGAGGCATGCTGCACACAGGAGAACCACACAGAAAGAAGACATTCAGAGACGCCGGCATTGCGTTTGGACCGGCCGTTTTTGTCCGACTCCGTACCGCACGAGCAACGGGGACAGCGCTGCACGGCGATTCCTCAGCGTCGATCGGCAATTAGGACTCTGAGCGAGGGGGGCGGCCGGGCGGAGCAGAGAGGTACGGTCGAGTTAGACCCCGTTTGGTTAGGCTAAAAGTTGTGACTTATGATTGAAATTGTACTTGGTTAGGCTAAAAGCTGTGGTTTATGATTGAAATTGTACTGTAGTGGTTGAAAGTTTAAGGTGGCTTATTTTGCGTAATTAAATTAAAAAAATTTCAAAATAGAAAAAAAAATATGCTAGTTCATCACGGACAACGCAGACAAATACGGAAAAAAAGAACTGATAAAAAAGTAAAAAAACCAAAAGTTTTAAAAAATAAAATATATGAATAGTAAAAAATATACCAGAAATCAGAAGCAGCGGCACAGAACAGGCTGCTCGAGGGACCAGAGCGGCGTGCAGGGTGAGGAACAGCGGGTGCACATTGTAACCGTTCCCGCGCAATAATTGCTCCGTGCAGGCCGGTCTGGAGGGGAGGCGGTTAGGCTCTCTCGTTGCCTCAAACGGGGTCTCTTGCCGGCGACCCACGAGCAGGGATCATGCTGACATGCTCTCTCTCTCTCTCTCTCTCGCCCTAGTCCTGATGGCCATCAATCAATCTCGTGGAGGGACTATCTACGGCCAAGGATCACGGTGCGGCGTCATCCCTGGTTTCGTATGATCCGCAGGCTCGTATCTGGTGCGTGCACATGAAACGATCAGTTTTCTCTGTCTTCCCAAACGTGCAGTAGTGATCGTACGAGTTAGTGGCATGAGCAGCTGATTTGCGCTGGGAACGACCGGGTCGTACATGCCCACAATCCCAACACAGAAGAACCAGTGGTCTCGGCGGCCTCTCCCTCTGCCGCCCAGCCGGGTTCCTGGCACATCTGACGTGTTGCTTATTTGGGTACAGTTATTTGCTAGTGCGTTATAACGGAATTTATTGGATATATAGAAAATCGTGCTATAAAAGAGAGTTACTCTGATCAGTTAAAAAGTGAAGAGTGATGAGAAATTGAGAATGGAATGGTTAGAGAAGAAAGGACGTACGACCACTAACTCACTCTTTTATAATAGTAACGGTATAAACGCAGACTTACGGTTTTACTGTAGCAGCACTATAATGGTGGGTAGCTTTTTTAGTGTAACTAAACTAAAAAGTTTTTACATATAAAAAAATTAAATTATTACGGATAATACAAAAAATAAAGAAAAAACAAAAATCTAAAAAACCAACAAACGACAAAATTAAAAAGCTAAAAGAAAGCTCAAATGAAGCAGGGCCTAAAGGCTTGTTAACTCTGGCCGCCGAGAGGGAAGCCAGGAGCAGCGCAGCTGTAGCATCAGGAGGCAGACCGCAGTAGCAGCGTCGTCTTTCCCAGAGCAGCGCTTCTCAGACGGTGCCATGCCATGGCATCTGTCTCTCTATCTCTCTGGGGTAATGGTACACACGGGTGACGTGTCTATGGCTTTCGTAGTGCTGCGGCATGGCGCCCCTGGCGAGCAGCACATGCAACGGCTGAGCGGCAAGAGGCGGTCAGAAAGACTGGAACAGTCCGGCAGGCAGGGGCAGTGTGACGACCACTGGTTGATAGCGCCCCGTGGTACTTGTGGCAGGCACATTCACCGCGCCTCCCTCTGCCCCTCTGCTACCACGGGCAAAAGTCCTTTCCCTGCACACACTCCTGTAGCATTCTTTCGCCCAGATTCCCCATACTTCTCACTAGGAGCATTATGCCACTAACTATTGCCGTCTCATCTTGGCGTACACCAAAATCAAGCTTTAGACTCCCCCTAGTTCACCAAAATCAAGCTTTAGACTCCCTAGTTTCAGGTTGAGCTTCTGGTTTTTAATTTAATATTTCTTAATTTTATTCTTCTCACCTTTTAGCTTTTTTATCTTTTTCTGTATTCCTTTGTATTATCTGTGATGAGCTAATATTTTTTTTCTTTTTTTAATTTTTTAATTTAATTATACTAAATAAGTCACTATCAACTACAGTGAAAAAATAAGATAATAATAGTGAAAAAAGATATAAACCATTACCAAATTGAGCACCCTGGAGCCACTGTTTTCAAAGAGAAGGTAAGGCTAGAGAACCAGTCTAGCTTGGGTTATGGGCACTGCGTGTGGAACAGTGGCACAGGGCTTACCTATCATCCACTTGGCTTTAGGGTTCAAATCGAGCTCCTGACGTGAAGCAAAGGCAAATAAAGCATACTATTTAGGTTGGGCAGGCACCTCCTCTCCCGGCTATACTCGAGAGTGTGACTCTTCTTGCTATGCCTTCTAACTTTGACTGGCACATATAAACCCCGTTCATTTCGACTTAAACTTCTAGCTTCTGACTTATTTTTTACTATTCCTAAATTTCCTCTTTTTATGATTTTTTGGCTTTTTTTAAACTTTTTTGCCAGTTCTTTTTCCGGTATTTGTTTACATTGTCCATAATAGACTAACCAGGTTTTTCTATTTTTAAATTTCTTAAATTTAATTACGCCAAATAAATCACTATCAGTTACAATATAATTTCAACTATAAATCAACTTATTTCAGCCCAACCGAGCGGCACCTAAAAACGTTTCTGTATAATGGTTAATGATGCCCTTCACACCCAGCAATAAAACGGGCAGTAAAGCACCGCCTGGCCAACAGCTATACTCAAATCCATAACAGACGCAGGAATAGTCCAATATGCAAAACCTACAACCGCAACCAGAAATGTCAGCAAATTAACTTCGCCCACAAGAGAGATGCCATTGGAATGTAGGCTCGCAATTTAATCATATTCATGTTCCCTGGCAGGCTTGGACCGTCTCCTGCCCTAAGCACATTTTTTTATGTTCACATCAGACAACAAAATGGACAAGGGCCTTAGGGCCCTACAGGACAGTATGTAATGTAAGTTGGGACCGATACTAGCGATGCAATCATACTACACGCATCTGAACATAACAGTAATGCTTTGATGAAAATACTCCATATATGACACTCCAAAATTCTTTCCACACAAAAAGTCACAACACAACAAATTGAGATACAAGTAGTACTTTGGCATTGCGTCACTTTAACTCTCATATTTCTTCAAGTTACAGTATATTTTCTTGTTTCTCGTATACTGACTAGCTGCAAACTGACAGTGAGATATCACGTTGCGGAGATTTTTGCAGCACATACGGACCCATTTTAAGTAACAGGCATTGTAGGAAGAATAAACCAGAAAGGTTTCTCTTTATGGGGAAACTACCACTGCCTACAAAATCTTAGGTGGCAGGGCATAGCCACGCAAACTAATTTACAACAGCTAGAAGGGCATACTAGTTTAATATCCATACCTGGGTCTCAATAATGGGGTTGTCGCTTGCAGCTTCTTAAACCCGACTTTGAGCTGCCAAAGTAAAAGGCAGCTCATCTTTTCTAAATCGGTATGTACAGTTGAGCTCAACGTCTAAAGGCTGTAATGCAAACAGATACATCAGGATTTGAATAAATCATCCATGCAGTAGACTTACCTTTAAAGCTGGTAAAAGATAGTTAACCGCAGATTTTAAAAAACACTAAAGCTGCTAGGCAATGTTACCACAGGGGCTTTTCTGTGAGCTGATTGACAACATAGAGCGTGTTTCTGGAGTTGGTGAACGGTCTACAAACAAAGCTAAATGCCTAATAAAGTTATGGTCCTGTACCTATGACCAACCGCTTGTACTAAGTTTCAAGCCGTAACTGCTTGTAACTTATTATTGTTTTGCAAGCAAGGAAAGTTAAGTTATGCCAGCAGGCAAAGAAGTGATACTCAATTCCAAAAATCAAGATATTACACTAGTAGATCAGTGATAAGATATAAAATTCAGAGAGAAAAGTATAGTGTTGCACCTTGGCAAAAATCAAGCCACTGATGACAGTCAAGTCCTTAATACAGACTCAGTCCTTCTGATAAAAGGAGAGAACTAGGTCTGTGTGTACCGAGAACAATTGTGTGTCCACAAAAAGCTGTCAACAGAAAAAAAAAGGCACCATGTGCATTAGTCTGTGTAGCAGTATGTATACATCACTACATGGCATATCATATTTAAGATGCAAAAAAAAAAAGGATCCCTAAAGAAGATAATACTGTTAAGTGGAGAAGACAAATGGATGTTGGTTATATTGTAGTAGCCCAAAGGGCAATATATATAGTACATGGACACGACACAAGAGTAAACCTTAAAACACTAGAAAATACCACAGATACCCTTAACACCCCTCTCCCCTAAATGCAAGGCGAATATAATAGCATTGCATTTGAAAGGATTGACACTAAAAAAAAAGAAAAAATACAAAGTCCGAGTCTTGATAATATCGTCGTAGCGAGCAACTCTTGGAAAATATGTCAAATATCAAATGATCTCCCGTCCAGGGTCGTACGACAACTCATAAAGCACAAAGTGCAGGAGCTGAGAAAGCAAAGGCAAGTAGGAGCAAAATCGACCGCAACTACACAACAAAGAAGATGATGAAACCAACACAAATAGAGAGTTGTCAAATCAACCCTATGAAAAGAGAGATAGATCAAATCACGCCCGCAAGAAGGCAAGGCAGAGAAAGATGCGTGATAATGACAACAAAGATGGCCATTGGTCAAGAGTCGCAATGAATACGAAGATGTGTAGCAAGATGGCTACGTGAGAGGACCACGAGGGCAAAGGTCGCATCAGCAACAACGATGATGGGATGACCGCAATCGATCCAATTGGACAGACCACGGCAACACGAAAAAGAAAGAGCAATCGGCTGATCAACAAAGGATTTGATGGATTGGCACAACTTTGACGAGCTCAAAAGAGAGATGGAATGGACTTGGATGAACGCAACAGAAGACTCAAAGGGAAGGACTCAAGATACTAGCAATAGCACTTAGCAGCAAGGTCGTCAGCCCAACAGAAAGACTGAAAGATAATTACAGCAGCAACATCAATTAGGCACCCACAGCCCACCACGGTACCACACGAAACCAGCAGTAGAAGCACCACACATGCAGGCATGCAGCCCAAGAGTAGCAGCAAGGCAAAGGTCACAGCCCAGCCCACAAGTGCTTACCCAAACACTCCACCACAATGCAAATCAGCACATGAACCAAAAGAGCGCTGCCCTCTAAGAAGAGCGGAAGCAAGCGGCGACTACCGAAATGGCTTTTAAGTCCGGTGCATTAGTGGCTGGAATTGAGGTTGGGCTAGAGCAGAGGACGCCGGAGAGGAGCAGAATGGTGGCGCAGAGGCCTAGAGGATGACGTGAGAGGAGCCAAATATGGCAGCCTTAAGCGGCGATGCTACTGCTGCTCCGTAGCGGCTCGAGAAGACGGCGCAACGAAGCTACCCCTTCCTTTCTCCTGCACAGTGGCCAGCGGCCATAGATCTGAGGCAGAGAGAGAGGCTGAGATGTGGCGGCGGTAGCAACGACCCAATCCGAGGCGGCGGCGGTCAGATCGGGGGAGGCACGGATGAGGTTGAGCTCAAGGAGGCCGGATTTGACAATGGCGAGCTCGGTGACGTCAGAGACGCACTAATCCGGTGCGGATCGAGATTGGCGACAACGGAGAGAGCTCGATCCGCCCGAAATCTGAGGTCAGCAACGAAGAGGGCTCCGCCGGCACGAATCCAGGGCCGGAAGCGACGGATTCGGCTAGATCCGTCTGGACCTGGTTGGGTAGAACATAGGCGACATCGAGATCTGGCAGGATGGAAGATGACGATTGCTGGACGATGCTGCTGCTACTTGGCACTAAAACTACTACTACAAATAGGAGGAGGCTGCTAGGATGTGGCAGCCCCTGGGAGAGGGGATTGCTCCTCATGGGGGCAGCAGCGCCATCAGAAGGATGGAAGCTAGATTTTTGAAACCTGCTCTGATACCATGTTAAGTGGAGAAGAGGAATGGATGCTGGTTGTATTTCCATAGCCCAAAGGGAAATATATAGAGTACATGGACACAACACAAGAGTAAACTCTAAAACACTAAGAAACACCACAAATACCCTTAGCAAATAGCAGCTCAGACACAAAAAGATTCTAGGATTGCTTAGGTTGAGTTGAGTATCAAGATTTACAAGTGCTGTCCAAATATTACACTCAGAAATTCCATTTAAGACAATGAAAAAGGGAAGATTGCAATTTAATACCTTCATAAACGGCCTATCGCGGGTTGGGAAAGAACCAATGAAGCTCTCTCTCAAAAGTAATGAAACCTATGCAAAGTTGCAAACACAGAAAAAGATAGTTAGCAACTAGTGTTCTACACTTGTATAAACATGCTGATACAATCCTGTCTGGTAACACTGGATCACAAGACAACTTGTTCATTTTATCCAACAAAAAAGACAAAAAAAAGGCACGCAAACTATCCAGACCAAGCGCTTAAATAATAATGAACCTTGTCATTGTTGGATTGTACATTGGTAATTGTATGAGATCTCAAGTTGGAGCACAGAGAATCAAGGTAGGATCTAAGAACTGCCAAGAAACCTTTGGCCGCTTCCACCTGTACGCTCAGAAGATGAGACACAAGTTAAGGCGTTGACTAAAAATGAAAGTTTCTAGAATGCATTAGCTTATATTTTTGAACCAGAAAATGCTAATGCTTCACCAAAAACAAGAGTGCAGTGAACAGTGATCATTTTGAAGTCGAGGTTAGTATTTTATGAAGCCAATGGAGCATAAGTTCATGAATTCTGTCTTTGCACAACCAGGCAAAGCGAAAAAAATATGGCAAATAATTTATATGTCGTATCCCAGAGTTAAGCGATATTTCATGAAACCAGTGGAGCATAAGTTCATGGATTATGTAGTATGTACTTGTAAGATAAGGCAAAACAAACTTTACAAGTCATATCCCCAAGGAGCTAAGGAAAATCTGAAGGCAGCACAACAATAGCTTGAACAATAGCAAGATGCACACTCTTAGTTGGAAGTACATACTACATACAAAATAAGATGAAGAAAAACTGAAGAAATTATAGAAAACTAGGTTAAATTAAGACACTACCTGGGCATCTGCGCATTCATAAACGGGACGCTTTCTTGCAAGATAACTTTCGCCCACAAGCCTGGAATGATACGGACGCAAGGCAGAAAGCAGCTCCCTCTGTTGCGGAAGTTGCGGGACTGAAGCAGACTTAATCTACATGCCACCGTGAATTTGTGTGTCAGCAACTGCTTGTTGCATTATTCACGTCATTCAGTAACAGCTAACAAATGATACTACGGCATTATGTGCTTTTAAAAACAAGCAAACGGTTGAGAAAACATAATCGTCGATAAGAAGTCTCCAAGCCAGGTAGATTTGTAAAGTGAGACTTATCACTTCTGAGAACTGCACAGACCTAACACCTATTCAACGCAGTGCACAGAATTGATCACCAGAAAGCAGCAGAATAAGTTTGGTAACTTGTCAGGTACCTGATTCTTGTTGGCATCAATAACGACGGCATTTGATAGCCTGAAGTGTACATCAGATGCCTTGCTCTGCACACCAACCTAAAGATGGTAATGGTTATTAATTGTGGATCAGACAGTTCACATTAACTCAATTAAAAATGTATTTCAAATAGACAGTGATGTGTCAAATAACAATCAAATGTACTAATATCCACATGTTCACTGTTCAAGTAATGTGACTATGTCTCTCCCTCTCAACCCCATCCCCCCAAAATACCCACTTCTCATCCCTCCCAACTAAGTGTGCACACTAAAAGTTGATCTCTAACCTCTACCATTTTTTTGATGTGCTCTCTATGTTGATCAAAACAAAATATTGTCAATAAGCCTGGGAACTCACTATGTATGGAACAGGCGCATCCAGAAAATCCAGCATGTCATTGGGCAAAACCTGGAAATCAATCATGCAGCAGAGCACACGAAGAGTGAATATATTGCCTAGCTGTGGAGTTCAAATTTGAGCTCTCCAAAGGAACAAAATGAAGGTACCGGTATGAGTAGACTTTGCCACTGATATGGGCGTATTAGAGGTATGATGGACAAAACTGAAGCCGAAAGCATTCCCTGGTCATTGAAAATTTGTCAGAGCATCAACAACAACTTTCATCAATGCTGCATACTTGTATTTTATCAGCACAGCGCCACCCAAAATGCTACCAATATTCAAAAGAAATATTTAGCTTGAAGGAACATGATGAATACTTGGATGTTGTGTAGTCACCTATAATGATCTTCCCTCCTAACATTCCACTCTTTATAATAGATAAACTCATCAAAGGAATATTGTACATGTTGCTATAGGCTATAGTTAATGCGCACGCAACTAAACAGAAAAAAATATTTTAAGTGCTTTTTATTAAGTCCCACAAGATTAGTCGATATTCTTACGGAGTGGCGTCTTACAATACAAGTCCATTGAGGGAGTCAAAGTTTAGTTATTGCAATATTTTCACTCTATACCCCTATAGCTTTAACACAGAAAAAATAATTGAGTAGTTGTAAGTATTGACACTTAATAGGGGTATGGATGGTCGAATGATATTAACTTTTTCTTAGATTTAGTGTTTCATTGGTCTGTGTGTGTGGTGGGTTTGGATTTATATTGTGGGACGGAGGGAATAACTTATATTGGTAGTTCTATTGTTATCACAGAAAATGCTTAGTTAATGCATAGATTGAGATAAGTATCAGATTAACTGGTCATCATTATAACATCAATACAAAAGTGAAGTAAAAATGCAAAAATCTATAAGGCTCATACCAAATTAGAACAGACAATAACAATCTGTTTCTCCAGGAGTGCTGCAGCAAAAAGTGTCATTACCTGCAAACAATAGCATTTTAAAATTTGTAATTACAGGTAAATGTTAAGTGCTCCAAAGCAATTTGTAGACAGCTTCAGTTTTGTGCCAAGACAGATAAAACACATGCACAAGGATGTAAAAGCATTAATTCATTACATAAAAAAGGACTAAAATTGATCTTGGGCAACGAATAAGTCATAATGAAAGGCATTAGAGTGTATTTTATAACGGAATTGGTGCCAAAGAACAAGAAGACAATAGCGCATACTACAAAATCACACAAGAAATAATCATGTTTGCAAATGCCTTTAGTGCATCACACATTCCATGCACCACAGCAACCAATTACGATTACATCTTGCTCTCTAATGCCCCAAAAAAACACGAAAACCGATTTCTGCAGTAACAAGGATACATTATGCTCTTAAGAGTACAACTAGCAGATACTACAGTATTATATCTTTTATTCTGCTGATGTGATTGTGAACGTATTTTAGAAATTCTTTGACAGACTTGTACATCAAACATGCAAATTAGCCACTTGCACATAGTTTGCAGTAGAGGATATGAGCACATTCACATTTTGAAAGTTATGGTGCACATTTTCTAAGGAAAGCATCCAGTAATTATGAGTGATGAAAGAGTTATATAGGTTCTGCAAACGAAACATATCATCTCAGGAATAAGTCAGGGATACTTACATGTTCCAACCTGAGGCATCCACATATGGATGCCACAGCCCATGTGGATAAAGCAGTCGATTCCTCCTCAGCTAAGAGTGCATTACGTATCTGAAAAAGGAATGGATACGGCATTCAGGCAAATTATTCATATATTTCATGATACTTCATATAGCAGGCATAGATCATCACACCAAAGTAGGTTGATGCTAAATGCATAATCTGGCAGCATAAATTACCTCAGCCACCTCTAAGCTTGAATCACATGACTGAAGATCAATAGTAGAACCAGCAATATGAAGAACTGTTTCACCGGGCCGGTGAAACCTCAAAGGATGCAAGTGCTCCAAGGGATGAAAGGTAAGTGATGAACCCCTGGCAGGGCATTGCAGCTGGTAGTACTGACAGATAACTTGCAGAGATCCATGTTTTTTTGCCTGGAGAAAACATTAAGTTACAAACAAATCCGCAAAAAGAGGAAGCCAAGCAAAATTTTGCATAATTTCATGCATATGAAACCTTAGCCCATTGCAATATACTGTTGTGCCCAACTAAGTCTCCATGGCCGATGGAAGATGGCTCCTCCAAATCCAATTCATGGGTATCACTTCTGAAATTTATGCCTTCAAAAGGAGAATCCTGGGAACTGCAGTAAATGGTGGTAACTATGTTATAATTCTAATCAGGCACTGATGCTCAAGTCAAAATGAGGTTTGCAAGTAAGTTTAAGACAAACTTCACAGTAACAATGCGTCAACAGTTAATAAGAGATGTAACAAGATTATTTCAAGTGAAAGTATCAGAATTCAAGGAGCAGCACAGCAGTTTCTCTGCTAACTTCATTGGTACTTAACGGCTATAGACTACATGTTTAAGTGTGTTCATGGCACCACTAGGGCCAAAGACAAGCAATTAGGCTGATAGTTACATTAAGAAAAAAGAAATCAAAATATCATAATCTTCCTAACAAAAGTAAGGATTTTTTTCCCATTGTGCTGACTGCTGAGGTAAATAGCATGCTTGCTGGTAGCCTATTTATGTTGAGGATGCCATACCTTGGGGATGATTCAGAACCTTCACAAAGGCAAGATCGTATAAGTGGCAAAATAGTATCATTAGCAAAGATATCAAGCTGTTTATCTACACTTTCATGTGAAGAATCACCACAATATTTCTTGGCACCAGATTCATTCTGGATAACTGCTATAGAATCCAGTTCATGAAGTTTAACTCCAGATTGATCTGTTGCTGTATCTTCTGAAACACAATTGTCAGACCCTTCGGGAGTATCACACTGAGTAACCGTTCCTGTTACAAGATCATGCTGTCCTTCATTAAAATGAGAACAACATTCCGACCCTTTGGGATTATCACAATGAGTAACCGTTCCTGTTGCAAGACCATCCTGTTCTTCATTGACATACGAACCATTTTCCTCTTGGACATCTTTAGAAATGAAGCCCAGTTGGTTCTCCCTACACCCAGAACTGCTGTCAGTGTCAGACAGCTCCTTCGAAGAAACTTCCACACTTGATTCGGAGGATTTTTCCACATATATTTTGTTAACATCGAAATACTGTTGCGCTGCTGTAACTTCAGTTCCTTCACAAATATAATCATCTTGACAGGTTTCCTCAGGTGATAATGATGTTAGCATGCTAACACCATCTGTGAGCCACTCGAGCCGTTCTTCCATAAGAATACTGCATAATAAAGACGGCAGCTACTTATGAAAGGCAGATCCCAAAGAAGTCACATCAAATTAGAATACCAATATTGAGTGTGATAATGTAAGTGCACAAATATAAGAAAATTTGACAAAGTAAGACAAATCAAACCAATCACAAAAGCTTCCTGGATGAAGCACTAATATCATTATGCCACTAAAATAGAAATTCTAAATTTTACATCGGTGCGTGCCCAAACTAAGACTTAGAAACACTTTGGCCTAAGAAGTAAGAACCACATGAAGAAAACAAACTAATCCAAACAATACATATAAATGTAAACTGGACGATATCTTAAAATTATAACCAAAAGTCTAGGAACTACTATACAACATATGGAGTGGATATACTAGTTGCAGGGATGACAAAACTCTACTTATAGAACCAAAAGAATAAAATGAACTTGCAAGGCCACCAGTGCAACAAAAAGCTCTAAAAAAAGTGTGGACCAAAGGGACAGCCGATGAATACCTTGTAAACAAAAATTCTTTAGTAAAAGCAGAATTCATAAGCATTCCACAGAAAGAATATGATTCCACTTCTACCACCTCAGAAAATCACAAAGCAAAAGATAAACAATAACTTGAACTGAATAGATTCGGATATCATGAATGTGGTAAGACAACATGAGACGGTGGCAAGCACTATATTATACCTCTGCAGCACCCCAAAATGCAATTCAAAGAATGGGAGCCTGGACAGGATGCAATAACACCGGGGTGTAGTTATTACATAACGACTCCGGCATGGAAAGGTGGGCTTTTCGTTTGCGAGCATGGAAACCAGCTTTGAAGGTCTCTGTACAATCTCTTCAACAAATACGCAGCATCCATATAATGTAGAATCATCAGCAACCTGCAATCTCTCAATGATCAGCACCCTGGTACAGTGAAAGGATACAGTGAAGAAAGATACAGTACAAATATACCTGTAAACGAAATACGAAAGATTGATTGCTTTCTTTAAGCTGTTCCTGAAATGGGCAAGACAGAATATAAGAATCACAAACCAAAATCATGAAAAGACTACATTAAGCTCACTTGCAAGTAGAACTAAACAAAGGAAACGGATGATGTGATAGAAGCTCTAAATCTTTTAGAGGCATGTTTGCAATATGGTTTCCGAAGTAATTGATGAATTTGTCAACTAAAAGGATAGCTATTGGTTAAAGGAAAAATAAAACACAAACAGAGCTGAGAAACAGTCACCTGCCCTAGGAGAATTTCATTCAGCTCACTGAATGAAGGAGTCCGTTCAATAGCATGAACCTAATACAAATGTAAACATAGGTAAATTGTTTGATTGCTCAACAAGCAGGATCTGATAAAACAACATTGTGTGGATGATTGGAGGCTTAAAAAAAATAAAGGAATACAACATCCACTAGAAGCCGGTTATGTCTTAATGACCAATTCTAGTTCCATGGTTGTTATCGCCTAAATTTCCTGGTACTACCTGTTCTGATTGCTATTTATGTGTACTGATCAATTTTTGTATCCAAATCACTTCACAATTTGCCTACTCTATTCTGTCTTGTAAACACTGCTATGTAAATGGCTGCTATTATGTCATGTCATTGCGTTTATAATAAGAAATCTACCCCGGTTGGCAAATTGCAATATTATGAACTGAACCAAACCAACGTAACAGAATTTCAGCTCGGTAAAACAAAAAATAACCTATGCAAGAAGCACCATGACACTTGGTAAAAAATTATCTTGGTGTATTCTGGTTGCAAACTATCGCTACACAGGAATGGAAACTATAAGCTGTATGTAGCTCAAATGTGGGCAGACCTGTACACCTCCAGGAAGGCAGAAAGAGAGGATATCCTTGTACTTGAGTGGAAGAGGCTTGTCCGGAGGGTATGCAAAAAGGACCTAAGGACAAACAAAAAAAAATCTGCAAAAGATATTTCCCAAAAAAGATAGGAAAGAAGAAAAGAAAGTTCAAGCGCATGAAAGAAGGCATCAATATGACATCCTTCTTTTTGACAAAACAACGGCAGGGGAGGCCCATGCCTGAATGTATTACTCATCAGAGTAAAAAACATGCAACAATAGGTGAGCTGAGTGATAACCTGAGGTTCCAAATTTGATATGCCATGGACTTGGTGGTGGTGGTTGCTAAATATATTTCTTGATTTCTTTCCGTCTTCATCATTTCTCCCTAGTGCAATGTTCTGTAGCTCATGGATATCTGTCTGAGGAGGAAGTCCAACAATCACTATGCTCTCAAAGAGATGTGATGGTTCTCTGATGCACCTATTTCCCTGCTCCAAAAAATAACTTCTAAGAGGTGTGTGCTATGTGCTAGGCCATTCATTAATAATAGCATAAAAAAACTTTTAAGCACAGAAGTGAGAAGAAAACTGCATACACTTCAAAATACTTTTACGAAACAGCTCTACTGATGCATGCATACTGAATGGTAATGGCTCATTCACGGTTATCATCTATAATTAATCAGAATGCATCTAAACTCTAGTCTACAGCATTTGCCAAAATGTTTCAATCAGTCCTACCAGTTTCAAAATGCTAGGTCATTCAACTTGGAGTGGTCGTCAAAATGTTAGCAAGTGCTTATATTGCACACCTAAATTCATCGATTGCACTCGAATCAGAAACATTGTGAATGTATTTGAGGGTTTCCGAGAGAACAAAGGTAATTGCTCTTTAATATCTAAAATATGGGTCGTTTCACTTTCGTTACTCAGGATATTACATCCCGTCGACGGTTATACAGTCGAGGACTGCGACATGCTTGACTATTCTTGTATAATCGGGTATGTGGGAAGTAATCACCAATGCCATTGCCATAACTTGCTAAATAACAATTATCTTTAATCCCAACGTTCCTGTGATCTTTATCTTCGATCTGTATCAGTGTTTTCGGTAACATAGTTTCATTGCACTTAACCTGTGTCAATTATTTGCTCCTTACACACCAAACTTGCGGCTGTTGTTAGGTACTTACTGAGATTTCAGATTTTCAAATCACATGCTTACTCTTTCCATTCTCAAGTAAAAGACAAATGGAGTGATAGCAACATACGTAGGTGAGAGCACCCGAGTTTTCAACACTATGGCTTGCCACTATTTATGTTAACTTATTTATTCTTTATTTAATTAGAAGTGGACCGGTCCCATATTTCAAATATTTATTTCAGCTTCCACTGGTTCTCTATTAAAGTACTATTAAGGTTTTAATTTTCTTGCGATTTCTATTGTTGATTTTATTATTTATTCTTTACTTTGGCGATGACATTCCATAATAGTATCTTATTTTAGTACGTGAGGTGCTACACTTACAAGCGACATTATGTGATTGTAGACATTCGATAAAAAAAAGTTAATCAAAATACAGACATTACAAGGAAATGGTTGACACGGACGCTAAAACCAAAGGCATGTTTGGGACATTGGAATGTAGACATCAAACCAAATGTTATTGTGTCATGTGACTATGCTTAGGGGTGGAAACAGATCGAATACGAATCGAATAATGCCCTTATTGCATTCGTATTCGCATTTTGTAAACAAATACGTATATGAATTCAAATATTCTTGAATACAAATACGAATCGAATATTGTAACGAATTCGAATCGAATATCGACTTAGTTCGGTCGGATCCGAATATCCTCATAACTTATGTAGTGTGAAGATATTAATGACATTTTATACTCGTACAGTCACGCTTAATCATTCTAAGGGCCTGTTCTTTGCAGCTTTTGGTTTTTGTTACAGTACCTAACTTTCAAACGGAGTATTTTCTTAAGACGGGGTCTACAAGCTAATTGTAGTACACGTTAAAAGCTCAACATCTTTACCAGCCAAAATCGTAAGCGAGTATCTCTCTCCGTAATCTCTGTCACGAACAACCCAAAATTCAAAACTTTTAGCCAGAAGCCAGAAGCCATAAGCCACATCCATAAGCCAAAAAAGAACATGCCCTAATTCATTTATTTCATCTAAAGAAACATGAATTCACATTGAATTAAAAAAGTTGTCCAACTGATTAGTCGTATTGCAAACAAAATATATATTGTTTCGTCGAATACATATATGAATAGTTTGGATAAAATAACATTTCGGATAGTGGAAGTCCATACCATATTTGTATCCATATTTTTTTATGTGAATTCGAATACGATTAGGAGAGAAATTGTTAATCTGATGTAAAAATATATACCGTATTTGTATCCTATCAAATACGGTAACCGAATAATACGGATAATTGGTATCCATTTCCCACCCCAAACTATGCTACATCCTATAGGCTATAGACCCTGTACTGGAGGAGAATTAAGAAAATAGCATCCCAAGGATGAACTGCAAGCTTGAGTATTATGCTTGGATAACAACTATGAATGAAAATATTCTAGTCAATCAAACAACTAATATCAACATGACATTTAACCTAGCTTTGTTGCGCTCTTTCCTAGAAGCTAGAAGAGCCAGGTATCACATCAATCATTCACAACTTAAAGCTCCGACTAAGCCTCAGTTAATTAGCAGAGCATATATTACACCAAGCACAAGCAGAGCACAACAGACAGACACGAAATGCACATAGGTAGAGAGATACATACCAATGACTTAAGCTGGAACCTTGACCACTGCTGCTTTTGTGTCGTGAAAACTTCTGGATTGTAAGGTCCAGACACTTCAGGTGAGTTTGAAAACCCCTTCAGGATTTTTGAAATTTGCTGCTGCAGCTTCTGCATCGGAGTGCCACACTCTTCTCTGGACGAATACACCACGGATGGCCGTGTGGACTGTACAGCGGCAGCGGAAGCAGCAGCAATAAATGCTCTTGCAACCTCTTCGGTTGTTTGCATCAGGTGCGACGTGTTGAAATTGAGCCCTTCAGATCCATCATTCTTGTCCACCATTCTAAATGCCTGGTACTTACGCAAGCAAGAAGATTGTCACTTCAGTAGTGTGACCGAGCACGCAGATGTCAGCCATACAGCATCACAAAGAAGGATCTATATCACTGAAGCACTAAGGCTAGCAAAAAGTGGGCATTCTAGATGATCACGATCCAGTGGTATCATCTACCCAACAAGTCAATCATGTTTTCAGCTTTGAATCGCCTAAATTGAATCCAACTAAACCTACGATTTATGATCTACAGAACCGAGTTTTTCGCTTCTAATAGCACCCAAATTAGTGGCATCCACCTTGTGTGGAAACAAACAGGCTTGTACCTCACACTAATATCCAACCAGAAAGCCACCAAACAACTAATTGTATGTACTTTACATAACTAAAAGCGACCCATTCAGTAAACATCGCACTTTTCCGGAAGAATCACTGAACAGCGCATGGCGGAATCTAAAAAGTAACATCAAATCAAACAAAACCATAAAACAAGATACGATTATTGATTTCTCTAATCTCTACTTATAAAGTAAGGAAGTAGCACAAAGTCGAAGCGTCTCTTGTGGCGATGCACGCTCATAACCATTCTGGGAACAAAAATCCGCACAAACCAGCCACTCGATCTCAGAGTTTGACCTAAAACTCGACGAAATAGCCTACGAAAATTATTGTTTGACTACTCTAAACCACATCGTTCAAACAAAAAAATCGCGAAGTGTCAAAAAGGGATAGACAAATCGCACAGTCCAAACAGCCAGATGCTTTCAGAAATTAACAGCAGAGGCCCGTGGAGTGCTGATCAAAGCTAAGCACAGCCTCCACGGATCGACGAAACACCAAAAAAAAATCTGCAAACAAAAGGGGAAAGCCGTCGAAGCGGCTCACCTGCAACGGCGGCGGCGGCGGCGGCGGCGTAGGGGGTTTTGACGCTTCGCGCCGCGCTGATCTCTTCCTGCTGTGTGCGTTGCCGCCCAAATGGACCCGAACTAGTACGCGAATGGGATGGTCTCCCTCCCTCTTCTCTCTCTCTAACCTCGCTACCTCCTCTCCTCGCCTCGCCTCTACTCCACTCCTTTTTTTTCTCCCCTTTTTTTGTGGGTTTAATGCTTCGATCCGTTCTAAGGCGATTCGCTATGAATCGCCGAAATTTAAGTGGCGTGATTTGGTTCGGGTTTGGACTTCGGACAGGAGATTTTCGAAAGCGAGTTTTTCGTGGGCGAGTGGGACTCTGCTGGAACTGGGACGCAATCGGTGGCTGCATGTGGGGCCGGGGAGGGGCTGACGCGGGGCCCAGTAAGAAAGGAAGCGGCGTTGTTGGGTTGTCCCGAGCCGTGTGGCCTCATGTGTGGCCGGGTGCCGCTTGCTGTCACTTCTCGCGACGCGTGGACGCCTCTCGGCGTGGGTGAAACCAGACATGGCCAAATGGACTGTAGGCGCGGCATGGCACGGATCGAATTAGGGCACAATCTTATTAGATATGGCAAACTGGTCCAAATAAGTTATTGGTCTGTTTTTTTTGCTGTAGCTTGTGATTTTTTACTGCAATTTGTGGCTTTTAGATTGTTCGTACGAGAGATTACAAAGTAACAGAAACTTACGTGTGATTTTTGCCGATATAAATGAAATCAGTACAGTATATAATTAACTAGTGAACCTTATCTTAAAAAGATATTCAGTTTAAAAGCTAGTTACTGTAGAAAAATCGAAAAGCAGATTTTAGAAGCGAAAAAGAATAGGGCCATTATATGGTGATATGTCAACACACATGTCTATTCTTCGATCTAGACACGACACGGAGAGAGGTTGAGTTGCGTTGGGCCGATCTGAGCATACTTAGATGAATGGCCCATTGAGCACGATTGCAAGTATTGTCGCAAGTAATTTTACTGTCAAGTCACTCATCTACGCTCAGAAGAGTACAATAACTCTAACATAAATAATTTTATGTTAACCGTAAGTAATTTTATTGCACTACCACAGAAGAGTTACGATATGTGTCATGCTGAGGTGCTAGACTAAGCACGACACGCCCAGTTAGGATGGGTCTGCACATCTGTTTACTGTTTGTATCGTGTAATATCTAGGTTTAGGTTGGATCATGCCATTTGGCTAGGTCTAGGCGGAGCCAGAAGGAAAGGACCTTTCTTTTCTTTTATTTTTCTAAGAATAAAAATAGTAGTACACGGCAGCAGGCAGACAGGCATGAGATTTATTTTATCACAGAAAAAATCACATTACTCATTGTACAATTTGTTTAGTTGTTTGGGGATAAAAGTACTGCTTAGGAAGAGTCCAATAAGTTTAGCTTGTGCTGCATCTTTTTCTTTCTTGTCAGTTGGGATTTTGTAATAATGTCGACGCGAGTCGTTTTCTGCTTGGTTCCTACCTAGCACTACACTGTGTGTGCTTTGGATTTTGGACAACTACGTTGTGAATATGCTTGAGAAGGTGCTTCCTATCAGCATATCTTCAAACTTTGTTTTTCTTCTTGACAGGAAATGTTTACTACGAGCTCCGTGTGACAAGTTTCACGAAATCTAGGGTTAATAACAACGAAAATACTCCGTTGTCATTTCCTCTGACTACAATATGAGAATTTTCAAGGTCGTATGCGTATGTTCCGAGTCTAGCGTGAGTTTAAGCGTATGAAGTGTTTGTTGCCACTAGAAAAGGGGATAATTGATATTTTGCCTCTTAGTTTGGCTACCTTTGATCATTTGCCATCTTTACTTTGCCATTAATTTTTTACCCTAAAGTTCTCATACTAGTTGATCTTTTGTCCTCTCTATATATTATATCATTTTCCAGTTGTCTTACCCCTTGGAGCACATGTGAATAGACCATATTGCCTTTTAGTGGAATAGTTGAAGTACCTGCGCCTATGCACAGACCAGGCAACTACTCCTCGTGTCTCTGCCTCTTACAAACATCTGAATACATTTTTAGTGCTCTACATATTTGGCATGCTCTACATATAGAAACAAAATTGCATAATTTTACACCAAACTATGTTGTGTTCCTCTTATAAACTAATTTTACACCAAATTATGTTGTGTTCGTCTTATAAACTCATGTGAGATATTCAAATCTCCATCATAGTTCTACTATACTATTATGAACAAAAACAGATGTACAGATTTATATTGTAGACTTGAAATATATACATAAAAACTTTGCGTACAGACTTAAAATTTCCACAAACCAAAGTACCAAGACTTCCTGGCAATGCCATTAAAAAAACCAAGCAGAGGAGGGAAGGCATAATGGACCTTGAACATCTTCATTTGAAGCTCTCACAAGTAGCAACATATGATGCTTAAAATTTAAGAGTTATCTTAGAGACCAAAGTTAACCAAAGCTTTCCTGGTGAAGACTAACACCACAATTTAACATAGTGAGCATATAACCATGAAGCAAGAGTAGCATATATCCATGAAGCAAAAGTAGCACCAGACATTACAAAGCTAAACATAGTGAGTTCACATCTCACAAAATACAAAGCCAGAATGATGAGTTTTCATGTCACAAAATGATAACAAAATAAGCAAAATAGTTATTTCAGTTCTTTTTCTTCCTTGGAGTCATCTTCCTTGCTGCTGGTCTTGTTTTTGGTGATGTGCTACAGTGCTAGTGATAGTTGATTGTGCATGTTGTCCATCCCCCATTGCCAATGCAAGTTGTCTATGAAAAAAAGAACACTTGAGTCACAATTTGGAAATGAACATGAATCGAAATGCTTTGGCTCAGTATTTTCAACCTTCTTGTGATGGGTCCAGGGCTCCCTTGAAGCTGTGGAGGTATGATGATCATGTCCCATGTAGGTGTGGTAGCAATTAAATTATCAGGATATGCAGCAGTAAAAGGTGAATTTTGAGGTCCTTCCTCTACCCTTGAAGAATTGCTTAGACCTTCCTCAGGGATACCTCCCTTCCTTCTTGACTTTCTTTTCCTGTGAAAAGCAGCCGAAAAATTTGATGGTTACAAATAGCCAAGAAAAATGAATGAAGATGGTCATTAATTTGTACCCTTTTTGGTCCCATTGAGAGGACAAGTAGATTGCTTATGGTCTAGCTCCCCACATCTCTTGAATTTATTCTTCCCCTTAATTGGATTAGTTTCTTTCCCTTGTCCCCTTTCTCAAGACAACCCTTGAACCTCAATTTCCTAGGTCTTCCGGTAGACCTTTTTGCTAGTGGTGGCTGCAGCACAAAACCAAGATCCACCTTAGGCCATTGGGATTGGTCAGTCAGTGGTTCAATTGCCCCTTGATATCTACCATGAATCTCTCCACCGAGTAGTAGTCATGCAAATAATCCTCCAAATTGATATTTCTCTGTTGAGTCGGGAAAGCCAATGCATGCTCACATGGTTTGCCTGTGTGCTGCCACTCAAGACAAGTACACTCATGTGTATGTGCCCTGACTACATGCCTAAGTTGGTCATTATTAGTATCCTTCACCTCGTAGTCCAATTGGCAGATGGTTGTGCCTTTAGATGACCTAATCCTCTAGTTCTCCCTTACAATTGCTTTATGACAGCTGGTAAAACCCTCCCTTGTAGCCTTTCTCCAATCCTTCTCCTCTTGTTGAAGAGGACCATAATCATCTCCCTCAGCTTGTTAGCTAGCTGTGCCAGTAGAAAATTCTTTATTTCTCTTACCCAGCTATTAAAGCACTCTATAAGATTATTATTTATGTAGTCACACTTGATGTCTGGGTTAAACATGCATCTCATCTATAGCAAACTATAATGTCTTCCAAGGTAGTCAGCTACCTCTAAGCATGCTGTGAGCACCTTGTCCATGTGGTGATCGAAGACCTCCTTCTTGTATGCTCTAGCAACAGGCCACATATGACCAAAATTTTCACCATGGAATTTCTTCGTAAACTTTTGCATAAGGTGCCTGAAACACTCCACTTGCTCAGCTTGAGGGAATACCTCCTTCACTATATTTTTTTTAGACCCTTACAAGCATTTGTTGACACAGCCAACACCTATAGCCTTCTTCACCTGACTCATAAACCATGCCCAATTTTCTCCAGTTTTAGAACCAATGAACCCAAAAGCTATAGGAGACATCCAGTTATGACCATCTAAAGATGTAACTACAGCCAATTGCCCATTCCACCTGCCATTCAGAGCAGTTGAATCTATACTTATGTATGGTCTACACCCATTCAAAAAACCCTCAAAGTAGGGCCTAAATACAATAAAGAATCTATTAAGGCACACTTTACCTTTCACTCTTTTGGTGTCGATTTCTACAACACTTCCTGGAGACCTTAACTCAATCTCAGCCTTAAAGTTGTAAAGCAACCAAAAGCCTTCTTCCCAACTTCCATAGAGATCATCAACCGCTCATTGCCTACCCTTCCACACTGTGTCATATCCTATTATTACATTGAAGTCATCATGTAGTTTCCCTTGTACCTCTTCGGCATCGATGTTGGGATTCTTTCTCAAGATAGATGATGCCCTGTCTGCCACCCAAGATTGAGATGCTATACTTGTTTTAATCCTGCCACTTGAAGTACATTCATGCCCATCAACAAGCTTTTGTCACCTGCAAAAAGGAGTGGACATAGTAAGCACAAGTAAAATGTGAACAAATACAAATAATACATGAACAATTGATAGATGAACAAGTATTAGAAACACGGTTAGTACCATGATAGATCTCTTATCTTGCGCCCTTTTAGCTATAATTTTCCAAGGGCATCCATTGGCTCTACAATACCTAACAAACCTGGTGAGATCAGATTTCTTAGTGCCCATGTCAAATTCTTGTTTAATTGCATATTGTCTAATCGCCAATCTAAATTTCTTCATACTAGGAAATGTGCTTCTAAGCTCCATATTTGGATTATCCTTATCATACACAGTGAAATGCTCCTCAGGAATATTGTCATCCACTAGCATAGATGTTCCGTGAGTGTCATTCGGTTCATCCCTACCAAGTTCTTCAACAACATTGTCACTGCCAATAGGAATAGAAGCCTAGTTGCCTTCCATGTCTCTCTCACCCTCCTCCCTCAATCCATGAAGAATATACATCTCCTCCTTACCCATAGGAATATCTCTGTCATCCACTTTAAGGTTTTCAACATTATTAAAATGTGACCAATCCACCATTCCTTCCGAAGCCCACATATTTTGCTCTACTGCTACTATTGATGCGATAGAACTCCCAACTCCTACATCACCAATTGCTAGCTGATTGTCTATGCGTACTACAGTGCCCACATTGGTCACACTCGATTGACTAGATTCGTACTCCACTACTCTGTTAAACGGTCTCTCAGCATCAATCCTATTCGAGATTGTGAAATTTTTTGACAAAAATAGTTAAGAACAACACTATTACGTTCATCTGTTCATTCGGTTACTCAAATGCACTGAGAAAATACAAATAAAAATAAGAAAACTATAAACCACGCGCGGGGCAAGCAGTCTCTGGGCTAGGAGAGGACCACCGTGCGTCAGAGAGCACCCAGGAAGAACGCGGTTTGGGGGAGAGGCACAATGAAAGAAAAGAAAAGAAAAGAAAAGAAGATGAAGCAGGGAGGGCTGCTCGGTCGGGTCTTTGGCTGATTAGCTTGAGGGCAATCTCGTTCTTTCGCATTGGGGTACCAGCCAAAATGAATAAACAACGAATTAGAATAGGTTATAGGGTAAAATAGCAATTGGCATGAGAAGTTCAGGGCAAAAAATGAATGGCAAAGTAAAAGAGGGCAAATGATTAAAGACAGCCAAACTGAGGGGCAAAGTATCAATTATACCCTAGAAAAGATGCTACCTGCTCACATAAATCGTCTCTAAAAAACAACAATGATCTCTTCAATTATGCACCTACGAGGGCATCACGCTATCAAATTTGGTTGATTGTCCTATAGCGCAATATGTCCCAAAGCTTACTCCGGCCATGACCGGAAGCAAATTAATGTGATGACCTTTTAAGTGGTTTTTTTTCTTTTCACCTTCTAAAAACTGTTTTTTAGTCTTTTCTAGAGAAACTAGCTTTCGAACGGAGTTTTTTTCAAGACGGGGTGTACAATTGATTGTAGAACACACTATAGCGACTTCATTTATATTGGCCAAAACCGCATATGAATTTTTGTTACTCCCTACTCTTTCTTATAAACAACCCTATCGATGTTTTAACACTGATCTTACGTATGATTTATTAGATTCGGAGAATCTCTTAAAAGACTGGATTTACGATCATGTAGAGTAGAGACACAAGAATTTTTATATAAGTTCGAGCCATCTCCTGGGAGAATAATAACCCTACGTCCTATGCACTTATTATTCAGAGAACTAATTACAACTGAGAGAATAATGCGAAATGCCTTGCACTATGTCTAGTATTGAACTTGATCTCTCCATCCTCCCCTCTCTGACGTCAACCTTTATATAATTGGTGAAGCCCCGTTGTCCCAAGCCAAAAGACGTCTTAACGCTTCGAGTGATAACTGTTTGACAAGAGTTATTATCAGAGAGACGTGATGACCCATTCGTCGTGCGGTGGTTGTTATCAAAGAGAAATCATGAGTGGCTATTAAGAATAAGCACACGTTTTAATGAGTGATAACTTTTTGTAAATTTAATTATATAAAATAAGTCATCATCAATTATAGTGTAATTTTAGTCAACTATAATACAATTTTAATCACACGATATCTTTTTTTAGCCTAACAGAACGGGCTCATAGTCGTACAGAAGTTCGGCTTCAATTTAGCGCCAAAGGCAACAGTACACTTCAGCGAAGTACTGCAACATTTGGTTAGGTTTCCATCAATGAAGTGGTTCGGCCGTTTTTGTTGCAGTTGAATTAATCAAATCTGCACCCATGCGTGGGAACAACTACTAGTACAATTCTTTTCGAACTAGCAAGTGTATACGATGAAAATCCAATGTTTTAGATTGATTGTTGGCAGCATCAAGTCCGCTAAGCAAGACCCTTGGTCATGCTATAGGTTCTGTTCTTTTCAGCTTTTAAAAGCTATTTTTTGGTTTTTCTACGGTAACTAACTTATAAACGAAGTATTTTTTTAAGATAGGGTCTACTAGTTAATTGTAGTACATAGTTTACTGACTTTATTTATATTGACAAAAATCACATGTGGGTTTCTGTTACTCTGTAATCTCTCATACAAATAGCCTAAAAATCACAAATCACAGCTAAAAGTCATAAACCGCAGCCAAAAAGAACAGGCCCATAAGCTAGTGAACTAGTCTCATCCACCGCATACTTGCATTGTGTTTTATGGACGTTTCTGAACACTTGACCCGACGGTCTTGACTAAATTGACGTAAAAAAAAACAAAGGGAAACGAAGTACCATACTATACTTTGCAGTATCGCCGCGAGTTTTTCCTGCTGGATTCCCTCTGGTGTCTGGTGAGAAGAATACGAGGGGCTGTTTTTTTTTCTTTTCTTATGACTGCAGTTATAGATTTTGACTGAAATTTTTAAATTTTAGACTGTCGTGACAAAGATTACGAAAAGAGATACTCGCTTACGATTTTAGCTAGTACAAATATTGAGCTTTTTACGCATAATACAATTAATTTGTAGACATTGTCTTAAGAAAATACTCCGTTCAAAAATTAGATACTATAGCAAAAGACAAAAACCACTTTTAAAAGCTGCAAAGAACAGGCCTTTGAGCCTAGTTGCTCATGTTGGTTCTTCGATCTCACACTGAACGGTGCATGATTGCAAGCATGTGCACGCACGAGCACGAAATGGCGCATAATGGACTCGTTCTTTTCACCTTTTTTGGTCAGTTATTGGGTTTGGTTTCTATCAACTAATACTGTTTGTCGTACCTATCAGCCACGGTAAAAAAATCATTAGCCATAGCCTAAAAACAGAGCATTATCACGAGCTGCGTGAAAGACAAGTGATTCTTGGCTTTAGTTTCTATCAAGTAATACTATTTATCATACTTATCAACCATATTCAAAAAGGGAGTGACTATTGCACATGCGACTGTTTTTTCCCTTCATCTTCAACCATTTTTTATATTGTAAGTTTAGGTGATTGAGAGTGCAATTTTAAGAGGGAGAATTAGTACATTGTAACTCTATGTAACTAAGAGTGTAATTTTAGGTAATTGAGCGATAAAAAAATTTGGGTGTTGATAAACATCACCTGGATGTTTTCTTCCTAACTACAATTTAGATTTATGATCATTAGATTAGAAATCCAATGGACATGAATTCTCTCCCCACACCCTCAAAAAAACCTCTCTCCAAAAAAGTGGACATTAGATCTCTAATCCAATGGTCTCAAGTATAGATAATTATTAGAAAAAAATATCTAAATAATATTTAGACACACCTAAAAATTTGTAATCAACATGTAATAGCAAAACCGATTCAGAAATCATTAGAGCAGCCACAGCCCGAAAAACGGAGCATTTTCACGAGCGTCGTGGTGGACGGCGACAGCGGTGAGGACGTCCTCGTTCGGCTCGTTTGTTTATCTGGGCCACGCCCGCGTGGCGAGAAAGCCGTCTTGTCCCAGGTCTGATCGACGGGCCCACTAACGAGCCTAACCAAACCAAACCAGCTTGGAATTGTTAGGCGCACGCACGCACTACTCTTCAGCTCCTCGTGATAAACCACGCTCTATGCTTTTGGTAGCCCCATCCAGGTTTCAACCCTGACCTACCGGCTACCCTGAGGCTGGAGATGGCAAAAATCTCCAATTTCTGCTCAAGAATATACCCAACTTTCCCTTTTCCGACTGAGCTTACTCGAACCAGAATTTGTTGGAATTGGAACCTTGCAAAAGTCAATGCAGCATTCGGTTGTAAGATTTTGACATCATCACAATTAAACAGCTCTAGTTGCTGGTTATGTGTTTGTGAGCGCTGCATTGGATTTGATGACACACACTCGTAGTTGTGAGTCAACATATATATATAACATGACTACCTAAGTAGGGGCGTAGCCAGTCTGAGGTCCAGCCTCAGGTCCAGCTCACTGCAAAAAAAAATTAAAGACTTTACTATATTGCTACAATAAATACAAAAGATTTTCTCAGCTGGGCCAGCCCGAGGCCTAGCTCCGTCTCTGTGACTAGGTGTCACTTGTATTAGTTCATACCCACATGATAAGGGAAAGGTTTTTTTTACATAAAAGACCTTACCTTGAATCCCCTATCCACTGTTGATCTGTCTCGATCAACAGTGAATGAGGTGGGCTTAGGTGAGGAACCAGGCTTCTCTGTTCCCGCAGCTGTGTTCCCATCTGTGTCCCCTCAATCAAACGACTAGGAAACGACCACGTGGCAAAAATAACAGCTAACATGATTTTTCTTCTCACTCTTATAATCTTATTTTGATGTTTTTTTATTACTGTTAATAAGTTTTATTTATATCTTTTAAAATAGTAATTAATTATATCAATAATAATTAATTACTATTTTAAAAATATATTAATAAACTTATTAACAGTAATAAAAAATATCAAAACAAGATCACAAGAGTGAGAAGAAAAATCATGTGAGCTGTTATTTTTGCCACGTGGTTGTTTTCTAGTCGTTTGATTGAGGGGACACGAATAGGAACACAACCGCAGGAACAGGGAAGCCTCATTCTTAGGTGAGGCCCTCCACATAGACTAGCTGGACATGCAAAACATGGACGAAAATGACTTGTGCTCGAGTACTCTTCTGTTTGCTAGTCTGTCAAGCCAACTCTAAGCTTAAGGGCCTGTTTGGGACCAGCCAACTCTAAGTTTAAGGGCATGTTTGGCAACGACTGCGGCTTATAGTTTTAGTTGAAAATTTTGAATTTTGACTATTTACGGTATAGATTACGGAGAGAGAGACACTCACTTGTAATTTTAGATGATATAAATGTTGGGCTTTTAACATATACATCGTTTAACTTGTAGATCATATCTTAAAAAATACTTCATATAAAAATTAGGTACTATAACAAAAATAAAAAACTATCAGTTTTGAAAAAAAAGAACAGATCCTAAATCATTCACACGGCAGCTCGATCTCTGCAAAGCTTCGTTGCACGACCTCACCGATATGGCGATGTATTCCATGAACAATTGGGCATATATATGTAGTATACAAAATACACAATCCGTCGACATGACGGATGCTTGCTTTGCCACATGCACGCAACTGCATCAGAGTTGTGATAAAAGTGAACACGAAACGTACAAAAGGGGGTGCAAATTGGACTACGCGTGGCAGGGCAGAGCGAAAGAATGTTCCTCCGTTACGTGGTACACCTACCCAATCAAATTTGCGATAGAAGAAAATGTTGTAAATAATACAGTATAAGTATATATTTAGATTTAATTTTAATAAAATAAAACATAATTAAAAAATTCAACAGAATATAAATGACATAAATTATATATTAACATGTAATTCTACCATATCATTTATACACGAGCATATACCTAATGCATGTAACCAAATTACCGCTGAAATGAACATATCATGCATTTTCATGAACAGAAAAGCAATTAACTTTAGCATAATGCACAAGAATTACTGAAATATTGCTCTCAAAACAGAGTTGCTAAAGACTTTTGATCTTAGTCTTCTTATGCCACTGTCGAAACTATTCACTAATGATCAGACAACTAGTGATCAAGATTTGAGCTCTAATTTATGCTCCTACTATCACAAACTTGCATATACAATGGATAGCAATCTCTAACTTTCGGTATAATAAATGTTTACATGCAAAGGATTTTAAAGCAGTAATCTGACAGACAATGTCCAGATGATTGAAAATACAATCTCATAAGAAGAATATCAGAAAGAAAAGGACATCTTCTGAACGAACTGAACAGAGGATATTACTACTACATGTCAAATAATCACGGTGCTAGTTAACAAATCTGATCAACCGAAAGAGATAACACAAATAGCTACGGTATAGATAATAGAAAACAACCCACATGATCTCAAATCTACTCTAGTTATCCAGATCAATCTCAGTATTCGATAATTTCATCACAGAGCATACGAACCGAGCCCACAAGCAAACATAGCATCTCCCAGTACTTGAACTTAAATCAGAAATTAAAGAATAAGCATAGTCGCCAATGTTTGCAAACAAAAGAATCGAAATACTCACGACGTAGACAACAATCGAAGTCGTCTAGAAGTAAACCAAGCTGGCAGAAAGAGATCAGCCGACAAGAACTAGGTAAGGCACGCCTGAAGGTGTTGACCCAGAAAACCTAGCGCTCCTCTGTGCCACTGCAAGAGGGAAGCGAGGCAGACGGAATACAATGACCACCTTTGTCGAAAATCACCAAGCCGACAAAGCCAAGGTGAAGGGGATACCGCACAAACACACGAGACGCATCGGCCAAGTGCCTCGCCGCCGAGCACCAGGGGTCGAGAATCACCGTCGAAGAAGCCCTAAGGACCAAACTCCAAAGCCAAATCGAGAAGAAGAGAGGATTGAAGAGATAGTGCTCACCGTTCTTTCGATGCCATTCATGAGAGGAGGCGACTTACTTTAAAAGCCGAGTGGAGGAAGGGGTAGAGGCGATCAGCGTGGTGGTCGCCAATGGCCAGAGCCGAGGCTCCCAGGCCGCAAGCGCCGCCAGTGCCCGTTCCCTCTTCGCCGAAGTTGTCATTGCCTCGCAGATCGGATCTGCCAAACGAGCCACGCACGGGGACTCTTCTTATCTCTTTGCGCCGGCCCACTGACAAGTGGGCCCATCCTTTTTTTCTTTTCTTAATTAGAAAATTATCAAAATGCTTCTAAAATTACAACAGAAAAGGGTGGCAATACGGCATGCCCGTTGCATGCCTAATCTATTGGATAAAGTTCAGCGTTCCGTCTTTATGATTGTTATCCAAATGTGTGTGAGAGAAAAATATTTGGACTTCTTCTCGTGAAAAGGACTAAATTTCTTTATTCACGATGGTCAGCATCATGGCATCGCCAAAGGGTAGAAAGAAAAGAAGAAGAAAAGAATGGCTAGCATCATGATTATTGAGAACCTGGCATAGCTGTCAAACATATAGTCACCGGTTTGGAGTCTTATCGCGCTTGGCCTGCATATATTGATAAGAGTGCCGTGTCCTCCTCCATTTGATTACATCATTAGCGAGCCCCATGCCACTAGATGCAAGGAACATGTGTAGTACGGCATGACCATTTCCTAGCATTAATATAATCGATCTGGCAGCCTGGCAACTACAATCAGTTCGATGTTTTTCACCAATCAGGCCTGACCCAAATAGCTCCAGTGAAGGCTACTTGCAAGTTCCGGGTTTAAGCTTTGTATTGTAAGTATACATATGTGCTATTTATTTCTTGAGATAGGATAGCATCTAACCAGCTCTCTCTGACCTAGATATATACTAAACTTTTGCTAACTTGTTTAGCAAAACAACAAGAATCGCACTTAACTACTTAGGTCCTATTCTTTTCAGCTTCTAAAAGCTACTTTTCGGCTTTTCTACAGTAACTAGCTTCTAAATAGAGTATTTTTTTCAAGATAGAGTCTACTAGTTAATTGTAGTATATACTTTACTGACTTCATTTATATCAGTAAAAACCGCATGTGAATTTCTGTTACTCTGTAATCTCTCGTACAAACAGCTCAAAAATCACAAGCCGCAGCCAAAAACCACAAACCGCAGCCAAAAAGAACAGACCCTTAAGCTAGGGCGGGCTACATACTGGTGTTGCCTGACTTGTGATGTCAGACACTGATGCTTTACCGACCTGCTAATTGATCAGTACCTGCCTAAGCAGTATCGGTGTATTCTTAACCATTATTGATCCGAGTTGAGGAGTATTAACATTGCGATATTCTTTGAATACTTTCACTTGCAATAGACAAGACCTCTTCCTAGTGCTGGTCACTTGCGGCTTCAGGGTTCAACGCCCAACCACTTCAGGAGACCCAAAAGAAAAACGCCTGTTAGGTAGAAGAGGATATAATGAACTGCATGCGGTAGGTCATGTCGTTTGGTTTGGAGTATCAGAGAGGAAGGATGCTGGGTAGTATTGCCGGATCCTCCGACAAAGACAGAAGCGAAGGATTTGTCTGGACTTGCTGTGTAGCTAGCAGACAGGAGTTCAGCGACGAAAGCGGAGTGTTGGCGAAAAGACCTGGATCTGGACTGTCAGGTACTGTGGACTTATGCCAGCGTCAATGGGCTCACTGGTACCCATCTCATCCTAAGTTAGCGAAAATATGTATCAAGTCGAACTTACGAGAATTTGCTAGGTGTAAACTGAACAGAGCTTAGAGTTTGGTGTTCATGGAAAACGGGGTTTCGAGAGAGAGAGAGAGAGAGAGAGAGAGAGAGAGTTCCCAAAAAAGAAAAACCTCTGATGTAGTGCCCTGTGAGCCCAGTTCTGCAAACTTCAGTTGAGGTCCATGAGTGCAGGACGCTGAGATTACTGTTTACTTGTACTGGGCCAGCACATGAAGTCTCCCATATTGGTCCATTTGGTCCAACCCTGCAAAACTGGTCCAAATCTGACTCGACGGTCCATGGCGACGTTTATGGGCCGATAGAGACGGTCCGAAGACTCCAAACGGCTCATCAGCTCACGGAGGGAGCCACCGCCAATACCCTGGCCGGCAGCCACAACTCCATCAGTCCGCTATCGGTGCATCCTCTCTCCTCTCTGATGTTCTCACCAAAGTTAAGTGGGCGAAGGACGTGTTGATTTCTAAAAGTAATTTTAGATTTTTTAGTTTCTTCTTCTAGATTAATTTGTTCTTCTCCCGTTGAGTTCTTAACCAGATTTTATTTATCCATGATAGAATTTATCAGAACGTCTCATCTGAATGACGATAACGAGGCCTACGCTAGAGATTGACATTAGGCCAATCTAGGTATAAATAAATCCTCTTTTTTATGAACAATATTACTATCGAGACGTAGGTCCTACATATCAATAGAGACTGTCAATATTCTACTTTTCACTGTCGTGATTGTCGGCAATCATGATACCATTGTAAGATACGGAGTATACGATGAGTAAGATAAAGAAGTTCAGTATGTTCATCGGTTTAAGGATTTAATGGCAACACGTTGTTCACTTGTTCATCGAGAATTTGTATGTAAAAAGTTAGGTTCTCGTGTATTGTGCCTAAGTTATAAATATAAGCCGAAGGGTTATCTCTTAAAAAAGTCTTGGCACACTCCGCTTGTTTGTCCAGTGGCACAACAGTCCTTGCTTATTTGTCGCGGGCTACAACAGACCTTGCTAGTTCGCGGGTCTTCTGCTATTGCCTCATCATCTTGTCCCATTGCTTCTTCTGCATCTTATCCATCCCAACGTGGTGAAGGAAGCTCTGGTGTAGTGTTGGATTTGATTATGTAGTGTTTTCTCCCAGATCTCTTCTACCTCCTTTTATAAGCGAAATATTTGGCATGGTGTGGTTAATTTGATGACACTACCCTACGAGGCATTGTGTTGTGATGTGTCCATGCTGTCCACCCACGCCCGCTCCCTCCGTGCACACTTGTCTGTGTGTCCGTGCCGTCCCCCCTCGCCCGCTCCCTCATGGGCACACTTGTCACTCTGTTCGTGTCATCCCCCGGCCCTCTCTTTTGTGCGCACATTTGTCACTCTGTCCACGCCGTCCCCCCTCGCCCACTTCCCCATGCACACACTTGTCACTCTATCCGTGCCTTCCCCCTTCGCCAACTCTCTCGTGCGCACATGTGGAGATGCTTCGTTGCGGAATTGATACTAACATGAATTAATTAAATAAGCAGAAAGATACATGAAATCACGACACGGAATGGCGTCTAGACGAGCTCGGTCTATTGGGGCAATCTCTCATTCAATGCTTGTAGGTCTTGCCTTGTTCGACGCCCCGTCATTCTACACCCTCTTCGTCCATATGTCCTATGTAGTTGTAATTCCGCACCCTTGAGTCCATCAAAATAATGCCGCATCTCCACCATTTCAATACCCCCATCACAACTCTCTCCTATGGAACAATGCCAGGGCTAGTGGTTGTTTCATCCTCCCACACCCAGAATCGGCAACCACCTAGACAATCTTGTA
Source organism: Bonia amplexicaulis (assembly GCA_036346245.1). NCBI lineage: Eukaryota > Viridiplantae > Streptophyta > Magnoliopsida > Poales > Poaceae > Bonia > Bonia amplexicaulis. The sequence goes on from CM070739.1 coordinate 28,457,639, forward strand.
ATTCAATCACAAAAATGTTTTGTAACATCTGGTGAACGATGGGAACCAACTCGAAATAAGTTGACTCAACGAGTGAAAAAGGGCACTTGTAGTAGTGCTGTCCAGGATCCGCGGCCGTCTATGAGGTCTTACATCTGACAAACATGTTGTACTTGGGGCAAATCACTGCGGGTGCCATTGAAGAGGTGCTCAGTCGGCTCATCTCGATGTTCAGGGGAGGGAGAAGCAAACCAGCATAAAGAGAACGGGGATGAATACTTGAGGACGTGAAGGAGAACAATGCAGGAGGATTGCGAGAACTCCGTATTTGAGGCCGAGGGGAAAGAGAACCCGGTGCGTTGCCACATAAAATTACGGACTCGTTGTTGACACGCAGCACCACAGACTAGGGGGACGGCATGGATCCACTAACATTTGTGCGTATGAGGGAGCTGGGAACGGAGATGGCATGGATGAGCCAACATATGTCCGAAGGAGGGAGCAGACAAGGGGAACAACAACAAGGGGGTGACAAATGTGCGATGTAGGGATGTCGCCCCCTTGGTGCTGCCCCCTTGCCCACACAAATGTCAGGTTGTCTGGTAGATACTCATGACAATCAATGTAAGCTGACCACCACATGCCCGCCCTATCATTCCGCACGAAATTAGGGGTGAGTATTCCTTCGATACAACACATTCAGTGATATCGTCTTGAAGCTCCGCCTGTGGTTCCCCGGGTGTCGAGAGGCCAGGCTCATCAATGGCCTCCCATAAATGGCCGCCTCGGCTGGGAGGCAATTTGCATATACTGCCTCTATGCTACGGTGCTATTCACCTTCATGAGCTCCCACACTCCATTCGTGCAGTTGATCCCCTCGATCGCAAGTTTAATTACCTACCGTCTGGTGGCAGGGCGGCAGACAGGGAGCCGCATGGTGGCCAAGCGGCAGGCCCACGTGTCAGCTCCATGCCGCTGCTGTCTAGTGACCGGGCGGTAGAAATATCATTTTTGCTATTTCCGTGTGACTACAACTATGTTTTTAAATATGGATTCAAAATATTCCAAAAGTGTCAAAATTTCAAGTCCAGTAACCTTCTTAGATGAACAGGTCATTACCAATGATGCCCCAGCTCGAGAGTAACTACCTTGTAGATCTTGCGAACTCATTCTGGGTTTTGTTTGGTTAGGGGTCCAGCAAATCAAGGCAGAATTAGTTGCTTCTGATTTTCTCCATTTTTCTCAGATGATGTCGTGTTCGATGTGAGAATTAATGTGGAGACGTTTACATCTTGAAATTTGCACGGTTGAAAATCCAGGAACTGACATACCAAAGTGAAAGGAGCGGAAAAGGCCGAGTTTCTCGACTTTCAGTCGACTTATACCTGTAATGTATACAATAAGTAGTTTTTAAATGGTGTATTTTTTTAAAAACGGAGTCAACAGGAAGATTGTAGTAAAATGTGTATTGAGTTCAACTTTATCGGCCAAAATCATATACAACTTTTTTTCTGTACGTACTGTCACTTATGAACAGACAAAATTCAAATATTTAAACCATAAACTATCAGCCAAACAAACTAAGTCATTTGATTTGGTGGGACGCATCTGGCTCAAATGAAGGAAACATCCTGTCAAAACTCATCAACCGCACGACGGTATTTTTCGATGGAGAACGAAAAATATCCAGCAGTTACATCCTCTCTCGAAGAGTCGGCAGCACATACCGAAACGAAAAGGAAAAAAGAACACCTTTTTCCCTTCAAAAAAGTAACACCTTTTCCTCTCGGGATCGAGAATAGCATCACCAAGAAAAGAATCAACGAACAAATTAGTACATACATCCTGCTTGCCTGCCACTATATACACTCTAAACAGTTTCCACAGAGAGGCGCGCGCGAGCCCTGCTGCGCTGCGTCCACGGATCGTTGAGGCAGCTACACAGTTACGCCCCTCTGTCCCTGCTCTGCCTCGGTGAACCGCTCTTGTGCCCCGTCACCGAGCTCGCGTACCGGTGGTCGCCCTTCCGCAGCGTGCTCTCGGCGCGCACGGCCGACGCGAGGTACCTCTTCTTGGCCGCCGCGGCGCCGCCGTCCGCCTCCTCACCCGCCGTCACCTCGCTCTCGGCCTCGGCCTCGGCCCTGTCGTCGTCGGCCGCGGCTGCCGATGATACGGTGTATACGAACGGCCCCGCGGGCACGTCGCCGCGCATGTGGAGCAGCGGCTCGAGGGCGTCGACGACGTCGCGCATGCGCGGGCGCGACTTGGGCACGCTGTGCAGGCAGTGGTAGGCAACCATGGCGGCCTTGTGCGCGGCCTTGGCCGAGTAGCTGCCCTCGAGGCTGGGGTCCATCACCCGGTGCAGCTTCTCCGGCCGCCGCAGGTACGGCCTCGCCCAGTCCACCAGATTCTGCTCCCTCCCGCGCCGCCGCTTGTCCACGCTCCGCCGCCCCGTCAGCAGCTCCAGCAGCACCACCCCGAAGCTGTACACGTCGCTCTTCGCCGTCAAATGCCCTGCAACATCACGCAGTTCATGGATACACTCACTGAGTTGGTAATTGAGTCTACGTGCATGGTGCGCGTCGCTTGCCACGTACCGGTGAGGATGTACTCGGGAGCGGCGTAGCCGTGGGTGCCCATGACGCGGGTGGTGACGTGGGTGGCGTCACCCTGTGGGCCCTCCTTGGCCAGCCCAAAGTCCGAGAGCTTCGCCGTGTAGTCCTGTGATGCGATGCGACAGACAGCTTTCGGTCAGCAAATTTGCTACTTATGTTGTTTTGTTTCCATCATATCGTGTCAGGTCCATGTGCATTCGCTAGCACACGTACGTCGATTTCGTGTCAAAATTTGATGCCCGTGTCACTGAGTGTGTGCGTATGTTTGGGAACAACTGAGGCTTATGTTTTTTTGATTAAAAATTTTAAATTTTAGTTGTTTATGATATAGATTACGAAGAAATAAATATTTATTTATAATTTTAGCTGATACAGATGTTAGACTTTTAACGTAAAGATCGTTTAACTTGTAGATTTCATCTTGAAAAAATACTCCGTTTAAAAGTTAGGTACTATAGTAAAAGCTAAAAGATATCAGATTTGAAGGAAAATAACAGACCTGTGTTTTGTGTGATCATCATGTGTATTTTACTGGTATTGCAAGAGTACCAAACGGTTTGTGTTGCCATTTTGTGTGGTTATCCAGAGTCAAGGAGAGTGGTTAGCTGGGTTAATTACGGTAGCATATCTAGTGTCAAAATTCTATTAAGTAACAAGGTGCTAACTTCATCTAATGCTGTCTGATTTGGGCTGTGTTCATATTAGCTTCTTTTTTACTCAAAGAAGTCGAAAACTAATATGAATATCTGACTTCTCGGAGGGGCTTCTCCACTCTTCTCGCTCCCGTCTCACTCCGAGGATAAGTCAAGGTCACAGGCACATCACGTATCCCATTCCTCACTCACGTCTCACGGACGTATCTCTCCCACACTTTTTACACCACTCGTCATCTCTTTCTAAAAATCACTTCTTTTAGCTACTACTATTTATTTTCAGCCAAAATCTATCAGTCGTAACCAAAAGCCATCAGCAAAAATTAATACGAAAACCCCCTTAGCTCGTGCCACTCGGATTGAGGCGGTCACTTATGTGTTTTTTTCTAGTAAACCTCTGTGTGGTTGAAATTTTCACAAATATGCCCTCAGCTCCCATCTCCCTCCCTCTTGCCTCCCTCTCGCTCGCTCCTACCTCCCAATTGCTACCCTCCCGCAAGTGAGGTGGCGTGCGGAGGCTCAGCCTGGAGAGTGAGGAGACGGCGGTGGCTCGGACCGGCAAGCAAGGAGGCGGTGAGGTTTGGATCCGTCGGCAGGGAGGCTGGTGAAGTTGGATCTGGTGGCATCCTCCTCGTCTCCACCGTCCGCTGACGAATCCAGCGGTGAGGAGGCCGGGAAGGGTCGGATCCGACGGCGGGCAATCCGGTGAGGTCAGATGCAGCGGCGTTGTCCTCATCTCCATCGTTCAGCAGCAAGGTCAGATCCAACGACGTGGAGGCCGGGAGGTCGGATCTGGGCATCGTCCTAGTCTCTGATGACTGGATCTAGTCATCTTCATTGATGGGCACCTCCTCTTCTTTAGAGTATCTCGCCCATTCGGTAGGGTGAAGGGGCTTGCATGACAGCAACGGGGTACGACGGCGCGAGAAGGAGAATGAGAGAGAGGGAGGGTCAGGGAGGGGGAAGAGGGCGACGGCCTAGCATGACAGGGTAGCAGGGAGGGCGACAGCCAAGAGGTGAGAGAAAGGGAGAGCGGGCGAGAGGGAGGAGAGAGGGGGAGAAAAAAGAGGTGAGCTAAGGGCTTATTTGTAAAATATTTCAACAATGCCAACTGCGTGGTTTTTTTTTGAGTATTGCTATACAACATTCGACTATTTTTCAGAACAAAAACAGTCAGATTGATCTGAGGCGTTAGATTTCCATCCAACGGATCTAACCATACAAGCCCCCCTCCAAAAAAATGATCCCCTCCAAAAAAAATGATCTAGGGGCGTTGGATCTCCATCTAACGGTTCAAAATCTGACTATTTTTGTCCTAAAAAATAGTCGAATGTTGTATAGACACTCCCTTTTTTGTTTTGAGAAAGTGCGTAAGTGAATTAGAGGCCTTCCACCCCACTCAGATCTAAGCCGCACGTCCGATCGATCGGACGACTCTGAATATGGCTTTGTTACTAGATATGCTCCCGCTAATTACGTACTACTGATTGGACAGGCGATTGACCTATTGGCCTAAAACAAAGCAACAACTAATTTTGTATCGTCCGGCGACGCACCAAACTGATTAAAGAGACAAGTACGTTTCCTGTATATCTGCTTAGAATAACAGGAACATTGTTGTCTGATTCGGCTGGAGGCAATAAACAGATCGGGAAGGACTACTAATTCTTTGCTGGGCACGTTTTGCAGAATTTTATTAGTAGTAGCAAGTTGGCCGCCATTACTAAGATTTGAGTATGGGGCTTGCTCTGTATATATAAATCGACAGAGACTGGCCAACTAGTTATAATGTGCAGGCCTTCAGGTTTCTTCCTCCCTGGCATACGTGGATATGGGCGAACTAGTCGCATATACGTGATGTTAGAAGATACGAGTGGATCAAGGTACTAACCGATTCGAGCAGGATGTTGGACGCCTTGAAGTCGCGGTAGATCACCGGCGTGTCGGCCTCGTGCAGGAACGCCAGCCCCTTCGCCGCGCCCACGGCGATCTTGAGCCGCGTCGACCACGGCAAGCTCGACAGCAGATCTGCAAATATGCATCCACGACCATAGCACGACCGATCGATCACTACATGCATGTTTTTAACGCATACTGGTGTAGTAAATATGTATCTCGTTGATGTAGAAAAAAAATTAACGAGCTAGGATGCGGGCTTACTCTTGAAGAGGTGGTGCTCGAGGCTGCCCCTGGCCATGTACTCGTACACGAGCATCCTGTGGTCGTCTTGGCAGCAGTAGCCGATCAGCTTCACCAGATGCGGATGGCTCAACATCCCGAGGTACACCACCTCCGCCTGTCGTATGTGACGCGCGTACATGCACGAATGCATCAAAAGCAAGCAATTAATCACATTACTTGACAATCCATCAAACTCTAGTCCTACCTATTTAATGCATCAAGAATATTGATAAATATCATCTGAATATTTTTTTAACTATCATATAAATTTATGACTATTGAATTAGAGATTCAACGATCATGAATTCTTCCCTCACCTCTCAAAAAAATCTCTTCCTCCTCTGAAAGCTAAAAGAAATGATCGTTGTATCTCTAATCCAACGACCTCAAATCTCAATAATTATTAAAAAAAATATCTCGATAACTATTAAGAAAAAGCATCCAAATAATACCTAGACATCAATCAATATGCCAACTAAAACCGTGCACATCATCTCGCACGTACCAGCCACTCGCGGTGGCCCTGCGGCCCGTCGGTGTCGAGGTATTTGACGGCGACGTGCTGCGGCTCGAGCCCGGGGAGGAGCTTCTCGTCGACGAAGCCCTTGTAGACGGGGCCGAACCCGCCCTCGCCGATGAAGTTGCTGTCGGAGAAGCTGCGCGTCGCGGCCTTGAGCTCCGCCGGCGTGAACGCGTGCAGCCCCGACGCCGCCAGCGTCCGCGACAGGTCATCCAGCGACAGCGACCGCAGCCTCCCCGTCGCGCTGCGCACGCGCCGCACCGCCTTCTTCTCGCCTCCTCCCTCCGCCGGCTCGGCGCGGCCGAAGCAACTGAACAGCGCCCTCATGGCACGGTCCCAGTAGTCTAGTATACTACGGTGGTGGTGCAGCTATCCCTGCGCGAGTTGCAACTACTCTCCGCCGTGCGCGAGTTGGATTTGGATTGGAATGGATGGTTTGACACAAGGCGTGTGGGGGTGGGGTATGTAAAGAGGTGGGCGCGTCGGGGTTTGGTTGGTTGGTTCGTTGGGGAAGGGCGCGCGCGCGTCTGAAACGCCCGATTTGACCTGACCTAAGCAACGCCAACGCGCCGGTTAACTTGGTGGTTTCCGGGGTGACGTGATGGTGAGGTACCGACCTAGGCGGCCGGCTAGCTATGGGTCTATTTTTTAATAGTTACTAAAAACGATTTTTAATTTTTACTATATACTTAATTTTTAAATAGATTATTTTCTTAAGACGAGATCTATAAGTTAATTTTAGTACACGTTAAAAGCCTAACATCTGTATCAACTAAAATCGCAAATGAGTATCTTTCTTCGTAATCTTTATCGTAAACAGCTAATTTTAAAAATTTAATCAAAAGTTACAAGCAAAGCCATATTATAGCGGATTGGCTTAGCTTCTCTCCCCCCTCGTGACTTTGCACTTGGTGAGCGGGCGTTGTTACATAAAGGTGATGTGACTCTGCTCTAGAAAGAGATGCAACTTGCTGTGGTGATTATCGACAATCATGATATCGTTGCAAGATACAGAGTCTACGACAAGGAAGATGAAGTCCAGTACGTTAATTGAAGATGAAACTAGCTCGGCTGACAGCCTGACATGCATCCATGCATGTATCAAACGCTCGATGCGTGAGTGTTCATACGATCGTATCGGTATCATATTGGGTACGTGTCGTGCGCAATAGTCATATGTAAGTATATATTGTTTCGTCTGAAGATTTGTACATAAATATTGTGATACAGTTTTTTTGACTGATCTTAAAATGTCTATTTTTAGCATTTGGATGGAAAAATGCTGAAAGGAACTGTGTCCCTGTGTGATGGGGGTATTTGGATTTCGGAAGGAAGCATTTGGCTGGCTGGCTAGGTGTTAAATTGTTGACGTTTTGCATCAGCGTCGTCTCACGGTCGCACGGTAAGACAGTAACACCCCACCATCCCAACAAGTCTCTTTAGCAGGACCGGTTCGTTTATGTTGTTTTCATCAAATGGGGATTTTTTTTATTATGTAAACGGGGGAAGTGACTGTGTACCACGAAATAAACCGATGATGTTTTTATTGATCTTATCGTCTAGAGTCTTAAAGATGCCTAAGCGACATGCAGATGTAGTGTGTCTATATATAACTCGATACTTTGTCGTCAGGTAAATCGGAGCTATCTATCTCTCTGAAGAGGCCAAATTTAGTTCATTTTGGCCAGAGCAAATTAAACTCGTGAAATTTCGTATAAACCACACTATGGACTTTGTCGTTGTTGCTACCTAGGCTAGCTAGGGCCTAGCAAAGGGCGCATTAGTGTGTGATTAGCTCGAATTAAACCATATGCTGCTCGTGCTCACTATGCAATCACACAAAGGATTCACTGTCAAATTAAGGAATGAGGAATCCAGGAAGGCTGGAAGAAAGGAAGGAGCTGAGGAACTAATCATGCTCATGCATGCATGGAATATCAGCCAACTACTGTATTGCTACTACTGCTACTGCTCTGCCCTTTTGTTAGATCTGCCTATCTGGCTAAACGATTATTGGTCTGAGAAGAAAAGGATAGGTGGACACCTGTACTTTTGTACACTTGTGTGATGGCCCAGTGCATGATTAGCCTAAGCTAAATTATGTTTGCGCTCGTACGATGTAATCTCCCAACGATTCAGGTGCACACGTAATCTCCCAACGGTCAAGGAATTGTTGATGGAAGCATTATATTCCCAGTGATTGGTTCTCATTTTCCCTGGAAAAAATCAAGCAGATAACCGTGAAGTGTAGCCTGGAATCCTATAGGTCCAACAAAAACATGCAGGCAAAGCTATCTACTCCCTGTTACAGTGATTTTTAACACCTACCGAAGTGTTGGATCAAAACTCAAATGCTATGAAATATCTTTGGTAACATCACATCACAAGCTAATTAATACTGTCTCCGTTGAGAAATATAAGGCGTGATGATATATGTTCAGTACCATAGTAGTAACGACGAGGCACGCAATCTGAAGCGCTGGGTTTTGATCGAATGGTAGAGATGTATGTATCCCTAATGCTCGAACACTGCAGTACCCCTCTCCTCGGGCCCTATTTGAGGTCTCGATTGTGAAATGCAGCGTGTGATTCACATGGGGAGTTTGTACGCGTAACACATGTATACATGTTCGATCGATTATCTTCAGCCTGGCTAAGTGGCTACGCATGACAAGTGTGGATGGTGTTATTTGGACAGAGAGAACGGCAAGAATCAACAAGGGAACTGAAGGTTACTACTCGTCGTTGCCCATTGAAAGCGATATCAAAATGAAAAGATATGTGAAAGCAATCCTGCCTGCCCGATCGTAAAAAACTCCCGCTTTCTCTATCTCGTACAGATGGTGACAATCTGATCCTATTTATCTATTTTATTCGGTATCCGAATAATTTAATTCGTATTCAATCCAATAAGATTTAAAGAGTGTCAATCATATCCTTTATTTGTTATCTGTATCACACACCTACGTTCAGGCATAGGACATAAAAAATGGCCAACTTGATTCCTCAACCCCAATTCAATTTGACACGAGAGATGATGCACTACACGATGTCCCGACGTGGGCCTGTTCTTTTTGGCTGTGACTTATGGCTTTTAGCTACGGTTTGTGATTTTTAGGCTGTCTGTACAAAAGATTACAGAGTAACAGAAACTCACGTGCGATTTTTGTCAATATAAATGAAGTCAGTAAACTATGTAATATAATTAACCAGTAGATTCTATTTTAAAAAATACTCCATTTAAAAGCTAGTTACTATAAAAAAATTGAAAAGCAATTTTTAGAAGCTGAAAATAACAGGAGCATAACTCGGAACATTAGCGCCCGTCAATAATTCGTCCCAGCTAACGGGAGAAACCTGAACAATACACGTTCCTAACCGTACGGACCCATTCGTCGACCACCAAATTAGCATTACACGAGCACACTTGATACACTTATACTTCCAAAGATTATTTGTTCGTCCATTTGATTTGGATCCGCGCGCTAATATAAAACGAGCGTGTGCACTCGCGGACACGGTGTCCGATTTCTTCCAACGAAACAGCCAAACAGGGTCAATAGGACTGTCCATGCAACGCGTACTGATAAAATTGGCGAATTATTACGTGAGATTAGTCGCAGAACTTATTGCTCCATTTTTTTTTCAGCTCATGACTTACCCTAAACAAACAAATGGACGACTTTTCCATCGTTTTTTAAAACAATTTAGCGGTACAATTTTTTTAAAATAACTTATTAATATTCGATTCGCTCACATAAACATTTGTTCTATAAATAAAAACTATCAGTTCTAACCATAAATCATCAGCAAAAAAAGGCAGTCTTTTAGATTAATAATGCACACACGTTCCCCGGCCAACCCTGCACGAGAGAAAGTATAGTATCAAAGATTTGGAGCCGTACTATGTTTCTAGAAATTGGGCAGCTGAATTAGCTAGTGACTGATTGTGCTTAACTACTCGTAATAGCCAGGGGACAACGGTTGGATCGGTTAGCAGCTATGTGTGCCGTACCAGTACAAGTTTGTTTGTTTCTTAAAAATGGATTTTGTTCGCATCTATGAGTTGGTACATAGTAGCTAGTACTAGTTGGGTGGAAAGTATCTGCGAGCATAACAATCTCACATGTCATTATGTCAATGATTTTGTAAGGATATGGCAGAAGAGAAAAACTTAAAAAGGTATACCGAACGGAATAGCCTCTCATTCCTCCTCTTATGTGCTGCCTCCCCCTTCCTCCTTTGCTGTTGCTATCGCGTTGTGATGATGGGTTCACCACGTACTTTGAACGTAGAGGAAAGCCAGAGAGACGTCCGACGGTAGGCGGTGGCAGAGGGCATTGGGTGGCAACGGAGGAGTGGGTGGTGGTGGAGAGAGGAACGGGTGAGACGGCGACATTCTGAATATTATGTTGGACAGAGTGGTGACGACGGGGGAGGGAAAGATGGTGGCACGGCGAGGTGGTGAGATCGCCGTGGTGGCAAAGGAGGGTTGCGAAGGGGGAATGGCGGCGGGGAAATGGCAAGGTGGGAGGCAGGGAGGACATTGAATATGAGAGGGAGGGGAAGAGGAGTGGCCAAGGGGCTATTATGTTGGATTGAAGATAGCGTTATATAGTTGCTCTCATTATAGAACTACTACAGGCTTGTATTTCGATGACTGTTTTGCAAGAAAATCTTACAATAATTCGCTTCCACAATGACATGCATGATGTATCCATGCATTGTCGTAAGAGACTGAACAGTGAACACACCATGTTTCTACGTATACCTAAGAAGCTCGACGCTTGAGCCCAAAATGCATGCAATTTGGTTTGACCGCTGAAGTGTGGCGTGTTGACTAACAGCTCTTTCCTGGTATATGCCAGTCAAGCATGGACTTAACGGCAGTACGGATGCGATGTGCTACGATTCCACGAGATCGCCCACAGGGCATACTGGCTGTTACTGCTAATTCTCTCGGTGTAGAAGCAGACAGTGCCTCGTACTAAACCGAATGTACCCGAAGAGTGTCAAGATAGAGAAAAAGACGAGAGATCGCGGTGCCACTAGTGTTGGAATGATGGGATCTCCTCGAGAATAATATTGCTAGGGCTTGCAGCTAGAAAAGATTGACGATAGTACTACTTGATCGAACAACATGCCTCTCAAGTGAAACAGTCAGTGGAACCAACTTGTTAGGACCTTGATCTGTTATGATCTTACACGTAGCCAATATGAACCCCTTAGTTGCGTTATTCGTGTGCACATGTCAAAGGGCAGAGCTGTAAAAGGAGACTCTAATAACGTTGAAAAAACTGACAACTTCCTTGGCATGTGTTTTTGTCGGAGTGCATTCTCGTACTAGCCCTAAAACATGCGGATTTTTACACGTCTTTTGCCGGCTGGTCAGCCCAAGAACTGTTCTTCTCACAGCGTCAAAACTTAGTCTCTAGCTCCATGCTCCTGTTTGTTTGCACGAGCCATGGGGAACTAGAAGAATAGTAATTGCATCATTCTGACCTTTTCTGCGCACGTACGTGTAAATGGAAGTAACACTGTGACGTGGCACACGCTGTTTAGTTTTCAGAATTAAAGCCTCTTACACCCGGGGTTTTCGCGTGCAAATTGCAGCCGTACCTGAAAGCCAAGTGCTAACTAACCACGCGTGCGCGCGCGCCTACGTACGCGTAGGCACTGTGTTGAGGGCCTGGGTCTTCAGTATTCGGCACGTCGATATCTCCGCCATCTAACACAGTCTTAGAAAATACGGACAAAAATCATGAATCGAAGCTCAAAAGAACAGAACCAAAGACGTCACCGTGTCATGTGCCTCATGGATGGTGGATCCTGGTTTCCAGAGGAACGACTGTTACCGATCGCAACCTGCAAGGAAGTTCAGCGGCGCAGCTCTTAACACGTCCGCGTTTTCCCCCGTGGCACCACAGCAATCACACTAAAAACGCTAAGAATTATGTAACGCACTGATCGTTGCAATTGGTCGTGATCAGATAAGGGTCGCATGACACAATCGGCCGATCAACTTGGTGTGGGCGCCAAACCGCGACATTGACTCGAGATGTTAGCATGTCGCCGAGTCGACATTGATGATAGCAAGACCCAGGAGATCGACCTGACGGTGCTCATGTTTCTCGAGCAAGCAATGCTGCCCCTGGCTATTCGTCGATCGTTTATCGCTTGCCAATCACAGTCTCTAAAGGCCATAAGCAAAGCGACCAAATGGCGATAATAATATATAAATAATCACTCCTTAATAAATGGTACTTACGTCCCAGGTTAAGAAAGAGACGACTAGAGCTAGCTAGCTCAGGAGAAGACGCAAGCCAGTGGCGAGAAGCAAAGCAAAGCCGCCAGGTCTTATGCTCATGGAGAAAAAAAAATGAAGGGGAAAACGCGAAGCACGTGAAAAAACACGAACACGGCGCTGCAACCTAGCGTGCTCATGTAGTTTTAGTCTACAATTTTGTCCGAAATAGGACAAAATTTCGCCCCTTTCGGTGCCCTCTGAGACGAATAATTTTGACCGAATTTGGTTCTATTTAAAGTTTATCCAAATTAGATAAAATTTGGTTAAATTTCATCAAAATTTAAATGCTGTTTGAAAATTTCGCCTGAAATTTTAGACGAAATTCCAAAATTCCACCTCCTTTGTTCCTTTTTCTGTCTGGCAAAAATTTTTCCGGTCCAAGAGATTTTCCACTGGCTAGTTTCACACTATCACTTGACTTTTGCAGGCCATGGCGCTAGTAGATTCGACGGATGCTGAAATCAAGTACCGAGTTGGCGTTGCCGATGTTGTTTAGTCCATCAACGAGTGATTATTGACGTCGCAGAAGGGTTTCATTAGTGATGATTTAGTAGTATGAGGAAACTGTACTAGCAGTTGAAATTAAGAATAATTGAGCATGTGCCATATTTTTCATTGCAATTGATGATTTATTTTATAATATCTCATTAATATATGGATCCAGAGCAAATAAAGTAAATCATCAATTTTCAAGTTTATATATAGGACAAATGAGTAAAACTAGTGGAGTCTGGTAAGCATGCTGTATTTCGAAGGATGCTTTTTCATATTTGCCAAAGGCGTCTCACGATCTCCATTGTTGAGGGCAACGTATTCTATTTTAGCATATTTTGCACTGTCACCACTTCAGTGGTTCATAATTTTTTAGGAACAAAAGTTATGGGTTTCATATGGTCATCTTCCTAAGAAACAGAAAGTGTGCTTGATGACTATGGTTTAGTGATTAGCAGTTGGATGATCAAACTACCAATGGATAGAGGTTCTGGCTGAAAATGGAATGATTTTGTTCAATTACTCCTCTGCCTTTTCATTCTTAATTTGGAGCTTGGTTAATTTCCTTATTAGATTCTTAAATCACATGCACATATTTCTGGTGCTTAGGTTATTGACTTCTGTTTCTTTCTATTTCAGATCCTTCAAAGATTTGCTATTGTTGATTTGTCCAATTTCTATTTTGATGTTGCAAAGGATCGACTTTATGTTGGGTAGGGCATTGATCCCATGTTCATTTGCGATCTGATTTTATTTTAATAGATTTAAACCCCAGCCAGTGTTGTTTGTTAATAAAGCTTCATAATTTTGGTGATGTAAGATGATGTAATGTTATTTGTCATCTTATCAGTAGCTTCACAAGGAGAAGCTGTCAAACAGTCCTGAATGCACACCTGCTGTACCTTGTTAGGGCCATTGCCCCGATTATGCCACATTTAGCTGAGGATGTCTGGCAAAACCTACCCTTTGAACACACTCTGGAAGATGGATCCGTTGCCCAGTTCGTTTTCAATCTAAAGTGGCCAGATAAGAACGAAGAATGGCTCTCAGTTGCAAAGGATGACGTTGGTTTTCTGAGTGTTATCCTGGAGGTACACAACATTTCTGCATCGCTTTAAGGCGTTCATTTGTATGCCAAAAAAAAATGTATTTTTACAGAAATGGTGCGTGGTATATGGCCTCATAGTTATATAGCTTTACAATGTTTCTTCCTAGATAATTATCAATTTTTTTAATATAAAAATGTGAAACTCTGCCTTCAACTTGGAACATTCAATGCAGGCAAGATTCATTATATTGATGACCAGATACATAAGAAACCACTTATGAATTATGATGTGAAATAGCAATATTTCTGCTACATTAACTGATCATATACTAGATAGGACATTGCAGCTATTTCTTGATTTCATGGTGATTCTTTTTAATATAATTTCCGTAATGCGCTTGGGTTCATATCTTCAGGACCGATTTCTTATTTAAAAAATTGCATTTGCCTATTAAACAGTTGAGATCAGAGGTGAACAAAATTTTGGAGAACGCTCGAACAGGAAAGCTGATAGGCTCTAGCTTAGACGCAAAAGTTTTTCTCCATGCTGATACAATATCCAAACTAAAGCAGCTATCTTCTGCAACTAATGACGCAGATGCTCTGCATCGCCTATTTATCACATCTCAGGTAAAAAGAATTGGCTTCTCAAAATTGGATGCCTTTGTTCTGCACACAAATTTATCACATTTCCTTCATTTGCTTCTGCAGGTGGAGATCCTTCCATCCCTAAGTGAAGAAACTACATCAAGTGTATCGTATACAGGAAAGTTCAGTGACGCATGCACTGGAGAAATATGGATTGGTGTGACTCGTGCGCGTGGTGGAAAATGTGAGCGATGCTGGAATTACACCTTCGACGTCGGATCTTTCCTTGACCATCCAACTCTATGCGACTGCTACCGCTTCCGGCTGTCGCAGCTGTGAGTTGATGCTGCTGAAGAGTGAGGGGGAACCTGATTGAACCATCAGCTTCATTCTGAAGATCATAGGGTGGAATTCATTTTTTTTTTGTTCCGCGGAGAAAGCTTTGACGTTTGACCCTATTATACTGAACGAAAGAGAACATAAGATTTTTAGGTGGTCGTCCGAAACTTGGTTTCAATTTTTGAACCTCAAATTTTTTGCATGTACAACTACAAACCAGCTGTACCATTAGTTACTCGGATTTGAGGGTTCGACCATGGCTTACCATCCTGTAACTGCAATGCAGAACTCACTTGAACTAAAGGTGAAACAGTTTTGCACATAAACTCTTTCTGTACAGTACTTCGTAAAACCATATCAGGGCATCGAGCCGTGTGCATGTTGCTGATAAATGACAAGGCCACAGAGCAATCAACGGGTAATCAACTTTCAGAGAAGTTTCCAAAGCTGGAGATTAGATGAATTTTGCCGATTCCATTTCGACCCACATGCAGCCACAGGAAACCTTACGAGGTCGGCTCTGTTTTTTCGGTTGTGGCTGATGGTTAGCTGATGATGTATAGTTGCGGCTAGTGGTTTTTGGCTTTAGTGTGAGTATTTGTGCGAACAAAATAAAAGTCGATAAGCTGTTTCGAAAAGATTGTCTTGCTAAGTCCATTCGAAATGATGGTAGAGAAGTCATTTTGTTTATTTGTTTGAAAGAAGCTATACTTAATAATACGAGGTGTCCGATCTTTTCGATGTATAATCAAGGATAACTTACATGACCTGATGAACCATAGATATTCTGTCCAGCTGCATGTTTGATAGTAATCCTTCTCTAGTTGTGGCAATGTAATCGACTAGGAAGAGCAGTCGCGTGGCCTAGATAATGGTGAGACCCTCATCATGGGAGTAGTTAAAAGCTAAAGCACAAACGTATATTTTAACTCATAATGTTGAATCTCCGTTATATGAATATTTACACTGGCTTATATAGCCCTTCTAAGACACCTAAAATAAGAAACAAAACTAGCAAAAGAAAATCCTAGAAATTCTACCGTCTGATTGTTTGGCATTGCATAGCACTCGTAAGGAATCTGAATTTGGAGCCTTATCCATGATATGCTCCTCAAAATAAGCTTTTCAACTAGTCAAAATTTATCCAAATCAAACTCTGTTGGTAAAAGACATGGCTATAAGCTGAAAAGAAATATGTTGTCGATAGGTAAGACAACAAGTAATAAAGGGTATGCTCTTTTGGGCTGCGAGTTATGATTTTTGGTTTAAAACTTTGAATTCTGACTGTTCACGAGAAAGAATAAAGATAGAGATATTCATATACAATTTTGGTCGATATGATGCGGCCCTGCTCAATGTGGTTTATAAGCCATGGCTTTTGCCTTTTTTATACCGTAGCGGTTGAAAATATGTTATAACTGCTGTTAGCTTTTTCTAAGTAATTAAATTTACAAAAATAAAAAATAAAAAGGTTACACCATCACGAATAATATAATAGAATGAAGAGGAAAAAAGCAAAAAAACAATCGAAGAAGTCTTCCTCTGCGGGAGGCTTGATAGAAACGGACGTTACACACAGATCAAGCCAGAGAGCTCGCATCCAGTTACCCGACACGTTTTACGGTTTTAATCACACGGGGGTCGCAAGCTAAGCTTGACGCTACGCTACCATCCTTCGGATCCGTAGGTTGGACGAGGGCGCGGACCGCGGAGGCGACTCCCCTGAGGTGTCCCCTCCATCGACGGTGGCGATGGCGCACGAGCGGGGCGGCGCGGCTTCCTCCGCCGCGGCTCCCGCCTCCGAGGAGGACGCGCTGTGAGTCTGCTTCCCTAATCCCTAGGCCTATTAGGTATATACCCCTAGACGATTCAGTTGTGCAGTTGTGCATGTGGCGATGTTTGATCTGAAGTGCGCGGCAGTGGCAGCGAAATTTCCGCCCTTGTCGAGTTGGGGGTTTCGTGATGTGGTCGGTCGAATCGATATTTTGGTGTTCGTTGGGGCTTTCGCATGTTCGTGCTGCATGCCCACGCGATGGCTTGCAAATTTCGTACTAGTGCGGTGAATGCGAGAGCGGAGAAGGGAATGGAAGGGATTCCTAGCCATCGTTTGTGCTGCCTATTTGTGTCCTGTGTATTGGGGGGGTTTGGGTACCTGTGTGAAGATTATGATAGAATGTGAAAGGAACGCATGGGTTAGTTTTCTGAATCTGTATTGCTGCTAACATGTTACAGTTTGGTGGTTTAGTGCTTTCGCATGGGCTTCAATTTGTTTTCCTTTCAATGAGATCCATTTGAAGTAGTTCTGTGCATGGAGTTAGTGATTGGGTTGATTCCTGAGTAGTTTGTGATAAGAGAGCACAAATTGTTAATTTGGCTGAGTTGTTTGCATCACTTAAGTTGCACTGCAGGTTTAGTTTCAAATTTTCAATGCAATTGTTAGCTACATTTGGTATGAACTCCATAAAATTGAGCAGTACGAGCAAGGATGATATAGAAACAGAGATACTTAGTTGAGCTGACCGAGCATTTACATGACCCTGCTATGACTCTGTTTTAATTGTTGGCAATCGTACTATTTCTTCAGGATGTATAATCCCTCTTTTATCTAGGTTTATTGATTTACTACATGAAGCTCCCCTATCTGGTCATCGGGAGCCTAGAAGCATAGTTGGTGGCACCTTGTACTGTATCTTGTTGGTAAGTGCAAGTTTCTATATTACACATCATAGAAGATTACCTCGGATATACGAGTGTATTTTATATATAGTCCAAACAACTAAAACATTATCTCTACACCTCCTTTGCCCCATGTAACTGTCATTTTTTTCCTACAAGGCATCGTTGCTCTTCCTTTGTCCATTTTATGATAGCTGTGTTTTATTTCTTATTCTCTAGGCAGGTTATGCTGCTGTTGCCGTGTCAGCTCCATGGATATTTCTCCTTGTACCAGACATGATCCCTCCATTGCTTTGCAGCTCCAATGTTATCCTTCTGATTCTTACAGGTTTTCTGTCTGATTAGCTGGCTCATTGTTTCTATAGTTTTTTTTTTGCTACTCTATTCTTTTACTATTTATGTGTCTCACATTCTGTCTCTTGCTCTGAGTTAACGCTGAAATTTAATGCAGGCATTTTTCAACAATATTGGGTTCACCAGGTCAGGAAAGTGAGATTACAGGTACAGCCAATCAAAAAGATACTTAAATTTGTTTTATTTCTTCATATTCCATGTAATGGAGGTGATATGTTCATTGTAGAAATCAGTGTGATTGACACTTAGTAAGTTTCATTAATATATGCGTTTGAATGAAAAGCCTTTTTGATCCTTTTTCGCAATAGGGATTTCTGTTGTGTTTGAATATCTATACCATTGATTTTTATGTTCCGCTATCAATGCTATTCTCTGTTACCTTTTCTGCTATCGTCACAGACTTACAGTACAAAGATTTGCTTCACTTGTCCTCCATTTAATGATTTTTATTTCTTGATTTTTATGGATGTACATATAATGAATTAGCACATGTTATTTAGTTTCTAGTTAACAATATTTAACTTTGTGAAGTGCTTCCAGGCATAGTGCTCAAACATCCTACTTTCATTATTTCAGAACTTCCCTTTTTTACTTTAGCAGGTTACTATTAGTTTTAATATTGCATATTAACTAGTGTATTTCTGCTTTTGACATGCAGGGCTACTACGATTTCAGCCAGAAACTGAAGCGTATTGCTCGACTTCCATTTGTCACTATTGCTTGCGGTGAGGAGTACCATAAAGGATTCGTGTGATGCTCTAATACCAGAACTTATCATTATTTTATAATGCTTATAACAAGCATTGGTCACTTAGTGAGCTGCTGCTTCCTTTAATGCGATCGTATTTCACCTTGTTGGTTCTATCTCTTGAGAATGCATATATGGCATGGTTCTAAGTTTTATCCTGCTGGTGCTGATTTAAGGAACCGTTTTAAGGAATTAAGGTTCTAGGACCGCAATGCTAGTATTTATTTTCAGTTTGATGTTTACTAATTACTCCGCAGTCAAAATGGCTAACTACTATTTTTATTTTTGTTATTTGCAGGTACTGCTTTGATGCTCTTAATCATAGTCTGGCAGCCTCTTGTACAGATACTATCAGTTTCACTGTTGCTAAGGTACACCTTTGCAGTTGTATTTAGCCTCAGTAAATTTGTGAGATCTGTCTTGATTCTTGAACACAAGTTGAGGATAAGTGAGCTTCTTTTCGGATGATGTTCTGCCTATTGGCAAGAAAAGGATTCATTTTAATTGATTTATACATTGGACTATAAAGCAAAATACATGGGCATGTTTATAAGGAAAATGACAAACAAATGCCTTTGGATGTTTTTCCATTGTTTCAGTGTGAAGTTCAGTTGTTTACTTATGATAGTCACAATGATGCTATGTTTTTACTCATACGCTAGTGGATTGTTCACATAATTTCAATTGTCAGTTGATCGTTGTGATATACTGTGGAAAGCTTAACCTAAAAGTCCAAGGCAGACTGAAGTTAATGTTGTGGTTACACACTAAACAGTGGGTACTAGAGCTTTGGAAGGCCCAAGAGGGGTACCCGGAGCTTAAAGTTCAAGAGAGAGGAGAGATGTAGTGTGTGTATATCCTGTATTCAATTTCAGCTTGAGTCTATTTCTTATACCAAATGTTCTGAGCCCTAGGAGTCATATTTATAGCTATGGGAGAGGTTGTTTACACAAATATCCCCTTGGGGTCTTTACCAGTAAGGACAAACATGTCCATTTGTTGGCATAGCCTTAATGGGCCTGTCTGCTAGCTACACACATAATGGGCTTTTGCCTTGGTGGGCTGATTGGGCCAAGGCGGGGGGGCCACTCCCCCAACAATTATCATGCTTATGGCTTGGGAAGCCTGTTTCTAACCCTGATATAGTATGCAAAGCTAAACTGAGAAGTCCAAGGCAGATGGAAGTTGCAGACAAGGGTTTTTATGTCAATACTATCTTGACCTTGTGTACATTATTTACTCTGGTTTGCCTGTCTCCTATAATTTTGAGCTATGCTAACCTTGCTATCAGTAAGTTGGATTGTAGACATGAGCTCAACCGCCTCAACAACCGCAAAACTTGCACACTTGACATGAAAATTATATGCATTTACTATATTTGTTTTGTTATATGGGAGCAGGATATTATTTTTTTCTCTTGTTCTTTTTTGTTCATCTCACAATTTCAGTTGCAATAATGCAGGATTGCTATCGTGGTTGAAGCAACATGTGCTGGATGTTTTATGAGCTTATACATATGTGAGTTAAGTTGTTTATGTTGTCTTTTAGACTCTTGGAGTACATGGTAGTTTGCTTGCTTGTACAAGGGCAGTATTTATGCTTTGTTCTGCAAATTGCTACTTTGCTAGCATGACACACTTTTGAAATTTCTTTAAAATCTTTATTTTGCATCCACAATTAGGTATTTTCTTCCAGAATTGCATAAATCAAGCAACACTCCGCTACTAACTTATTAGACAGTATTTCACATATTTCTTCATGAAATTTTCAGTTGATCTACTTAACAAGATACGTGTGATCTTTGTTCTTTTTCCTTAGCAATACACATTTCAGTCCCCATTAGATGATTTTTGTAAGATGAAATGCCCACTTGCTTCTTTCTACAGGGCATATCCACAAATACAACTCTTTGAATGGGCGGCCTGATATTTTGCGGTCATTATATTCTGCACTCCAACCATCTAGTACTTTGGAAGATACAAGGTACAACAGTAAGGGGGCACTGCAAATATGCTGAACTTTTTTCCTGTTAATTGACAAGTTCCTATATTTTAGTGTTTGAAAATGCAAGCGTAGGTTACTCCTGTCTCTGCACATACGACACATGTCTCCTTTACACAGTTTGCATGGCTCCAGGCTTAGGCGTTTTCTGATAGTGTGGAACAGAAATCTTTAACTCATGTCTATCAGAAAAAAAACTAAAGCATGTGCATTGAACTCATATCTAGCAGCATGTGACTTTAAAAGAGTTACAACCGTCAATATGTTGTTGAATAGATCACTTAACATACCACCAATAGAGTTGATGAGCTGATGTATTTTTTGTTGCAGCAGATATCATGATGGCCATCTCTCTGACCAGCAGATGGCATTACTTCAATACCAAAGGGAGAATATTCATTACCTGAGTGAGGAGGTACTAGGATAAATACAATTGTGGTGCTCAATAGTCGAGAGACATTTCACTAGATCCTTTTGTATATTTAGATTCTTGCTAATAGTTTTAGAGAAGGTCACCTATAGACATGATGCAGTATGTGCATTGTGAAATTTAATTGGCTTAGATTGTGATGGTGTTATTTAAATCTTTATGCAAGACAAGCAGCGGAACTGGTAGTCTTACTATTTCATGGAAAGGAGGAATGATCTGATCATTGCATTTAATTCTTTGTTGCCTTAATTTGTTAGTTCAGTAGTTAGTGCTGAAGGATTGGATAGTCAATAAATAAACTATTACCAATATTACATTAGTTGCAACTTACTGGAATTTTCTTGTTGATAAGTTGATTAACAATTTGTTTCTTTTCTTGGAAGGTGCTCCGTTTGCAAGAATGCTTAAGCAAATACCAGAGAACTGATGTTGGGAGCACTCCTCAGGTCTGCATAGCGATGATTGATTATGCTACATTATTTTTCACTGACAGCTCCATAGGTTCAAAATAAGAGAAAGGAACTCCTTAGCTATTATATGAAGTGGGGGATCTCCATCAAGTTATTCCTTTTTAATGCTGCAGGTTGATCTTGCCCATCTTTTAGCATCTCGTGACCAAGAACTTCGAGCACTCTCCGCCGAGGTAATTGTTTATATTGAAACGTATATTGTGATGTTTTGTCATGTTATGTATTCTCAAATCAGAAAAGTGTAATCAAGGTTGTCATGGCGTCGCCTGTCGCCTAGGCGACGCCTAGGCATCCTGGCGGCCGAAGGCTGACTCCAAGGTCGTTTGCCTAGGCCCTGGAACTTAGGCAAGCACCTGGGATCGCTGGGCCGTGTTGCACATAGAATCAAAATAGCAGCTTTTGCTAACATTATTTATTCATGCTATTAAATATTTGAGTTGTAAAAGTTTTCAAAAAAAATGTTGATTCTGCTGCTGAATTGTTGGATGGTCAGTAAAATAGCATGCCTAGTGGCATTGATCTACCATGGTTGCGGTTTAGTAGTGTTCAACACTTTAATGTTACTTGCATTAATTTGTGAAGATAGAATGCTATTGTGCATCACTGACTTAAGATATTATTGAATTATTACTGAGTTAGGATATTATTGAATTATTAAAATCTTGAGGGTGTGTTGTGTACTAATGTTAGTTAATTGTTATTTGGAGAATCTGTGATATGCTTATTTAATTTTCTGCCAGATGAGGTATTATATGAGGTATATTTATTTAATTCTCAGCCATATGAGGTATTATTTGTTATTTTTATTACCACCGTCTAACTCTGCGTCTAGGCGCCTAGGCGTCTAGGCGCCCCATGCTCGTCCGACTTGCCGGAGCGCCATGTCAACCTTGAGTGTAATCAACTAATTTGTATACATTCCATGCAAGCCTAGTGGTTTTGATTGCAGTACTATATTAAGCCAGGCCGCTTTTTAATTTGTTGAGTCGGGTGCCCAAGTTGTTAAAGTCACCTGTATTAGGCCCACTTAGGTGGAACTCTTTCATAAACAATTACAATAGATATATCTAAACAAACTACTACTTGCTGGCACAATAGCATGTGCTTATTGACAAATTTATGTTAATTCTCTCTCCTGTTGAAACTTGAAATTATATTATAACTTAGATGGCTGTAAATGCTGATATGAGATTCATGTACTGGAGTTATTCATCTTTAACACCATAACTTGATATCTAAAACTTTTAGTAAATCTTTTGTCGTGAAGTATCCCATACAGCCATACTAATTAAATGTGCAGATGAATCAAGTGCATTCAGAGCTTCAGCTTGCTCGTGGTCTGATTGATGAAAAGGACTCAGAGATCCAGCGTATTCGTGTGAGCAACAATCAGGTACGTTTAGCAAATAACAATCAAGAGATCTACCATAGCATGAGGATCAAGTTGGTTTTGGTCATATCTGCTTGCAAAGCATTCTTGCTTGATTATGAACCTGCTGGATGCAGTATGTTGAAGAAAATGATAGACTCAGAGCTATTCTTGGAGAATGGAGTGCTCGAGCAGCGAAGGTACTCTGGATAAATAAACTGCTATTGTGGTTTGAGTTGTAGCATTATCTTCTCGTATTCTTCCGCATCATTCTGTTTTTGGGTGTGTCAACAGCTTGAACGGGCACTGGAGGCAGAGCGAATGTCAAACATTGAATTGCGGAAGAACGTTGCAAAATTCCGAGGCCAATTGTGCAAGGAGCAAAACGCCTGATTTCCCCTGTTTTGGGAATATAATCATCTATTGGTGTGCTTTAGCTGGTTTCACAACTCTTCGACTGCTATAGGCGTCACTTAGGACAACTGACTAAAGCTAATTAGCTAATCATCTCCTGTCGCGTCCTAGAATTTCCAACCTCTGATGATCAGCAATTCAGTACCATTTTGGGTAGAAGAATGGGAACACTGTCCGGCTTCACCGAAATGGGGTACACCGCACACGGTCCGATTCCTATATGCATCAGGAAAAAGAAAAAACTGCGATGGCATCTCTTGTGAATGTACGGTTTGATGTATATATATGAAGGGGATGGTTATGGAGTATGGGGGAAATAGCGTAGATTTGATTGGACCCTGAGCGTGTTTTTTTGTTGCTTCTACAGTAGCATCTTAACATGGAAAGTGCTGTGCATTATTTTGACAACTTACGAAATGAAAGGTGAGGTGTCGTGCCTATGCACCAAAAAAAGGTCTGGGTTTAAAATTTTCTGAGTTCAGTGTTCGCTCACATGAGATTCGATGACCAATTGTAGGACCGAAATGGCAACAGAGGGGGGGTGAATGGTGCCCATAAATTTTTCCTCTAAATATTCACATATTCCTTATTCTCCAATAGCTACAAAGCTATGAAGATCCAAGATATGAGGTCTAGTAGAAGACAGAGGAATTCAGACTATCTAATGACCAAATCAGAGCACTGTGTGGTTAGATTACGACCACTTGGCGGAAGCTCAAACGTAGTCGAATACATCCACTCCAGAGAGCAGGTCGTCGGTAGCAGCGACGCTTGTTGGGAAGACAACGTGGTCTAGATCGACACCATGGTCGAAACCGACAACTTGGTTGATAGCCCGCATGATGGTCGTAACTTTGACCACTCGATCAAGAGCATCTTGGTAGGCAATCGATGATCAAACAGAATTCAATGAAGTCGATAGCCACCAAAACAAGACTGACAAGATCGAAAGATGAGTCCGGTCGGAACCGTCGTGATCGTAAGCCAATGGCATGGTCGACGATCAACATGGTCGAAGACCGACTTGCACCTATAACCGATCGCGGTCGCAGACACCTCATGAGACGTGGGGCACACGACTACGAGATCTCGACCATCAAGCACTCGGAAACCGGCAAAAGAAAGCGGATGATCTATGTCTTTGCCGGTCGAAAATCGAGAAGAGCGAAGGCCAAGACTTCGTGATCGCAAGTAAATCTTGTGTTGTCGAAACGAGAAGCGAGATAACCCGATGGTCGATATGCGCACGACCAAGATCACGTGGTCGTAAGCTCGAACAGAGCCGCTCCATGCGCACGACCGCAAAGACCAAAACCCAGATAACTTGCAAATCTTCAAACGAAATGAGGAGATATTTTAACCACAAAGATTCAAACATCCTCCGGAAGAGAAATCACCTAGTAAAACTCAAGTCTTTGCAATGGTCGGCTAGAACGACACGGTCAAAAGCGAAGGCGAGAACTGAGGCGCATGACCGAGAGACACGAAATTTCTCGATTCGACCTTGCTCTCTGGAATGAATCGCCAAATTGCCTTGAGCCGATTCTCTGCTCGAGCAAATCAAATATAAGCCAACTCTCAAAGGAAATACTGAAGGAACCGAAAATGAAGAGATGGCAAATAAATCAATGAAAACATCTCAAGAACGACCTCTCAACCCGGATCACAAACACGGACCCATCTCATAGATAAACTCTAACAAGTGCAGAGAGATGAGTCCTCTCAAATCATAACACGGAGGTTTTCGCAACCACCCCACAGGAGGACAAGCTCTAGCCCTAGAGCACACACAGATACACTCCCAAGGGAGGAGAGGCGGGCGCCTCCACGGCCTAGCCGACCAACTCACTCATAACACTTGCCTCCCCTCTCCCTTTTATAGCCTCACACCTGAGACTAACCCTAATGGATCCATCCATTAGTCCATCTGGGATAACCCGAAAACCCCATCTAACACCGGGTTTTAACACTCACTTTGCCCGCTAACTCAAATGCTTTGCCCGCTATCCCAACAGACCGCACTTTGCCCGTTAGCGCCATGAATCCACTTCTTTTCTCGGTGCTTTACCGGAGGATGACTTCCCCGCAGCTTTGACATTTCTCCAAAATGCCCCTCCGCCGCCTTCCAGAAGCTTCCTCCACCGCTTTCTCGTCCATCTTGTCGACCCTTTGCACGACACGTCCTCTTCGGCTTTTCCACGTCGTTCTGGACCTCAACAACTTCCTTGTCTAGTCCCGACCTCCTAAGCCTCACCAAGACTTGTCTCCCAGTACCTGCAACCGACCGATCAGACCTCCGACTCCTCCAGAGTCTAGTCTCGGTCTATTCCGCCGCACACGACCGCACCCAACCTCCCCGACTGTCGGACCTCGGCTCCTCCCGAGCCTAGTCCCGGTCCTCCTCGTTGTTCCCGTCGTGCTCGGCTCTGGCGGTTCAGCCCGGTTCCTCGTCTCCGGCCGCAACCACCTCACCACCTCGATCATCTTGGCGTCTCCGACCGTCGGACCTCAACACCTCCTGTGCCTAGTCCCGGTCCTCCCACGCCTCACCATGAAATAGCTCCGAAGTCCTGCAGCCACACAGACAAGCAAACCGTCACATAGCACCGCACAATACACACTGCACCATCACTCGGCACAAGTATCACAAAGACAACACCGGTCGTAAATCCCTACGACCACCCAAAGCACAAGACAAGAAGTGGTCAAAACCTCGAAGACTTCCCGCTTCCTTCGACCACTGACAAGTCATCACGGCAGCCTCAAAGCTCGCTATGACCACCGCTCAAACAGAGAACCCAAACTCTGCACAGCTCAACAGAGCTCACACCTTTTCCTCAGAAAATAGACATTGACAAACCCTGTCAAGAAGATGAACCAACAAGTCCACAAGGTCGACAACATCACCAGAAACCCAACCGACCGATTCCCACCATAATCGGACACCATATGTGCCCACACGACCGGTTTTAATGAGCTCCATCGACCACGGTCAGACATCCGCTAACGTGGTCGAAACAGCGAGCGCCCAACGTGATCGAACGCCCGATCGTCACTGGCGTGGTCGTAGCACACCCAATCGCCAAAGTGGTCGAACGCCAGGCGATACAACGTGGTCGTAGACCCAAGTCACGACTGCCGACCACGTTCAAACCCGCGCTAACGTGGTCGATGCACTGATCACAATCGTGGTCAAGCTTGAGCGCCACAACGTGGTCGACTTACCGAGCGCCGACTACCGACCACGACCAACGCGGTCGAAACTTCACAACGTGGTCGTAGATGGCCCTAGAGACCTCCGACCACGGCCAATCTGATCGATGAAGCCGTAACGTGGTCGTAGACTCCCGAAAGACTTCCGATCACGCCCAGAATGGTCGTTCGCAACCCGATAGACCTCTGTTTGCGCTCAACATGGTCGTACGCCACCCGACCACGGTCAAGGTGGTCTTAACCTCTTCCGACTACGTTCAATTTGCTCTGTAGTGGTCGTAACTCCTTCTGGTGCCCTCCGACCACGGCCAGAGTGGTCGCAAACCTCTTGGGTGATCTTCGACCATGCCCAAAATGGTCGAAAACAGTGCGCATGGCTTTCCACTATGACCAACGTGGTCGTAGAGCCTTCCGACCACTCGAAAATGCATCTACGAGGTTTCGACCAAGGACAACGCGGTCGTAAACCAATCACGACATCCCACCACGACCAGCGTGAGGAGAGCGACTTCGATTACCGAAACGCCGCGTCGGTGCCGACCACGACCAACGTGGTCGTAAGACCTCCTTCCGACTTTGTGCTGCTGACAATGAGGTCGTAAGTGGTTTGCCAACCATTCTCAAGACTTACGACTATGCAGAGTCAGCTCAAACCTCAAAAACCAAACTCAATCTTCCTAGATCAAGAATCAATTACTCATCACAACCATGGGGTGACCTCCACATGGTCTCACAAAAGCTAATTAGCTAATCATCTCCTGTCGCGTCCTAGAATTTCCAACCTCTGATGATCAGCAATTCAGTACCATTTTGGGTAGAAGAATGGGAACACTGTCCGGCTTCAC
This sequence comes from Bonia amplexicaulis, assembly GCA_036346245.1. Classification (NCBI taxonomy): domain Eukaryota; kingdom Viridiplantae; phylum Streptophyta; class Magnoliopsida; order Poales; family Poaceae; genus Bonia; species Bonia amplexicaulis. The sequence continues at coordinate 28,484,881 of CM070739.1, forward strand.
CGAAATGGGGTACACCGCACACGGTCCGATTCCTATATGCATCAGGAAAAAGAAAAAACTGCGATGGCATCTCTTGTGAATGTACGGTTTGATGTATATATATGAAGGGGATGGTTATGGAGTATGGGGGAAATAGCGTAGATTTGATTGGACCCTGAGCGTGTTTTTTTGTTGCTTCTACAGTAGCATCTTAACATGGAAAGTGCTGTGCATTATTTTGACAACTTACGAAATGAAAGGTGAGGTGTCGTGCCTATGCACCAAAAAAAGGTCTGGGTTTAAAATTTTCTGAGTTCAGTGTTCGCTCACATGATATTCGATGATGATTTCACTTCGATCCAATGGGCGATATATTTGGACTATTAAGGTTATCATATGCAGAATTTGATTCCAAAAGAATCGTAAGTGAAGTCACGTGACAAGAATATTTTTTTTCGCATGGGTACTTTGTGAATAGATGCTTGCCAACAGTTGCTTTCGTTTCTCATACAATGATACAAAAGCATTGTCCCCAGCTAATGGAATAAACAAAGTGGAGTATGCTCAATCATATAATCTGAAATGCTTTGCAAGTCTTTACTGCTCACCAAGCTTTAGTTGAATAACTTCTGCAGTTTGGTAGCTTTAGGATCAGTATATTTTAGGATGCATCTAATAACCTGTGGCCTATGTGCGAAATGAATAATTAAAGACATGGTGAAAGGAGTTTTTCTCGGTCTTTTCTTTGTAAGAACCGGTGGAGGGAGAAAGCTAACACTGACTAGTCACCACAGCAACTAAGGAATGTCCATGAGAATATTTTCCCTTTGTTAATTCTACCCCCACCATTTCTCTGCTAGCCGGCTGGCAAATTGCGAGGTAGAATATCACATGTTTTATTATTTCAATTGGGCAAGTGACAGTGACAACATGCATCATGCATCCTCTTTAATCTCTAGGAAGGAACACTTGCGCACCTTTTGGTTAGTGTTTAAGGTGCGTGGGAAGAAGGTTGCCTAGAATCTCTAGTGCAACAATGGCTGGATTCGTTTATGCGTTTCGCTTACGGTTTATGTACGGATAAACAGTAACATGCTGGTAAATGGTATATTTTTTTCAAAGCAGAGTCTTTAGGTAAATTGTGTACAAACTATACTGAGTTTAGCTGTAATAGCTAAAATCGTATGCGACTATTTCTCTTTGCGTACTTCCTCTTACGAACAGACCAAAATTCAAAAACTACAGCTATAAGTCATAAGGCTCAACCCAAAAGAACCGACCCAATAAACAGCCCTGCTGCACTATGCCATGGTGAGTACTTCAAGTGAATTAATGCAAAGAAGAAATGTTCAAGAAAGATGATGCATGGTAGTCTAAGGGCCAGTTACCGCTGTTGTTGTGCTATGCCTCTATACCAGTTGTTTACTGTAATTTTTATCAATTCTCGTAAGAATTTGCCGTTGTTCCAAAATATGCTTTCAAGTAGTTACGCAATTAACATATAAAACTAAGAGAAAAACTAAAGAACGGTATATCGTTTTCTTCTCCTCTGACAGGATAGCCTCTCCTTCCTCCTCCTCCACGTTGCATCCCCTTCCTACTCCTCCGCTGGTGCCACCACGTCCCTTTCGTCCTCTGCTGCTGCCACCGGCTCCAGCTCCAGATCTGGCAACAGGGGGCGCTGCCACAACGACAGGTTCACCATGCCCTCCATTGTAACACCCCAACCCTCCTTAGAGCCTAAGATGCTACCACTACGCACTTATCATCTTAAATAGGTGCTGCCAATAAAAATTTTAGCAACAACTTTCTTGTTTATACGACTACCAACAAGGAGAATCAACACATATATTTAGAATAATTGCAATAAGATAACTAATTTCATATTGCAAATAAACATAACATAAACAGAACTTCGGACTCCATGACCATGGAGGCTCACCACCACACGATCGCAAAATATACTAAACCGAAAGACGAGTCACATAAGACTCATAATACGAAATGAGTACTGACAAGAAAAACTTATTCTCTACTTCAAGCAAAAAAAGGGGGTCTGACCGCGTCCCATACAACCTTTAACATTTCCAAAGTATACGCTAACCAGGAATTAACTAAAACAACTTAACAAGAGATTAAACATAAATGCTCAGTGGGTGACCAAGCTGTTATTTAACAAGTGCAGTGCAAAAGGACTACTTTCATTCCATGCATGCCGTCAATCCGGATCACCTAAAAAAACCACCGCACTGAACATAACAGCACTAATTTCGCCATCTACATGTACATACCTCCATATCATCCATACTACTCATTCAGTCACATACACTAACAATTGCTTACTCTAATATGCCATTAGTCCATATATTAACTTCTACACAGATTGATGAATAAGCAGGGGAGAATGGTTTTGAAGTGTTACCCTAGCCCTAAATGTCTCGATTGTAGCCCTACCTTCGTTTCCTTCTTTTCTTTCCTCCTTCTCTTCTCTTTTTCCTTCCCTCACAGTCGGCCGGCTCTCTCTTTCTTTTTTTCTCTTTCTTCTTCTACCTCTTTTTCTTTTTCCCTTTCTTCTTTCTCCTTCGGCCAGGTCTCCTTCCTTTCTTCACTCAGTTGGTCGGCTCCTCCCCTCTCCTTCTCTTCCCTTAGCTGGCCAGCTCCTCCCCCTCCTTCCTAGGCGGCGCGTGGCCAGGCGGCTAGGCGGAGCAAGGAGGGCGACTGCTGCAGTAGGGGACGAGGAAGGTGAGGTGCGGTTGGAGGAGCGGTGGCCCTGGGGCTAGGCGACGACAACAGCACGCACGAGGGGTGTGGCGGCGAGCGTAGAAGTAAGGGGAGGAAGAAGTGCAGGCTGGCTGATGCGTGTGGAGGTAGGCGGCGCTTGGCTGCTGTTTGGCCGAAGGGCGAAGGCGACGGCGCTGACGGAGCTTGGCTGCGGCAGCAACGTGCGGTAGCAGCAAGGTTGGAACAGGGGGAGGAGGAGCAAATTGATTTGGCCTCCTCCTCCTCCTGGCTGATTCTTATGGGGGTGGCTTGGGCCAGGTTGGGCCAAAGCCGCCCCAGGTATTACACCCATGTAGAGGGAGGCCGGGGAGGCGATGGTCCGGGGTGGGCGGTGGCGGAGGGAGGAACGGGCGAGATTGTCGTCGGCTGCTAGTGGTGGAGGAGGGGATGGAAGGAGGCGGAGGAGTGTGGAGCTGCCCGTGCTGAAGAAAAGAGAGGAGGGAGGGAAGCGGCGACAGGGAACATCGAGGAATGCATCAAAGATGAGAGGGAGTAGAGTGGCGAGGCTATCCCGTTGGACTGGATAGCATTGGATAGTTTCTCTCTAAAACTAAAGGTGCTTTTTTAAAACTCACCGCAATGCCAAAATAGGCTAGAGTAGGGTACAGGAGTATACCTCACGTGAGCCATCTGATCGTGATCTGTTGGCTGATGGGGGCCATAAATGGCTTCAGAAAGAGGCGTTAGGTACCCGGCCACCTTCCTTTCGTATTCCCTTCGCTTCTTCGACTACCGACGCTCTCCTCCTCCACCACCCGCTACGCCGACGCCTCCGGTCGCCGCCACCGAGGCAACGACCAACCGCGCGCGGCGCCCCCTTACCGGATCCTCCACCAACCATCCCCCGAACTCGCAAACTCGCGGGGAGCCCGCGCGCGCGCGCGTATTAAAGCGGGCACCTCCCATTCGCCCATCGCACGGCACACGCGCCCAGGAATTGGAATTAGATCCCACGCGATCTCGCCTCGCCTCGCCTCGCTCCCAGATCTCGCACTCCGGTAAGGTGCGAATCCCTCCGTGACCCTTCTTCCAAGTTCCAAATGCTGCGGCTGCTGCTGTTCGGCCCCGGATCTGTTGGTTTTTCTGCGGTTTATAGGTGTTTAGGACTCCACTTAATCGCACAGAGTTGCGAGTATTTGTTTGCCTGTAGAAACTGAGTTGTGGATTGAATTTTCAGCCATGGGCACGGTCGTGGATGCTCCAGCAGTTGTGGCTGAGGAGGAGGTATGTATGCTCTTGGTGTTATTTTGCATTGCTGCTTAAAGATACTGGCTTTCTCCCTAGATGTTAGATTATTCCCGGTAAATACCTTGACCCATTGGGAATGCGCAACATCTTTTATTTTCAGCATCAATTACGGTGATTAGATTTGTCAACCTTTTGGTTTGTAACACACGGGGCGCAATGAGTTTTGATAACGTCAAGGCGTCAAGGGCCAGTGCCCTGAATCTTGCATTTTTATCTCAACTTTCAAAACTGATTACTTATGCTAGAAATGATAGGTGCCTTGTTGTCTTGTGTGACTCATTGAACTGTCCTCCATATTGTTACCAATATAATTCTGGCTCCTTCAGTTACAACTTACAACTCCTTTTTTCTCATCCAGTATATGTTCTCTCCTCATATAATTTGTGCCATTCGTAATCTATGGTTCATCTTATGGGTGAAATTGTGCTCTTCATGCAGGAGGTCACTGACAACATGCTGGGTGACAAGAAAGTTACAGTTGTATTTGTTCTAGGTAATTGCTTATCTTCAATTATATGTTTGATCACTGTGCATCACATAAAAGAAAAAGCGCTTATATGCAGCTTTGAAAAATACTGCGAATTTGTATATATATTTTTAAATTTTAAACGCATGTACAACAACAACAAAACCTTTTTGTCCGAAACAATTTGGGGTAGGCTAGGAATAAAACCTCTTCAATGTCAAAGAAACGAGTGCCTTGTAATAAAACCTACAAAGCTAAAACCCTAAACCCTACATTCTGCCATCTGAACCGAGAGCCTAAAACACCGCTCCTAAATCTTCTTCTTATGTCATGGTTCTAGTACGTGGATCGCTAACTTCCATGCGCTCCTATCCAAAGCCAAATAAATTTTCTTCTGTTAACTGACCAAGAATTTACACACAGGGGGTCCTGGGAGTGGAAAAGGCACACAGTGTGCCAACATTGTTGAACACTTTGGATTCACCCATCATAGCGCTGGAGACCTTTTGCGTGCAGAAATCAAATCCGGCTCCGAGAATGGGTATCTTATTTTCAATCCATAAGAAACCCCAACTGTTTCCTTTTGTTTTCCATCTACTTTGCAACAAGATTGTTCCAAAAATTATATTGGTCATTTCCACTTCTTTATTTTACATCTGCCTGTTCCTACATGTTTATTACTACACTTCATGTTTGGCAGAACTATGATTGAGAACATGATAAAGGAGGGAAAGATTGTTCCATCAGAGGTAACTATAAAGCTCTTGCAGGAAGCCATGATAAAAAGTGGAAATGATAAGTTCCTGATCGACGGATTTCCAAGGAACGAAGAGAATCGCGCTGCATTCGAGAATGTTGTAAGCCCACATACTCCTCACTTCAAAATTTTAGATTACTTCTCGCTTTGGTAGCAAACCGTCATGACTCTTTGCTAGAGAACTCTCATGATTGTTCTGGACACCCCAAAAAAACACGTGCACAGAACAAAATCACAATTCACTAATACCGGTAATGTTTTCAGACAAAAATATCTCCTGCATTTGTGCTATTCTTCGATTGTTCCGAGGAAGAGATGGAAAAACGTCTTTTGGGACGCAGTCAGGTTTCCTTCATCGCTTATGTACATTTTTTGTAGCATATATAACCTTGCAGATCACCTGTTTCGTGTTTCAAACATTTATTATTCTTTTGTAGGGAAGAGTTGACGATAACATTGAGACTATCAGGAAAAGATTCAAAGTATTTGTTGAATCCAGTTTGCCTGTCATTGAGTACTATAACGCGAAGGCCAAGGTTAAAAAGGTACTGTTGCACTATGAATGATGCAAAAACAACCAAAAAAAGATGGGAATGTTGTATTAGATGCTAGAAATCCAAAGAGGAAAAAGGATAAATGCATGTCAACTGTTCATAAGGGGGTAAACACCGCTGAAAGGATGGCTGGGCGGCGTCGGCGTAGAGGGAGAGGGCATGACTATATATGAGAACGACTTTGTTATTTTTTGTTTGGTTCCAATAACATGCGGCAGCTCCTTTATAAAGATGGGCTCCCCCTAACAGATAGAATCTAATCTTAATCATATCTCTAACAAATAGAAACTAATATCATATCCCTAATCACATCTCTAACAAATAGAAACTAATCTCTAACTTTCTAATAATAAACCGGTTGGGCCCAGGGCCTACACCCATGACATTACACCCCTCCCGGACATGCAACTCGTCCTCGAGCTGCTAGGCGGTGATCATGGTTGCAGTCCCAGGATGTCCTTGTTGATGGCAGGGCTCGTGCCTGACTTATTTTGCTGTGCCAACACGCCTACAGGTGGACCCCACCCCAGGTCGCACAAGGAAAGGAGGGCGTGCAGCTGTGGTCGTGGATGCACTTGATCTGGGGTCGGAGAAGTTGACGTCGGGGCTGAGGTGGCGGTGGACTAGGCGGATGAGATCGGGGCTGAACCAGCGTGGACACTGGCTACTGGAAGATGCGGCTTGCGTCGTCCTCGCTGTAGCCGTTCACAGGGACGTTGTAGCGCGGGCCGCGACTGACATACGCCATGACGACGAAGATCCGGCTCCAGGCGGCCATCATCTCGTGGAGGCGCACAACGTTGGGCTGGCGTGGCGCCAGTAGTCGTTCCCCTCCTTGTCGGCGGCGGACAGATAGCCTTCGAGCAGCACCTGGCAGCGGCGCACCTTCTCGTGGTCGGAGAGGAGGGAGAAGAAGCGGCAGGGACGGCGGTGGTGCGCGCGGAGCTCGGCCGACGGTGAGGTTGTCAGAATCTGGCGGTGGAAGAAGATACGGATGCGGTTCGGGAGGCAGACGATGCAAAGGTACCTTTACCTCCGCATTGCAGTTGGGGGCGGTTCTCAGAGAGGAAGCCGAACATCCTTCCGATGCCGAGGAAGAACTCGTGGTCGAGGTCGGCTTGGGTGAAGTCGTAGAGGTTGAGGTGGAGGCCTTCGAGAACAGGGCGGTCCTCGAGGCGGAGGGGGTCGAGCTTGGCCTTCATGTGGCCGTTCTCCCGGGTGGTCTGGCCGGAGACGCCGGCGGAGGGGGAGGCTGGCCGACGGTTATGGAAGAAGTTGTCCCAGACTCGTCGACGGAGGAGGGGTCGGCCTCCTGGGCGCGCTGGAGCTCCTCGAGGTAGACGCTGCTGGTGCCATTGAGGAAGCTGTTGGTGAGCCTGGAGAGTAGGACGGCATGAGGCGTGGGGGTGGAGCGGGGGCACAGGGCGAGGCGGGCGGCGCCCAAGGTAGCGCGGAGCCACGTTATTGCTGTCGCTCGTGTTGGGAATGGATCGAGGAGGGAGGCGCAACGGGACCGCAACTGCTTGGAACAGCATCGCCGTGCCCACTTCAAGCAGTGCCACCACCGTCAGGGGGTGCGGCTTGTACCCTGTGCGCTGACCTGGGAAGATGCCACGTCGACATCGCTTGAATACGCACCGCTGCCCGTCTTGGGATGAAGGAAGCAACAGAGGGGCGCCGTTGCCGTGGCACGGCCACCATTGCCCTTGCCCCTTGTGCCACTGCAGATCGCGCAGCCACGGCTGCCTGTGCCTTCTCTTTTGCTTCCATCATCTTTTTCAACATGCTCTCTATATTCTTGAGTCTAGCGATGATTTCTTCATAGCCAACAATGATCTTGCCATATGGTAACTTGGTAGCAGAAGCCATGGTAGGATGGCCGGGCGGTGTCAGCGTAGAGGGAGAGGGTATGACTTTAGACGAGAATGACTTTGTTATTTCTTGCTTGGTTCCAATAGCATGCGGCAGCTCCCTTATATAGATGGACTCCTCCTAACAGATATAATTTAATCTTAATCATATCTTTAACAAATAAAAACTAATATCATATCCCTAATCATATCTTTAATAAATAGAAACTAATCTTCAACTTTGTAATAATAAACCGGTTGGGCCTAGGGCCCATGCCCATGACACCAACGTAAATATTGGATGCTTATTACTTATAAGGGTGATATATAGAGAACAATATAATCTGAAGGAATTGTTTACTGGGATACTGATGTTTCCCACGATCAGTATGAGTTACTGACCATGTTTTTATATGTGCACTTCCATTAATTACTGCCCTTATTTTAGAATCTGTTCACTTTGACACCTATTGACAAACTTGTCATCTGATCAGATTGATGCTGTAAAACCAATTCCTGAGGTGTTCGAATACGTCAAAGCTATTTTTGCCCCATATGCTCCAAAGGTTAGTTGTTGGTTTCATTTGTTCCGACTTTTCTTTTTGCACATGTAGCATTTCTTGTAACTCCTATATTCCTTAACATTATGCTTGCATTGCTATGTCGCAAGATAATTATATATTGCCATCTTCTGGATGTACATCTATTTATTTTCATATGACAATAGCATAAATATATGTCATGGGACTGTCTATTTGCATATCATATTATGTTCTTATCTATCAGGCTGCTTAAGAGCAATAGAAAGGACCATAAAGATGATAATGGTGCAATTTCATAAAAGGTATACCTTCTCCTTTATTTCCCGTTTCAATACATTTCCTTTTCCGTAAGTGGTACGTCTATTCATCTATTTTCCTTTGGCGAATTGAGCAATGGGAGATCCACTGATGTACTATTTGACTCTTTGGCTGTGAGGCGGATTCGAAAAGGAACATTTGACATACTCGTTTTGGATATATTAGACAGCAATATTTGGCTAGGGTCTAGGGAACATGTCAAATGAAATGAGAACCACTTCTATGAAAACAGGAGAAGAATTACTAACCGTGACCATTGGATCATATATAGATTGCTTGCCCTAGATAGAACATTAAAACCACGGGTGTCGTTCAAAAGAGCCCCTGCATTAGCTTTATGGTGAGACCATCCTCTAAAAGGTGCAGTATTTCCGCTGTTAGCTTTACCCATGAATGGCCACTTCCACTATGCCATTTCTGAACCCCATTCAGAGGAAACTTTGATAGTATGGGGTGCTGCTGGAACTGTAGATGAGTTTGACTTGAAATGGGTTGTCTTTCAGTCTTTCAAAACTCAAGTAAAAGGAATTATCTTAATTCAGATGAAACAAAATGCCCCCCTGCTCAGGACTTTCATCAGAAAATGATTAGTCAGATATGTACTTGCCCTACTTTTGAGTTCCATTAGAACTCTATATATGTTAGTCAGGGACAAAAATACAGGCGGTTACAGGCCGGTAACCGCCGGTTACTGAAAATCCCGGTGGGTACCGGAATGGGAAAAACCGGGCCAGTAACATAGGAAGTTTCTAGGTTGGTTTAGGCTCTTTTTGTGCTAGATTATTTATTATATGAACTAAATATGCATAAATATGTTAGTTCCAACATTTTATGCTAGGTTTTCTCTGGTTTTTCCCAGTTTTTAGCGGTTTTTCTAGTAATCGGAACGGTTACTGGTTTTCAAACCGCCAAAATTCAAAATTTGAAACGTGAATTTCATCCGGTTTTTTCCCGGGTTTTCTAGTAACTGGCCGGTTACCGTTACCGCCCACCGGCCGGGTTTTGCACTGGTTTCGAGATTTGTATCCCTGTGTCAGACTAATACCCTGTGCATATGTTGACCTTGATCATATGACTTTACCTGGAAGCTGTAAATAACCTCTCTTTTTTTCATTTGTATTAGGCTGACTTCCTGGATAGTTTCTTTCTAATACCCATATGATTGATTCAGATTAACCCATATTGTGATTGATCAAAATAAATCAATCCTGTTATTTCTGCCATGATTACTCATGTAATCTTCACTATCTTTTGCAGGTTTTGCTCAAGTCTGGCTGCATATCTGTGATTATGAACCCCCTAATATAGAAGAAAAGTTTTGGCTCATATGAGCTACCTGCATATCAGTAGGCAATTCGATGGCTCATATGAGCTACCTGCATATCAGTAGGCAATTCGATTTTTTTACAAGCAATAACTAGTTGCAATTCTCGCTGTTCCTGCTGGAGTAACATTTCACCAGTGCTGGCGTATCCTTTGTAATGCTGTACTTGTACCGTTGTATAATTTACTGCATGAACGATGAAACCTTGTGCTCTCCCATCAGTTATCTAGTGATACTACAGAAAGTAAAGCTGCTGTCACATCTTTATAAGCGATTGATTATTATTGTAGCCCATCGAAGATACATGATGCCAATTGAGTTGTGTTTGGTCGCGTTCTAACATAATGTGCTCTTAACAGCAAATATTGTTCTTTACAGGCCTTCACAGATACTGCTTCTTTGGTTGCTAATAATAATACATAGTGTGCTCTTAACAGCAAATAACATTATTTATGATAAGGATATTTGTTCTCTTGATCATGCCCACTTCGTCAATCTCATGAGTATGACAAAAGAGCCAAGACCATCTCTGCTTTGTATATGTTATTCTAAGGACAAATTCGGTCTACGCTGCTGAAGGTTTTGTAGTTTTGGATTTTACCACTGTTTTTTGTTTCATTGTTTTTATGCCATTAAATCACAAACTTATTTGGTTTTTTGCCATTGTTGGCTTACTTTTTTTTTATCGAAATTTCAGAATTGCCCATCCCATCCCCTCCCTCCTCTCCCTTTCCTCTCACAATTGGCTCTCCAACACACCTTGCGTGCACACCTGAGTAGTGTGATCCAACTTAAATAAAAAAGAGCAATATTTGTGATGGCATCTAATTGAAAAATTCAACATATTTAGAAGGGCAAAAGTGTCTTTTTGCTCAGTCAATTGGTATTGACCTTGTCAGAATAGTATTTTTCAAAGAAATTTTCAATTTGAGTGGCATCATCCCTATCCCTATATTAGAGATGGGGGATTCATGGCTTCTCCTTGCATCCACGTCATCATTTTTCTTCTCCGGCCGACGCGTGCGCGCGTTGCGCTCAAACGCTCCTACCGAGCAGATGGTGGCCCGCGGCTTCCCTGGCTTGGTTTCGCTTCGTTTGACGTGTGTGCACGCCCTCCGCGTGAGCCCGTGTTCTCGCTTTGGCCCATGCGATGCGATTGCCGCTCTCGCTTGGCCCGTCGCTGCGTCCATCCGGGTTGACTTCTAGAGGAATCTGCGCCTGGGAGTGTTGGCCGCACTTTATTGGACGCTTCGATTGCTGCTCCATGTTTGCCATCATGCGGCGGACCGAAGCTCACGAGGATGGCTACAGTTGGTCTTGCTTCTTCGCGACTTTTCGGTTTCAGTCTTTCCCTGTGGTTCGCGCGCTTCTCGGCTTGTGTTGTGCTGTGCTCCGCTCCACTTCTTGTGTCCCTTTCGGTTTACGTCGCTTCTTCGCTTCGCCCGTGCCTCGATCTACACCGGTTGGAGCTGTTGAATACTATTCATGGCAGTGGTCCCGAAGCGTTTCAACTATGTGAATGCTAGTCCCGAAGCGTTCCAACTATGTAAATGCAAGCAATGAAGCGTTCCAACTATGTGAATGCGTGAGTTTCTGCATGAGAGTGTAAAAGGTCATGAGATGGCATGATCTTTAAGCTTCTATGTGTTCTATAAATAGCACTAGCTAGAAACATTGTAGAAGTCAAGTAATAGTTTTGCTTCAAAGAATAGAACCAGAAATTTGCCCCAAGTTCTTTGTTCTTGAGCTCTCTTAGTCTCATTGTTATTTTTCCATGCTGGTGTGCGATCCTAGGCAAATTGCCAACAGGAGCTCCCATCGGAGGTATTATTCCCCATCCGTTTCCCGTTTCTGATCTGGTTGGTATCCTCTCCGATCTGCTTGGTATGCTGTGTGTCGGTGCTGTCCTTCACTTGGGATGGATTGTTCCCCGTCTGTGCTACGTTTTCGATTTGGTTTCTGGTTGCCGCGTGCCTCGATTTACGCCGATGGGAGCTCCTGTGGGAGGTATGTTTTACGTGCACCAGAGGAAACTTACATAGCTCGTGTTATGACACTGAGGTTGGTTCGTTTCCAAACGATGAATTCCTTCCGGGTTTGTCTGTGGTCCAATCGGGTGTGTGTGTGTGGGGGGCTCACGGGGGTGCCTGCAGATTACGGTTTGTTCCTTTGTTGTTTCAATGCTTACCAGGTTTGCGTTTCTTCTCTTGTTTGTCTTCTTTTTTTTGGTTCATTTGCAGCGCGTTGTCATTCGATTCGGCTTGTGTCCTGTTAGGTCTCTACCGCTGCCTTCTTTACTATGCACATCGGCCCGTCCTAATTGGGGCTAACACGTGGGATTAATCCGGTTTTCCCACGTTGTCGGTTTGCGGTAGTATTTTCTGGGTTAGTCCCTTTTCCATGACTTGATACATTTCCGTTTGGTTATATTCGCTTAGTGCGTTTTCGGTTATTTTGTTATATCCATGACTTGATACATTTCCGTTTGATTACATTAACTTTGTGCGTTCTCGGTTTGTTATATTACAATTGCGCCCGGTCTGCGTTCACAGTTTGTTTACTTCAACTATGCGGCCCAGCCAGGTGCATTCTTTAGGTTTACGTCTGCAGCTATGTCCTTACTGTGAATGCGGTTCGTATGCTTTGGTACAATCATGCTGTGTTATGTTCGATAGATTCCCAGCTGACGCTCATAATTTCTGCTATTTCCTTTTCTATGCAGGAGGGTCTCCAGATAGTTCAATACACTGTGATGTGAAACGTGCTTGTTTATGGACTTCACGTCAATTCTTGCGTTGCTTGTTTCAGTTATTTAGTTTGATGAATTTAGCTACCTTGGATCCTCGACTGGCTATTTATTTCTGAAGTTTCCAAAACCGCACTGGTTTGTTGTATTTACTGCTTCCATCTTTAAAAATGTTTGCCGTGTGGTATTTACATTAGCTGTGTTACCCATTTCGTTCATCCAGTTCATGTATATATCCTGTTCTTACTTCGATGCTTAGGGTCAATCCGTTTTACACCTTGCCCTACCTTCTTGGTTTGCTGCTCCGTTCTACTTGCTACTTTTACGTTCGCTGATGCTGGCTGCATTGCTTCATTGTGTTTGCTGCTACTGTCTTCTTTGACATGATGTTTAGTTCCTGTTTATTATATGTACATCAGTTTCAGACTCTACATTTTTTTTTTCTATACCTGTGCTGCTCTTGTCTGTTAGAGCTTGCCGTGAAGAAATCCTGCATGGCAAACGTCCAGTTACCTCACTGGTTATTCAATTGTGTTACCGCCTGTGCCATTGCCTACACATGATTTACCTACTGGTCGCGGATCGGTACCTCGCAGTACTCTACAACGTTGCTATGTGAGGCATGCCGTATACTTTACGCATGTCGATTGTTCTGGGAAGGGCGATGCAAACCACTACTATGAGCCCAAATTCGTATGACTATAGTAGCTTAACTTTGTGAAGTGGCGGAACTAGGATTTGGTTACGCTCTAGGTTCAGTGGTGGAATGATCTAGGTTATCTGGATTGGATCATGAAAATATTACCTAGACTGGACTGAATTTACCCGAATTGTACCTCAATCATCAAAGAAAAAAATATATGCTCTGCTCCTTTCGTCTAAATATAGTAAACACAATAGAATGAGCTGTATTTTCAAAAAGCAGCGCTGGCACAATACTAGATACAGGTTGAATACTTAACAGATCTATGCTTCATGTTCTTTCTTCGTATCCACATAGATCACGGTTACAAATTAGCAGACTGATCAAACCATTCAACTAGGTACGCTAAATACGTTCATACCTACCGAAGTCCCAGTACAATACTAAAATTCTTGCGTCATACTGTTGCTAACAAAGCCTGGCTTGCGCGGCGTGCCGCCGCGCACACACAGCTAGTAGAATTAATTAAGCAAAAAAAAAACAATGGCAAACTTCGAAACGCAGAACAACCGGTGGCATAAACCTTTTTTTTTTATGCGAACCATTTTTCCTTTTTTTGTGACGTCAAAGTTATTCTGATCCAGCAATGCTTTTTCACCATTCAACTAGGTCGACTAGAGGCCAATAGACGTTTTTAAAATTCACTCCTTAACTAAAATTGACTGATATTCTAGGAGTTTCTTATTCCTAACGCAAGAACAAGAACAATTTCACGTCCTGTCACTTGCTACGCCACGAAGCATCCCTCTGGTCGTTGTTTTAGCCTTTATTTGGGCTCCAGAGTGGATCTTATCATAGCCTTTAATAAGTTGGTAGGCATGTGGCACTGCAAGACGGCAAGCAAGCAATCCATGTGGGAGGCAACGAACCAAGAAGAGCTGTCATACTCATGCCATACCACTAGTCAGGCCAGTGCTAGCAGCCTAGCACCGTTTTGTCGGTAGCAGTTGGCCGGTACTAGCACACCGGCCGTTCCGCCGACGGCCAGCGTCGTCTAACCTTTGTACCGGCACGGACGCCGGCCACGGCCGTATCGCGGAGAGCGTGGAAACCACAGCATGTAAACACGGCGAATATTGGGCTGCCAGTGTGCCCGCTTGGCCGCCTGGGTTCAGGATGGCAGTTCACAGGTTTACCATTACAAGTGATTGTTTCTGCAGAGTTGGTTACGGGGTCCCAGTTTGCACGATTGCATCGAGTACGCTGTGCACATGCCATGCCACCAACATGAAGAAAATATTCTAGTTTGCCAGTCATGGGCTCATCTAGCTTCTTGTTCATTGACCTAAAATTATCTCCCTTCCTCCTGCGACCTGCGTACCCAACCTAGATGCAGCAGAGGTTGATCCAGCGAAAAGAAATCGCTTGGGTCACTATACACTTAGAACAGCCTTTTCCTATATAGCAAGAGTGCCACCATGGGTTTGTCGATGGTCACTGGGTCACATGACACACGGTGATTACACCGCAGATCCACCTATTCCTAGATAGAATGAGATCACTATTCCCATGAATGGAGTTTAAGGAATTCTCGGAAGAAAGAAAGAAAGAAAAGGAATGGAATCAAGGAGTGTCCTATTCCCATGCTGTACATGATTGAATGCAGTGTGGAGTCATTAGGTGGGCTTCATCAGACTTTAGCCTACCCTTTGGCCCGCCCCGAACCCCAGGATGGACGGGCCCAACATAGATCACCCCAGGCCACAAGCACACAAGTACACAATAGAGAGGTAGAAACTAGATGCATCACGCATGGGAGATAGAGAGAGGCACCACCGCACCAGAGAGGACCTGCACACGTATATGATGGTAGCGAGTTGGCGGAGCGACAGTTGGGGCGAGCAGATCCCGGGGATCGGCATGTCGATCGAGTAGATCCAGGCGGCGGCTGAGACACTGAGGAGATCCTGACATGGCGGTGACAGCCGAGCTGAGGAGGCACTCGGGCTGGCGAGGACCTGGCGCTGGTGACTGAGGCGAGGAAGAGGCAAGCAAGAGGAGCCTTGCAGGGAGTTCGTTGCGGGGGGAGCCAATCGGGGAGGCGATTGGCGAGTGGTGGCGAGCAACTGAAACTGAGCAACAGACTAATAGAGGAGGGGACTAGGGGAAGTAAGGCGCAACGATTGGATTTGGGGAACAACTTGATCGCTTGGGGAGGGTCGGATCCGCTTTTTGTCGCCGACCGACTGACAAGCTGAGAGCCCGAGAGGGGAGGCTGATTGGCCGAGACCTAGCCATAGAGGTAATTAGGTAAACATTATTCTTATAATTCTTTTATTCTTTATGTTGAATTGTTGAGTTATGCTAGAGATTATATTGAGTCGACTTGCTGTTGAGTTATGCTAGAGATTATTTCTATAATTTCATAAATTATATGTATCATTGACATTGGTGATTCCAAGGCATGAAATCTCATAAGGCGATTTCAAGGTATGAAATCTCGTAGAATAAATTTGTCTCATGATTTAATCTCATGTGATAGTGGTGTGTTATGTTTTTCTCGAACATTCATGATCATTTACAATTAATTATCGTATCACCATTTTTGATGTTTTTAATATGCAGATGATTGATCTTCACTCAGTGGAAGCATATTTATATTTTTTTAGAATGTGATTTCTATTATTTGAGGTACTTTTGTTGCATTTATTTGTTTTTCTTCTATTCATATATAAATTTAAATTACACAAGAATAAAATACTATATTTAACAATCTAATTTAGCCCACTGTAGATTTTGTGGCTGGCTTCGTCAATGATTGGGGGAAGATTGCTGAATGACGATGCTGAAATCTCCGCGTCACACCTATGTTTTCTAAATTAATCAGCGTTCAGATGGGGTCACAACCATGTTAGCAACAATTGCGACTCTTACGTTGACTCACGCTTAGTCTTTGCAATGGGTTTGGCTGAATACGTGGAACAGGGGTTCCTCCTGTTCACTGAGAAAACTAATATATTAGGTTTTAGTATTCTTGATCAATTGATTTACCCATTCGTGGAACCAAAAACAAGAACATCCAAGGCTAAAATACGAGAGCCCAAATGTTACGAGCCGCTCGACAATGGGGAAGAGAGTTGGCATTTGCAGGAAGGAGGGATCAATCAAGTTGGTAGAGACAGACCTAATTTCTTAGTTTATGAAGCGAGAGAGACGAAGGCTCGACGGCACAACGGATGGTGCACGGGATGAGTGGTTAGAGGCAATGTACTTTGGGCACGCCACGGATTCTGACGTGGCTGAAAGGGGGCAGAATTGAGAATAAAGTTACGGTAAGTTTATCTTCAAAATAGTATTTAAAAAGGATTAAACAAAAAATTGCACGGTGGATAGCGAATAGTGTACGCCCCAGCCCGAGAACAACAACATACCCGTTGGCGACTACGTATTATTGTACTAGCAAGATACATGTGCATTGCAACGGAGTAACAAATGGTGGTGATTCATTTTATCAAATGATGATCCCAAACTAAACAATGAGCATCAATTTTATCTTTTGAAAAATATGTATCAAGCAAAGCACACATGTACAAACTCATAAATAAATTAAATTAAATTAGATGTTTATGTTTAGTAACTGATATTGTTTCTTGTGTAACATGATTAAAAATAAAATACATAAGACATCTAGGACGTAAGAATATCTTTGTAGACAATATTTTTGGTAAATGCACCAGCAGAGTTAAAGCACCGACCGTCTTACTATAGCTGTGACCGTGGCTTCGACCATGCCTTCGACCGTGGCTTAGACCATAGCATCGACCTGGCCTTCGACCACAACCAGGGCACACATCTGCTACAGTGATCGCTAACTGCTACAGCGATAGGCTGCACATCGCTCCTTCGACCACGGCTTCGACTGCTCCTTCCACCACGGCTTCGACTGCACCTTGTCGACTACATCACTGACCAAGGCTTGTCGACTACAGCATCTCGATTGCATCTCCGACCACACAGGTCTTCCAGCACCAACTATCGGCTATAGCTACGACCATCAACCACTGTAGCTACGACTACCGACCATCGACACTGTAGCTATGACTACTGACCATCGACCATTGTAGCTAAGACTACCAACCATCGACCACTGTAGCCACCACTATCGACCATCGACCACTGCACAGTTTGACTAACGACTGCGACAGTACTCCTTCAAGAACCAACTGAGTCATTGTGGCTTCGACCACTTCTTCAACCATGACATCGATGACGACATCGACCACGACATCGACGACGGCATTGACCACGGCTTGTCGACCACGCCTTCGACCATGGCATTGACCATGGCTTCGACTAGTCTGGGGTCTTCAATCGCTCTCTGATTTTGGGTCTTCAACTCCTACACATACTCAAACACACCGACTACACAGTATTCGAACACACCGAGTACTCGACTACGACTACGCAGTACTTCAACATACAGAGTACTCGACTACGACGACGTGGTACTCGAACACACTGAGTACATTTGGCTACGACCACATATTACTTGGGAGAACACCTCCAAACACCCACTGCGCCTTGGGAGATCACCAAAACAAAGAGCCAAAGAGACTTGGTCACAATCTGGTGAAGAAATTAACCAAGTGAACCAAAAAATCACTTGCCTTGAGTTTTCTTGGGCGGCCAAGGTGGGCTCAATCGGCTGCATGGTAAGAGTCGTCGTGTCGAGAGCGCGAGGGCGGCGAATGGCGGACATGCGTAGGCAAGGGCGGCCACAGGCGAGGGTAACGTTCACCGACGAGGGCGCGGATCGAGACCGTAGCGTTGGGAGTACGAGGGCGGTGGTGGGCGGATGCATGACGTGCGCAGGTAAGGGCAGCGGCCATCAGCGGGGCGCAGATCTGGATCGCGGTGTCAGGAGCACGAGGGTGGCGGCCGACGCGTGCAGGCGAGGACGGCAGCTACCACCGGGGACGTGGATCGGGGCCTACGGCCCACACTACTCTAATTTGAGGATTTCTACTGCCCCTTAGGGTTAGAGGAGGAGGCGAGTGGGGGGATGGTGGTGGAGGAGGAGGCGAGCGAGAAGAGGAGCGGCTTAGAGCAGTTTGGGGAGGAGATGGGTTGTGTCATGTGTGGAGTTAGGTAAGGAAGAAGGGAGATGTGGGTTGCGTGAGTGGAGGTTACACGAAGAGAAGCAGGCGTGGACGTGGAGGGGAGGCGCACTGTGCGTGTGCACGGGAGCCAGAGAGGGGAGGTGAATGGACAAACTCACTTGTTATATTAGTAGAGATAATTTCAAACATAAATGTGAAATCTAAAGACTCAGGTAAACAACAGTAGAAGCAATATACTTTTGACAAGGAAAACCCCACATTTGTACACACAATATTATCTAATGTGACTTACATGCATTTCAATATCTACAACAGGTTCGGGGTTGAACTCAGGGACCCTAGAGTACCATCCAGGATGTTCCTCTCTACAACAGGTTCGGGGTTGAACTCAGGGACCCTAGAGTACCATCCAGGATGTTCCTCCTACCACAACACCAATGTATCCATTACATCATTATGCACAAAGTGAAGAATGTCATGTAATTAGTCATACTCCAAGATTTTGACAAAAAGACGCATTGCCTCCACTGACGGCATGCTTCCAACCCATGCTAACTAAAAACACAATAGTGTAAGCAAGCAACAGTGATTTAAAGACATGCAAGATCAACGTTAAATTGGTATTTACTGGGTATTTTTCCAACTCAATCATCTATCTTGGTTGATCATTCCAAAATCCATACCACAAAAGAATTGTGGTCTTTGTAACATAGGAATTTCATTTTCTAACTTCTGGCTGGGTGACAATATTCCATTCTAACACTGGCTTAAGCAATAAAGTAAGAAGAGTACAAGCCAAACAATTGTATTTGCTTATGTTTACTCACATTTCAAGCTCAAACTAAATCAATTCTCCATAGATTTAACCGAAACTTCCACAAAAAATGACTTCTAGTGCGGAAACTTCAAGTGGGATTTGAGTGCAGCGATACCAACCACGTCCATTTGCTCTACTCCACAGGGTTCGACGCCCTCGTCTTTGGCACATTGCATAGCTCCACAGTCGCCTACACAACAACGAAACCCAAAATCACCAACCGAATTCTGATGACAAAGTAAATCTCTCCCTCCAAAACCCAAAGATCAGCAAGCTAACACCACAATTCAACCCTTGACCAACACCAATTCCACCATTTCACCCTAGATCGACACAAATCTCAACCCCCACACCCCAAAGTGATCGTCAAAAATATTAGTCGACATGTCACCTAATGGTATAGGCGGTAGAGGAGGAGGGCGACGTCGTTGTGGAAGCGGGATATGGCAGCGGAGGAGATGGCCCCGCCTACAGGAGAGGAGAGGCATGCAGCGCCACCATGTATGTACCTGAAGGTCAGAGCTTTCCAGGCGTCACCGACGAGCCCACTGTGGAAAAGCCCACCACCGAAAAGCCCACCTTGGCCACCGCTCTTACATGCCTTGGGACCCGGCTAGGTGCGGGCATGGGTGGAGGCGTGGAGCCGTTGAGGAGGGGGCGAGGGAGGAGGTTGGAGATGGGATCAATTTAATTGGGAGGAAGTTAATAGAATTGAGGAGAGGAAGGGTTCTTGGATCTGGAAGGCATAGGCGAGAGGAGGGGATTAGTTGGGGTGGAATAGGAAGAGGACACAACAGTTGTAAGGGAGGGAGGGAAGCTGGCCATGCCATCGGAGGCGAAGACGGGGGGAGGGTTCGGCGGGGTGGTGCCGCCTGGTGCTCCCTCCACTTGATGCTCGGCCTCTAGCCACTCGCTGCCAATGTCAAGTGGAAGGACACCCTTCGCCGATGAGCTTAAAGATGAGAGCGTTGGGGAAAGGACCTGGCAGAGCTTGGGTTGTGGTGGTAATGGTGGAGCTTGGTGCGCAGTGGAGAGGATGGAGCAGCGCTACGTGGAGATAGGAGGCAGTTCCTGCCTGGGTAGTGGTAGACGTGGAAATGAGACAGAACGGTCAAGGGAGAAATGAGAAACTCAGAAACTATTGCTGTTTGTCTTAGCTCCACACGTCAGTTCGGGAAGATAATAAGATTGGACGGCTATGGAGAGTTGAAGGAGAATGGATGGCTGAGGAAAGTTGAGAAAGAACAGACTAACAACTACCAACTAAGACATTTAAGGAGTAGAGATTTGTACATGCTATAATAGGATTTTAGAGTTGGACATGTCCAAAGTTTGGACGTAACAAGAGGACTGACATGAAAAAGGGTTAAGTTACCCCTTTCCCTTCAAAACGCGCACGTGTTGTTCGCCTCGCACGGGCGAAGGCCGGCGAGTTTGGTTGGGGGTGAGGCCAAGTTAATACGGAAGGGAGGCCGCTTGCTTTCGGCTTTTCACCGCCCCCATTTCCTTGGATTTGGATTGCCTGCACGCCCGAATCCAAGGAAACACCAGCCGGGGAAGGCACGGAACCCTACGCCTCCTTCCCCTCCGCCGCACGCGCTCCCTTCCCCTTCCGTGCCGGCGCGGCGCCTCCTCTCCGATCTGCCACCGCGCGATTTGGAGCGGCCAGGTCTGGCGCTTCCTGGAGCCGCTCTTCCCCCTTTTATGTGCGGTTTCCGTAGTGGATCGGAGGGACCGGCGAATGCGGGCGGTGGGAAGGTGGGATTTTTTTGGGGGGAATTTGGTTGGTGTTTCGAGGTGAGGTTGGATGGCATTAAGATTGGCGGCCTGTGATGGATTGGTGTTGTATGTGAATCCGGTGGAAATCGTGAGATCATGGTGTGTTTGGTGTTGGTTTGGGGCGTTTTGGGCGTTGGGCTTGTGAATTTCTGTTAAAAAAGGTGGGATTCTAAGTGCTTAATTACGGTGAGGTGAAATTTTGATCTAGCTGCTCTCTGTTTTCCGTATTTTCGTTGGCAGCACTGAGATCATATGTTTTCTTTGTGTGTGTCAATGCATGAGTTTTGGGGGGTTATTTTGTGAACGACCGTAAGAAGGGGACTTTAGGAGCTCCAATTGCTGTTTTGAGATGATTCTTTGTCTCATTAGCATGTGACCTATTGTGAATGTTTTAAGGAGTAAAAATCATTAATTGATGTGTGGTGAAGTAGTGATTTATTGAAGTGTAGAGTCGCATTAGAACAGATTATAAAGTACTTTGGCAAGAGAGCGTGATGGCTGAGATGGAGACTAACTCGTACATATTCAGGTCCACTCGCAAATGCTGGTGTTAAACTGTTGTCTGGAAGCACGCTTTAAATTCACTTATTGATATCAGTGTATTTTTATTCAGTTCATTTGTTCCAATCGACAGGTTTGACTGAGTTTTCCCGCCGATAAACTCTACGAATTGGTTTGAAGACTTCTGGAGTTGCCATATTTTGCCAAGTGATTTCACTATGAAACCTGATTGGTCAGCTTTCTCCAAGCTTGATCATAACGGAGGATACCTGCATAAGTTCCCAGTAGACTCTCCAATATCTCATGATATTGGCTTAGGATTGATATCACAAGTTGGAACATTAGTCGAGAATTCCTTTCAGCATTCGAGGCATATATGTTCTACAGGAAGTGGAGCAGTTCAGGAAGCATTCAGCTGCTTCAACAAGTTTGCTGGAGCTTTCTATTTCTGCCTTTCTAAAGCGTCAAATCCCAAGATTTTCCATAGGTTGTTCGCTATTGCTGGCTCAAGTTCAAGAGCCTGTCGGTCACAAATAAAGCAAGTAACCTCTTGCACGCAGCATTTTGCTGGATTGCACTTTGGTTCTCAATTAAGAGAAGAGCATGCTATTCAGATGCTTTTAGCGAGGCTAGCAAATGCAACATTTGGACGATTGTGGAATGAGACGGAGGAGCGCCATGCGTGCAACATTCTTATTCTAGCTGCTGCTGCTGTAATACCACCATTTGAAAACATGTAAGGTTCTTTTATTATATATTGTTCTTGGATTGCCAGACTGCCAGTGCTTCCTTTTTCCATTTGGTTTGTTCCTGTAGTTTTGGTTTTCATTCAAATTGTGCTTTGTTAACTGTTCATTTCGTGATGGACAAGATCGCCAAAGATGCTTGCAGAGTCAATGACATTAGGAAAAGTTGGTGGACATATCAGAGAACCTGTGGGTCAGCCTTTTTTGGAGGAAAAACGTCCGGGTTACGCTTGTGTTGCTGTGCCAAAAATAATCTTGCCAGAAGATGTAACGGAACCAAAAACTGGGATCAAGTTCCCTACTCTTCTTGAGGATAATCCCAATCCAACTGCAGAGGTCCTTTTTCCAACTGTCTTTCGTGTATAATTATAAATGATGTACCAGTGTTTTTTCTTATGACAGAAGAAATGTTTCCATCATGGTTTTTAAGCCTTCACTATTGCCACTGCCTGTGACACACTGGTGGTTGACATGGTATTAGCATCTGTAAAAACCCTAAAATAGTACCTATATGATAAATTGACTATGTGCATGTTAGCAGTTGTACTGTTGATAATTAACTCAACACTCTGTTTGCATCTTATTGTTTTGATACAGTATCAGTGTATCCTTTGTTTGCATCTTATTGTTTTGATACGGTATCAGTGTATCACAGTGTTTTGTACCAAATCTATAATGTTGTTTAGGCCTTGATCACTCCATTTGATAAGTTCAACTAACGGTTAACTTTACAGGTGCTTGTCGGGATGGGTTTCAGAAGCATGCGGATAATGAGGGTAAAAAATTTGAATCTCTATGCATTTGGATTATGTAAGTAAAGTAAATTCCCATGTTTGCTGCTATTACTTAGAGACTGTTAACACGCTGAGGTACTGCTTAAAGGATATTCCTTTAGTTTACTGATGTCGTATTCTCATAGATATACAACCAGATTCTATTTGCAAGAAGCTGGGTCCGAAGTATGCTTCTGTTCCGGTTGCCCAGCTGAAGGATCACCCAGATTTCTATGAAGATCTTCTGAGGTGTGCATGCTCTATTGATCATTTACCTGTGTTCACAAAATTCCTTCTATTAAGATCTTTCCCGAATTCTGTCACTTAACTAGCCTCCATACATGTAACAACTGTGTAAGCTCTGGTGCTCGTTGAGTAATCTGGCAGGACTGTAGGGGTCATCCAAAATTTCTGGAACCACTCCAAACGTGCAACCATTTTTTATCTTTTTTAGGACTATTTCTATTTGTAGGCTTTTGATACTGTATAGGATATTTCTTTTTATCTGATACTACAATAGCAACCTTCATTGTTCCCCATCTGCATTCCATTTGCCTCTGATGCTAATATAATTTGCATTATACTTGTCCTGTTGTCCAGGGAAAATATTCATATGACAGTAAGGCTGGTGGTTAGCTACAATGGCCTTAGCATTGGCACAGTGCGAGAGTAAGTATTCTTATTCGCTTACAATAACACATTCTTATTTTTATCTGTGGTTCAAAAGATATGATCTATGCAAGATTGAAGTTAATTATTTGTATTTAACATACTTTTCAGTGCATTTGAGAAGTCTCTTTGCTTCCGATTGCAAAAGGTAGCTTGTTGTTAATTCAGCAAGTAGTTTAATATTCTTTGCTAACTGCTAACTATAAGGCTTAACTAAGCTTTTGTGTTTACTTTCTCAAACCAGATGAATCCTAATACTGATTATCGTTGCTTGAAGACATTTGGTTCATATTTCAGTGAAGACATCCGTATACCTGCAGTAAGTTTCTAAGTTACATCTGGTCTCTACAAAACAGTACTTTTGGGTGTAAGATATTAAGGTCTATATAACTGCAGGGTACAAAGATCGACTTCCGTCAAACATCTGATGGCCAGCTAATAACTGAAAGTTAGTACCACATGACTGATCCTTTCTGGTGCTTTGAATTCTTTCCACTAGAACATACCTTGACAAAGAACATCTGTCTGCAGTTGATGGCAAACAAATTGGTGCTGTTCAGAGCAAAGATCTTTGCAGTAAGTGAATGCTTTCTAAAGTCAAGACATTGTGTATTATGCATTCACTTCAGTTTCCACAAAATTTTCTTACAGAATTATAGATCATTGATAGTTAGAATTCTTAAGGTTTAGAGTTTTTCTGATCAATCGTTGTTTATTAAACCCTGACATTATGAACAGGGGCTTTCTTCGATATGTATATTGGTGATCCACCTGTTTCCGTGGAGACCAAACAAGACATTGCGGAGAATGTGGGTGGACTCATTAGAAGATGCTAGGGAAAAGGAGAGTTAAATGCCAGACAAGTTGGAATTATTTCATTCTTCTATATAGGGGGAAGGAGCATATACAAACAAGAAACTATGAGAGGATCAATTTTATGTATAGTGATAGATCTGTAACCTGTAAACTTAACAGGAAAAATTTGCAACACACACAGAGGTTTAGCATCTTTCTCCTGAGCAAATGCCACCATGCTTTTCATATGGATTGGCTTTTTGCTATTTCCTGGCCACTGTATCATGTACAATGATTCAGTTAGAAATTGTAAAAGAGTGTGCCTTTCCCCCATCTATAAAGTGAGGGACCCCAGCTTTCTTTATTTAGATAAATGGCCATACTGTTTTTTTAACTGATCTGCCCATTTTCATTTATCAAATCTGAATATAAATGATCTGTACCTCTATATTGGTGAGATCAATAAAGAATAGGGTTCTTGCTTGTACATCTGCTGTGATGAGAACAGTAAATTAGCTTCTAGAGAATTTACCTGTGCTGCATACTCGGTTTTCTTCTGATGAGATCGAGTCAAGGGGTGGCACGCCACCCTTTGCAGGTTTTGTTACAGTAGCGATGCTGAATGTACACTGGTAATTAAACAATATTTGGGGACTCCTTTTTTTTCCCCTTTATCAACGTATTTTTGTACTTCTGTCCATAAAAATGTTGATGATGAGACAGCATTCAGACGACTTCCACTTTCCAGGCCAGTCTACAGATCAAATTGCCATTTCAAGGGAATAAGAAAAGGACAGCAATGCTAAGGGGCATCATCCTGTGCTGAAATGTTTGGTGCTTCCATACTCGAAAAAGGAAAAGTACAAATTTGTTTAATTCGTTTCTATGTGCAACCACCCAGTACTCCATTATCAACAAAGTAATAGTGTTGCTTCAAGATCCGTGCAATTAGTTTCTAGGTGCAACGACTCCACTACTAACCGCGCTGCTTCAATATTTGTGCAATTTAGGAGTGCATAAAAGCACTGCTGAATACTAAAGCATTTTTCACACTGTTCTGAGCACCATCTCTTTGGCTCGTGTCAAACTACTTAATTTCTAGTTTCTACTGCTAAAGATAGACCATGAGTTTGTTACCGTTGATTAATACCGATGAATAGGATGAGTAGCAAAGTCACCAAGTTTACTTTTATGTATGACCACCACTGGTTGTCATCGTGCCCTTTATTTATATATCCCCATACAACAGTCTAAATGTTTAACTAGATGAAAGGTGATAGCATTGTACCCTTCGTGCGTGAGCCTTAGAAACAAGGCTATAAAATACAAGGGAAAAACTACATTATATCCATCTTTTTTTTTCACAATCTTGTGCGACTTTCCAAAATGAGCAATTTAATATTTTTCTTCACAAGAGATTCGGAGATAACATGATTTTGTTGGTAATTATACTACATTGAGTAAATTTCATAAATCGTATATATTTTAGCATAACTACGAGAAAACTACTTATATTTTGGCCGCTGACAAGTAAGTCTCACATGTCAATTAGAGACATGGGTTTCACACTCCCATGTGTCAGACTTTGTTGCCTTTAGTGACATTTGATGCGTGTAGGGCTTATTGAAACATTATGCCAAAATATGTGGTCCTATGAAATGCAAACCGAACTATGCAGTTTTCTTATAGTTATGCCAAAAATACGCTTAGTTTTGCAAAAATTTAATCCGTTTCGTCAATTAGGAGCTCATTCCATTAAACAAGTAATTACTCATAGCTAGAGGTGCAATCGAAGCGGATATAGACATGTATCGCTTATCCTGTATAATATTCTATATTTTTTTCTCGGAGTTGGAGTCGGACAAGGATAATATCGGATATCTATTTCTCCATTCCGTATCTGTTCCATAATCTTTCGGACGGTCGGTCGAACGAAAATTATCCGCTTCTTTGCACAGGACATTAAACAATATTGTACAATCAAAGCGAACATGGAGATACTAATTACTGAGATGTTGAAGGAAGAACACTCAGTACTCCCGTTTATTTAGATGTGACAATCTGGCTATATATTATTTTGTTCCTAGATGAAGTTACAATAGACTTCCTCATATCATTTGATATACGGATATATACGAACGGATATCACTTATCTCGTATTCTATTCCACATTTTTTCCTCGGAGTCGGAAGCGGACATGGACTGTGCCGGATACCCATCTACCCCTTTTCGTATCAGTTTCGTATGCCTTCGGTCGATCGGACGGACAGAAATTATCCGTTCCGTTTTGATACTACATTAACACTCGTCGTTCTTTTTTACTTGGTATTTTTATTTTTGGACGGAAAGTTTTGGTACTACATTAACATTGTAATCAAGAAGATACACTACAATAAGAATAATACTCGTTGTTCTTTTTTACTTGGTATTTTTATTTTTTTTACTTTGACTGCTATTTTTTATAACTTTATACTAAGATATACTAATACAATTATAATATTATAAAAGTATTTTTAACAACAAATCTAATGATATAATTTTCGTATAACCAATCTAAATAATTTTAAATTTATTGATAATCAAACTTTAAAAAATCTAAGCAAAAAAAGAATGGTGTGAGTAAGTCCAGCCCACCACCTACGTTCCCTGATGACCTGAAACTGAAAACATTCTGAGCCGAACACTTCGCAACCTCCTGCTGCCTCCTAAATACACGCGCGTCCCTTCCTTTCCCTCCTTGGCCACACTGTCCGTATTCCATATCCCCCGGGGCCTCGCCTCGCGCTCCTCGCCCCCTGCATTGGCTGGCGTCTCCCCCTCACGCGCGCGCCCGCCATGAAGCACTCCCCGAGCGGCATGCGCGTCCATGTCGCCCTGATCCTCGCGGCGCTGGTCCTCTCTGGCGACGTCCTGCCTGCGCTGGCCGGCGGCGCCGCCTCGTTCAACTACAAGGATGCCCTGACCAAGTCTATCATGTTCCTCGAGGCGCAGCGCTCCG
Source organism: Bonia amplexicaulis (assembly GCA_036346245.1). NCBI lineage: Eukaryota > Viridiplantae > Streptophyta > Magnoliopsida > Poales > Poaceae > Bonia > Bonia amplexicaulis. The sequence goes on from CM070739.1 coordinate 28,512,287, forward strand.
GGAAGCTGCCGCCCAACAACCGCATCAAGTGGCGCGGCGACTCCGGCCTCGACGACGGCAAGCTCGCCAATGTACGTCTCCATGCGTTTCTATTTTGCTGCCTTTCTGTCTCTCTCTCTCTCTACTGCATTGTTTGTCTGGTCGATCAGGTGGATCTCACCGGTGGATACTACGACGCATAACTGGTCTATGTGCATGCGAATCGACATGCATGAGTGACACGAATGATTTGCATGCATAACTAGTAAAAAGAAGCCCCTGATTAAAACAGGCGAGGAGATCGATATACATACACGTGACATGTTTGTCTGGTCGATCAGGTGGATCTCACCGGTGGATACTACGACGCCGGCGACAACGTCAAGTACGGTCTCCCCCTGGCGTTCACGGTGACCACCCTCGCGTGGACAGCGCTGGCGTTCAAGCCCGAGCTGCAGTCGGCTGGCGAGCTGGAGAACGTGTACGCCGCGATCCGGTGGGGCACCGATTACTTCCTCAAGGCCGCCGCGAGGAAGAACCGCTTGTGGGTTCAGGTGAGCCTTAATTCTCGGCAATTTAAGGAGCAAATTAACCAACGCCAAATCGCCGATGGATCGGCACGAAATGGAAACCGTTGATTTTTTTTTTTTTGCTTGCAGGTCGGCGACCCCAACTTGGACCACCAGTGCTGGGTGCGGCCGGAGAACATGAAGACGCCGCGGACGCTCTACGAGATCAACGAGAAGACGCCCGGGACAGAGATCGCCGGCGAGACGGCCGCTGCCATGGCCGCCTCCTCGTTGGTCTTCCGGAACATCGACAAGACCTACTCTCGTCGTCTCCTCAACAAGGCCAAGCTGGTAACACACTAACACATACTAGGAGCTAGCACTACAATAATATCATGCATGCATGCATGCTCCCCTCACATTCCACGTGTTGCATCTCCTGCATCTGCATGGTCGGAACAACATTTTCTTTTCTTGCATTCAACAGCTGTTCCAGTTCGCCAAGAGCCACAAGGGAAGTTACGACGGCGAATGCCCCTTCTACTGCTCCTACTCTGGCTACAATGTACGTGGGCAATTTCTTCCATCAATGTAACGCAAGTCATGTTCGATTGTCCAGACATGTTAGTGGTACGTACTCTTGTTAGTTCAGGGACTGACACGTCCGTACGTGCCAATATATATATACACGCAGGACGAGCTCTTGTGGGCCGCGACATGGCTGTACCTGGCGACGAAGCGGCAGGTGTACGCCGACTTCATCTCGCACGAGGCCATCTCGTCGAGTGTGGCCGAGTTCAGCTGGGACCTCAAGTTCCCCGGCGCGCAGGTGCTCCTGGCGGAGCTGAACATGACGTCCAGCGGCGGGCTGCAGAGCTTCAAGACGCAGGCGGACAACTTCGTGTGCGCCGTGCTGCCGGACACGGCGTTCCACCAGGTGTTCATCACCCCGGGCGGCATGATCCACCTCCGCGACGGCGCCAACACGCAGTACGTGACCGGCACGGCCTTCCTCTTCGTCGTGTACAGCGACATCCTGCTCCGCACCAACCAGGCCGTCATGTGCGGCAGCACGCCCGTGGCGCCCGCGCGGCTGAGGGAGTTCGCCAAGCAGCAGATGGACTACCTGCTCGGCGCCAACCCGCGGGGCCGCTCCTACGTGGTCGGCTTCGGCGTCAACCCGCCCACGCAACCGCACCACCGCGGCGCATCCACGCCCGTGCTCCCGCCCGGCACCCAGGTGAACTGCGGCATGAGCTTCAACGACTGGTTCGCGCCCGACCGACCCAACCCCAACGAGCTCACCGGCGCCATCATGGGCGGGCCCGACGGCGCCGACAACTTCACCGACAAGCGCAACGCCTCCTCCTGCACCGAGCCCTGCACCTACATCAACTCCCTCTCCATCGGCCCGCTCGCCGCGCTAGCCGTCCGCGGCGCGCACCTCGTCGCCACCCACTAATTTCGAACGCGCGCGCGCGCGCGCTGCCTCGATCCAACGTCCTCGACATGGTACAGACTGTCCATCAATTTCGACCGTTTCTTCTTCCTGATTCGATCGTTTAATTATGTGTACGTACGTACGTACGTGTCTCTCTGTACGTGACGATTTATTAATTGTACCCTATAACTTTCCATAATCGATGTGTATGTGCCTGGAAAAGATATTTTTGTGCATTACGTGTATCTGTATGCAACTATGCATGCACACACGTGATGGAGTATAATAATGTTGCGAGCGGAAAGGTTCGCACGAGTTGTTGGGGGCAGGTCTCGGTTGGTGGTTGTTAGCTGAGATAGGGTTTCTAGCCGCTTTCTCGTTGAACCGGAACCGTGTGGAGCGGTGGGCCACGTACGAGTACGAGTTTTTCCAAATGAAATGATGTGATCACGTACACGTATGGGTAGCCGGGAGTAGCCGAATTTCCAGCGGATTTAACACCGTTCATCACAATATTTACAAAAATAGTAATATATACATTGTACTTATAGAAATATCACTTTTACCGTTCGATGGACGGACGGCAACGCCGCGAGCCGATGTGTGGGGATGGGGCGCGCGGTGGCGCCGCCGCCTCCCACCAGACGGCAGACACCTGCCGTCCGGTGAGAAGACGACATGTGATTAGGGTAGCTTAATTGCTTACTCTAATTTTTTTGTTTAGTGTTTATTTGAATTTTTAATATATCAAATGAGCTGAAAAATTACAAAAAAATTATGTACAGTCTTCCAACACAACGTATTTGATAGTGTAATTTTTGGGTAATTTTATCCATTGTAAATGTTGCTCAAAAATTTATACAATTTTGATATTTGTATGAGTTTTAATATGTAGCAAACGAGCTCTAAAAATTACAAAATTTTATGTCATAGTTAAAAATTCAAACAAGTACTAAGCGAAAAAATTAGGGTATGTAATTAAGCCGGCTAATCACCGGTTTAATCACTGTTGTCTCTTCATCGGCAGCAGGTGCCTGCGTTCTCGGCGGGCGGCGGCGGCGCCACCGGCAAGACACTTCGCGTCGCCTCGCCGGTGCTACCGCCCGCCCACCAGACGATAAAAGTGACATTTCATACGTATACTGCTATTTTTGTAAATACCGTCGCTAACAGTGCCAAATCCGCTAAAAAGTCATAGTAGCCTGTGTGATGTACGTTGTATTTAATTTAGTGTATTAATACTACATGTATAGTCCGGAGCTTTTAATTGTTGAACCCTCTCGGATCAAGCTTTAACACATCAAAGGTACTACTAATTAATATGTGCAATGCTCATATCTAATTATGGAGTATCTTGTACATATATCATGTATACAGTGTGACCTCAACGGATGTACTGTGTTTTATTTCGTACGATATCCTTGAACCACATCATGCAAGCTCTATCTCAAGGTATCCTTGAACGCATCATGCAAACTTTTATCTCAAGAGATATCCTAGCTTGATCACATCATGCAAACCCTATCTCAGTGCGTATCAGCGTATGGTCAATGCAGAAATGTTATCGTATACGTATACGTACAAAAGGACATTATTGCATTTCTGTCTCCTTTACATAATTACATAATAGGTACTCAATAAATATGAAGCAACAAACAGATATACACAGCTTCATCTTTTATTTTTGGCAAATCCCTGCATTGGAAAAGAGGGTCCCTATCCAGCTGTCCTGAACTAACCCCACCTTCTTCCTTTAGATTTTTTTTCAGAATTTCAGATACTTTTTTAAGCTAGGATAAAAAATACCTGAAATTCTGAAGAAAAAGATTAAAAGCAATGTCTAGGTTGCCTCATGTAACTACTACACTAAGCATAAAAGCAATTATTTTAGTGCGATAATATCCCTTTCTTCATGCTACATGCATCAACAGGAAAAAGGTTTAACTCTTTTGCATGTATCATATCTCTCTAGCTAACTCTCCTGTTAACCGGGTGCTTATCTCAATAATATGGTTCTTTACAAACGAAGATTGAAATGCTATAATAGCCATCAATATTCACTTTAAAATGGCAACATCACGATAGAGAATCAGAATTAATTGGGATCGTGGGTTGCCTTTGATTAGCTCGATCCAACAGTGTTAAGCTATACGTAATAGTCCGTGGCTAGCCAAACCCTTAATTAAAGAAATGGCCAACATAACACGTAGATTAGTAACATCCATTTGGCACCAAGACAAGACATATAAGTCAGCGCTGAATTTGCTTTTTTTTTCTTTTCTATATTTAAATTCTCTAACATCTCCAAAAAGGAGAACTCACGTGGTTGTTGGATGTTTTTATATACTTGTTGTAATTTTAACTCATATGAGGGTCCTTATAACACCCCCACTCTCTCTTCCCCTTCCTCCCTCCCTAAATTACGCCTTGCACTGTAGGCAAAGTCTCCACCGCCGCTATAATATTCTCTGTTATTGCAACTCAATTCACCGGCATCATCGACCAATATCTTCAGTGAAGGAGGCTCGATCATAGCAGTTGTGATGGTATTGTGAGTGAAGGCAGAGGTGGCAAGATCAGTGTCAACGAGCGATGGAGGAGGAGATGGCATCGGTGATGGTAGTTGATAATGAAGGCACACATCGAGGGTTGAGAAATTACACAAAGGTTAGCAACAACATAAATAGACGTGCTGGGCTTCGGATATCAATGTCGACGGCGGCTCCAAGAAAATAGATTTGCCCTTCTAGGTCTTTTATTTTGCTAGGGGCGATTTCAGTTGATGAGTCAATTCCAATAAAAAAATTTCTTACAAACTACCTCTTTCGGTACATAGATTTAGCTCTAATATTCTAAAAAGGTACATAACATCTTTATTTAACATCGGAAATGATCTTATATACCAACATCCCTTGAAATTGTAAATAAAAATTTGCAGGGGATGTATGACAGCCTTGCGATATTATTTGCGCATTTGCAAGTTGAGGGGAAAAAAGAAATAAGGAAAAAAAAGCGCCTTTCTTTTGCTGGATAAATACCACGCGAGCCCAACCCGTCGCTCCATAAGAAAACCACTCGCTGGCTCGCTGCGCCCTACTCATCACTACTCTTGGTGTGCGTGCGCGAGCGAAGGCAAGCGAGCGAAAGCGAAAGAAGCAAGAGGCAGCTTCCTTTGCATGTGAGGCGAGAGGAGGGCGGGCCATGTCGATCGCCCTGGAGAGCGGGCCCGGGCTAGGCGGCGGGCATCGGTTCGGCCGCGTCACCCGCTGCGCCTACGCGGCCTCGCCGCCGGCGTCGGTGGGGCGCAGCTCGTCGTCGGTAGGGCGGGACAGTGACAGCCGGGCGGCGGCGGCGCAGTGGGAGTGGGTCGGCGAGGAGGTGGAGGGCGGTGACGGCGAGGTGCAGAGCTCGTACAAGGGACCGTTCGACACCATGGACGCGCTCCAGGAGGCCCTGCCCTTCAGGTGAGCTCTCCCAATTCGCCACAAAGCACGGATCTTGATCGGTCTTGTGGTCCATTTGGCGGCTCCTGTGGGCGATTTGGGGTAATGTGGGTGGAAGCAGCTGTTCTTGATCCCGGTGCGCGTGTTTATCTGGGGAATTTTTGGAGGTTTCTTAGGTCGTTTGTGCTAAAGCAGCGGAAAAGATTGGCTCTTGATCGGTTTTAGCCTGGGAATGTGCGTTAGATTCTTGGTTCTCTGTGGAAGTTCGGGTCTTCTTGGGTGGTATTGGAGTAATTTGAGTGGGGTAGTTTGGTTCTTGATCCTCGGGTCGGTGCTTCTGTTAGGAAATTTGGGAATTTCTTGGTCGGTCTGGACTGAATATATGGAACATTTGAGGTAATTTAGGGTTCTAGGTTATTTTTTGCGGTGGTTTACATCCAATGTGGTTGGGGAGATTAGGCTCTTACTGTAGGTAGTGTTCATTACGCAAACGAGACTACACAATGTGGGTTCTTTGGTCTGAACTATTTGATTTGGACAGGCATTAATGTATTTTATTGAACTAATTTGTGAAGATTGGTTTCCATCGATTTGTAAAGTTGGGACAGTTTGCGACTGAAAGAATTCAGTGAATACACTGGATATTTTTGTGTATGTTTTGGTGCTACTTGCTGAGGAATCTGATATTGGATATGTTTGTGTATATTTTGGTGATAATTGCTTAGGAGTCGATTATGTTTTTGTGTATGTTCTGTCTAGTCCTTTCAAATGCTCTATGATGCCCATAACTCTGATGCTAAAAAGTTGTAAGCATGAAACGTTTTGGTCAGGTCTTATTTCTAAGGTGTTTTATGTGCTTCAATAAGAACAATTTGCACTTATTAGTGTTTTAGTTCATCCTTAGAGGAATCCTGGCACTTGATTTAATATGATAAGTCCGTCGTGTCTTCCTTTTAATCTTAGAAGGGCACAATAGTTTGTACTTGTCCACAGGAAGATCGAATCTCCACAGTTCATACAGAGTTCATACAGTTGAGCTCCTTATGTTTGTGTTGCTATAACATATAAATTGGTTTTATTAATTGTCGGTGTAGTTACCTAGTTATTGTGGCCAGCCTAGTGTTCGGTTCAAGCCCACTAGTAGTTCAAAGGAGACTGTTGCAATAGTGTTTATGTATTGATGCCTATACACTGCAAATCCATGCAACTTTGACGAAGGTAATGCATCATCCATTTTGCAGGTTACTCATAGTACTAGTGCAATAAAATAGATTGAAAATTCAATATGACATTGCCCGTTTGTGTTGCTGGGACCTTAGTACCTTACTGATGTTTACAAAGGGGTAGGCATAGCTCTGATCGGTGGATCAGTGGATGCATATACTTTTTGGCCGGACTACTTTGTTGTTTTATTAAACTATCATAGTCATGAATTGATTGTTTGTTTTTGTATGGAATACCTGAGTAAAATCATCAATTTTATCAGATTGTTTAATATACATGTATCACTAAGTCTCTGAGGACAGTAAGGCACATTGTTTCTGAGCATGTAAAACTATAGTTCAGTTTTAGGATTTTAATTTGAATTCTCTACAGTACTTCGATTTTAGCACAACTGCTTAGTAGCTTCATCCTACTTGTTTGCTCTGGCCACTCATAGTGGCATAGAATGGTACATTACTGCCATTTGATGGAAGCAGATATTGGGTCATGTGGACTTGAACACAATTCGATACAGATAACACGTGATTAACACAGGAACAGGATCAAACAGACATGACGATCTTCTTCCACATGCTGTTGTTAGCTAGCTTATAGTAGATGCAAATTATTTGTTGATTGCATCATCAAATTATTCAGTGACTCGTCTCTGTTGTTGATCTGGCAACTTAATGTTGTCTGTTTGTTCCCTGTGAGCAGCCTGGAGACTGTTCATACCTGTCTTGCTTTGCTTGTACTTATCAGCAAATGTCTTAGTCAAGAGAAATTATGCCTTAAGATCAGATCTTCAATTTTTCTGAGCAATTTTATTCTTACCTATGCAGGAAAGGGGTATCCAAGTTCTACAATGGCAAGTCCGGATCTTTTGCGAAGCTTTCAGATGCTGTGATCCCATCTCCTCCACCCACGCAAGGCCTTCCAAAGCCAGAAATCCCATCCCCTAGGAAGCGCAAAGGTCTTCTTCCATTCAGATCCAAATGGGGCAAACTACAGAATAAAGAGGTGTTCCCTGAAGATGACGCCGTCCAGAGCCCCATGAATTGCAGGAGGATGACATTGTCTCCTGCTGCTACAAGCAGCTCAGGTAGCAACAGTGGCAGTGATGATGAAAATTATCGCTCTCAGAAGTTGGCTCCCCGTCGCCCACACAGAAGGCCCAGCAATGCCATGGGTGTCTTTGCTTCTCCACCTGCACCTCGTCCACCTCAGATGTTCCCAGCTCACATGAGATCACACTCAATGCTTGATCTGCAGGACGTGACAGAGTCAACTGCCGTGGTTTCTCCCAGGGACAAGCGCAGGAAGAATTAGCAAAATCTGGATCTTGACGCTTTGTCAGTCCAACCACTGGTGTCCATATTAGACTGCGGAATCCAGTGGCCAATGCCCGCATATTAGGCGCGATGCTTTGCGAGGTCAAAGGGATCCGTGTTCATAGAGCTGGGGATTCACCTTATACTTGATGTGGTGAGATACATACAAATGAACTTGAGAAACTGATGTCATTCCTGAGTAATCAGTGGGCTTCATGCGTTGATTACTGATTGACTTGTAAATGCTAGATTCTGCTTTAATTCAATCATGTTGCCCGCACTGTTCCCTTTATATGCCTTCATCTGGTCGTCCTTTTGAAGTATATCTGTATGCTTGTATGTATGGAATTTGTGAGACCATATGGAGATCATTCCATGAGTGTGATGAGAATTTAACTTTGCTTATCCCTTGTCATTGAAGTTTGATTTTAAGTATTTGTATTTTTACCTGTTGTTAGCGGTTTGATCGGCCGTGGTGACGATCTAACCAGGGTCCGATAGTATCGACATTGGAATTGTGGTACGATCAGAGAGGAGCAGTCTTATCGGCCATTGCATGGCGGTCTGACCGGTGAGAGTTGGATGGCCTGCTCGGTATGGTTGCCATGGTTAGATCAATTCTTGTTGTTGAGTTGTGCTAAGTTGAGTTCTTTTTGGGTTGTTTTGCGAGTGTTAGTTATAGAGTATCCATGTAAATGTTAGTCATAGAGTGTCTATGCAAGTGAGTCATGGGTATGTCTATGCGTGTGATTTGCTAATGAGAGTTAAGTGCATGTCATTTATACTCAGATCGATTGCTTATTCTTTGATGTGCAGGTGATTGATGGTTGTTACGACTAGTGGCAAGATCGAGGTTACGGAAGGTGTCCTGGCTATGGCGTGTCGCGTAAGTCCGGTGGAGCATCTTCTCAAACGGAGAAGTACGGGAGAAAGATAAGAATTATGAGGAGGCAAGTGTGTACATGTGGTGTGTCAATTGGATTTGTGTGTTTCAAGTGGTGACGGTTATCAGAGCAAACGTACGATCTTGACGGTAAGTAATTGGCATCATGGCTTGTGGTGTGATGTGTTGTATCATAGGGCTTGGGCTTTTCAAGTTGTGACGGTCTCGAAGCAGGCGTACGATCTTGGCGACGAGGCATTGAGTATCACATCTTCGTGTGAAAGCTGGTGGGTGGCAATTGAGAAAATTGTCCAATACCAAGTGGAGTGGTTGTTTGCAAAACCGCAGCGTTGACATAAGTAGTTTAGGTCACGTCACGAGGATTAGGCGTCTTATTGGGCTATTGGAACCATGTGAAAGTCATACAGCCTAGCTGCTCCGCTAGGTTGGATTTTTCTCTTTCTTTCATCTATTCATCCGATTTGATTTTGAAAGATAATTTTGATGCATATAAATATTACATGATATAGAAATATAGTTTTTACCATTTAAGATAACTAGGTAAGTGATCAAGGATAAGCTTGTCATCATAATCTTAGAAAATCTCGGTGTTAACCGTGGCTGGATCTACTACCTCTGTCTGTGTTGGTTCGCCTTCTGCAGTATAAAGCAGACTTACAATTTAAAATACTTAATAATCAGACGGTTTTTAATCTTATACAATCAATTTCTCCCCTTTGGTTGGATTTTATCGTGTTTCATTTAATTAAACTTTTATCGATTAACACTTTAATTTAGGGCCGCTAATTAATTTCACGCGTACCCCCGCTGCTATTCTTCCGATCAGTTAGCTCTATTCGTGTGGTCATCTAACTTAAGTGTGCACTTGTTTGCTCGTATGCATGCTCTAACCCAGTGGCGGACCCGGGCGGCGACCACAGGCACGCCCTGCCCCCATGGAGCAACGGATTCTCTGGGTACAGTCTGCAACGACCAAGGCTCCACTGTACCAGCGCTACTGTACCACTAGTCTGCAACGACCAAGGAGCAACGGATGGAAAGGAAATAACCTTTTATGTTTCTAGAGTCGGATCAAGTATTTACTCTGATTTTAGGGATTTTTTCTCAACCTCCCTTGATGCAACGGGTAGAACCGGCTCCAAAAGCTAAAATGTGGTCTTAGCTTCTCTTATTAGCACAACAATACACATGCTTTCAGTCGTTCCATCTGTTGCTCCTCGATTGAGTACAGTTCTTCGCCCAGGCTCGTTAAATTCTCTGGGTCCGCTACTGCTCTAACCTATACACACATAGAATTCAAAACACCACAAAACACCAAACACTAAACCCACACAACACAACAAACGCCACATAACACAAAACACCACTTTCACACCCAATACCGACACCAAACACCGTTGCCCCCCTCTATGGCGCACTGCCATGGGCACATCGTCGACCGGGAGCTCGACGTCGTGGCTTCCTTCATCGAATCTTGTGCATCGCTCCCCTGTCCCATATTGGTTTTTTTTTGGCTTCTCCACGCTTTTGGCTGTGGCTAGGGTTTTCCCAACGCGAGCACGCCGGCCATCAGTTGCCACCAATGGTTCTTCCCTTGCCCCCTCTATGGCTTCCCTGGTTTTTCTCCTTACTCCGATCTTTGTGTGGCATGACCGAGTGCCAATTCTTTGGCTTTCTATAGCTCCTCATTTTTCTACGTCTCTACAGCTCCTATTACCTCCTCTACGCCTCCTTCTGGCTGACTTCGACACCGGATCCGTCGATTCAACTCCTTCCTTCTCCTACCCGAGATGGTTTACTCACCCCTTCTTTATGCACTTTGATTTTAGTTACTATTTTATTTTGTTTTAATCTATGGACACGCATGGATAGGAAGGTCGGCGGTCATGCCACCATGATGGGACTTGGTGGGTTGCATGCGTCGGGGAGCATGCAATCCTCCAAGAGTGCATGGTGGTTGTCCGTGGGCTCGCCGCCATAGCATTGCGGCCTTACCAGCTGAGGTAGGGGTGGTTCCCCTTCTCATGCCACCTTGCTTTGCCGGTTTGCGCTCTCTATGGTGTGGTGTTGTTTGTGTGCTATGCTGCGGTGCTATGCTGTGGATAGAGAGCAAAAGGGGAGGGGACCTACTTGGTTGTCGGGTTATAAAAGGAAATGGATGTTGACAATGGTCATGGTGGTCGTGATGTCGTTCTCACATGCTCAGTGATTTGGTCGACCTTCTTTTGTCCTTGCCGGGTGGTGTTGTCTTGCTGCCCCTTTTTGTCTTGGTCAGCCGAATGTGGTGTGGTCCCAACGGGCGTCGATGGTTCTATGCCTTTGCAGTCATTGTCTTCTCTTCTTCGTCTTTCCCTACACACTTAGCTCCTCTCCTCCTCACTACCTTGGTGTGGTTGCCATGGACTTTGGGTAGTGGTGGGTGGTGTTTGGCTTGTCTTTGTCTTTGACCGAGCAATGCACTGGCTCTTTGATTTGCCTTGGTTTGGCTTTCAGTTGAGAGATGAAAATGAGTTGGGGAGGGTGGTGAATGCTTTGGTTGGCTTCCTTAAGAATGGAGGAGATGAGTTGGCTTCTCTCTTGCCTTGGTGATGGCGCAACATTATCCTTTTGTTGTGCCATAGCCGGCTGTGCATTAGCCTTATCTCTTTTGCTCACTCGGTCGATTGTGCAATGGGTAAAACTCTAGGACCTTTGGCCCATGGGGTGGCTTTGGCACTGTTATGCAGTTTTTCTACTGCGTAAGGTAAGTTGGTAGAAATCAAAGTGGGTGTTGGCTAAGTTTTCTACCAAATGATGAGACCCACTTAAGTAAGTGGCGTCGACCGGCCTCAGACGGGTTCTGACGTCAAAACATTTTTATTTCTAAAGTCAAACAGGTTCTGACAATAAAACATTTTTATTCCTTTTATTCTCCCTTGGATTGTTTTTATTCTCCACATTCGGATCACAATCTTTCACCCTCCAATGTTTCACCCTCCAATGTTTTCATAATTCAATTAATCCATTTCTGGCAGAACACAAGTTTGTTTCGATCAGTTGGTAGACACTATAGGAACGATGGAGACCTACTTGATTTGGTCACACATGATTGCTGCTCCAATGCTACAGCTGAAAATCTCAACTAAAGAGACAGTACAGGTAGCAAATCTGACATCTTTAGGCGCATCTTGAATATTTGATATGTTGATATGTATAGTGCTATAATTTAACCGCATCATGCACGTTGATTCACTTAAAAGAAGAAGGCGTCATACAGGTAGTGCCAACCACAAGAAAACAGAGAGAGGGGATAAGCTAGCACGCGAGCCTCGCCTTTCGGCGTCTTTCCAATAAAGCAACAGTTAAAATACGGGGTTTTCTGATGAGCACTTTTACTGTACACAATAATAATTATGCACCATCCATTATCTTCCATCTAACGGATTAGATTAGTTAGGGTTTGACTATACCTCTTCACCAATTACGTGGAAGTATAATTCTATTAGGGTCAAATTAATTAAAATGGTATCATACTCCTAGGAGTACATACTTTCACTTCTTATATACCACTTAAATGTTGTTATTATACATCTTTATCTTTTCAAGTATACTCTAATAATGATTATAAAATACTCCAAAGTGAGATCCATAAAAATTTTCATCAAAATTCATTTTTATAGTATAATTTGTGTATATACTCATTTTATATGTGGAAAAGAGTATATAGCAAAAATAAAGGACTCCAATGAAAATTTTCAACTAAATCACATTAACGCTTCTTAGAATTAGTATTTTGAAGTATAAGAAAAATGATAAAGAGATATAACATGTTTGATTAAGTAGTATATTAGAAGTGAGAGTATGCAATCTTGATAGTACGGAAAAAGGCTTCCTCTCTCTCTATATATACATACATATATATACATACATACATACATACATACATACATACATACATATATATACATATACATACATATATACATATATATCTATATATCTATATACATACGTATACATACGTATACATATATATGTATATATACGTATACATATATATATGTATAAGATTTGGAGTTTGTCCACATATGTGGATCTCCACATCCTATCTCTACCCTTCATTTATTCTTGGAGATTTGTGCCACATATGAATTCCCTCTCTCCCCTCCTACATTATGTTCCATCAACAAGGTAAATAGTCACATATGTATTTGTACTTCTACTATATTTGCATGACTAGCTTATCTCTCCAATACCTACCTACCTCATTCAAATTTTCAAACTTGTTCTATCTATTTAGGTACAGCAACATAGTACAGTGTTCTTTGCATCTTTTCTCCGTAATCTTGTTCCTCCTCTTTCCTTCAAACCACTCTGCTCCCATCTTCTCTCCCTCACTACTCATCTTGTTCCTCCATCCGATGTCCAGATCGCTCGCTCCCTGATATCCCTCCCCTCACTTCTCATATTGTACTCTCCCCCCTCACTCCTCGGTCCTCGCCATCAGCGCGGAAACGTGGTGGACGGCGATGGGTGGTGGCGGTGTTGTGGGCCAGATCTTCTCCAGGGCGTTGTCGCTCTGGGCCGTGAAGAGGAGTCGCGTGTTGGCGGTGGCTTGTCTTTGTGTGGCGAGGGTGCGCCGCTCTAGTTACAGGCAATGATTTGAGCAGAGCTGCGTCGCCCTCCCCAGCCACGCTCTCCCCTCCTCACTGGCCCCCTCCTCGTGGCCTCCTCCACTCCTCGTTGTGGTCGTGGTCGAAGGCAGCCATGGTCGTGGTGGCCGTGGTTGTGGGTGGAAGGGAGAAACAAGATGAACAGTGAGGGAGAGAAGATGGGAGCAGAATGGTTCAAAGAAAAGAGGAAGAACAAGATTGGGGAGAAAAGACGCAAGGGACGAACTTGTACCAATGGATCGTTAGCTCAGTTAATGTTCTATTCGGTCCGAGCGCACAACACACAGCCAGACCATCATTGCACAACCTTAAATGCGCAATTCAAATGTTCAAACTTGTTCCACTGTCACTAGCTCCCCTAGAGACATAAGGCAAGTTTTGGAGAGAGAAGCTAGTCATGCAAATACCATATTGATGGAACATAATGCAAGAGGGAAGAGAGGAAATTCATATGTGGCATGAATCTCAAAGAATAAATGAAGGGTGGAGATAGAATATGGAGATCCACATATGTGAATGAACTCCAAGTCGTGGCGGCCGTGGTCGAAGGCGGTTGTGGTCATGGCGGCCGTGGTCGAAGGTGGTCGTGGCAGCCGTGGTCGAAGGCGGCCGTGGTCCAAGGGGGCGACCGTGGTCATGGTCGAAGGTGGCCGTGGTCTTGGTCGAAGGCGGCTGTGGTTGTGGCGGTTGTGGACGACCGTGGTTATGCGCGGCTGCGGTCTGAGCGGTCGTGGTCGAATCGGCAAGAAGAGGGCGGAGCTCGGGGCGGTAGGGAGGTCGGATCTAGCGGGAGGGAGGAGGAGCTTGCGGCGGGCGGGGAGGAGCTCGGGGGCTCGAGGGGCGACACGGGAGGACGGAGGTGGCCACCTCCTGTGATGCAGGGATTAGGATATGATTTGTACCAGAAAAATGGTGGAACAAAATGGAGAGAAGGATGGGATGAGAGTGGGAGAATAATACGCGGGAGACAGGCAAATCCAAATCCGACGACGGCAGCGAGGACAACAGGATCTAACGGTGGCGAGGAGAGGTGCCCTGCAGTGGGAGGGGGCGGCCGAGGGGAGTCTGGCGGCCGGAGGGTTGGAGGGAGGCCGCGTCGGAGGGCCGGGCGCGACGGGGACGCCGTGGAGGCGAGGCGGCCCGAGGCAGTGGGGGAGGCGTGGGAGGCGGAGTGAGGCAAGTGGGGGGCGGAAGGATGAGCGAGGCGGCGTGAAGGCGAGCAGGGAGAGGCGCGAGGCGGCGGGCAAGCGTCGGGGACGGGGAGGGAGCCGAGAGGGGATTGGAGACGGGGACGCATATGTAAAGGGGAGATGTTGCCAGGGGGGTTTTGAGGAAAAATGTATAAGTGATTGGGGCTTCCACCTTTATGAATCTGAGCCGTAGATTGTAGATCCAATAGTCCTAGTTGGCGTTTGTATGTTAGCACTAGATATGTTCTCGCTCTATATATATATATATATATATATATATATATATATATATATATATATATATATATATATATATATATATATATATATATATATATATATATATATATATATATATATATATATATATATATATATATATATATATATATATATATATATATATATATATATATATATATATATATATATATATATATATATATATATATATATATATATATATATATATATATATATATATATATATATATATATATATATATATATATATATATATATATATATATATATATATATATATATATATATATATATATATATATATATATATATATATGTGTGTATATATATATATATATATATATATATATATATATATATATATATATATATATATACACACATTGAAATGAGGCACCATGTTGTCTGGATACCAAGCCTTCATACCTTTAGATTACTTAGATGTGTGCAAATGCAATGATATATAATATATCACGCAAATCCGTTAACATTCATTAATTCGAAAAGGCATCGATTTGGAAAGGAATTCATTGATTTAGCATGTTGAATCAATCATGGATGGAAAGTTTTAATCATAAATGAAAATTCTCAATCATGGAGTCTCTTTTTTTAGAAGAAGAATTTTTTTAGAGGATGAGATAGAGGAGAATTCATGATCATTGGATCTCTAATCTAATAGTCATAAATTTAAATGATAGTTAAAAAGAATACATCCGGATAATATTTATCAATACCCAACTTATGTGCTATACCCATATTGTACTAGTGCATTTCGTATTTGTACTGCAAATGTAAAAGAACAACTACCATATGCATACATAATTTTTCACACAAAAAAATTACTCAAACATTTGCAAGTACGCGTACCATACCATACCATGTACAACTCACATACCATATCATATACAAATACACAATTTGTACATTAGGGAGAAGGAGAAGGGGGGATGGCGTCGGCGTGGTCGACCTGTGCTGGAGGTGGCGGAGTACTCCGGCGGCCATGTGCTAGAGGCGGCCGTGTACTGCGACGGACAGTGGTGACAATGAAGCACTGTTGCGGCGGAGTACTATGGCGCCAGAGCACTGCGCGGCTGGAGCACTCCGGCCACCCTGCATTCGAGGCTGGCGAGGATGAGGTGGACCTCTGGTGTCCGGCGGCGACGACGAGGTGCAGATGCATCGCCATGGCCTACGGCAACGAAAGCTCCACGGCGACGAGGAAGACGATCAAATCCGTTGGGCCCCCTGTTGGAAATAATCAAGCCTTTGCTGGAAAACTGAGATGTAGCGCCGAAAGAACTGGACATCATGAGAAGCGGCGATGCGTGAGAAGCGGCGATGCGTGGCGATACGTCCAGAATAATCGGTGAGAAGTGGCGATGCGTCCAGTGCGCATGGAGTCCAGAAAAAATCGGTCAATGCATGTTGCATGGATCTGAGTTGTAGGAGTTAAAATAGGATCGTGGGAGCTAGTATCTTTAAATACTTGTTTTGAGTCTTGTACCCAGTGAGAGATACGGAATAACAAAGAAAGAGTAGAGCCAAAAAGGCTGCGGTTGTGCAGCACCAACTACTCTGTCATTTTATCACTCTCCCGTGTGTGTGTGTTGCCCATCAGATTTTCAACATTTGGTATCAGAGCCGAGGTTGAGTTCTTGAGCGGTGTATGCCCAAGTACTTGCGGCTTGAGAAGATGTCGATCGTTGAGACGGCGCCGGCGGCAAGCAAGGAGGGAGGAATGTCTCTCCAGTACCCGGTGTTGAACAAGACGAACTACACAGCTTGGGCAACGAGGATGAAATTCCTCATGAAGGCGCAAGGCGTGTGGGAAGCAATTGAGCCCACGAGGAATGCTGTTGTTGATGAGAAGAAAGAAGAAAAGGCTATGGCTATCATCTCCCAGGCGTTGAGCGATGTGACGCTCATGCAAGTTGCGGCCAAGAACACTGCCTTGGAGGTGTGGACAGCTCTCCGCACCATGCATATGGGGGCTGATCGAGTCAAGGAAGCGAAGATCCAGACGCTGCGCTGGGAGTTTGAAAATCTCAGCATGAGCGATGCAGAATCGGTGGACGATTTTGCGACGAAGGTAACATTGCTTGTTGGCCAAATGCAGGCACTTGGAGAGAAGATAGAAGAGAAGAATGTCGTCAAGAGGTTTTTGCGAGCCGTCTCCGACAAGTTCATCCATATTGCGACGACGATCGAGTACTTTGGCGACGTCAACAACATAGCTCTTGAGGAGGTCGTTGGCTCTCTTAAGGCGTATGAGGAGCGCACCCAACACCGTCATCGCAGCAACGGGCATGAAGAGCGTCTCCTTCTCACGAAAGCCCAGTGGGAAGCTCGATCATCAAGACAAGGCGGTGGTCGCGATTCCAAGACAAAGCGCGACAAGAGCCACATCAAGTGTTTCAACTGCAGTGACTACGGGCACTATGCATCCGAGTGCCGCAAGCCAAAATATGACCGTGGGGATCAGGTGAACCTCATGTGTGCACATGAAGATGAACCAACTTTACTTTAGTTAAGTCTAGAAGGAATGTTAGCAAATAATCTAGATTTAGTTTCTTTTTGCTTTAGTATATTTGCATGTGTGTATGGTGCAACAGGTGGTGTGCCTGAGATTGTACCAAGTAGTATGGCACGGAGTTATTCTAGGTGCAGGAGAACCGGAGAGTCCGGAGTAGCGGGGAGCCACTTGAACCTGCGGATTTATCCTAGATAACAGGTGCAGAAAATAATTACCGATGGTAAGTAGCCAGGATGGCCGGGTCATCAGTCATGAGTTACATGTAATAGGAGTGAAAAATTTGGCATGGCAAAGTCTTGATTAGGGGGGAGATTGTTGGAAATAATCAAGCCTTTGCTGGAAAACTGAGATGTAGCGCCGAAAGAACTGGACATCATGAGAAGCGGCGATGCGTGAGAAGCGGCGATGCGTGGCGATACGTCCAGAATAATCGGTGAGAAGTGGCGATGCGTCCAGTGCGCATGGAGTCCAGAAAAAATCGGTCAATGCATGTTGCATGGATCTGAGTTGTAGGAGTTAAAATAGGATCGTGGGAGCTAGTATCTTTAAATACTTGTTTTGAGTCTTGTACCCAGTGAGAGATACGGAATAACAAAGAAAGAGTAGAGCCAAAAAGGCTGCGGTTGTGCAGCACCAACTACTCTGTCATTTTGTCACTCTCCCGTGTGTGTGTGTTGCCCATCAGATTTTCAACACCCCCGTCGCAAGCAACGAGGAAGACAACCGGAGTACTCCGGTGGCAATTTACTCGAGGCGGCGGTGTACTACGACGGCCGGTGGCGACAACGAATCACTGCGGCGGCGATGCACTCCAGCGGCGGAGTAGTATGGTGCCAGAGCACTGCGCCGTCGGAGTACTCCGGCCACCCTGTACTAGAGGTGGGCGAGGTCGCGAGGTGAACCTCTGGTGTCCGGCGGCGGTGGAGGCGACAGGTACCACAGCTCGACGGTAACAAAGAAGACGGGGGGTGTACTCGAGGCCGGAGTACCCAGGGCGGAGTATTGCGGCGGCGATGTGCTCGAGGCGAAAGTGCACTACTACTCCCGATTGCTTGGTCCGGCCACCATTTGGTGTCGAGGACGAAGTGCAATCGGTGGAGTACTACGGTGATCATGTAGTCGAGGCGGCGGCGTACTCGGGTGGGGAGGGGGCGCCGGATCCGATTGCATGCGGGGAAGGGGACGACGGATCAGGCGCAGTCGTTTTTGGAGAAGAACCAGGGAGGGCAGCTGGGGCTAAATGGATCCAGTGGTGTGGAGGGGAACACTCGGGAAATCATCTGCATTGCTACCGATCACATAGCCACCGAGTACCGTCTACCAAATACGCTATCGTTAAAACACCAGATCGCTAAGTCCACGACTACCGATTTGTAACCATTCGTTGCACCATTGATCACCGAATACTGCACAGACTATAGTACCAAAGCACCAACCATAAATCTCCAACAACCGATCGCTGAAACCATAACTATCGAGTACCGAGCCATTCCGACTACTGAATACTATGACTATCTACCCCAGCCAGTCATACCGCTGGCCAAACACAAGTACTCGAGGTACTTGAAGATAGCAAGAATTAAAGTACTCATACCAATAATGAAGTCTACGAGTACAGAACGTGAAGCCTACGATAATCGATCACAAAGTCTTCAACTTCCGATCATAAAGTCTACGACTACCGATCACAAAGTCCAAGACCACTGACTAGGAAAATCTACGACTATCGAGTATGACCAGTAAAGTTCACGAGTATCAAGTATCGACCAGTAAAGTTCACGAGTATCGAGTATCGACCAGTAAAGACTACAACAATCGACCGGACATTATAGCTATGACCAATTCACTGGTCAAAACCGAAGCTTACCGATTATTTGGCGTGATTGTTCTACCGTGGTCGAAAAGACCGTGGTCGAAGGCTGTCGTGGTTGAAGCTAGACGTGTTTGAAGTCTGTTGATCGGACAAAGCCGTTCGGTCCTCCAATGCTACTCGGACACCGTCCGATGCTCCGCTGCCACTTGAATATCGTCCGATACTCCGTTGTTACTCGACAGTCGTCCGATACCACTAGGACTCAATCAGACTGGTCTAAAACTACTCGAAGCAGACCAAAACCATTCAAAGCAGACCAAGAATTATTCAAAGCAGACCAAACCACCCAGAGTAGACCAGAACTACTCGGATTCGAAACCTTCAACTGTGATCCATTGAGAGGGGGGCGAGGGGGAGAGCAGCGCAAGGGAAGGTATGCAATCGGGATACCCGTGTGGTAGTAGCTCTCATATAGAAAAGGTATTCTGGATAGATTATCAACTTGATTAATTATTCCGTAGTCCAATTTACACAGGCGCAGAGCAAACGGTACATTCAGGAACACGATCTTCACCATGATCAGAAAAACCATGGCAGCTTCAGGCCCGACGTCAATGGTAGCTGGATCAAGGAAGGACGCGCGGATATCTCCAGTTCAAAGGCCCTATACAAACTGCTCCCATGGCCACATAACCAGAGATACACACCGTCTGGCATTACCATCAACTCTACATGGATGCTGCTTCGCCGCTCGACGGCCATGTCACGGCGATGGGGCTCGCGACATCGTGCACGCCGTCGCTCCACTTGATCGACCCGAACGTGTACTTCGCATCGACGATCACCGGGTTGCCGGACACCGTGAGCGTGATCTCGTACGCCAGGCTCTGGTGCTTGTCGTCGAACACGAGCTTGCTCGGGCTCACCGTGACATCCACACCGGACGGGCTGTCGATCTTGGCTTCGTAGACCGCACTAGCATCGCTGCCAACGTTGCGCACCACCCTGTGGTAGGTGACTGAATCTTCGGAGGAGGAGAAGACGACTGCAAAGGCGGGGTAATTGAGGTCACCGGTGCGGGCGTATTTCGTCGAACAGTTGGCAACCGAGCCGTCACTTGTGAAGACGGAGATCTCGGAGGGAGAGTAGCCCAGTGTGCAGAGAAAGGCGATGTAGTCGTCGGTGCCGGCGTCGTACACTAGACCAGGGTCGAGCGCGTGGTTGGGGTCGACATGGCCGGCGCCACGGACGAACGGTGTCGACTCGAATCCGGTAGCCAGGTCCTTGATGATCTCCTCAGAATTGTCCACGTTGTACGCCGTGGTCATGAGCGCCGACTTAATCGCCGCAGGGCTCCAGTCCGGATGCGCCTGGTGGAGCAGCGCGGCGAGGCCGCTCACGTGCGGGCACGACATGGACGTCCCGGAGATGATGTTGAACTCGACGCGCCTCGGGTCGATGTCGAGGTCAGTGGGGGAAGCATAACCAGTCCAGGCCGCGAGTATGTTGACGCCGGGGGCAATGACGTCAGGCTTGAGGATCTCCGGCGCACGGTAGTTGGGACCTCGGCTCGAGAACGCCGCCACGCGGGGGGCAGATGGCGACTTCCCAATGACCGTGCCGCGGAACACGATGGTCGCGGTCGGCGACGGATCGTTCTGGACGTAGTATTTGATTTTGTCGCCGAACGTCTGCCCCACCATTGTCGCCGGGACGAGGTGGGAGTCGGCGATGAGCTCTTCGCCGCTCTCCTCGGTGTTGGCAAGAATCATGCCGGCTCCGCCGGCAAGCTTCACCGCCCCGCCTTTCTCGACACGAGCGTTGCCTCCACGTTCACAAAGGACGATCTTGCCAGCCACCTTCTCCGTGTCGAGATGACCCAGTGTACATAGCCGAGAGCCGCAGTCCCCACCGTACACCACCGGCAGCTGTGTCGAGCTCAGGGGGTCCCCGGCGTAGAGAGACACGCCACCGTACACCCGGCCGTCGCCGAGAACCACATCGGCGGGGAACTCTCGGTCGATGGTGGACGCGCCGACGGTCAGTATCCACGGCGCGATGTTGACGGCGGTGTACTCCCCGGGGCCGGAGTTGCCCGCGGAGCAGGACACGACGATGCCCTTGCTCACGGCGTGGAAGGCGCCGATGGCGATGGAGTCGTGGAAGAAGCTGGGGGCGTAGCCGTTGGCGCCGACAGAGAGGGAGATGACGTCGACGCCGTCGGCGACGGCTTCATCCATGGCGGCAAGGATGTCGGAGTCGTAGCACCCGGACACCCAGCAGATCTTGTACGCGGCGATGCGCGCTCCGGGGGACATGCCCACCGCCTGGCCGCGCGCGTAGTCGAAGAACCCAGCGCCGGTCACCGGCGAACCTGCGGCCGTGGAGGCGGTGTGGGTCCCGTGGCCCTCGGTGTCCAGCGGCGACTTGGACTCCTTGGTCTCATCGATGGAGTGGCCGAGAGCAGCCTCGTATCCCTTGAAAAAGAACTTGGCGCCGATGAGCTTGTTGTTGCAATAGGCGGAGGCATTGAAGGAGCTGGTGGAGACGCATCCGCCGGAGAAGGACGCGGGCGGCGGGCCGAGCCCCGCGGTGGGCGCGAAGGAGCCGCGGTCGATGGGGTAGAGCCCGGTGTCGAGCATGCCCACGACGACGGAGGAGTCGGCGCCGGATGCGGCGGGCAGGAGCCCGGAGGCCTGGTTCAGGTGGAGAAACGCCGGGGTGCGGGTCGTGTGGAGGTGGCGCGCCTGGTCGGGGTGGACGGCCAGCACGCCGGGCTGCGCCGCGACGTGCGCCGCCTGCTCGGGGGTGAGGCGCGCCGCGATACCCGTAGCGGCGTGCTCGTACGAGTAGATCAGGCGCGGCCGCGGCGCGCGCAGGTGGCGCGGGAGGAGGCGGCGGCCGAGGAGCGCGTTGCCGCCGCGGCCGCCTCGCTTGGCGGACAGCGCCGGGTGCGCGGGCGCGAGGTGGATGATGTACGTGGACTGCGCGCTCGCCTCGTCCGCCTCGGAGGCACCGACGAGGAGGAGGACGATGACGGCGGCGGCGGCGAGATGCAGGAGGAGTGGCTGCTTGCTTGCCATGGCGGAGGAGGAGCGCAACCGAGCAGATTGGTCAATGGCTCAGTGCTGAGTTGCTGATGATGGGTTGGAAACAATAAAGAGTGGTGGGCCCGTGGGAGGTGTGGGGATCCAAGATTGGCGAATGGCGATGGCGCCGTGGGCTCGTGGTTGTCTTGCGGCTCTTGGAAAAACTAGAATTATAGGCGTGGCGTCATGCCGCGTCAGTCACCGTACGTATAAAAATAAAAAAGATAACGTATCAAAATAAAAGAGACAATAATTTGTGAGGAGTTTTTAAAAAAACCGGGGACGAAAACGTTTTTTCGGAAAAGGCAAAGGGGTCATTCGCAAAACAACAAGGATCTATTTAAAAAAATCAGGGGCAAAAACGTATTTTCAAAAAAACAAAAGGTTTTTTTTGAAAAAATCGAAGACCTGTATGTAAAAAAACCGGGACCGTGTGCAATTTCCGAAAACACGGGGGGCCATCCTGCAAAAGTGAGGGGATAAAAAAATTTCAGGGACCTTTTCGCGAGAACCAAGGACCTGTACGTAATTTCAGAAAAATACAGGAAACTACCTCCCCGACCGTACGATTTTTTTCGGCAGCACATGTCGGACGCGCGCGCACGGGGGGATGTGGCCGCGGTGCGAAGGCCGGAATCCCCCGAGCGTAAGGAGTTGAGTATTGGAGTCTTCGGATTGGACGAATGGGCTTGATAATATTGATGTCTTCTCTGATTTTTATCGAGTTTTGCTATGGCGTACGCAACAGCGAGAAGCATGCTGTTGGTTCGCTGCTCGCCAGTGCTCCAGCGAATTGATGATACGGGGTTCTAGCTCGTTTCTATTTTTTACTTTTCCTTAAAAAAAGTTAAAACATAATACATATATTCCATTTCTCGAAACAATTTCTCTACTCCTCTCACTACATCTCATTTCGAGGATAAGATATGGGTCACAGATACATTACACATCCCACTCATCTCGCTCTTATCACGCGCACACGTCTTTCTCTTACTTTTCCACTGCTCTTCTCTTCCTTCTAAAATCCACTTCTTTTAACTATCACTATTTATTTTTAGCTAAAACATAAACCACAGCAAAAAATTATCAATAAAAGCTACTGCGAGCATCCTCTTAATGTAGCAAGTAAAGTATTTAGCAAGTAATGTTACTCGTGCGCGTTTTGAGCTACTACACAATTTTAAGTTCATTTGCTATATGTAATAACTTGTACAAATATCATAATCTTACAAAATTTTCAGCAATATTTAGAGTGGATAAAATTGTCAACAAATTACACAATGAAGTACGTTTTGTTGGGAGGATATATATAAAATTTTGTAATTTTAAAGCTCATTTGATATATTTAAAATTTTAAACAAACATTGCATATAAAATACTAATTTAGGCTGGTAATTAAGCTGGCTTAATTACCTACCGTATGGTGAAGAGGTGGCATGCCACCTGCCGCGTGGCCTCATGGTGGTCGGGCGGTAGGCGTCTGCCGCACGATGATTGGGCTCTGGTAGTTTACGTGTCAGCTGCAGGATGCTGCCGCTCAGTGACTAAGTGGTAGAAGTGTTATTTTTATCGTTTTCGTATATATAACTATTTTTATAAATACGAATTTAAAACTTGTTATATATACTAAAAATTTGACATACCGAGGTGCCCGTCTTTGCAAACAATTGCCAAAGGCTCTGTGACGGGGACAGTGGATTTTTTTTTGGTTCTTTGTGTCCTTTAGCACTTGACCATCGCGTGCCATCAATGTTCAATAGTTGAGACGTAGTTTGGAAGAAACGCCGGACGTCAAGCTCAGATAATAGCTCAGAGTACAGTGACAAACCCAAGAACTCTAGAATGGATGCTCAAAATTATAAAAAATTATTTAATATAAAATATAAAGATTCATAATAACAAAATTTAAAGTAGAATTATTCATACTAGAGTCAACATATCAAATAATATAATGAAATTATAAAATAATTAAGAAAATTATCTTCTCTTTCCAGCTATCTCTCACAAAGATTTTAAATATGCAGACTTCTTTATTTTTTCAGATAATGAGAAAGAATGAAATGGCACTAATTAGAAACCCTTAACTCCTTAGGCTAAGTGTGGTCAATAGAAAAAGACTTAAATTATCGCGGTTGCTTGTAAAATCTGAGAAAGAACAAGAAAGAGGATTAACATTGGCATACCGACCTCAACGCATCTCCCGCTACCAACCTGTCAACCTGATACAATATCAAGCATTAATGCAACGAACGAGCTATCGTTTCTCAAAAATATACACACATGTTTTGCTTTTGTGGGCAAACTGAGAAACACCAAATGACCAAATGAACACCGAGATAGAGGGAGCAGCGCCACGTGAAATCCTCTTTCAAATAGGCCAACCCGAGTTGTCGAGTAGCGCGACCACCGCGCCCCGCCCGCCTGCCAGCTGCCGCCCCCGCCCTGCCCCGCTCTAGGCTCTCTCGCGGTCTCGCCAGTCGCCACATGTCCTAACTGGATGGATGGGAGGAGGAAATGGGCTAAAAGAGTTCAGTGTAAATTTGAGCTGATTTGCACAAAGATGACGAATTTAATCTATCTAAAAGTATGAATATATGTTATATATATACTGGTTTTTTTTCCCTAAAAATCTAGATGTTGGATTGAACACGATGAGCCATTTGGGTCCGCCCGTCACAGCACCGAATTGGTACGCGTTGGAGGCAGGGCTGGCAGGCACACACGCAACAGCAGTCTGCTCTCTCTCTCTCTCTCTCCTCGGCGCTATCTAAATCTACCGAGAAAGAGAGATCATTGCGCGGTCGATCGATTGACGGTTTAGGAGCGTGCAGGTCTCTTATCCAAGAGAAGTAACTCGTGACTTGGAAGTAGGAGTATATGGTAACGTCGAGAGCTCGATGAACTTGGACGGGATCATAGAGCAAGGAGGCTGAACGATAGATACGTACGTGGACGGCTTTGGGTAGTCTATTCACCTGAGAAGGTGCAGTGGAATCCTGTTAGCCTCAAATGAGGATGGTTAAGCAGATTCCACGTTGTCCAACGAGGGCGTAATTGTAATTGTGCTTACAGGTAAAAAAATATTATCTTTTTAATTTATGATTTCCTTCAAATAACAAACATGTTAACATTTTTAAAACGATTTATTGTTATTTGGTTTATTTATATAAACGCTTACGGTAGGATAAAAAACTATCAGCCGCAGTAAAAAATAACGCATCCAAAATCTTCGGATCGTTGGAAGATAATAATTTCGTATAAAGCAGTTTATTTTTTATAGAAATAGAAAAAAATTCCAAATTGTGAAAGGGTCCTAAAATTAAGAATTTTTAGAAGGCCCTAAAAGAAGAGGGACGTTGGGACCGGGATAGAGTGGGGCCGGCGAGGCGTCATGTCATGGCTCATTATCAAGCAGCGGTCGATGATGGCTCCACACAAGCTTACTACCTCAGTGGGCAGAATTCGTTTTTGAAAATAGTAATACCCACCCACGTCGCCCCCCGCGCGCGAGCCAGCCCCCGCGCGGCGAGTGGCGCCCCGGAAAACGGTACGATCAGAGGAGGTAATAATCCGAGTTTTTTTAAAATTACGTACAGGTCCCTGGTTCTCGCGAAAAGATCCTTATAATTTTTTTTGCCCCCTCCATTTTGCTCGATAGCCCCCCGCGTTTTCGAAAATCGCGCGCGGATCCCCGGTTTTTACCGTACAGGTCCTCGATTTTTTCGAAAAACCCCTCCGCCTTTTTAGAAAATACGTTTTTGCCCCCGGTTTTTCCCGGAAAAGCCCTTTACCTTCCTCAAAATCGTTTCGCCTCGGTTTTAAAAGCTCCTCACGATTATCGCCTCTTTTTTCGCGATGGTGGTGGTGGCGTAGGCCACGCCTACGTGGCTAGTAGGATACATAACTCGACACAAATGTTATTATAATCATTTTTGTCTAAATTTAGTCTTAAACATATGTTTTTATAAATCTAGCCCTCTTCGTAGACCTACCAAACTCGACAGACGCCTGCCGAGCCCCTGCGCGGTGGCAGCCTGCTGGGCACTATGCATGCCTAGTTAGCGATAGCCAGACTTAATTAGTATTAATCATGATTAATTACTACTAACCATAATTAATTAGCACTAACTGTATTTAAGTAGTGCTTTACTTAGCACTAATTAAACCACTAAATTAATCACATTTTATTTAGTGCTTTCATTAGTAATAATCAAATTTACTCAGTACTAATCTCAATTAATTAGCACTAATTATGAGCTTGATTAAACACTAATCATGAGTTTCATTAGTGCTAATCATGGGCTTAATTAGTGCTAATCGTCATGAGATTACACGTCACACATATCAGCGAGACATCAAGTAGAAAAATACAAAAGTCTAGAATAACCTGTCACTGTACAAGGTATATTCTCTCCTAAGGACTAGGTAGATATGGTCCTATCACAGCACAAAAGTTTGGAACAACCTGTCACTGCCAATACGAATACTCGACTTCTCGAAGTGCCTTCTCCACTCCTCTCGCTACTATTTCGCTCCGGGGATAAATCATGGGGTCATGGGTGCATCACACACCCTACTCCTCTTACTCCCATCACACACACGTATATCTTCTTTACCTTTTTTCACTGCTCGCCCCCTCCTTCTAAACTACACTTCTTTCAAGTATTATTATTTATTTTTTAGCCAAAAACCGCAGCCAAAAAACAATACGAATGCCCTCTATAATAGGGCATGAACTAGAGCTAAACCGATCTATATTATAATTGTTAGAACAAATCAACAAGTAGAGAACATGTTGGAACAAATCAACAAGTAGAGGAGGTTTTTCTCTAACGCTAGTCACAAATTCAATGGATCAAAGTGTACGTAGGCATGCAGCTGATCAATGAGGCAAGCTACCTTATCCGAGTACAAAGCTTTGTTTAATCGTTGTGTTGGTTAGTGTTATGAATATTGTGTGTGTATTCATGAGGCCCAAAGGGCAATATATATATATGGAGTATAAGGGAATATTCATGCTTCACTGGATCACGAGCAATACTGATAGCACCTGCACTATCAGACATAAGTGTCGTAGGTCCCCTCACAGGTACTCCAAAGTATGCAAGTAGCCACCTCAACCAAGAAATTTCTATTGTCACTGCTGTCATAGCTCTCAACTCAGCCTCTGCACTCGAATGGGAAACTGCAGCCTGCTTCTTTGTCTTCTAGGCAATCAAGGAGGAGCCAAGAAAAACACAGTAAGCAGAAGGAGAACAACGATCAGAAGGATCACTAGCCAGGTCGAATCAGAGTACGTCTGAAGTTATAGTGAGGTGGAGCTAGGGAAAAACAAGCGACAAGAGATTGTCCCACGTAAGTAGCGAAGAATACGAACGATGTGACTGTAGTGAAGATGAGTAGAACGAGTCATGAACTAACTCAAGATATGAACAGCATGAGCAATATCAGGGTGAGTGCTCACAAGATATACCGGACTCCCGACAAGATGACGATAATAGGTCATCAAAAAGATCACCATCAGTAGCATGAAGCTGAAGGGAGAGCTACATAGGAGTCTCGGCAATGCGAGTGTCAGTCAGACCAGACCGATCAAGAAGATCCTGAACATATTTCTGCTGGGAGAGGTAGTAACCCTCAAGCGTGGAAGAAACCTCAAGCCCAAGGAAGTACGTAAGCAAACCAAGACCAGTCATTAGAAACTGCTCACTGAGATGATTCTTCACATATGTGATGAATAAGGAATCGTCACCAATAATGAGCATGTTATCCACATATAGAAGAAGTAGTGTCCTACCTCAAGGTGAGACATGGACAAAAGAGCAGGATCGTGGGCACTGACAGTGAAACTGACAACGACAATTATTGAGGTAAAATGCGCAAACCAGGCACGAGGAGCATGTTTGAGGCCATAAAGAGCACGACGAAGACGATAGACATGGCCATCTGGAACAGAATACTCAGGTGGTGGCTGCATATAAACCTCGTTATGCAAAATACCATTAAAAAGGTATTCTTAATATCCAGCTAAGAGATAGACCACCAGTGAACAAAAGAAACCGCAACAAGTGTGTGAACAGTGGTCATATGGGCAACAGGGGCAAACGACTCATCATAATCATGGACATACTCTTGCTGGAAGCCGCAAGCCACAAGACGAATATTGTAGTGTTCCATAGTACTATCAAATCTGGTCTTAATCTTGTACACCTACTTGCATGTGATAGGACGAGCATGCACAGGAATCATTACAATATCCCAAGTCTCCGTACCTCTAAGAGCATCAAGCACCTCTGCCATAGCGAGCTGCCATTCAGAATGAGAAGCAGCCTCATGATAAGAACTAGGCTCAACGACAGAGAGAGCATGAGCGATCGAAGTAAAACGAAGACGATCAGGAGGTCGAAGGGATGTCCGGTCAAGGGCGTAACGAGTAGCATCATTAGAGGAATCAGATGTCGGTATCGACAAGATACCAAAAAATAAGTTTGGTGAAGAACGAGGACGTCTAGAGTAATGCACCCCAAAGAAATGAGACGGTGGTGCTGCAGGAGCAAGAAGCGGTTCTATAGAAAGAAACACAAGAAGTGAAGGTACATAAGGAATCACTTGAGATAGGTTAGATGAAGGCTGTGAATGGGGGGAAACGGGTGAAGCGTCAGGGAGAGACAATCAGGATATCGTCTCGATGGTGGACGCAGGACGAGGAGCCGTATCTCGATAGAAGAAAGGTCAAGATTCATTAAAGACAATGTTTCGTGAGATCCTCATCCGTCGAGCAGAAGAATCATAGCAGCGATAACCCTTATGATCAGTACTATACCCAAGAAACAAACACTCAACTGACTGGGCTGACAGTTTGGTACGCTCACGAGCCTGTAGTAGGACAAAACAGGTGCAACCAAAAACACGAAGATGACTGCACTGGGGGGCTCTATAGTAGAGACGCTTTATAGGACTGACATCCTTAAAAGTAGTTGAAGGCGGCATATTAATGAGATATGCAGCCGTAGAAACAAGCTCCGCCCAAAAGTGTGGTGGAACGTGAGAGCAAAGGAGAAGAGTGCAAGCAGTCTTAAACAGATGACGATACTTGCGTTCAATAACCCCATTCTGAGCATGGACACTAGGACAAAAAACTAGTAAAGAGTACCTTGCTCAGAAAGAAATTATCGGAAAGCACTAGAACAGTACTCGCCAGTAGAATCATAGCGAAAAGTACGGATAGATAACTCAAATTGAGTGCGAACCATCGTGGCAAAGCTACGATAGTTCGCAAGAAACTAACCACGATTAGACATAGGAAAAAACCCAAGTAAAATAGGAATAATCATCAATAAAAATTACATATAATTTATGTCCGCCTTTTGAGGTAATAGGAGCAGGTCCCATACGTCTAAATGAACTAAATCAAAAGGACGAAAAGATATGGACTCACTAGAATGATAAGAAAGTTGCAGCTACTTACCCAACTTACAACCTTTACAAAACATGAATGTGTCAGTAGTAACACGTCCAAGAACACCCTGACGAACTAATGAAGAAAGACATGACCCACACAGGTGTTCTAAATGGTGATGCCACTGCGCAAAATCTCTAGAGGCGGTGGCAGTAGTGGCGGTAGAGGCAGATGTGGTAGGAGCAACTGAAGTGGACGAAAAGTGGAGGCGGTCGAGAATGTAAAGACTCTGACGATCCCTACGACGCCGGCTAATCCCAATACCGTCCATGTCTGTCTATCCTGGATGAAATAAGTGTAAAAGTCAAAAACAACCCTACAACTAAGATCAGTGAGTTGTCATACTGAAAGAAGCTGCATGGTAAGCTGGGGAACATGAGAAACTGCTGGAACAGAAAAGTCAGTGGACAAAAGAGTGCCCTAACAGCTGACAGACACGAAAGTACCGTCAGCTATCTGAACAGAGATAGGAAAAATTAGGAGGTCCTACTAAAGTAAGAGATGTGTAATTCGGTGTCATGTGAAAAGAGATGCCAGAATCAAGAACCCAAGATGTACCTGGAGGAGACATCTGAGCTAGACTAGCGAACCGCCGAGTGTGAGAGAGTCAAGTAGAGCCTAGCAAAGGTCTTTGTTGAGCAGTAATCACCTTTCGAGCGAGAATCGATGAGTGGTTTATCCTCCTGTGAAGGAAGGGCCTCCCTATCCCCTTTTGGTAGTCGTGCCCGAAGTTCTTGCAGTAGTTGCACTGAACTCCAGTTGGTGCAAAAACAGGAGCGAAGATAGACACCTGGGGAGAGGCCGTAGTCGAAGAAAGGGCAACAAGCATAGTCGGAACAGACTATACTGCTAACCCGAGACGAAGCTCTTAAGTCCGAAACGTCGAAAGAGCATTTGTAATGGTCGGCCGCAGAGAGCGGCTCAGCAGCTGACCTCTGATAGGCTCAAACTCTGAGCGAAGGTGGCAGACAAAATCATAAAGGCGAAGGCGATCATGATTCGCCTTCTGCACTTTATGACACTCCTGACAAAGTGGAGATGCCAGCCCATCTAGCTGGCTCCAGAGACTTGCCAGGGCCCTAAGCGAAAAGGATTGAGCATCACTGCTCTGCTGGTATTGCTCATGCAAGTACTCCCAGATCTGTCGAGTAGACCACAGACCAACATTGTCTGGCTAGATGAAATCGTCGATGCTGACCACTAGGATGGCACGAACACGAGCCTCGTCAGCACACCAGCGCTCGAAAGTGACAATGGCATACTGAAAAGCCTCATCAGCAAGCGTCAACAGCAGCCTTTGTCTCCTTCTTGGCAGCCTCATCTGTTGCAAGCGGTGCAAAAGTAGACTGCCTAGGAGGAGGCTGAACCGGCGATGGCGGAGAAGGGTGTGCACCGGTGACATGTCCCCAATGGCGAAGACCATCAATAGTGATCTCCCTGAGAGAAGATTATAATATGTAGTTCATCCCATGAAGCTTTCTTCCCGAGAATGG
This sequence comes from Bonia amplexicaulis, assembly GCA_036346245.1. Classification (NCBI taxonomy): domain Eukaryota; kingdom Viridiplantae; phylum Streptophyta; class Magnoliopsida; order Poales; family Poaceae; genus Bonia; species Bonia amplexicaulis. The sequence continues at coordinate 28,543,590 of CM070739.1, forward strand.
GATCGCAACAGATGGAATGGAAGCCATCGGTAGGCGGCACTGGACGGCATGGCGACCAAGGCAACGAAGTCTAACAGGCGACACATATCGCAACAGATCAATGTTATATTTTTTTTCTTTTTTCTTCTTTTTTTAATACAAGACGATACGTCGGCCGAATCTTCGAATCGAAGAGACGGCCACCGGAGCCTGTACCACGGCGGGCGGCGGTCGACGGAGCGGTGGCCGGTAGAGCGGGCGACGGAGCGGGTGTCCGGCGGAGCGGTGGCCGGTAGAGCGGGCGGCAGTCAAAGTGTTGGCCGGCGGCTCAGGGGCGACATGCGGGTAGACGATGGCGAAGCAGCCGTTGGCAAAGTGGCGGCCGGTGGAGTGGCGAGCGGCAGCTCATGAAATGGAGGCGGTTTCGGTCGGGCGACGACGACAATGAATTAGGTACCAGCAGCGCCGCATTTGGCGAGCAGTGCCAGATCGAGCGGGTAGCGCTGGATCGGGTGGAGACGACGGCGGAGGCCTGGGCGGTGTTGAAGGTAGCGGAAGAACAAGGTCAGAGCCCTAGCTCTGATATCATGTTATGAATATTATGTGTATATTCATGAGGACCAAAGGGCAGTATATATAAGGAGTACAAGGGAATATGCAGAGGAATATATCATATACGGATAAGAAAACCAAGTCATATAAGGAAACGAATAACAATCCTATTCTATCTTTAACAGTTAGTACTTACTTGTTGCAAAGCCACTACTGAATATTCAGAGGCAAGCACATGTATATATTAAACTGTCAATGATTCTAATATTTTAAAGTGCATTATTAATTTATTATTATCAGCAATGACCTTAATTTTTATTAGTACTAATTAAATCACACGCATATATTTTCACTTAATCAAGCTCTTTATTAGCGATAATTAATTATGATTAGCACTGTAGCATGCTAGGCTCGGCAAGTAGCAGCGAACAGGCCGGCCTGCGCGCGACTGGACAGCGCCACGGCTACGGGCGGCACACGGGTGGGCTCGTGGGCTATAGGTATGCCGTTCATGGGCCTCTCGTTGTTTCTACTTCAGGAGAATGACCCATGCACTGGTTATATGGGCTTTCGTGTCTCGATTTGTTCTGGGCCTTATAATTTGACATGAATGATTTCGGGATTTCGTTTCGCATCACGAGATTGCTGAAAATCCCCCCATCTCGTGAAATCAATCCTCATGATTTTCTGTTCCGTAAACTATCGTACACCACTGAATTTTTTAAAATAGAATAAAGAAGTAGCATATCTCGATCACAGCAACCTGCAGGCCACGTGTTCCTTATGTGTACGTATACATTATGGAGCTTGACTTCAGAGAGGAGAGTGATCGGTATTATAACCAACAAGTACAATTGCAGCGACATGGCATGCCAGCTGGTGTACCATGCCGGCTGAGGTAAGTTCTGACGCATACTTCAGCCATTTTGACGAGGGCATCCTCAGGCACCGTCTCACTGGCTTAGGTGGTGATTATTTTGGTTTATTTTTGGTGGTTTATGTCTGAAAAGTACTATAGCTGACTGAAAAAATACTGTAGCTGATAGAGGCTTATTTAACATAATTAAATTTAAAAAATTAAAAAATATAAAAAATATGTTAGCCCATCACAAACAACGCAAACGAATATGACAAAAAAAAAACCGGCAAAAAAGCTCAAAAAACGTCAAAAGTTCAGAAAAAGACGAAATTATAAATAGTGAAAAATAAGCCAGAAGCCAGAAGCTTAAGCCGAAACGAGCGGGACCTTAAGCGTTTATCTTCTAACCTTTTAATTTTATCTTTCTTTTTTTTAATTTTTAGTCATTTTTTCATTTTTGTCTTTATTTCTTTGTATTATTTATTATTATATTTTTTTTTCTTTTTTTAATTTAGTTATATTAAAAAAACCTCATAACAGCTACAGTGCAAAAATAAATCCTAAACAATGCAAAAAGTGCAGCACAGTGAAAAAACTAGGTGCCACTCATTTGGGTCGAAAAATTGCTTATAGCTGAAATTGTACTATAACTGATAGTAACTCACTTGAGTGCGCCCTAAGAATATCAAATTACAGTTCTTACATGTAGATAAATCTGATTTAAATTTAACATTTCTATCTTTCCGATAAGAAAAAGCGAGAAATGTTTTCAAACAATGGTACTGTAGCAACCGGTTACTATAGCACCGACTTAATATTCTATATAAGAAGGGGTAGTCTCTCTTGTAATATATATGTGTGTAAGGTTTTGATGTTTTGATATATTGTAATATATATGTGTGTAAGGTTTTTGATGTTTTGATATATTGTAATATATATGTGTGTAAGGTTTTTGATGTTCTGACATATTGAGAAGCTTTGAGGTCATTTGGCACACATAGAAATTTGAGAGTTTCTACTCTTTTGTGTTATTGTGAGTTGTGTTAATTTACAAAAATTGATCGGTCGAGATCAACCTCTTCATATACTGTCCATCGAGCTAGCTGTGTGGATTGGCATTTTATGAAGTTAGTAAGATGATTGTGGTGGTGGTGTTTGTGTGCTTGACACAAATATGCCTTCTTTATCAAATCATATTGCTTTTTTTTAAGTTATCTTTATTAATATCTTTATCGATTGTGTGATCATTATTATCGTAAGATCAGACTAATCCTAAAGGTACGTACGGTCAGATCCGTATCACATTTCTTATATGCCCATTATTCCCCGTGCTTACTGCTCCCCATGAAGTGAGTACAAACAAATAGCGGAATCTCATTTCGGCTGGCTTCCCCTCTAGATCGATAAGCTTGAACTCTCTGCATGCTGACGTGGCTACGCAGTTCGATGAGTGGGAAAGAAGATTAACGAAATATTTATATTTACAAACTTGCGGCTACGGACATGCCAGAGCTTACCTTTTTTAACGTTTTGTATGCTGACTCAGCGTTTTGTTAACTGTGAACAGTACTAGTTCTGACCCGCGTGCGTGTGGCGATAACGAATGCCCGGTGAAGTCCATATCACCTGGCTGTTCACACGTCCATCAGAGCTCTGATCCTGTCACCGTCAAACAGTTGGTAGTGGCCGCGACTGAGCCAAAACGAGTTGACGCCCATGCATTTTCGTGCAGGAAATTCTGCCCGTCGCAATCCGTCGACGTACACTTGAGCCGCTGAACTCCTTTTCCCTTCTCCACACGCAGCTCAGCACCACTAGTCACTGACCGAAAAGGACGAGGCTTGCATGTAAAAATTATTTCTGCCAACCTCTTAGCTCGTTACCTCCGTAACAGACTACTAGTTAATTAACCGCCACTGTAATAAAACTTGCTTATAAGCAAGGCTTCTAGTATGATCCATGCACGCATGCGCATTGCGCAGGCCGTGAACTGTGTTGGAGGATTGTAGCACGTCAACTTCTCTGGCCTCAACCACTTGCCAAGAAGAGCCATCGGCATCCCACTTTCCCATACGAGTATATAAAACAAGGTGCTGCGATGAGCTTAACATTATCTTAGTACACCTACTGATACATCTGATATTCCCATCGGCAAGCAAATACTCCGGGCCTCCGGACTTGGCCTCCTCCCCAGGGCAAGCGAAGGAGAAGGATATTCGCGGAGATGGAAGATCTGAAGCACATGGCCGGACACGTCGCCCGGCGAGCCCTGCTGTTCCGGGTGCCGCGGCGGCCGGCCAGGGCGGCGGGGGCTCCGCCTGTGCCGGCGGGAGGGCGGAAGAAGAAGATGGCGGTGGCGAGGCTCGGGGGCGCCGGCGGGAGGCGGAGGTTCTTCGGGGCGTTCCGGCGGCTGCGGATGCCGTGGCTGGCGGCGGTGTACAGGCGGGCGCTGCGGCGGCTGCGCGCGTACTACGCCAAGGCGCTCCAGGACCTCCTCGAGGGCGCGGCTGTCGCCAGCACGCTCCGCGCGCAGGCCGGCGCCGACTGCTCCTTCGGCACCGCGTTCGCGCCGGTGGTCACCGTCGGGTTCTGACGGCGCCCTTGTGCACGCGCTTACGCATGCAGTGCGCATGGAGCCGCGCGCGCGTACCTGGAGCAGGAGGGTCGATCGTGTGTATAGACGTGCTTAACTGTGATGGATTGAAGTGCTCTTCTTTTGCTTTCACCTGCATTTCTTTTGGTGTCTGCTTCTTCGATCTCCTTGATAAGATCTGTACGTACGCGCGTTGTGTTCCTAATTAATAGCTAATTAGCCAGCATGTTAGTTCTTGTTTTGCACTGTGCTGTACTTCTAAATTTTTCTGGATCTGAAAAACCAGAAAACAAAACGAAGAAAGAACGAGAGTAGCACTAATCTTAAAATAAATAAAGAGATAAGTAACACATATTCATCATTCATTGTACTTTAAAAATTATATAAATCACTACTAAAAAACATGAAAACATCTCCCATGAAACAATCAAAGTTCTTTGTTTCAGATTTGTTCAATACGTACTTAGTGCCTTTTATTTTCAGAATTTTGGCAGGCGTGTTTTTTTTTTGCCGGAAAATAGGCAGGCGTGTATGGTTAGCAAATGTTCATATATTGATCATATCCATGTGTTCTTTCTAAAAAATATTCGTGCGTTCTTCGTCCGTTGAATCGATATTCCGTGGCTCACGTCGCAACCGTTTTGCGAAGGGTGAGAGCGAAGCATTGGTTGGCTCTACCTGTGCCATCACGGTTTTGGGTAATACCCAACAAAACATAATAAAATCATATTTTATTGACTAATAAGTCACATTAAAATATTACAGCAAAACAATAATTAAAGATTGTTCCATAACATTATAATAACATTGCCACACAGAGCTAAATGATTTAACAATGCTAAATAGTTGTCAGATTATTACAATACTACTAGGAACATGAGCACTTTTCCGCCTATGTATGGTCTACTAGTAGCAGGTTACTCGTTTCATGTCTCATATAGGGCATCCATTTTATATGCATCATACTTAGGGTTAACTCCATCTTCCTCAACATAGCTGCCCTACGCATATGCATCATCTGTACCGGGTAGTTCTCTGGACAAACTAGTCTCTAACAAAGGAGAATAGTAGCAAATATGAGTAAAAGGTACTCAACAACTATTAATAACAAATATGCAACATCACGAATATTAACCAACATCCATGGATTCTTTCTCATATCACATCATTTATTTTTTATGTTGGAGAAGATTTCAGATTTTAAATTTAGAAATCTACTGGTCACTCGCATAACAAGATAGAACCCCATTTGGTCCCTGTAGGCTTCAAATCAAGAGACAGGCTTGAATTCATGGTTTATATTGCACTGTACAGTCTTGTACCACTTTACCCATAACTACTCTGATTTTTATGACGAATAGTTCTTCACATTTTCTCAGATGTGATGTCCAAATCAGAGTACAACTTTTTTTCCTTTATTTTCGTATATTATACCTCCACTCGACTAGGATATCTCTAGTCGTTGGTCGGGCCAAACTAGGGATAGCAATTGTGCCCATTTACCCACGTATCTGTGGGTAAATAACCTAATGGAGCCGGACATGGGATGTATTCTGTGCCTACGGGCATGAAAATAGGGAGAACTTTCTGCGCATCGGGTAAACGAGCACGGGCATAAATGAGCTCCACCCATACCCGTCTCGCCTGTTTACCCGTGACCTGACAGGTGGCCTAGCCCACCAGTCAAAACTCAAGTACTCAACACTCTGAAATCATAGTATCTGTAAGTCATTCCCAGCCTCCAAACCCTAGCCATCACGCGAAGCATCAATCCAGAGTCCAAACTCCAGATCTAGTAATCCCAGCAGCCTTCGGCCTCATCCTCCTCCCGGCTGGTTGCGTCCCTCGCCCCCACATGGCCGTTTGCCTCCCCTCACCCCCACCTGGCCGCCTGCCGCCCCTCGGCCCCACCCGATCGCCTGCTTGCCTCCACCCGGCCGCTCTTACTCCCAGCCGCTGCCCTCGGCCCCCAATCGGTCGCCTGCTCGCCTCCCACCCATAGCTCCTCCTCCCGGCCGTCGCCCCTCGGCCCCACCCGGTCGCCTGCTCGCCCTCACCCAGTCGCTCCTCCTCCCAGCCGCCGCCCTCGGCCCCCACCCGGTCGTCTGCTCACCCCACCCGATCGCTTCTCCTCCCGACCGCCGCCCCTCGGCCCCACCCGGTCGCTCCTCCTCCCGACCGCCACACCTCGTCTCCCACCCGGTCGCCTACTCGCCCCCCACCCGGCCGCTCCTCCTCCTGGCCGCTGCCCCTCCTCCCGCCTGGCCTCCTTCTCTACGCCGTCCTCAACGCCCTCCTCTCGCTCGAGCTACTGGCCTCCACCTCAACGTCGTCCTCAATGCCCGGCCGAGAACTGTGAGTCTGCGACTACCTCCAAGCCTCCAAGGTCCACAGTCCCTCTCCCTCACATGCTAATGCTTTCAAATTTTTCTTCTTCTGGAAGAATTGTCCATCGTAAGGTTGATTGTGCATGTTTGAAGAACTCAACCTCCGTTGGGTATATGTGATCTTCCAGAAAAGCTATAGATTTTTTGGTGATTATTAGCACATGGACTGCTTAGTTGCATCTTCATTGTTATTGTGGTGATGTAGTACCATGATCCTTTATTAAACACTTCAATGGCTTTCTAGTGATATGTTTAGCTGGTATCTTGGTTTGTTGTTAACAACAATCAAAAAGCTATATGCCATGAGAATGATGCTCATATATTTTTATTGCTGGGCTGCTTTTAATGCAATTGAAGGACTAGACAAATCATGAACACTTCATCACAAAATGCAAATTTGTCCAGTTTCTGATCCTGTGCTAATGTTCTTCGCTTTTGACTCGCTGACGGGCAGATGGGCATGCCCGTGGGTATTAGGCACCCGCGGGCGACAGGTATATATATATATATATATATATTCCAACATGAGGTTTGGATTTGATGTCATGACAACAACAAGGCCCAATTTGCCAACCTTACTCGTCGTGGCGTTAATCATGTAAGCCAAAACCCAATTCTTCCCCCAATCCGCAGCCGAAACACCAAAACGGGCCACATGTTTTATACGGTCCAGTGACTCCGCGGCGGGCAACTGAACTGAAAGCGCTCGGTGACTGTGAGAAAGGAAATCCTAATGGGCAGTGGAAATCTCTAAATCAGAGAAGCCATAGGCCGCAGGCCCTGATCCACACCCCTACCGGCATCCACCGCCTTCGTCTGCACGCGCTGCCCGTCCGTCGGCCGCCGCCCTCGCGCTCCAGATGTCGCGGTCCTGATCCGCGCCTTCGTCGGTGACATCCGCCCTCGCCTGCGCGCCCGCGTCCGCCGGCAGCTGTAAGATCGAGGAGGTTGACTAGAGGGGGTGAATAGTCGTTTCTAAAAATCTCTCTTTTAAAATTTATTTAAGCTATTTGGCTAAACACAAGTATATAATGCGAAAGCTCAATTCAATTTGGTTTATCACAAATAAAGCTTAGATCAAATAAGTTCACCTAAGTGCACCAATAATTCTAGGTAAGGTCAAGATTTGCACTCCTAGGATAACAAGCAATCAATTTAATTCTATGAATGTAAATTGCTTGAATATAAATTGAGCACAAGGAAATAAACCATAAATTACATGGTTTCTTTTTACCGTGGTGTTCGAAGACTTGCCGGCCTTGTCTAGTCCACGTTAAGATTAGCCCAAATGAATTGGACACCTCAAATCCATTAGTGGTGGCTCTTTCCCGCTCCGGGTAGGCGAGATCCAACCTTCACACTTCGTCGGGTCTTCTCACAACTTTCTTTGAGAAGATCACCGCGCACGACGCTTCCAACGCCGTCTAGAAATCGGCAAACTCCAAAAATAACAATTCAAGCTCCTTACTTGACTCTCACCACATGCAACGAATACACAATCTCAATTGGACATAAAGTCCACCTCTAGATGCAACACATGCAATCTAGATCTCTTCTCCTAGCTCACAAAGTGCAACACACGCACAATTGAGTGGAGAGCCTCACACTAGCTTAAGGAATAGAAGAATAGTACCAGCAACCTTCTCTCAACAACTCTTGAGGAGGTATTTATACACCCCCTAAAAAACTAGCCGTTGGAGTGAGATAAAGATAGGAATCAGCTCGAGGGCCGAAACTACCGTCAACATATGGCCGGTACTTTCACCCTCCCAACGGCCACAAAACTAACTGTTACACTGAAAAACCGGTCAGACCGCCCACACAGAGACTGGTCTGACCGCCAGGTCCGGTTAGACCGCAAATGCATCGGTCAGACCAATTTCTTGAACTAGAGAAATGTTTGAAATGACCAACTGTTTGAGTTTTGTATTGATCACTTTTTCAAACGTTCAATAGATTTTGATTGAAGGAAATATTTCATGCGTTGCTATGATTTAATAATTGTAGAAATTGCACCATTAGGTTGTAGCAACCATAGATTGTTAGATTATTCTAGGCTTGCAACCAACTACTGCTAATGGTAATCACTATTGCTAATTGGGAATTTTAATTTACAGAGGGCTACTTTATGCCTATAAAAAGACTATTGTCACACATTAATATTCTCTCCAATTATAGTCAGTGTAAATTATAGAAATAATTTGTTTTGTGAAGTTATCTATCAGAGGTAGACTTCTGGCCAATAGATTGCTAACAATCGTAGAGACCCTATTGGAGCAAAATAGGCAGGATGATTTGCGGACAATAGCGTGTCAAATACTTTTTGACTTTGTAAACAACCAGGTGTTTAAACATGCGGGTAGGCGCCATCAATTTACAGGATGATTGAGTTTTGCATGTATCATCCAATAACACTCTCTTTTTAGACAATTTTGACTTGTGTGTCACGGCCTTCTCATTACAGGTTGACAGCACTTTCATGTTCAATTTAGAAGGCCAAATTCCTGAACTATGTCATCTGGCCCAAGAGATGGGTGAGAAGAAGAAGATATCCATTCTTCATGCAGCTGGGCTCCAAGCCCTTTCATCTATGGTACTTCTTTCTCTTGTCCTGCATGGTGCTTGTATATATGGATGGTGCCAACTGCCATCCAAATAGTATGGTTAGACAATACCATCCTGGATCTCCTCAAAATGTTCTCTTTCGAGTGTCATACCATTCAAGATCATTCATTTGATCCCCCAAACCAAACAATGTACCTTGCACTGATCTTCTAGGGATGGATTCATCTGGATAACAAAACAGGCCCTATATTAACATTCCTGCAAACCCCAAGATTTTTTTTCTTTCATTTTCTGCTCTGCTACATTTGTATTTCTTGCTGTTTGTCCAAAATTTTCATGTCTAATGTCTGCTTGTGCGATTTGCAGGCTTGGTTTATGGGTGAGCGCTCCCATATCTCTGCAGAACTTGACAATGTAAGTGTGGTATTTTTCTTTTCCATTAAGCTCATTTTAATAAGAAATAATCAAGAGGCTATTAGTCCTCCAACCCAAGCTTTTAACTCTGATGAACTTTTAGTCTGTTAATCTTGAATAATTCCACAATCCATAATACCTTCCAATATAATGTTTCCATGTTATAGGTTATAGGATTAATCAAACAAGAACCTTATGGCCTAGCTTGCACATGTCTTGGTTATATTACTTCAAATCATGTAACATAAAGCCTCCACTTATGCTCATCAGCTGTGAACTCTGCTGAGATCATATGGCCGAAGGTGCACGATGATGTATCAGAATAGCTGCCATTCTGCCAACCTACCTCTGTTCTCATTCCCAGCCATTATTATCTGATTGAACAGGTTGTCTCTGCATTCCTGGAAAACTATGAGAGCCCATACGCAAACTCTAATGATGTCACCATTGAGGATAGACTCGGTGGGTGAGTGAAGTTCTCAAAGCTGGAGGTCATGAACCTCCCGCTATTACCGTTTTGACAAGGGTTCCTTCATGGAAAGATATTAGAGCTGCCCACGGTGAATTAAATTTGGCAATGTAAACAAGGTTAGGCATGGAGTGTTTTAGAATTTTATGTTGCACTAAGTTTCTCTAATATCTTATTTCTTTTTAAATCGTTTTTCCTATACAGAGAAGAATCAGAAATTCCAAATTTTTGGTCAGGGATATGTTTGCACAACCTTGCTAGAATATACAGGGAAGCAGCAACAGTCCGGTGAGTTCTGGAAGCTATATTTCGTTATTTTGATAATAACAATCTGTGGTCACCTTCAAAAGGAATTGCACTGTGTGTCCTTCTGGATATGCAAATTGTGATGGAGAAATCTGGTATTCATTATTCCCTCAATTTCTGATTTTATTTTTTTGAGATGCAATGCTCTTATTGTATTAGTATACATTTTATACTTCTATGTTAACACCCTCTATCCGTTGCCATCTTCGGTCCTACAGTATTTAAACGTCCGCACCTACTTTCATTCAAACAAACTTGAGGAGCTGCTTACTTTGTTAACACATAGTTTCACTCATGTCTTTTGATCAGTTAAAATTGTTATGAATATTGTATGTATAGATATGAGACCTAAAGGACCATATATATAGGAGAGTACAAGAGGATATGCCACATAGAGATAAGGCATATATGGAATAGAATACAAACTCTATATCCTAATACAACTCTATCTTTTTAACACCCCCATCAAATGCAAAGCGTATGCAATAACATTGCATTTGAAAAAGGAGTTAACACTAAAACAAGAAAAATATGAAGTCTGAGTCTTGATGATGTCATCGTTGCGTGCAGCCTTGGAATAAACTGTCAAATCAAGCCGAAAAGGAGTAGATAGAAGCAAGACTACGATGATCGAAGCCCGATACTGGCGCAAGAAGGCATAAGAAGCGCAATGGAGGCGCGGTGCAGAAGAAGCGCGGCGGCCTTAAAAGCTCGGGGCGGCGGCAAGAAAAGCGGCGGCATCATAACGACTTCTACGATCTGTACGCAGCTCAAAGAATAGAGCGGCGACTGCTGCCATGCAAAATAAAATTCCTACACTTTTATGACTGACAATAAATTTATGGACTCGTACGGTTTAGACGAAATAAAAATTGGAGACTACGGATTTGGATGGACACAGTGGAAGACTTACGAAAAAGCCGTTTCTTCTTTTTCCCCATCTGCACTCTTGTAGATGGAACGACGGATCTGGCCGCGGGGAAAAGCCGCGTGCTGCCCATAATTGGCGTCCCAATGCAAACAGAAGTAGGGTTAGGAGGAAGCGACGGCGGCGGCGCTCAAGGAAGGCGAAACCGAAGAAGCACACGGTGAAGGAGATCGCGTCGAAGATCGACACGACGACGATGAACCGTGGCGGCGGCAAGGCGGGCGGCGGACCGGTGAGGCAGGTCAAGGCGGCCACGCCAAGTTCGAGTGCCCGCCCGCAAGACCACCGCCCCACATGAAGTCCATTCAGATCCACCACGAGGCGCGCCACCCCAAGCTCCCCTTCGACCCGGAGAAGCGGCACGGGCGCGAAGGCGCGGAGACGGCACAGGCGCGGAAGTGCGGTGCGAGTGACGAGGCGGCCGAGCATGTTTCCGACCGGCGGCGGCCAAGCGGCGGCGGCGGCGGCATGCGCGGGCGGCGACGGACCGACGACCGGCGACACGGCCGACGGCGACACCTCGGGAGAGGTGGAGGCTAGTGGTCGGCGGCGACGAGCGTGCCTCGGGAGAGGCGGAGGCTAGCGGCTATCCGGCGACAGACGGCTAGCCGATGGCGGCTGATGTACGACGATCGTACCAGCGGCGGTCAGCGACGGCATCGAGGGGATGACCGCCCCCGGGAGAGATCGACCTCCCGGGGGCAGCAGCAACAGCGGAAGTAGATGATGTTAGGGTTTTAACCTAAGCTCTGATACCATGTTATGAATATTGTGTGTATAGATATGAGACCCAAATGGTCATATATATAGGAGAGTACAAGAGGATATGCCACATAGAGATAAGGCATATATGGAATAGAATACAAACTCTATATTCTAATACAACTCTATCTCCTTAACAAAAATAACAGGTAAAACACAGTAAAAACCACGGGTGCATATCACCTAGGAACCATTATCACAACAGGGTAACGGGCACTTACAATCTGGACCATCCAATTGTGGCGAGTATCAATCACGGTTGTCGTCGTCGTCTTCTTCGTCTTCTTCTTCTGCGAGGGATCACGGTTGTCGAATAGATACCTTACTACGCTAAGCTTTACTAAGGATATTGGCATGCTAGCTCACAAGATCAAATGGTTCATATAAGATTTTTTCCCCCTGTTATTTCACTTTAAGAGCAGTTCATATCTGAATTCTGATGCATTCGTATGAAAAACTACCTAATAGTACTCACACGTGCGCCTAGACGTTAAAGCCGAGGGAGGCCGTGAGTTCAAATCCGGACCCACAATTTTCTAGCGCGTGCCAAATATGGAATTTTGTTGGTGTGTGCGTGCATGGCACGATTTCAGTGTATATTTTCCAATAGAAACATATACAACTCACTTGTAATAAGGTATCTTATCCGTAAAGAAAAGACGTTGGCAAAATAGAGGTACACGGTCCTGCACTAGTGCAGGCAGGATAGGCTTATCTTGGCCGCAGCCTCCTCGCTCGGGTCAACATCCTATCCCATCCTCCTCCCCATCTCAAGTTTAACATTATCAATTACTAGTAAGGTACCCATACATTGTAACGGAGTACAAAAAAGAGAGTAAAATATACCATCAAACGTGATCCAAAAACCGAGCAATCATCATCAATTTTATCTTACATTGTCGAGTGCTTGTGTGTTGCATCTGAAATTCAAACTTCATGCAACTGTACACTCATCCTATGAAGCAAAAAAATAAAATATTTTTGTATTCTTGAATATGAACATATCACCCATGCATGTCTCATAACATCAAAAAAACAAGGAAATTTAACTGGGTTCTACATAGTTACATGCCTGGCAAAATAATCCCTACAAAACCATTGGCAATCATAATTGAAACAAAGTGCACAATGGTCATTATATTAGTAATAGAGATAGCAAACCAGAATTTTAATACATAGATATTATTCTTCAAGCAAGTTTAGTACACGGAAACCAGAATTTTAGTGCCTAGAAATGGATATATAAACTTTTAAGCAATTTCTTCAAGAAAGGTTCAAAGAGAATCATGACTTGTCATAGTATGGTAAAAGTAAATAAATCGACTAAGTAAATTTAAAGAAATTTTGTTGTAATACTACCTCAAAAACTCCACGCCTCCTACCCATAGTACATTGGAGGACTTGATCCTTTATGTGAATTGATTTCTTGGCAGGAATATTCCTTGAACATTGTTCCATCGAATCCTATCAATGCAAGAAACAGTTCAAAGGTAGATTTTCTGTTCTATAGGATTGGAGAAGAGAAAATAAGAGGAAAGAAAAAAGGAACACGGTTGGAGCACTGTAATTTCCTGTAGCTGTGCATTAAAAGAGTCGGCGGGAGAATAGCCCGACAGCAGAATACGGTGTAAAATTATGTAGAGAGAGTTCGATTCATTTCACATTCATTTCACATTCCTTCTTTACTAGCTTTTCGTGTGTGTGACTGACTTGGAAGCTGCTGCCGTCGGCTACTACTACTCCTGCAGATGCCGAGCGGTGAACACAGTGATTGGCAGTACTTGTTGGATTTAGTTGGCAGTACTTGAGGCAAAATCATTGGAAACGCTGCAGTGTTAGCATCACTAGTACAATTTTATACTGTGGGCTTTCACTAGTACGCATAGCAGCCAGCGTTGGGATCCTTCTTTGACTTAGTCGATGCGGACCAGGCATGCGGTACGAATCGAATCGCACGTAGGTCACATAACGTAAGCACGTAATCCGGGGGCGGCGTGAGCCGGACGCAGACGCGGCTGGGTTGGTTGGTCCTTGTCCCCGGAACAGCCGCTAGATCGCCGGCGGAGCGACCGGCCGGTGGTTCACCTCACTCTCATCTACCCCGGACCGACGTAGACGCGCGCCAACTTCCCTTCCTGGAAGTGCCCGAACGCAGCAGCCGCCGCCGCAGCCGCACCGACGTATAAATCATGGTGTTGATCTAACCGTACGTTCATACGTACTTACCTTCTTAGATAGCACGAACTAAGATTTATTAGGTTCCGATTTGGTTGGACCAGGTTTTATGCAGAGTGAAGGAACACAATTCAGACCGTACAAGAAATAAGTCGGTAGACTTTGCAAACTTTACAAAGTGTTTTTTTCCTAGGGGAACTTGGTATTATTACCACCAGAGGAATTATATTGACACGTGTAACTAAGAGACTTCTACCTCTGTTTTTTTACTTATAGTTTTGAACACATGCGGTCCACTTTTTAAAACATATATACATACATACATACATACATACATAAAAATATTCAGATTCGTCACAAGAGTTTTATACTAAGTAAAATTTTCATCAAAATGACTTTTATCACTATATCTTTACTATTATAAAAGAAGGAGTTGGTGGTTGGTCCGGCCTCTCCCATCCCTTCTCACAAAAGGCAGCGCTGACATGTGGCCCCAAAAGACCTGCGCCGAATCTTCCCACCTTCCCATCAAAATATCTTTCTTTCCATTATTTAATGGTCAAGGTGGATTTCATCTAGACTGCATTGTAGAGTATATGCTGTATTTTTCATCCAGTGCTTAATCTTGTACTAGCTGAATGTTCGTTGCTATGGATTTTAAAATTTTATCATACTATATGTTTTGAAACTAACGGGTGGTAAAAATTTTTAGAACATGCATACAAATATGTTCTAAATTTTTTTAAAATTTGTAGCAACGCACGGGTATTCAGTTAGTCTTAAATTATATTTAACATATAATTATATAAAACAATGGTTAAAATAGTGTGTCATAAACCATACCAACGTCCAAAACAACGGGTGCTGTGCCGAGCGCACCTAACAAATCATGTGTGGTCAACTGCCTGATCCGGAAAAGAGAGATGCTTATATGTACCAGTGTATAGTAAATTACACTAATATTGATGCATATTCGAGGAATGATTTTAGCTACTTACTCTTGAATATATCAAGATTAGTGCAAAATAGTATAGAAAAGTGAAAGCATAAAAGCGAGAACCCGCCTGGCCTCGAAGGAAGCAACCTGCGAGTCCGCCTGCAACGCCAATTGGGTTGGGATTGCCTTGCCCCACCGCAACGCAAAGCATTGCAGCACTTGATGAGTTGAGCCGAGCGGCAGCAGCGCAACCGCTTCCCGGAAAAGGAAAAAAAGGAAAAGAAAAGCGCCGCCCTCTCTCCGGAGTCCGGAACGCCTCCCCCCGTTCGCCGCAGGACCCGACGCAAATTCGGTGGCCTTCCCCTCGCCCGGAGCCGCCGCCTCCTATATCCCCCCGCAAACCCTAGCGAATTCGTGCCCAGTCCAATCCGTTCGAGTCCACCCGAGTCGCGGCGCATTGTTTCAGGTAATCTCCGCGATTCGTCTTTCTCTCTCTTCTGTTTGCGTTTAATTCAGAACCATCCCGAGGTTTTTCTGTGATGATTTTTTTGGATGAATCCGCAGATAATTTCGTCTTCAGTTTTGTTGGTAGTCCCGGTCGATATAGTATCTTTTTTTTTTTGGTGAATTGCTGTACTGTTCAATCGGTTGCTGCTGTGCTGTCCATAGGGCTGGGAAAAAAGCTAGGGTCTTTCTGTTGGCAATCGCTGATTACCTCCGCGCCGGATCGATGGCCTCGCTGGAATAAAAACTCGATTTTTTTCTCTGTGCGTGGTACCAGGTTTGACTTTTTACTGCCCCAAGATCGCATCTCCAGTGGAAGAACCGGCGTTTAAATAACGCTGTTTGACTGCGTCATTAGTGCTTGGTTAGTGTCCCGCTGGAGTGGAGGCTGTTACTGACCTGTAAGCGGCGGAGCAGGCTAGCGGTGTGAGGTTATACGTGGGTGCTATGGCGACGGCAGCGATGGCAACCGCTGCTGGCGCCGCTGCGCTGCTGTACTATACGCTGAACCGCCGGCTGCAAACGGAGCAGCTGAATCAGGAAAGGGAGTGCGGCGGCAGCAGCAGGGATGCGGCTGCAAAGGGGGCCCTGGATTTCCCCGGCAGGAGCCGTGTGTCACGGAGGGATGTGCGCGCCCCTGCCACGTGGCTAGAGACAATCTCGACTCTGTCGGAGACGCTGCGGTTCACATACTCAGAGACCCTTGGGAAGTGGCCCATCGGGGACCTTGCTTTTGGGATCAGCTTCCTCCTCAAGAGGCAGGTTGGTGGCTGTACTTTGTTGCTAATGTATTTTCTTACTTAAAAATTGGAAGTCAATAGGGAGTGCTTTACAATGTAAACATTGTGGTGGCTATAGTGTGATCCAGGATTCGGTCATGTTAGCTGTGAGGGATATAACGGGAGTTGCTTTTGCCTTGTTAATTTTAGTTTTGGGTGTCCATGAAGAAAGTGAAATAATCTTGTCACCATAGGCATTGCACTCTTAATATCTCATCTCTTTTTTATTACTTCATTTTTTTTATCACAATACATCTTTGTCTTAGCCTATAGATTGATCTGATGATCTGAACAGCTTGCAGATTTGTTCAATTACATATGGTTTGATCTGTGTTTAATTGCCTAGAATATCTGATATAAGTAGGGGAAAAGGCTGCTCCATAGAATTTTCCCAATTTTAATCATTTTTCGAAACTGTGATTTCTGGTAAAAGTGCATGAATGATCTTTATTCTTTCTACTCTAGTAGAGACAAAAATTACATAAGGCATTGTTAGAAGAAATATGTTCTGTACATGTATCATTTCACTCTTTAAAACTTTACCCCATTCTTCCAATAGAATACCATCCACAATGCTGTCCATCGTAAAATTGGGCAAATTCTACACTTCTACTACCAGATAAACCGAAACCGTAGGACACATGCTTTGACTGTTAATATCTAGAACTATGCTCCTGATGGCACTAGTTGTGACGTGTTCCAGGGAAACTTACCTGTAGCAAGCATATATGCTGGAGATGATAGTGTGGAGCTCAAAGGAGCTCCAGTAATTGCTGACTTGAAGTATCTTTTGAATTTGTTGACGCTGTGTTGGCATTTCTCCAAAAAGCCATTCCCGCTGTTTTTGGAGGCGACTGGCTACTCTGCGGAGGATGTTCTTATGCAAGAACCTAAAGCAGGAGTGAGTGAAGTTTACCTATCATTTTGTTATGGGTAACCATTCTTGTACTAATTTTATATTCCTATAGTTATGCACAAGAAAAACTGTCTACCTTTGATTGATTAAGGATTTGTCTTGGGATCCTTGCAGATTTTGAAACCAGCTTTCACCATTTTACTTGATAGAGACAGACAATGTATACTTCTATTAATTAGAGGAACCCACAGTATCAGAGATACCCTAACAGCCGCTACTGGTGCTGTGGTTCCATTCCACCATACAATTGTACAGGAAGGTGGTGTTAGCGATTTAGTTTTAGGTTATGCACATTTTGGGATGGTTGCAGCAGCTAGATGGATTGCAAAGCTTGCAGCTCCTTGTCTCGCACAAGCATTACAAAAGTACCCAGATTATAAAATAAAGGTACTGCACACTTTACAGTATTTTTGTTTTATAGCTCTTTTCCCCCCATATTCTGTGCCAATAGTGAACATCACTGCAGCACAACCATTTTACGACATTAATGGTTCATCACTGATTCTGTGGTGCATTATTTTATAATGGCTCCTAAAGCATTTTGATTGATGGTGTTCATGGCAAATCATTACAGATTGTTGGACATTCACTTGGTGGTGGTACAGCAGCTCTGTTGACATATGTCCTGAGGGAGCAGCAGGAGTTTGCCTTCACTACTTGCGTGGCATTTGCTCCAGGTTTTGCATGTTATAATGTCCTTCTTTCTGAAGATTAACTTGCTACGCATGATGGAACTATGAAAATGCTGTTGTGCATCCTTTCTCATTTCATTGGCTGCCTCCTTGGTCAAACATCACCTGCGCATCTAATACAGTCCATATTGAAGGATAGTGAACTTGTGTTGATAGGTTCCATTTTAATTTTTCAATATTGGGGCCTGGGATAAATGAGCATATAAATGTTATGAGGCAGCACAATAGCCCTTGAACTTTTTTCTGAGTACCCATGGTATCATTCATTGATTTTTTAGATGGAAGTATGATGTTGAACTGCGTAATTTAAGCTATCCTAAACTTGGTGCTGTCAAACACTCAAAATAGAATCTCGGATAAACTTATACCTTATTTGACTGAGAATTGAACTCTTTTCCCCCAGCTTTCCTAGGAAGCTTAACTTATGATGCTCTTAAAATAAACTAGACCTCTCCAATTTAATAGATGCCTGATGCAGACTTGAGTATTAAGAATACCATCTATTTTCTCCAATCCTAACAAAAAGTTGAGGGACCCACTTCTCCAATCCTAAAAGTTGCAAGATTGAATTTCACTTTTCCTTAGAATATACGTGTGACTTAGTTCTTGTGCGATGCTCTATTTTGCAGCTGCTTGTATGACATGGGAACTGGCAGAGTCAGGAGTGCATTTTATCACTACAGTTATCAATGGAGCTGATTTGGTGCCAACATTTTCAGTTGCTTCAGTAGATGATCTTCGTTCAGAGGTTTTTTTTTACTTTCTATTCTTGTTAGTAATGCTCAAGATGGCATCAACTCATTTGTATCAATGAGATCTTTATAATTGATAAGAGTCTCTCTATAGAAACAAGTACACTTCAACACATGGAAGTCTTGTTGTAAATTATAAATTCTTGTATTAAATCAAGATTCCTGTATAACAGGTGACTGCATCTGCCTGGCTGAACGATCTCCGTCACCAATTCGAGCAAAATAGAATCCTGAGCACTTTTTATCGATCTGCGTCTGCCTTGGGATCACGACTTCCTTCTATAGCGAATGCTAAAGCAAGAGTAGCTGGTGCTGGTGCCATCCTAAGACCTGTATCTACTGGGACACAGGTTACCTTTGTAGCTTCATCTGTTGTTAGACCCCTTTCACACAGCTTCGTTTGTCACTGAGATAAATTCATCTGCATTATCCTGACTAACCATGTTGGTAATATATTCCTATGGTCAGGTTGTAATGAGGAGAGCTCGCAGTGTAGCACAGGCAGCGTGGACAAGACCAGCACTACAACTATCCCCTTGGACGTGTATTGGGCCAAGGCGGCGAAATACTGCTTCATCTACCTCAACTGTCACATCAGAAGAAATAAGAACTACAAGTGGTGGCTCTGAATCGGTTACACTGTTGACTGAGACCACTGTGGAAACCACACAGATAGTTACATCTGAAACCATGCAGTGTGCTGCATCAGAAGAGGTTCAGGGTTTCATTGCAGCGTCTGATGTTGTTGGCATGGTGGATGACAAGGTAGATAGTGACGGCGAGGACATCATCGATCACCATGTGGATGAGGACAGGATGACTGATGTAGAGCTGTGGCAGCAACTTGAAAATGACTTGTACCGAAAAAGGCAGAGAGAAGATGAAATAGTGGAAGAGATGACTGAAAGTACTATTACTGAGGAGGTGGGGGCACAGCTGAAGATGTGTTCAGTGAGACTAAGGAGGTGCATAGATTTTACCCTCCAGGAAAAATCATGCACATATTAACTTCCAGCAGAGCAGAAACAATTAGCGAAGAGGAGTCGAGCAGCCATCAGGATGATGATACCAGTGGAGAGTTGGAGACCAGCATACGGATCTTCCTGACGCCAAGATCTTTGTATGGCAAGCTGAGGCTTTCGAAAATGATGATCAATGATCATTACATGCCTATATATAGAAGAAACATCGAGCTGTTAATTACTGAGCTTGAGAAAGATTCATCTGCCCCTGTGGGTGATTGCCAGGACGATACAGATTGCTAGTCCAACCCAGATACATGTAGTTCCAACTGTTGTAAAAGCTGATGACATAGGTATTAGTTCCGTAAGTGTATCTAACATTGTTTGAATTATATCACAACGTTTATCACAACTCTCAGGTCCCATGGATCATGCACTGTTGCTATGCTCAAAGATGCAACGACTTTCTACGAGAACGTTGAACCATGCGAGACACTACAAATACACTGTCCTTACAAGAGACAGCAAAGAGGAGCATTTCCATTGTGCAAAAAAAATTGTACTTTATTTTTTAAGAGAGAACTCATCGCTCATGGTTTCATCTTCTTGGATGTTTCCGTGGTTCCTTGCTTGTCTACCACGAGACTAGCAGCCTTTCTGCGAGTACCGGAAGGCTGGCTCTCCGCTTTCAATGAACTCCCTGCACGATCCCTCCCTTTTTGGCTCATGAATTCTCTGAATGACGGTATCTTGGGAAGCTCCATATTTTCAGTTGAAACCGCCGTCTTCGCAAACTCATCAGAATCCTCGGCCTTTGCAAACTCATCGGCGTGCTTCATCTGGGGCTTGTCCTTAGCTTCGTTGTCACTTGCTTCTCCTGGCCTTTTACCGAAGGCGTCAGGAGCCGCTGGAGGCGACTCTGGGACGATGCAAGGGGAGCTGGCCTCCGCACCACGGTCTGTAATTTGGTCGGTGAGGGCATGGAGGCGGTCATGTATCTGGTTGAAACTCGAAGACGACAGCCACCGAACTGTGGCGGCCATCTGCGAGTTGTAGAACGTCTTGCTTACTTTCTCATACTTCTTGAAGCACTCTATTTCAAGGTGTGCGGCAGAAGCCTCTACGTCAAACCTAAAAGCAGCACAATGTCACAAATCACGAAAAAAAAAAGTAAGTGGAAAACTGGAAGCTATATTTAATATGCGACCATATAATGATGGGATATGTTTGAAAATGCCCAATAATGAAACTCGATTTCTAAAAGTGCCAAACTGGAAGCAGACTTACGGTAGATTCCCAAGTCGCAGCTTTGCTTGTCCAAGGGCATCCAGCAATCTTTTCCTGCTTGCGTCTCTTAGCGCCTGAGATATGCTCTTCTTGTCAAGAGTGCCACCCTATTATATCACAAGTCGAAGTTTACGACTAGTTATGGTATGCAAGCTTGAGCAAGGGGGAACTTTTACAAATAGGAAATGAATTTACCAAATTCACAAATAGTTATTAGTTTTTAACTCATCCTTATCGTGTAACAAACAAAAACCACAAAAAAGGAAGCATCTGAATCACCTGTTGCATAGTCTGACCTTTGGCTTGATAATAAGCATTTTCAGCACGCTCCAAGGCTTTAAATTTTGCATCTAACCCTGCTTTTGATGGAAACTTTGAAATGGCAATATTGCTCACCACCTCCTTCCCATCTGCCATTAACACCTGCAGATATTAGTGCACTCCAGTCCAGGGATAGAAATCTCGGAAACCAGTGCAAAACCCAGCCACGGGTGGACAGTAACGGTAACCGGCCGGTTACCGGAAAACCCAAAAAAAACTGGATAAAATTTACGTATGAAATTTTGAATTTGGGTGGTTTTAAAACCGAGAACCGTTCCGGTTACTGAAAAAACTAGAAAAACCGCTAAAACCGGGAAAGCCAGAGAAAACCTAATACAAAATATTGGGACTAGCATATTTATACATATTTAGTTTATACAATAGATAATTTAGCACAAAAAGGTCTAAACCAACCTAGGAAGTGTATTTGTAGCCACCGGGATTCCGGCCGGTTTTTTTCCCTCCCGGTACCCGCCGGGAGTTACTGGCCGGTAACCACTGGTTTTTTTATCCCTGCTCCAGTCTATGCTAATAATAATTTGAGCAATCTTATACATACACAAGAGGAAAAGAGGGTGATGTTCTACCATCAGAATCTGATATATTTTCGGCTGACACGCTTGTGTCATCTTCACGATTCCAAAATTCTGTGACCATGTGTTCTGGATTAACTGATGAGCTGTCAAACAAATGAGATGTTTAAGTACACCAAAAAAAAAAGCTAGTATAAAAGATAAATCCACTTAGAGACATCAGGATATGTCTTAGGAGTTAGGAATCTTAAATGGCATATGGTATTGTCTGAAGAGCACAAGTTATAGATGAACTTCCTAAAAGCAAGTAGAAGGTGTATCAAGGTACATCCAGAAACAGAGTGAATTTAGCTGCCCCAAAGTTCAACTTCACACAGCAGATTCGCTGTCAGTCCTATATGGTTCAGAGGTGAGAAAGAATAATAATTGGATTATTGATGCATGTGTAAAATTAATAACAATATCGACAGATGTTAACACTCCATACAAATAAAGAGGCAGTTCTATTAGTGTTACTTCCAGGACAATGTAACTGCAAAAATGTAAAATCAATTACGTCCCAGTGAAATTTGTTGACTAAGTTCAAAGGCTAACATGTCAGTACACTGTCAATTCGGTGAAGGTTACTTGCTGCAATTCAACAGATTGTTACTAAACCCGAGAGTACTCTTTGGCAAGCTATGCAGCTCATATACCAAATGGTCACGGTTTTCTATAAGATTCAATCCTTTTTCAGCTTTTTTTTTCATTTTAGTTGTATACACTCACCAATGCACAATTTACGTGTGGTGATGGATTGCTAAAAAAGGGACTCTTGTAAGAGCAAACATGGCGCTGCAATTTTTATGGGGGTGTATTTGTGAATCCTAGATATTAGGACGTGGATGGATACGCCCATAAGGCCATTGTTGTGGGGGTGGCTCAGCCCCCCATGACTGAGCCTTGCAACAGGCCCAATATACAGTAGGCCTAATAGTATAATGATATATGTATAGAGGAATATACTAATGTACCCTCACTTTTTGTAATTATCAAAAGGTAGAATGGGAATTTCCCATCCTATCACATTCATGTATATACTATTCTGCCTAGCTCATGCTACAACGGTTGGCGCCATCCGTGGGGACCACACGAGAAGCTGCGCAAGGAAGGACGCTAGAGAAGGCTACTATCGAAGCTGAATAGGAGTATCTTAGGTTGCTCATGTCGCGAGCACCCTAGATAAGTTCATCTTGACGTTTATGGCTTCACAATGATATACGAATGCTGTTATATCCGGAGCTACCTCCGACGGCTGCCCCTTCTCACCTGCAGAAGTGGAGCGGCGTCGTACTCAGCATCCATGGTGTTCTGCTGCGCCTGCTCGCACCTCAGCGGTATCTACAGCACATCCTTGACCGCCAGCCATGCGGATGGCTGAGCACCGGTGCATATGATGCCGAGCTTGAACACGGTCGACCCCAACGTCATTGCTGTCATAATTGCATGGTGTCTGGATGTAACAAGAGTCAGACGTGCGAGCTGCTCCTTATCATTGTTGAGTGCCCTCGCAGTCACCACTGCCTTCCGCATCGGCCACCTCCGTGTCGAGCCCTCGCGCCGTCATCTCGACACCAGGTAGTCGGCCTTCGCTCACGGCAAAGACAGGCTCCGGCCTCCGCACGCCCTCCGCGCGAGATCTCCGTACGCAGGAGTATATTTGTCAACCATGGCGCATCGATCAATACGCATGCATGCACTGCGTCGGGCCTCCGTGCCGAACAATGCTAGCAATTGTCGAGCCTCGCTGCCCATGTAGTCGGCAGGGACTTCACGTTGCTTCCGTCGGCTTTCGCGCCCTTTGGCCTCTGTCAGCCTCGGCTCTGCGCCTCCGACCTCACCGGCCTTGACTCCGCGCTTCCGACCTTGTCGCCTCAGCTCTGCCGGCCTTCGTATCGCCAGTCTACGCCAGACTTCGCGCGATCTCCGCCGGACTTCGTCGGCCATCGAGCGCTAGGGCATCACATGCACTGTGCGCATTGCGTGCGTGGCTTTTCTACGAACACATAGGGTTGTGAGCCTTACCACGACCACTTCGTGATCGTAGGCACCTACGAACATGCTATGGTCGTCTGCCTTGCCACGACCGCTACATGATCGTAGCCTTTACTACGAGCACGATAGGGTCGTGAGCCTTGCCACGACCACTTCGTGATCGTGGCACCTTCTACGAACATGCTATGGTCGTCCACCTTGCCATGACCGTTGCATGATCATAGCCTTTACTACGAGCACGATAGGGTCGTGAGCCTTGCCACGACCACTTCGTGATCGTAGGCACCTACGAATATGCTATGGTCGTCCGCCTTGCCACGATCATTGCATGATCGTAGCCTTTAGTGCGAGCATGATAGGATTGTGAGCCTTGCCATGACCACTTCGTGATCGCAGGCACCTACGAACATGCTATGGTTGTCCGCCTTGCCATGACCGCTGCATGATCGTAGCCTTTACTACGAACAGGATAGGGTTGTGGGCCTTGCCACGACCACTTCGTGACCATAGGCACCTTCTGTGAACATGCTACGGTCGTCTGCCTTGCCACAACCGTTGCATGATCATAACCTTTACCATGAACACGATAGGGTCGTGAGCCTTGCCACGACCACTTCTTGACCGTAGGCCCCTTCTGCGAACATGCTATGGTCGTCTGCCTTGCCACGATTGCTACACAATCGTAACCCTTTCTACGAGCACGATCTAGTCGTAAGCTTTGCCACGACCACTTCGTGATCGTAGGCCCTTTCTGCGACCATGATACAGTCATGTACCTTAGCATGACCACTTCATGATCGTAGCCCATCTCTCGACCATGGCCTCCATGGGAACTGTACGTCCCGGAGAAGTCTACGGAGTATAAATTCCCGCACGGAGTCCACGACTTTCGTGGGAACTCTACATAGTATAAATAGTAGCAAGGGAGTCCACGACCTTCGGCTTGATTTGATAGCTCTCTCTACTTGTGTCACATTCTATATCCTCTTCGTCAAGTTACCGCAGTCGACTTTGCTCCCGCTTACCTCTACTTTCCTAGCCCTTGCACTTTGTGCTTTTTAGGTTGTTGCATGATTCCAGATGGTTGGTACTCGACACAATTTTCCAAGAGCCGCACGCTACGACGACATTTTCAAGACATAGATTTTGGATTTTCTCTATTTAGTGTCAACCCTTTTCAAATACAATGCTATTGCATATGCCTTGCATTTGAGAAGGGTGTTAAAGATATTAGTGTCTTTTCCTATTGTCTAGGGTTTAGGCTTGTGTGTGTTTCATGTACTATATATGCCCCCCTATAGATCTCTTTGTAATATAAGCTTTTTCCTTTGTAACAAAGGAGTAGGATGGAAATTTCACATCCTATCCCATTCATATATATAATGGGAATTTCTCATCCTATCTCATTCATGTATATAAACTTCTAAGAAGGGGGGTATGAGATAGGTAGACCCACTCATTTCACACACGAGCTCTCTCTCCTGTCGTTGGCTCTCTCTAGATTACCTTCTTCTATGGAGAAAAGGTACCCTGTACCCACTGTTATGCTCATATTACAACAGCCATACAATTAGTATAGCATGTTAATGGTGAGAAAGTTAATGATGATGTTTATGCATTCTGTGTAAAAGACAACAAAATGACATCATACAGTACACACATAAAACATTTGTAAATTCTCCAAAAGCATAAAATACGTACAAAACATTCATATCTCATCCGTAAAATTTGAGTGGAAAACACAGTCAAACCTTGCTGTATAGTGGACACTGCATACCTTTTGAAGACTGGAGAGATCTTGTTATAGCGACAGTTGGGTACACGACGAAGTTCCTCCAAATGTGAGGACACTAGATTTGGGTGCTTGCAAGCATCGCATGAGCGTTGGCATAAAGTTGGTTGCACCTACTCCAACTTAAAGATTAGAATGCAATAACACAAAGCAGAAAACACTAACATGTTCAGAATTAATTGCCACACCTCCTCTCCAAAGCTCTCAATGATCTTTTTTCGGCGACAGCTTGAACTTTCACAGTAGTCAATTATCTACATCAAGAGAGAAAAATACAATAGCATGAAATCTACGACATGGTCTAGTAGACCGATACAATATTAAATGTTTGGTAGCACGGACCTGACTAAAGTCAGCTAGGGCCTTCTCTGAAAGCTCAGTTGAAGAAGACGACTGTGATTTTTTACTATTAGTGTTTCTCAAAATAAATTCCTGTTGGACCACAGAAGCCTCAGTTTTGATGTTCAAAATGGCAAAATGTATCATTTGACAACTAATTACCATTCTCCTCCTATCGTCTAATCCATAATACAAAACACTCCTGGAAGGCTGTTGGTCACGACCAGCTCGTCCCGACTCCTGGTAGAAGGCTTCCATTGACTTAGGCAAGTTGAAATGGCATACAATACGAACATCTTGTCTATCAATACCCTGAAAAAGATTAATAGCGCAATATATTAGCAAAGCAATTATGCAGAAAGAGGAACAGAACATAATGCAACAAGAGTATTATGTACCATTCTGTGATAGCAGCATCCACATACCAATTCAGACGAAGCCCCGTATTGAAAAAAGGTAATATACAGGAAAACAGAGTAAGAGCCTAGTTAAAGTTAAGTAGAATAATGGCACAAGCAAAAATAAACTAATACTACATGTTGGAAAGTAAGTAGGTAACTTTAGTCAGATGATTGCAGCTGTAATCTGAAACTTGTGGACATGGAATCAGCATGTCATATGATAGAAATGACGTATACAAATATATAAAGAGAAACTATACCCAAATGCTACAGTTGCAACAACGACTTGAGTTCTTGACGAAAGCCAGTCATCAAGAACAGCACTTCGCAATTTGCTATTTAGGCCGGCGTGATAAGCTGATAAGAAACATATAGAAACATCATAAAAATTTTAGTGCAACAATCTAGCAGGGTTTGGAGTAGTTTTGACTTTAGATTAACATACCAGCAGAAGAGATACCCTGTTGTGACAAATGCGTAGCTACATCATCACAAGCAGCACGTTCAAGACAATATATAATTGAGCAAACATTTCCATTGGATTTCAGTAAATTTGACATATCAGAATAAACGTCATCAAGAAGATCCTTGTAACGAACTGCAAAATTAGTTCATAATTCATAGTTAAGATAATATAACATAGGGGCAGAAAACTGGCTAAATAGGTTTTGCAGGAAATGAATAACAAGAGCCATATGTTCCGGGTGACACAAACTCAAGTATATGAATAGTCCTGAAGCAATGACAACAAAATTTCTAGGAAAGAGCAATAGAAAGACCTATAGGAAGTTAGAAACTAAACAACAGTTAAGATACCTAGAAAAACAAATTTCCCAGTCCAATGGAAAAAAGAGCAGTTCACTCAAGCCAAGCAATGCAAGAAATGTTGACAAGCTCTTGCACTGCCAGGCAAATAAATGATCAACAAAGTCGAAAAACTACCTTCATAGAATATATTAGGTCGATTAAAGGATGCTCTAAGAATTACTGGATTTTCCAAGCACAATGACGATATTACATCTTGCTGGACTCTGGTGCAAAAAAGAATGAAACATGAACAAATGATACCAGACTAAATAGCAAGGGCAAAAGAAAACACATCTCAGATAACTGAGGGTAATTAAGGAGGTAATGCCTTACTTTGGGACAGCAGTTGCAGTTAAAGCCAATACAGGGATATCTGGGAACTGCTTCCTCAATGATGAAAGCTTGCGGTAACTAGGTCTGCATTTCGTTCAAAGTAGAGGAATGTTGCAACTCAAATTACCAATGAAACTATGAAAATTGAAAACTGGCAACAGACAATTCAGATCAAACACAGAAATCAACGCATACCTGAAATCATGGCCCCAAGAAGAAATACAATGAGCCTGTAGAGAAACAAATTGGCAGAAATTAGCACCAGATGTTCTTTATAACAGATCAAAGAACAACAGAATGTTACTAAAAGAGAAAAGGTGTTACTTAATTTAGACCTCATCAATAGCAACAAGACCAAGAAGACCTCTGTTGTAGAGCTTTGTTAGCTTTGCCTTGAACCCAGATGTTGCAACTAACTCAGGAGTAACATATAGCAATTTTAAAGAAGGGTTACCAGAATCAAGGTCTTCATGTATCTGAGGAAAGAGCATATGTGGGATAAAATTGTAAAGTCAAAAGGAAGAGTAAGTAAGCAAAAGATGTTCAGTATTTAGATCCTAGACACGGTGGCCAAGTTCAATATGAAAAGTATGAATGAATTACAATTCTCAGGGGAGTAAATCTATTGTACCACATGAAATAATTGTGTGCTGTGGCTACCTCAGCCAGTATATGAATGCATAGGGTCAAAATGTCACTTGGAACAGTTAAAAGGGAGACTAAAATTGATACAAGAATTGAGCATGTCTAATTAGAGTTTAACTTTGCACTGCATGAAGAATTGGAGACCTTACCTTTTGTTTATTATGAGATGTTTGTGTTGAAGAGAGAAACTCGGCTGGTATTCCTTTACTTTTCAAGCTGGCAACCTGATTCTCCTGTAGATTTCATATGCAGGGCACATGATGTTCCATGGCATTCAGGGGTAATAGGAAAAAGAGAACAGAAGATAATACAACTTACCATCAGCGCTGGTCAGCAGATTTTACAACCAAATCAAGGAACTGTTAGTGTAAATCAAAATATATATACATCCGTTCTTTTGAAGTACTAAATTTTCTGACAGTATGGAAACATGACAAATCAATTCACCTATCAAGGGTGAGATAACAAGAACAATGCCTGACTTCACTAGAGCAGGAATCTGATAGCACATTGACTTTCCACCTCCAGTTGGCATCAAACAGAAGCAATCCCTTCCTGCAAATTAGTTGTTCAACATATTGAATAGAATTAATAATACAGAAAATATCCCAGCTCACAGGAGTCTGCAATAAAAGGTGGAGCTCAGCATGCTTGAATAGCTAACGACCAGGAACTCATCACGGCAACAGATTAAAAAGAAAACAAAAGATGCATGCACAAACACAGACAGGGATGACCTGAAAGAACAGACTCTATAGCCTCTAGTTGCTTTCCTCGAAACCCTGAATATCCAAAATATTGCTTCAAGACGTTCTCCAGCTCCTTAGGAGCTTTCTTTTCATGCCCTGAGCGCCCAAGCATGCCTTTTACGGGAAGTATTTTCTTCATTTTTAGCTGAACCATCCATATCATCAGAAGGCAAATGAGCATGTCAGAACCATTATAGAGTGTTGCAATGATTGTAACGCAATGTGCTAAGTCTGTGGACAAGTACTCCCTTCGGTTCAACACAAAATGCTGCTTTAGATACATCGACTAAACAAATCAATTCAATTATGACTCTACAACCATGACACTACGACTGCTACAGTGAATCTATGACCATGACGTACATGGTACTCCTCCGAGTATGACGTCTACAGTACTCCTCCGAGTATAACGTCTACAATATTCACGACTACGACCGCTGCGACTACTTCGACCACGGCCACTATGATTGAAACTTCGACCACAGTCACTTCAACCACAGCCATAACTGCTTTTTCAACCACACCTTTGACCACAACTTCTACACATACTCGTACGCACGAGTACTCGACACACGCTCCTATGATACACACATGCAACAAGATTAACCCAACAAATGCGCGGTGCGCCATTCCCAAACCAATCGAGACACCGAGTAACTCGCGAGCTTTGCTCCAGTAAATCAAATCGGAACCGAGATGAAGTGGGGAAAGCATCCATAGGTCATGTTAATGGTAGCCGAAGGAAGTGTGACTGGGAGGGAGATATCAGGGTTTGGGAACGGGGGTGGAGATGGCAGGATGTACCTGCGATTGGAGCGGAGGCGAAGAAGCGGCGACGGGTCGGGCGGCGCGAGAACCAAGCGCGGCGGCGCCCCACCCGAGTCCTGACTAAGGGGCAGCACGGCTGGCGGAAACATAAATAGGCAACGGCGGAGTCAGACAGCTTGCGAAGCACACTTCCCACAGGATTTGGGTTCGAAACTTCCAAATTCCAATTCCCCAACATTTCCTAATGAAACCCTCTCGTCCAAACACTCACAGGCCCTGTTTGGAAGTAAAATTCCAGTAATTTTGCGCAAAAAAATCCAATTGCAATAAGAATTTGAAAAATTACCGCGTCTATGTGTGTTTAAATATACCCGCAAGTTTAGATTAACTGTCGGTAATTTTTTACTTTCCCGTTCAAGCAAACGAAAGCAATGTGAACATTTAAGGTCTGTTTTGGATCGCAACAGTTTTATAGAAAACGATTATGTTCTATTTGGAACAAAGGAATTTTAGAGAAAAAATGGAAGAATTCAATCAAAAGAAAAAATCCTATAAGATGTGTTTGCTTTGTAGGATTTCTTAAAGGGAATTACATAGGAAAGAAATTTTTCCATAATTTTGAAGGAATTCTAACATTAGATCCCTTATATTACAAATTCCTTTGAGAGTTCGATCGCACCGTCCATCTTCCCCTCTCTATCATTTCTCTAATCGATTAACATTTAATGTAAAAATTTATGTATTTTTTC
Source organism: Bonia amplexicaulis (assembly GCA_036346245.1). NCBI lineage: Eukaryota > Viridiplantae > Streptophyta > Magnoliopsida > Poales > Poaceae > Bonia > Bonia amplexicaulis. The sequence continues at coordinate 28,573,879 of CM070739.1, forward strand.
CTGTGAGCTATTCGCTATTTGAGGAATTTTTTTGAACAATTTATATGGTTCTATTTTCTGCGGATTCAATAAGCTGTGGCATTTCAATTTTGTCTTCTCCTATTTTTATGTTTTTAGATTCTCATGTTCCAAGAAGACCCTCGATTCCCATAGGAATTAACAAAATTCTCGTGTTGTTACAAATGGACGTAATGTCCAATGCCCACCCTTCTCATGCATGTGGATGCAATAAAATTATATAAACCCACCCTTCACAAATCACAATGCCCTATATATGAGTGAGTTCAGATTTACTAAACAAGGTATCAGATGAATGGTTTAATGATTTGATGGTGTGCTACACTGAGCGAGAAATATTTAGAAGCCTTGATAACAAAAAAAATCATTCATCGCTTTCAAGACATGAAAACTCGTAGAATGAAATTGTGTCGTAATCAGATTTAGTGACTTAGTGGTATGTTTTCATTTTATTTTTAATGTTTATAGACATTCACAATTTAATATTGTATCACTAGATTTGATATTTCTTATCTACAGATCGGTGATCACATATTTATGATTTGATATTTCTTATCTACAGATCGGTGCTCACATATTTATGAATATTTGGGGCACATTATCTATTAGCAAGGTACTAAATTTATTGTATTGTATATTTTCAATTTGTTCTCTTTTTTTATGTATGAATTTGATATTTTAATGGTAAAAGACTAGTAGATGTAACTTTGATATATTTATATTATGCTATAGCCTCAATAGTAGAGCTCCTCCTCTATTTTCATCCTGGATTTGCCACTGGTGGTGCTAATAGTAGTGAGCGGCGGCAACCAAGAAGGATGCATGTTAGGGCTGGGAAAAAAAGATAGCTGATTTGATGGTGTCGTATGGTAACATTAGAGGGTAGGAGAAAAGCTTCTTTTAGGGTATTTCTCCTCCTGAATTCAAAGGAGACGAGGAGACTGCGGTGGCAAACATACTGGAGTGGCAATGGAGAGAGAAACGAATCTTGATACAAAATCAATTAAACAAAATGCGTTTCTTGGAAAAAGGTACATGCACATAGTAAAATTGACCAGGTCTTATTCTGTTATACCTTTTATGGTATAGAAAAAGGGCAATATTTTTGTGCAAAGTGTAAATCATCCATCTAGTTAGGAATTTACTACCGTCTAGGCATCCGACACATCGGACACTTCACTCCCATAGCTACCTTTATCTTATCTTATCCATCCACATCACTGATCAAACACAAACAACTCATTCCGACCTCTGTCTCACACATGCATCAACTCCATGCTATTTTCCCCTCTGCTACTCTCTCCCTCACAAATCTCTCACCGGCCATCACCATCACTAACCCCATGGATCTCTCTCCCTCATGGACTTGGTGCACGAGCAGCGGCCGTCCGCCTGTGAGCCTTACCATGGCGAGCAGAGCTCCGTTACCGTAGGATTATCGTTGGTGCCACTTCAACCTCCTTCCGTGATCTCTGCTACTCGCTGCTGTCCATGCCGTTGTTTCTTTGATAGGCTTGTTATGTGTGTTTTCTTGAATTGTTGCGACTCGCTTCCTCCATTGTTGAACAAACTATTTTTTTTGTTGCAATGCTTTTTTTTTCAGATCTAGTAGCAAAATATAACTTTCTTACAGTTGTGGTGATTTATTGCACAACAATATTTTTTGTTGCAATGGGGTAATTGTTTTGTTGCACATTTTTGTTGAAATGGATTGTTGCAATAAGTTATTTGTGATGCTGCAGAAGGTATTTTCAATTGTTGCATATACATCTTCAAATTGTTACAAGGATACATCTTTTTAGATATAGATTTGTTGTTTTGGAATTATTTACAAATGGAGTAAGCATAGCCTGAGGCCATAGTAGCAGCGTCAAGCTCTACGACCACCATCAATCAACTTCTCTTGCTGCTCTATCTATTCCCTCTGCGGCGACCATGAGGAGAGAGCATCATGGTGGTAGCGGTGGGAAGTACACCGGGCTAACCTTGCCCCACCAAATATGTCCCTCCTACCGACATGGAGACACCAGGGATTAGCACCCACTGCTTCCTGCTTTGAGCTCGTGAGTCATATCATTGCCACCGCCCACGCAGCAATGCCCCACGAGTGAGCACGAGAAAGAAAGCAAGGGTGAATGCGGTGTTTTTTGCTGGGAGGAATCGGACGGTGAAAGTTACTTGGGGGCAAACCCTACGATAAAACATAGTGTACGGAACCAACATCCGGATTGGACAGCTGGACGCTAATCGCTAAACTTTTACAGAGAAACCACTGGTTAAGAGCTAGACGGTTTAAGTTTAGACAAACATGGTTTATCGATCCTCGTAAGTTATTGAACACAAATCGATCGTCCATGTGTCCCTCCAAGTCATTCAAGCGGTGGGAAATCTAGCACAAATCGTCGTCATCTTCTTCGTTCATCCATCAATTTCAGAATGATCCATCGTTTCCTCTTATTCCAGTTTTAAGAGTTGAGCAAAAAGCATCGGTCGTCGCTCTCAAAATAAAAAAGAAAGAGAGAGAAACACACGAAGAAAAGCATCACTCGTGGCGTGAGGTCAATCCATGACCTCTCCAATCCAACTGCATCTTTTCTTTAAGATAGCTAACAATTTTCATTGATAGCGAAAAATATGTTATACACAACATACATGTCTATAGCAATTCATTGCATACTTATTTGAGAGTAACTATTACACCCTATGTACCACCCTTTGTTTTCCTTGGGCCACCGTGCGCTAGTGCAGAAGAATCTGCAGGTCCGAGTCAGTTCACTGCCCCTCTGCTTGTTGTGCCAGTTGTTCCTGTGAAAGAAACGAGATTTTGTTCAATTGTCAGAAACAACATAAGGAAAGCTTAAATGTCACCTTGTAGCATACAAGCTTAAACAACTGTCAATTGCTTTTCGGAGCAAGTTGAACCATAATCATCAGTGCTTTCGAGTATTGGAAGGTGTCACCTCTTTTTCTAAATGTACAGTGCAACACAAAAGAATTTCATGCAGGTATAGCTAGATATAGTGTGTTCTCTTTTCTGTCCATTCGAAAATATATTTCAGGCTTAATTATATTGCTAATAAAACCACAAGTTCTGACTTGTGATGACTACACAAGAAATGACAGAAAGGTGTAGCTGCCAAAACAAAACTTTACTTCATAAATGTTACAACAAATTGTAGGTTGTAGCGGGAGAAAAGTGTAGAACTTTTTAGTACCTCATTTACAAAGAAGGCATGAAATCCGTAAGGAACTCGGTTTGGTAGCTCAACAACTGCTACTGGATCAGCAGACATTGTCTTCGCATCAATCACATTTACTTCAGATTTCCTGCATCCACCATACAAAAGAAAGTAAAGCTTAGTGACAATGTAATTTACAAAATTGAGATATAAAGAGACATAGATGTTCGTCTGTTGAGAGTTTTAACAAAAAAGCATCGCGTGTCACTAGAGCAACTAATAACATTTCAGGCTTGCTATGTGTTTAACACTTAAGCAATTAATCATGCACCGCCCATGAGAGGTAGGGAAGGAAAGGAGTACCCTGCATTCTCATCATGCACAAAGAATATCAAATAACCATCATCTTCTTCTCCAGATACACCTGGCTGCTTAGGTACAAAAATTGCTTCTGAACCGAATCTACCAGGTCCCAAATCATATATACCTCTCACATTTCCTCCCACTTCAAGTTGTTTCTTGCCACTCTCTGGTTCAGCATGTAGATCAAATTTTATGATGCCAGTCACCTTTGCTATGCTGTCCAGTATAGTGCAGTAGACGAACCGCTGCTTTCTGCTTTGAACAAGGTAACAAATTAAAAGGTAGGACAGCTTCATGAAGCATCTAAATACAAACTCTCAGTGATGCTAAGATGGTAGTGCTTGACAGTTGATAATCTGACCATCACAGGGGGGGAGATAATAAGCATCTTGCACATGATATCCTACAAAGAATAATTACTTCTTGAAATTGAAACTTCAATAGAAGTACCTTCCAGTGTAACTCTCATTAATTCGAGGAAAATCTACAGCAGAAACAGACAGTTGCTTTTGTGAAGCAGTTCCAGTTTTCATGTTGAATCTCATCTCATACCTACAAAATATAACATCAGGCCAAGGATTGCATTGCTTGGAATTAAAATAAAGATTGAGATTGCAGGTATATACAGCTCATTCCCAAAGTTCTCAAGCTTGTCGCTTTGGTAACCGTTCACCTTGTCCAAATCTGGATTCTCGAGGCGGCAGGTAATTAGAATGACTTCGTCACCCTCTTCCCAAGCATTGGCTATCATGAAATGAAATACTGATAATATCATTTCCTCACAGAATTGATAACTGTTCAAATTAGATTGTGCAATGCATGGAGCTGCATAGTCTAACAATGTAACAAGAAATGGCTTGAGATTTTGTTCTCTTCTTCATATTATTCATTTTCCAAAATTATCTAACAAAGTAACAAGAAATGGCTTGAGCTTTGGTTCTCTTCTTCATATTATTCATCCTCCAAAATTATCTTCCTTTTCCTTTTTCTCACTATTTGTGTCTGTTTTTCTGTTCTCACATTGCAAACAAAGCACTCCCTATTTAGATGTGCAGGAGTAAATGCTAATAATTCTGTTAAGGATAGAATAGGAAATCGCATAATTTATTTCCTTATATGCCTTATATTCCTTATCTGTACATGGCATATTCCTCTGTATATCCCTCTTGTACTCTCTATATATATTGCCCTTTGAGCCTCATGAATATATACACAATATTCATAACATGGTATCAAAATCCTCTATTCGTACCTTTCGCTGTGATTCTACTGGCGAGTATTGTTCTAGTGCGTTCAGACAATTTCTTTCCGAATAGGGAACTCTTTATCAGTCTTCTTGTCCTGGTGCTTATGCTCAGAATGGGGTTGTTGAACGCAAGCATCGTCATCTGATTGAGACTGCTCGCACACTTCTTCTTGCTTCTCACGTTCCACCACAGTTCTTGGCTGAGGCTGTTTCTACGGCTACATATCTCATTAATATACATTCTTCCACCGCTCTTAAGGATGTCAGTCCTATAGAGCGTCTCTACTCTAGAGTCCCCCAGTACAGTCATCTTCGTGTTTTTGACTGCACCTGTTTTGTCCTGCTGCCGCCTCGTGAGCGCACTAAACTGACAGCCCAGTCAGTTGAGTGTGTGTTTCTTGGGTACAATTCTGAGCATAAGGGTTATCGCTGTTATGATCCTTCTACTCGACGGATTAGGATCTCACGAGATGTTGTCTTTGACGAATCTCGACATTTCTTCTATCGAGATTCGGCTCCTCCCACCGCTTCCACCATCGAGACGATCTCCTGGTTGTCTCTTCCTGACTCCTCACCCATTTCCCCCCTTTCCCAGCTTTCTATACCTTCACCTCCTGTGTTGCCTCCTGCAGCACCACCTCTTACTCCTACGAAGCCACCGTCTCGTTTCTCTAGGGTGTGCACTACTCCAGACGTCCCCGTACTTTACCAGATCCCTCTCCTGGTCTCTTGCCGACACCGACGTCTGATTCATCTGATGATGCTCCTCGTTATGCCCTTCGTGACCGGGCAACCATTCGGCCTCCTGATCGTCTTGTCTTTGCTTCGACAGCTCATGCTCTCTCTGTCACTGAGCCTAGTTCTTATCGTGAGGCTGCTTTTCATTCTGAGTGGCAACTCGCTATGGCAGAGGAGCTTGATGCACTTCGTCGTACAGAGACTTGGGATATTGTACCGACACCTGTGCACGCTCGTCCTATCACGTGCAAGTGGGTGTACAAGATTAAGACTAGGTCTGACGGTACTATTGAGCGCTACAAGGCTCGTCTTGTGGCTCGTGGTTTTCAGCAGGAGTATGGTCATGATTACGATGAGACGTTTGCCCCTGTTGCTCATATGACCACTGTTCGCACTCTTATTGTGGTTGCTTCTGTTCGCCGTTGGTCTCTCTCAGCTGGATGTTAAGAATGCCTTTCTTAATGGCGTTTTGCATGAGGAGGTTTACATGCAGCCACCACCCGGGTATTCTGTTCCAAATGGCCATGTCCATCGTCTTCGTCGTGCTCTTTATGGTCTAAAACAGGCCCCTCGTGCCTGGTTTACGCGTTTTACCTCAGTGATCACCGTTGTCGGTTTCACTGTCAGTGCCCATGATCCTGCTCTATTTATCCATGACTCACCTGGAGGTAGGACACTACTTCTTCTATATGTGGATGATATGCTCATTACTGGTGACGATCCCTCATTCATCGCATATGTAAAGAATCTCAGTGAGCAGTTTTTGATGACTGATCTTGGCTTGCTTACATACTTGCTTGGGATTGAGGTTTCTTTTACGCCTGAGGGTTACTACCTCTTCCAGCAGAAGTATGTCCAGGATCTTCTTGATCGGTCTGGTTTGACTGATACTCGCACTGCTGAGACTCCTATGGAGCTCTCTTGACTTCGTGCTCGATGGTGATCTTCTTGAGGATCCTACTCGGTATCGCCATCTTGTTGGGAGTTTGGTATATCTTGTGAGCACTTGTCCTGATATTGCTCATACTGTCCATATCTTAAGTCAATTCATGGCTTGTCCTACTCATATTCACTACAGTCATCTTTTTCGTGTTCTTCGCTACTTGCGTGGGACCATCTCTCGTTGCTTGTTTTTCCCTAGCTCCACCTCACTCCAGCTTCAAGCGTACTCTGATGCGACATGGGCTAGTGATCCTTTTGATCGTCGTTCTCTTTCTGCTTACTGTGTTTTTCTTGGCTCCTCCTTGATTGCCTGGAAGACAAAGAAGCAGACTGCAGTTTTCCGTTCAAGTGCAGAGGCTGAGTTGAGAGCTATGGCAGTTGTGGCAACAGAGATTACTTGGTTGAGATGGCTACTTGCAGATTTTGGTGTACCTATGAGGGGACCTACAACTCTTATGACTGACAGTACAGGAGCTATCAGTATTGCGCGTGATCCAGTAAAGCATGAGCTCACCAAGTACATTGGTGTGGATGCTTCATACACTCGCTCCCAGGTGCAGGAGGGTGTACTTGCTCTTCAGTTTGTGTCCTCAGAGTTACAGATTGCTGACTTCTTCACGAAGCCACAGACTAGGACACAACATTTGTATTTTCTCTCCAAACTCAGTGTGTGTGATCCACCATGAGTTTGAGGGGGTGTTAAGGATAAAATAGGAAATATAATAATTTGTTTCCTTATATACCTTATATTTCTTATCTGTATATGGCATATTCCTCTGTATATCCCCCTTAATACTCTCTATATATATTGCCCTTTAGGCCTCATGAATATATGCACAATATTCATAACAAATTCACCCTCATGAACAGGCTGATATCAGTTCCATTTCTGCCCAGGTGCCAAACAGCTTTGCTAAGATGATAAAGAATTGCCCGAAAATCATATTCTTTTCCCTTTTTTTTTCAAGTTTGCAATACATTCATCTGTTCCCTGGGTATATCGTGAATTCATGATAAATGATACAAAAAGAATACATTCATAGTTCAAGAATAAGGTCACAGATGGCATACCATTATGGAATATGAAGCAATTGGGCAGTTCAAACCATCTGATGTGTTTGTCATCCTTTTCATAGCGTAGGAGTATACCAAAGCGAGCTTTCTTTGTAGAATCAAACTTGAAGATAAAGTCACCATTCTTCACCATTTCCTTTATACAAGAATGGAGAGCAACAGAAGTCAAATTATGAAGAGGTGTACGTACCATTAACCAACTGCTAGAACGAACACATGCCCTATCCCATGCAACAAATATTCCCTAGGACATCCTTCAACTGAATGTAAAAAAATGGTGTGGAAAAAACATATAGAAAGAAGGCATTTCGCATGCCAATCTTAAGAAAAACATGTACATGGATTTTCCCCTAGGATTCTATAATCAGTAAACTACTAAAAAGGCGTGTTGACTAAAAACTTAAAAGTTGTACAAGCTGAAACAGTTTTCCCAGGTTTTATTCAACAGGCTCTTGTTGGCAATGATGTTCTTCAGATGTACTACGAACCATACTATGTTTATGTATTAGCACAATGATACAGGGGGAAACAATTAATCATTTAATTATCTACGTTGATGACATAAATTGCTAAGAGTGTGCATAAACATCACGCACCTTTGGTCGGAACAACAAAGGGAGGTCCATGAAAATAGAATAATGCTCTGTGATGGCAAAGTCATGCATCATTACAGATTCTGGTATTGTTATGGGCACAGGATCAAGCATAACTCCATCCTTGGTAATGACCCGGTATGTACAATAAGGAGGTTCATGTGAGTATCCAAAGGTAAACATTTCATCTGAAAGAAGGGTAAATACAGCATTTAACACGATTGTCAGGGAGAAAAAGAAAGCACAAAATAGTACTAGTACTAGTCACTGTAATTTACCTGTAAATGGGTCAACCTTTGGATGAGCAGTGAAAGAATGTTTCAATCTTTTGTCATAATCCAACAATCCAAGAGTTTGCAAGTCTCCATCTTCAAGGACCTTAACAACATCTGAAAACCAACATAGAAACTCATGTTCCACAGTTGCACAATTATTGAGATGGATGTGGGATTTGTGGGTGATAACAAGTTGCAAAAAACTGTAACAATTATCACAATCTGTACACGTAGTTTTCATAGATGTAAGTTGAAAACAAATTCATGTAGCATGCACAATTTGCCATGAGAAAATATCAGCATTCCTACGGTAGACGGTATGTGACAACAATCCCCCACAACATATGGTGATTGGTGTCTTACACTACATATGAAATGATAATTGTGCACAACATAATACAATAATTACTCAGGAAATACTTTATACTGCTTTACAAATATCAGCAATTTGATTTCTTTACTATTTTGTGTTGTTGGCCACAAGGCAGGTAACGTTTCTGCTCAATTTTGGGGAAATTTCACCCGTTTTATATATACACAAAAGTTAGCTAACACAATCACAACTGTCAAAAAAGACCCCATACTGTTGCAATTCCAATTGTATATGTACGAGGATATGGAAAAAAATGTGATAACAGGTTGAGAACTTACAGGGCTTATCTGCTTCCGACAGGGCCATGAGTTTACCATGATGATATATAAGTGCAGTATTGGCTGAAAAAGGTAGGTAACAGATAAACAAATTACTGCTATAATCAAATGGTCATGAAAGATATGTAGATATACATCATTCAGTGAGATAATGTTACGTGCTGAAAATACTGTTCATGTGCACTTTGTTCATGCGTGAACAATACCTATGAACAATAACGCACGATACTAGCTGTACATGATAAGACTAGATTAGTTAAGATAGAGATAGGAATAATTAGTTTAATTATTAGATGGGTTTACTACTTTATATATATTCTATCTATTAAAAATATGTTTCCTTAAAAATATGGTTTATTTCTTAGAGGTCAAGTCGAGTTATCTCTATAAAAGGGACAACATGTATCTATTATCATTAAGTAATAAATAATGAAGAAATATTCCCCACGTCCCTAATTCCTAGCTCTGGTCTCTTCCCGAGACCGGCTACTATAAATCTATTTCTCCCACAATCAGTGCCCTCTTTCGTCTAGCGCCATTCTACCTCAAGTCGTCGCTGTCCGGCCTCCCTCCGACGGATGTTTATCTCGTTACGAACTAAGATTCACAACAATTGGTATCAGAGCAGTCGATCCCTTCCCACGATTTCTACTTACCATGAAGACATCGAGCAATGCTAAGGCCCTCGCGCCTTCACCATCAATCATCATCAACACATTGCTGATCTCCCACACAAGGCATCGTAATTGCTCGCCGGATTAGGTCTAAAAAGGGCTGTAACCATGGCCACTACCACAACTCGAGAACGAGTTGTCGCCGAAGGGGGAAGAATTTGTTATGTGATGAAAATATTGTTCATTCATGCGCGTGAACAGTACCCATAAATAGTAACCCACGGTGCTAGCTGTGCATGGTAAGATTAGATTAGTTATGATAGAGATAAGAATAGTTAGTTTCTTTATTAGATGAGTTTATTATCTTATACATATATTCCATCTATTAGAGATAGATTTTATTAAAAATAGAGATTATTTCTTAGAGGTTAAGTCGAGTTATCCTTATAAAAGGGACAGCATGTATCCATTATCATCAGGCAATAAATAACGAAGAAGCATTCCCCAAGTCCCTGATTCCTAGCTCTGGTCTCTCCCTTAGACCGGCTACTATAGATCTATTCCTTTCCAATCAGTGCCCTCTTTCATCTAGCGCCGTTCTACCTCAAGTCGTCGCCATCCGATCTCCCTCCGACGGATGTTTATCCCATTATGAACTAAGATTCACAACAGATAATGCCCTACATAAGTGATAGACACTGCATAAAATAAAGAGGTACCTGTCCCAAATCCATAAGTAAAATCCAAGACTCTGAGTTTTTTCCGAAGTTGTTGCATTTGGACCATAAACAATCCGAAAAACCCCTTCAGATCTCCAATCTGTAAATATCAAGGGAAAACATCACATGCATGTACAGCTGATTTTGCAGATGGCCATCGTTAAACCCACTGGGGATGGGAGAGTTAGGGGTTTTGAATTCAATGTTAGCCTTAAATTGTCAGATGGTACAATGTAAAGATGATTCATGATATTATCATTTATTGATGCCATCAGCCAGAATAAACTAGTGTCCAATGTCCAAACATGCCATCAGTGCAGCAGCAAAGAACTAAGATGACATCACAAGAGAGGTCTCTATGGAGAAATGGCAAGTTGACAACTGACAAGCAGACGTAACAAAAATAATTCAACATATTGTAATCCTAGGTGAGAGCACAGGCAGATTTGCAAGCACCAAAAGTATACTAAAGAAAATTTGGGTATCTGATTAGTTATGTCATTAAGAACTAAGCTGATTAAAAACAAATATTCCCAAGCGCAAATGGTGGATTAAGTTAAACATATGCATAGTATGTATCAGAATCTTAATGAACCAAGTAGAAAAGTTATACTCACCAATAAGCTAGACAGAACACACTTTGGGGATGGGGGGAAGAAAGTATTACAGTAATAATTGGCTAATTGCTAAGAAGTAAGAACATACTCAGGTTTTTGAGTTAAACAGGTGAAGTTACCTTCATAAATTTTGCTCCACCAAAATACTCTTCTTGATTGAGGCGAGAAGTCTTCACATATCTTGATACATAGGTAGCTTTTCCATCTTTAATACGCATCGCGTGGATCATTCTGTAAGAAACAATGAAGATCTTATGTGCATATAAAAAAGTTTGCAAACCCTAATGATTATTCGCTTGACTTTCTTCGCTACATTCCTATATCTCTATCCAAAAAGAAAAAGAGAAAATTTGCTCAGTACCATCGCAAGATGCAGATTTGGAAAATACCATCGCATGTGAGGTTGATAAGTGGAGCCTAAGGTCACATGTCAGTGACACATCGATGGTATTTTCCAACTCAAGTGATTTTGAGATGGTACGGAGCAATTTGCCCCCGAAAAAGATTATTCAAATGCTTATCATTCTGGCCCTTCATGTTTTTCTTTTTTGATGAGGACCGAAAATAATCAAATTTCATATGGAATGGTACTGTTAAACCGATCATCCAGCATGGTATGGTGTCAATTGTACAGTCACTTCATTATTTTTGTCACCAACTGGGTGGAGGCAACTTCATGACAGTAATGTCGGAGGATAGCTGTAACGAACTAATTTCAGGAACCAATGGATAACTTCCACTCCAATGAATTATATAGTGCTTCTCAAATACTTAGACAACCAGGCATAAATTCCGCGCCCCGCCAACACTTACAACATCAAGAAGTCACTCAAATAGAATAGAACAGTTATCATCTATGTGTCTAGATATTTGGACAACCATGCATAACGTCAGAGCGAAGTGATTCAAATAGAATATACCGTCCACTCAAAATATAAACACACAAGAGCTATTTGGACAATCCGTTCCAAATTCTCGAAGTTATAGTTCTAATTAAGGGGGTGTTCATATTGGCTGTGATTGATAGCTTTTGGCTACGGACAAGGTTCTAAATACCGGTTTTACCGGTGCCGACTGGGAGAAAAAAACCACCGGTTTTTTATTTAATTCAAATTTAAACTTTTGAATGTAAAAATTAGTTTCCCTAATGATATTTACATTGTTTACTAACTTTTAGCACTAATGATATTAGGAAGATGCATGCATTTCCCGTGCTTGACTTCATACTTTTTTTCATGAATGTATTAGGAATTTTCAAATTTTGAATGTAAAAGTTAGTTTCCCTAACGATGTTTATATTATTTAACACTAATAGAATATATTAGGAAGATCAATGCATCTCCCGTGCTTGACTTCATACTTTTTGCCATGAATGTGTTAGGAATTTCCAATTTTAAATTTGAAAACCGGGTTTTAGCGGTTTTTCTCTGGTTTTTTGCGTGGTTACCGGCTGGTTTTTCTGGTTACCGATTTCCAAGGTTATTACGGCGGCGCGGCGAGGCGCGGCGCTTCACTACCTTCACACAACAATATCGCTTATGGTGCGTGGCGTGGCGACGCCATATCATGTGCGGCGTGGCGACGCTATGCACACATATTAACTTAGTTTGGTAAATATAGTAGAGCAACATGACAATTAACAAACATGACATTACCAACATAAGTCCATAGTCCACAAGCATAGTCATAACTCATAAGTTCACAACAATAACATAAATACAACTCTCTCATCTCACAAAAGTCATACAAGTCCAACTCTCTCATATCTCAAAAGTCATCAAGTCCAACTTCCGATGGCAACCGCGCCATCGTTAAATGCGATCCAAGCGGCGCAATCGCTTGCGTGCGTTCTTGTTCGGCGATACAAATCCGTCGCTTCGCCGCACAAAGCACGATCAGCGACGAAGCGGAGGTCCGCTCCGTCCGCTCCACTCCGGCAACACCGCGAGTGGCGAGGGCCGAGATCACTCACCGGTGGGCGGCAGACGGCCGGCCGGCAGGAGGCGGCGGGCCGGAGGAGGCGGAGGATCTGCGGCCAGCGGATCCAGTGCGGCCGGCGGATCCGGCTGGCGATGGTCGGTCGAGCTGCGGCGGCAATGATTCCGACGGCGGCGACGTCGGATCCGGCAACGGTGACGACGGATCCGGCCGCGGCGTCGGCGGATCCGGCCGCGGCGTCGGCGGATCCGGCCGCGGCGACGGCGGATCCGACGGCGGCGGGACTCTCTCGCTTTCACCCGTGCCAAAACCCTAGGTATGTCGATGCAGTTCGACTAATACTACTCGAGTCTCGAGCTTAACACCCCCTCCCCCCTCCTATGGCGTCCGCCAAGCGGCGACTTATCGTCACAACGCCGCCACGACGACGCCACACCGCCATATCGGCGCCATGGCGGACGGGACACGGCGCACCTCCATGCCGTCCGGACGGCATGGAGCGGCTGGCCGCCACGACGATATCTCGACGCCATAACAACCCTGCCGATTTCAAATTCGAATTTTGACGCGTGAAATTAATCGGGTTTTTTCGACTACCCGTGTAGGTAATGGCCCTCCGACGGGATTTACCCCGGTAGCGGTTTTTGGAACCTTGGCTGCGGTTGATGATGGGCATGTTCTTTTTGGCTTCGGCTTATGAGTTTTTGGCTGTTTGTGAAAGAGAGTATGAAGTAACAGAAATTCGCATACGATTTTAGCCAATATAAATGATGTCGCTACAGTATATACTACAATCAACTTGTAGACACCGTTTTGAAAAGACATTTCGTTTGAAAGCTAGTTACTGTAAAAACGCCAAAAAACGACTTTTAGAGCGAAAGAAGATGCCCTACTTTTGGCTGAAAATGAATAGTAGTGGCTGAAAGAAATAACTTTTAAAAGGAGACAAGCAATGGAAAAAGTGAGGGAGCGATACGTGCGCGAGATGAGAGTGAGAGGAGTGGGGTGCGTGATGCTTCCGTGACCCCCTGCCTTATCCTTGAAGCGAGACAGGAGCAAGTGGAGTGAAAAAGCCGCTTTAAGAAACCAGGTATTCATATTGGCTTCTAGCTTCTCCAAGCAGAAGCCAGATGTAGAAGCCAATACTAACATCCCCTAAAATTGCTTGAAAACTATGGGCTATATTACATGTACTGTCATCAAAATATTCAAATTTAGATAAAGCTAGCATTGCCTTAAAATAGCTAAAGTTATTGCCTTCAAACTATGAACTATAATATCATAAATCTGCCCTTGAAACAATAAAACGAAGATCCAAGAAAAAATGTACGAAAACAAATCATTGAAGTAAAGTTGTAAGTATCTTTTCCCAAAAACTATGTATACCAAATTTGGCACTGAAGCATTGAAATTTAGACAAAACTAAAATTGTGTTAAAGCCTTGAGCTATACCAAGTCAAATATACCCCTGCAAGTACAAGAGGTATTTTTTGAAAAATGGCATCAAACCATGAGATAACGTGGCTATTGCATTCAAGATTTTTTTTTGCAAAACCACCTCAACAGTTTGAAACATAGCTCAAAGTTTAAGTTTGAACCAAAATGAAGTTCGAAGAAAATTTGCATGAAACCATGAGCTGTAGTATGTCAAATTTGCACCACAGAACAAATTTTGTACATCTGGACCAATGTTTGAAGCATAGATCTAAGTAAGATTTCTCATAAACCATGAGCTATAGCATGCCAAATCTGGTGTGGTAGCATTGAAATTTAGATAAAACTAAAATTGTTTTAAAACCATGAGCTCTAGCAAAGACAGATCAGAGCTTGAAACCAAAAGGATAACCTTTCCAAAAAAAAATGGCATCAAACCATGAGCTATAGTATGGCATATTTGCACCGACATCATTTTCTACAGAGCAGCTCTGAATCTATGAAGTACTGCTAACATGGCGCTAAAACATTGACATTTAGAAAAAAGATAACTAAAATCGCTGTAAAACTGTGACCTATAGCAAGCCAAATCTGCCCCTGAAAGTACAAAGTGAATCTTTTGCTGGGCGGGGGATGACACAAATCATGGCCTATAATAGTATAATATGACATAATTGCACCAAAGATCACGTTTTGCATATCTGGTGGCCTAAAACTTTAAAACATAGCTCAAAGCTTATTTGATAAAAAATCATGGGCTACAGTATTGCAAGCATGGTGTCAAAACATTGAAATTTAGAACATACTAAAATTGACGTACAACTGTGATCTATATTGTGGTTAATATGCCCACGAAAAAGTGATATAAAGCTATAAGAAAAAATTATCTAAAAAATGTGAGGGTATTACAGGGGAATATCCTATATATATTGTCCATTGGGCCTCTTCAATATACACACAATATTCATAACAGTAGTACGGAAGATTTGCATTGAAGGAAATTTTAATCTACTCCAAAGCTTTAAGGTCCAGTACCAATTAAGTAAAGTTGGGGAAATACCATAAGCTATGGCATAGTAAATCTAGCATTAAAACTTTGAAACATAGACAAAATTGAAATTTATTTATAACAGTGAAATGTACTGTAGTGCATCAGCCGATGAAACCACAAAATGATGTTGTAAGAAAAATTGCATGATAACCATGAGCTATAGTATGTCAAATTCGCATCGCAGAACAACTTTGGCAAATCTGGTCCGAATATTTGAAGCGTAGATCCAAGTAAAAATCCTTGTTGGCAAATCTGACCCAAATATTTGAAGCATAGATCCAAGTAAAATTTAAATCGTGAACTATTGCATGCCAAATCTGGATTTGTAGCTTTAAAATTTAGATAAACTAAAATTGCCCTAAAACCGTGAGCTATAGCAAGGCAGATCTGCCCTTGAAACCACAAGGTGTTTTTTTTTTCCAAAAATGGCATCAAGCCATGAGCAATTGTATGGCGTATTTGCACCAAAGATAATCTTTTGCAGAACTGCCCTGTATCTATGAAGTGTTGCTAATGTGCCGGCATTAAAACTAGGGGTGGAAATGAAAATTGACATAAAATCATGACCTATAGCAAGGCAAATCTACCCTAGAAACTACAAAGTGAAATTTTCCCCCAAAAAAATGTCACCAAACCATGAGCTACAGCATGGCATACTTGCACCCAAGATCATTTTTTTTCAAAACTGCTCTAGAACTATGAAGTATTAGTGATATGATGCTGAAACATCAAAATTTAAACAACACTAGAATATTTATAAAACCATGACCTATAGCAATGCAAATCTGTACCTAGAACTACAAAGAGAATCTTTCCGAAAAATGGCATCAAAACATGAGCTATAGTATGGCATATTTGATCTAAGGATATTTTGTGCGCATCTGCCCCACAACTTTGAAACGTAGATCGAAGCTTGATTTCTCAAAGGCCGTGAACTATAGTAGCAAATTTGGTATCGAAACATTGAAATTAGAAAAACACTAAAGTTGGCGTAAAACAGTGATCCACAGCATGGCCAATATGGCCATGAAACAGTAATATAAAGTTGTATGAATTGTTCTCAAAACAGGAGAACATGTACAGCACTACAGCTAGATCTATAGTATTTCAAATGGAAGAGGTTTAATCACATACCCATCTCCATCAAACCTGCAAAAATTACAAAATAAGAAATCAATTAGAAATGTGACGCTTAATTATTGGAAGCAACAGGTGTGTGATGGACATTTGCATTACCAAAAAAACTATTACACTAAAATTGTGTGCTCACGTCACGTGTGCATCAAGGCAGATGTATAAATGCACATATGGATGACTTTTAGATCTTATTAAACTGTACTGTACAGTTTCTGCTGGTTTTGTCACATTATTGAAAAGAAGATAACAGCCCATGTTTAAATGCCCTTAGTATTGAGTTGCATGCAACAACCAGTTCACCTAAAAGCTTAAGCTAGGAGGAAAAATGGGCAATTCACTTATACTTCAATACTCCTCCTCACGTGTAGGCTCCCTTAGGCCTAATACGTGGAATAGAAGTCGACTGTAATTAAAAAAATTTAATTGCGTCAGCCAGGTCTTGAACACAGGACCTCTTGGCTCTGATACCATATTGAGTTGCATGCAACAACCAGTTCACCCAAAAGCTTAAGCTATAAGGAAAAATGAACAATTCACTTATACTTCAACACTTAGGACCACAAAAGTGATGTTTAACCTTTTGATGGAAACTTGAACAGTGACCAGAATAAAGTCTTTAAGACAAAAGGAAAATTGTCATCAAGTAAGAGTCAGTACCAATGATACCCTGCGACAGGGACAAACTTCGGATTGGGCCCCACCCTGACAAACTCTCCATTCAAGCACTCCTGTAGACGACCAAAAAGGAACAATATGACCAAAATGTAATTTGCTTCCAGAAGAAGTTTGATGGAAAGGTCAGATCATGTCCTACCAGACATAACTCGAATTAGCCAGTGAAGACAAAGAGTAAAATAAGACTGAAAGGTATTATTACCACAACCAAAAAGGTAAACATACTCACAAACACATAGTTCGCTAGATTGTATTTCAATTTACAGTATGAGCCGTCTGGCATTATGATTTGTACAATTGTACTCCCTATGATATGCTTTGTTAGAGAAATTTTGAAATGAGATAATTGTCCCCAATAATGTAAGGTAAACAAGCTGCAATTTCAGTGAAATCCAGGGGGTCTATGGCTTGCAATTCTTTTAGAAACTTTGGCAACAATCTTTCCCTATCGTGTTAATCATCGCAATGATCTCACATCGTAGCCATTTTCCAGAGATAACTGTTTTGTGACTTTGTCACTGAAGTCAGGAGATGCAAAGGGGAAAAAACAACACCAATGAAAAGGATGCAAGCAGATAGGAGATAAGAAGAAGAGGGATGGAAGTTTAGTAATTAGTTTTGTCCTGTAAATTAAGAAAACCAAGGTTTTTGACATACTAGAAAGAAGAAAGTATTAGAATCTCAAGTTGACTAAAAATAAGGTGGCAAGCATTAATTTCAGGTATGTATCGGTTGACTAAAAAAAAGTCTAGTGTCAACTCTCGAGCATTTTTGCACTCCTATCTTTCATAGTGAGTAACGGTGTACTGGTAGAATCTCAAGTTGTCAACTGAGGGTTTGGACTTGGGTCGAGTCTAACGGCAGACAAAGATTTATAGGAAAGCTACAGAAAATCAGTGGGGAGCTACAGGATTTTTGTTGGGGAAAAGAAGCGATTTTGACGGCAGATGTAGCTGCAGTAGTAGTACAGTAACAGATTGGTCCTTCATGTATGACCAATTCAAAGGACTAATTAAGGAGGGGTGACGTACGGGGAGGTGGCCGCGGACGGGGAGGTCGGGGCCCGGCGGGGTCTCGTCGCGGACTGGAGCGAAGTTGCCGGAGAGCCAGTGGAGCGGCTTGGACTTGTCGTGGCCGAGGCGGACGGCAGCCCACTCGAGCAGGTCGAGCGCCCACGAGGCCACCCCCTTGCGCGGCCGCGGCGCCGGCACAACCACCACCTCCCTCTCTTGATTCTTGTTGGAATCCTCCTCCGCTCCACCTCCACCTCCCATGGCCGCCGCCGGTAGTGGCTACTACCTACCGGTATTGGTGCTCTGCTCAATGCCTCACCTCAGCTCCGCTCCGCTCCCTACTGGCAATGAATGAATATTCAGGCTTGTGGTTGGGACGGCCGGGCCGGCACTTGTCGTTGCCTAGCTACCTACCTCTCCTCTTCGACTCCTTCGTGTTGTCTCCTCGTGTGAGTCGGAGTCCCTTGTCGGTCTTGTTGGTGGTGGCTTGGTGCGTGACGCTTCGTTTCGCTGGGGAGACTGCTGCAGTGGCATCAGCGATTTATCGGTGTTATCGCTAGTGGCTGGCCGAGGCTGATTGCCCGCATGCGTGGCTTGGCTTTGCTCCCCGATTGTCGTGTGGATCTCATCGTGCCCGCGCCGTGCGTGCCTTGTGTTTAAATATCATTCATTCATTCGTGCGGTTTACATTGGATCACGCACACAACCAATGCCATTTCAAAGTCGTCAACCATACCCTTCAAAAGAAAAGCCGTGAAGAACCAACCATCTAGTCCAACAGATAATAGGCATATTTTTTTGGCTAAAGTTTATAACTTTTAGCTATGACTTGTGTTTTTTGACTGTTCGTACCAGAGATTACAGAGTAACAGAAATTTACGTACGGTTTTTACTGATATAAATGAAGTTGATATAGTATGTACTACAATTAACTAGTAGACCATATTTTAAAAAGATACCCCGTTTAAAAATTAGTTATTGTAGAAAAGTCGAAAAATAAATTTTAAAAGCTGAAAAGAACAATAGCAAGAGATCCATCATCCGTAACGTAGTGCCAGCCAACCAGTAGCTAATCTGGTCAGTGAAAGCCGAAAAATTTTCCTCAGCACTCCAACCAGTAGTAACCAGGGCTCCCTCAGATAAATTGCTCTGGTGATGTACTACGTATTGAGTTGCATGCACCAACTAGTTCACCCAAAAGCTTAAGCTGATGAGTAAAGATGGGCAATTCACTTATACTTCAACACTCCCCCTCACGTGTATGCTCTCTTAGGCCTAATACGTGGAATAGAAGTGGACTGCAATTAATTTTTTTTAATTGCGTCAGCCAGGTCTTGAACTCGGGACCTCTTAGCTCTGATACCATATTGAGTTGCATGCACCAACCAGTTCACCCAAAAGCTTAAACTGATGAGAAAAGATATGTAATTCACTTATACTTCAACACTACGTACGTACTACTTTGTTTGGTATAAACCATCCAAGATTTGATGGAACCATGGAGATCATGAGAGACGAACGAACGGACGGAGGCATCCGCATGATCGATCGAGATGATGGATGGATTTACAATTTGCCTGTTTTAGATTTACAAGAATCGTAGTATTTCTGTCGTCGCAGGCACGCGTCCAACAATGAAATGAAGCACTGCACCAGGGAGAAAGGCGACCTGGTTGGAATCCTCACATTAACTTGGACATATGTAAAGGGTCGGTAGTTGTAGCACAGCCGGTAACCACCTATTACGTGTTGCCGCTGAGGGCATTTTGAGAATTTCTCATTTGAATTTTTGGATTAAAACAAAGGATAAAAAGAGAGGCTCACTTGTCATTGAGAGAGAGAAAGAGGATAGGAGCATGTATCTCATTCTATTCGCCAGATCGAGAGGGAAATAGGGATGAATCCGATCCTCACCTCCCCGACTCCAGCGGCCTCAGCGTTAGCCGTTGGTAGCACAATCCTATTCTCTCCCTCTTCTTATACCAGTTTGGGCTCTCCTCCCCGAAGTTCTATGAGATCCAATCGAGTTTCCTTATCTCCCTTATTCCTCCTTCACCGAATGATTGCTCTAGGATTTGAGCCGAATCCAAGCGGTGACGTCGGCGTGTCTTCGGTCTTGGGTTGTGGCTTTGTACTGGCTTTGGGTTGTGGCGGCGCCAATTTTTCCAGCTTGAAGATGGTCCGGTGGTGGTGTTCTTGCACTGTCTTGTTCGACCAAGTTTGTGCTTGTGTGTTTCGGCAACCTTGGTGCTTGGCCAGTGTTGAGGTTAGGTTTTGTGCAGCATTCTCCTACCCTCGACCTCACGCCCGTGGTGTTAGTCGGCTCGTGTGGGTGGTTTTATATCTCTGAGAACCATGCCACGATGCAAACGGCGGCGATAGGTTTCTAGGACAGCGTCGACTTTGGCATGCCTAGCCTTGCTGACTTTTGGATGGCTTCGAGTGCCGTCACCTCATGAGTTATCTTCGGTTCTTGTTATTAATGTGCACTTGTGAGTCGTTCTAGTGTACTTTATTATTTGATAATTGAATCACTAGTTATAGGAGATAATTGCATGATAATCTATGCGATTAGCGTTTACTCGATGATAATTCATGGTCTATATGAGATTAAGATAATGTTTTAGGATATTCTAATAGAATTTTTAGAAGTTGGCAGCACTGTTGGTGCTATCCTGGTTTTTACCGTAGCTTAAATCATTAATCTAATTGTGATACTACTCGTTGTTGCTTCGGGTAAGCCTCTCTGTGTGTGTATACACACACACACACCCCATAGTTCCCAATTTTGAAGAGGAATGCAGGATCAACCAGCATCCTATTCCGGAGAAGTGAGCAGGGACCCAGGGGCCAAGCCGAGGCCCTCCACATCCAAACAGCAAAACAATTCCAACTCCACATCCCAATCCCCTTCTACACACACCACATATGACATATCCAAAGCACGGATGATAACAAGAGCCCTTTAGAGCACCTTCATGTCCAAGTATCTCAGCAGCAGCAGCTTCTGAAACCCGACGCCCTTGGCCGCCTCGGTCATATCCAAGGGCAAGCTGGGTCCGCCTTCTGGATCATAACAGGACGCTAACCCTGCGCTTCTTTGCCTCTTGGAACACCTGCTCGAAGCTCAGGATCGGCTCAAACTCACCCTCCCTCTCATCGTCGCCATCCTCACTTCTGCCATTATTCCCGTCTCCACCACCGCGACCAGGTGGGAACTTCCCATTCCCACCCGACCCATCAACATCAGCCACCTCACCGTCCTTCTCTTGAAGCACGCTAGGCTAGATTACCATGCTGATCTCCTTCGCAGAATCGGCAACCTCCCCTACCTTGGACATGATGACAGCTGCGCAGGAGGTCATGGCGACAGGGCTAGCATCCGCACTGCCCCGCGGTGGCAACTTGGCACGGACTCCCCTAGCGCTCCACCTCTGTGCGGTCGAGTAGAAGCAGCTACTCCACCTGAGCAGGGCGGTGGCGCCGGCAGGGCCAAGGCTGCCGCATTTGGTTGCGCTGACGCGGCTGTGCAGCCGCGCTCTTGTGCACGAAAACGCCATGCTCATGCTCACCTGCCGCATTGGTGAACACACAGAAAATGGGTAGATTGGAATGAGCACAAAAAACACGCAATAATTCAAGGAAAATCAGAGAGTAGCGCGCACCTAAAGGATCGAGGAGACAATGGATGAGAAAAAAATCGAGATAGGTTTTGGGGGGGAATGGATTCGATTTGGGGGTATTTGAGGAGAGGAGGGGAGTTGGTGGGGAGGGATTGGTGGTTAGGTGGCGAGTGGTGACAGTGCGGCGCGAAGAAGCATGCACGGATCCCCTCGGGGAGGAGAGGTGAGGAAGAGGAGGGGCATTTAGGTCATCTCATGAAGGAAACGATTCAAAAAATTGATTTAAAATGGAAAAAGAGGTGAGGAAGAGAAGAGGAGGGGCATTTAGGTCATCTCATGAAGGAAACGATTCAAAAAATTTAGGTCTCTCAACTTTTGAGCATTTTATCCGTTATCATATAATTGATGGTATTTTGACAATAGCTTCTCAACTTTGAGACATATGATCAATTATCTTTTTATTTAATTGCATTTGATTATCGTGGTAAGATAGTTGACTCAAAACTAGCGAAACATCTAGAGATCATTGTTTCATTTTGTGATTAAATATAGACCACTATGTCGAGAAAGCCTTGTGTTAAAAACAAGTGTAACCGATATCTGAGAGCAATAATTAGAAAATCACAATTTAAGTACTATGCTAATTGTTGATTTATATTCAGTAGTCTTATTGAACATCATTTTATATTCAAATGGTATGGTAGAGATTTGTGATCTTGCAATTATTTTATATTTGCACCTACCATTTAATATTTGCTGGACCAGGCATGCAGCACGAATCGAATCGCATGTAGGTCACATAACGTAATCGGGGGGACGCAGACGCGGCTGGGTTGTCCCCGGAACAGCCGCTAGATCGCCGGCGGAGCAGGAGAGGATTTGGTTTTGGTTGCGTAGGGACCGGCCGGTGGCTCACCTCACTCATCTACCCCGGACCGACCGACGTAGACGCGCGCCAACTCTCCTTCCTGGAAGTGCCCGAACGCAGCAGCCGCAGCCGCACCAACGTATAATAAATCATGGTGTTGATCTAACCGTACGTTCATACGTACTTAATTACCTTCTTAGATAACACGAACTAAGATTTATTAGGATCCGATTTGTTTGGACCAGGATTTATGCAGAGTGAAGGAGCAATTCAGAGGAGTGATATAAAAACTCTTAAATATCCAACGAGAATAAGGCTATGCATAAAAGACCGCACAAGGAATAAGTTGATAGACTACGCAAACTTTACCAGGTGTTTTTTTCCAGGGGAACTTAGTATTATTACCACCAGAGGAATTATATTGACACGTGTAACTAAGAGACTTCTACCTCTAGCTTTTTACTTATAGTTTTAAACACGTGCGGTTCACTTTTTAAAACTTTAATCATATATATACATAAAAATATTCAGATTCGTCACACGAGTTTTATACTAAGTAGATTTTTCATCAAAAGGGCTTTTATCACTATATCTTAAATTATCTTTAACATATAATTATATAAAATAATGGTTAAAATAGTGTGTCATAAACCACATCAACGTCCAAAACAACGGGTATAAGAGTAATTTACAACAGTAACCGGCAAATCGAAACCCGGCTGCTGTGCCGAGCGCACCTAACAAATCATGTGTGGTCAACTGCCTGATCCGGAAAAGAGAGATGCTTATATGTACCAGTGTATAGTAAATTACACTAAGAGCATATACAATGCAGGCTCTTAAAGAGATGCTTAGTAATGAAAAACTGATTTTGTTTGCCACATAGGATAGATAAGGTGCTTATTTTGAAGCATCGATGTTTAAATAAGCATTGGTGCTTAGTATGTGCTTATGTGTATAACTATATCTATTAATAGATAATATAATATCTAAGCACCCACGGAAGAGATGTTTGCATTGGAGGAAATAACTTTTGTATAGATGCTTGATGATGTGGCTATATTCTCTCTCTTTAAGCATTCATATATAAACATCTTGTATTGTACATGCCCTAATATCGATGCATATTCGAGGAATGATTTTAGCTACTTACTCTTGAATATATCAAGATTAGTGCAAAATAGTATAGAAAGTGAAAGCATAAACTCGAGAACCCGCTTTGCCTCGAAGGAAGCATCCTGCGAGTCCGCCTGCAATGCCAATTTGTTGTTTTTGGAATTATTTATGAATGGAGTAAGCATAGCCTGAGGCCATAGTAACAGCGTCAAGCTCCACGACCACCATCAATCAACTCCTCTTGCTGCTCTATCTATTTCTTCTACGGTGACCATGAGGAGAGAGCATCATGGTGACAGTGGTGGGAATTACACCGGGCAGACCTTGCCCTACCAAATATGTCCCTCCTACCAACATAGAGACACTAGGGATTAGCACCCACTACTTCCTGCTTTGAGCTCGTGAGTCATATTATTGCCACCGCCCACGTGGCAATGCCCCACAAGTGAGCACGAGAAAGAAAGCAAGGGTGAATACGGTGCTTTTTGCTGGGAGAAATCGAACGATGAAAGTTACTTGGAGGCAAATCCTACGGTAAAACATAGTGTACGAAACCAACATCCGGTTTGAACGGCCGGACGCCAATCGGTAAACTTTTACAGATAAACCACTGGTTAACAACTGCACTGCAAGCCGATTACGAGTATTACGATTACGCCTCAATATATGCGCGCTGGCATGGCTTGGATGTCGACTTGTACTACTACTTGTAGCCATAAGCGAACAATGACATGGCATGCATGCAGCATCCATGCATGATGCAAGCAACCTTTTTTTCCTCTCGAAAATACGGAGTAAGCAAGCAATCTAGCAGTAAAGATAGCTAACAATTTTCATTGATAGCGAAAAATATGTTATACACAACATACATGTCTATAGCAATTCATTGCATACTTATTTGAGAGTAACTATTACATCCTATGTGTTAGAGATATGATTAGAGATACTGATTGCATTGTATTAGGATAGTTTAGATTCTTTCCATACATGCACTCTTTCCTTATATGTATTCTTTTCATATTTACCATCCTGTACTCGTGTATATATACCGGCCCGTTGGCCTCATATGAATACAAGCGCTATTCATAACATGGTATCAGAGCGTACCTAGAGTTCGCCTCACTTGTCACGACGCCGCCGCCTCCGTGCAGCGTCTCCGCCGGCTCCATCCGCTGCCGCCTTCGTCTCGACGCCCACCGGCCGTCTCCTGCTGGCAGCGTCTGGTTCGGTGGCTTCCCAGCCGACTCTCGGTGCGCTTTTCGTCGTCGCCGCGTTGTTGTTCGGCAAGACTGTCTCTGCCGTCGCCCGGCCGTCGGTTGCGGTCGCCGGCCGTCAAAGCCGCCGCCGCCGCCAAGCGACGCCGCCCCGATCCGATCTGCTGCGCGCCTCTGGATCGGCGCCGCCTCCACCGCCGCCGGCGTGCCTCGGGCCCGCCTGCTGCCACGCTCGCCGGCCCGGCCCGGCCGCCACTGGCGCGCGACCGTCGGCGTCGCGGGCCTCATTGCTCCCTCGGCTCCGGCCGGCCTGCCAGATCCGCTGTCGCCTCTCGGCGCCGCCCGCCTCCGGCCGGCGCCTGGGCGGCCTCGCCTCCTCCCGGCCGACCCCGCTTGTCGCCCGCTCGGCCTCCGGTCGACCCGTCGCCGCTCGGCCTCTCCCGTGCCTCCGGACCCGCCGCCGTATGCCGATCCGCGCCGCCGCGCCCGCCTGTCGCCCGCTTGGTCTCTCCGCGCTCGGCTTTTGTTGGCGCAGAGGTCGGTTAGCTCGAGTGGTCAAGGCCCATAAATAACCAAAAAAAAGAAAAAGAGAGAGAAAAAACTCCGCCATGCCACAAGCGCCTCCGCGACTAGAGCGGTTCCCGACCTCTGTTTCTTCTGGGCCGGTTGGCCAGTTTTATTAAAACAGATATCGGTTCCAAAAACGTCGATCTAACCGCCGCCGTCGGCCGCCGTGTTGACTTCGTTGTTTGGTCGCCGCCGTCGCCGTCGGCCGCCACCGATGGCTTCCGTTCGACCGAGTCTTCGCCGATTCGCTACCACTTCCCTCGTGCTCGCCGCTCGTCCACCGCTACACCGATCGCTCCACGTTTTTTCGCACCGCCACCTCCGGGCCGTCACGGTGGTGGTGGCCGTCCTCATCGCCCCTCTTTGCGACAAGGTCGGCCACATTGAGTCGGTGCTATAAGAAGCAGCGGCATCTTTCACGCCGTTCTTCTACTAGCACCCAAGATCGGTGCTTCTACATCGACGCCTGCATCGACTCCTTCAGCATTTTCTCTCACTGAGCAGGAGATAGCCAGACTTCGACGCTTGCTTGCCGCTCCTACATTAACGTCTACATCGACTCCTTCGCCAGGTTTCTCTCTCGAGCGAGAGATAGCCGACTTCGCCAATTGCTTGTCGCCTGTGTTCTCCTCGGCGTGTTGTGCCGTTCACATCGACTCTTCTGCGCTGCGAAACCACAACCTCCACAGTTAGGCACCTCCCCATGGATTCTTGATTCTGGAGCATCTTTTCATATGACTCCGATTCTTCTACTTTGTCCTTCATTACACCTCTTGATTCCCCGCCGGTGTTCTTACTGCGATGGTACCTCTCTTCGTCTCGGTCGAGGACCTCTTAGCAACTCATCTTTTCATGTCCCTCTGTTGCTCATGTTCCTCGTCTTACCATGCGACTTCTTTCTTTGGCGGATCATCGATCTTGGTTGTCGAGTCATCCTCGATTCGACTCTTGTTGTGTTCAAGGCGCCACACGGAGCCCTGGTTGGTGCTGGCCCTCGGCGCCTTGACTCACAACGTCTTTGGGAGCTTGACTGGCTTCATCTTCCTTCCGCTGCCACCGTCGCTACCAGTCTCTCCGCTTCTGCTACTCCGTCTGAGCTCTTTTCAGTGGCATCGTCTTGGCCATCTGTGGATCTCGTCTGTCGTCTTTAGTTCGTCGTGGTCTTCGGGGTCCGTCTCGGGAGATGTGTCTTTGGATTGTCGAGTGTAAGTTAGGCAAGCAGATTTGACTTCCTTATCCTCATAGTGAGTCAGTGTCTCAGCGTCCTTTCGATCTTGTTCATTCTGATGTTTGGGGTCCGGCCCCCTTTGTTTCGAAAGGAGGTCATCGATACTATATCATATTTATAGATGATTTCTCTCGCCACACTTGGATATATTTCATGTCTTCTCGTGGTGAGGCCTTGTCTATCTATAAACAGTTTGCCACTATGGTTCGCACTCAG
Organism: Bonia amplexicaulis; assembly: GCA_036346245.1. NCBI lineage: Eukaryota > Viridiplantae > Streptophyta > Magnoliopsida > Poales > Poaceae > Bonia > Bonia amplexicaulis. Next base: position 28,600,988 of record CM070739.1, read on the forward strand.
TTCTCCACTCCTATTCGTGTCTTTCGTGGCTGACTCTGCTGGCGAGTACCTCTCATCATCACTGCAGCCTTCCTTGCGGCGGGGCACTCTCGCCGATTCTCTTGTCCCGGTGCTCATGCTCAAAATGGTGTTCTTGGCGCAAGCATCGTCACCTCCTTGAGTCGGCTCGTGCCACGATGATTGCCGCCTATTCCACCTCACTTTGGGCCGAGGTCGTTTCCACCGCCACCTATCTCGTCAACATCCGGCCTTCTTACGCTCTTGAGGTGCAATACCATTGGCGTCTCGTGGTCTCCTTCCCGACTACTCTACCCTTCGCATTTGCTTGCGTTTGCTACGTTCTTCTCGCCCCTCGAACGCACCAAACTAACCGCTCGATCTGTTGAGTGTGTTTTTCGGGATACGGTCGAGCACAAGGGCTATCGGTCTTTGGGATCCTGTTGGTCGACGGATGCGGATCTCTCGGGATGTGACTTTCGGCAGTATCGTCCCTTCTACCCACGTCCTACCTCTCCTTCGACTTCCTCTGTTGAGTCTCTGTCTTTTTGACCTTTCGGATACACCTATCTCTGTCTTGCCCTTGTCCACCCGTCCCACCGAGTCCACCCGTCCCACCGAGTCCCCATATTTCTCCTGCGGCCTCTCCGTTGTCGCCTCCTGCGGCTCCTCGTGCTCCCCCACCACACTAGTCTACACTCGTCGACCTCGTGTTGAGGATCTTCCAGATGAGTCATCTTCTTGATGATTCATCTTCGATGCACCATCTTCCCCGATGGGTCATCTTCTCCTCCTCGCTTCACGCCTCCGCGATCGCCGATCACTTGCCCCTGCCGTTTGCCTTTCTTGGCGCAGACTACTCGTGAGCTTTGTTTCTTCTGGGATCTTGCTACTCACCCCGAGTGGCGGCATGCCATGGCCGAGGAGATTCTTGCTCTTGAGCGTCTTGGTACTTGGGATCTTGTTCCTTTCCATCCCACTCTCGTCCCATCACGTGTAAGTGGGTCTATAAGATTAAGACTCGCTCGATGGTTCTCTTGGCGCTATAAAGCGCGTCTTGTTGCCCGTGGTTTCCAAAGAAGAGCATGGTCGTGACTACGACGAGACTTTTGCTCTGTGGCTCACATGACCACCGTCGCACTCTTCTTTCGGTGGCGTCATTGCCATCGGGTGCATTCTCGACTTGATGTCAAGAATGCCTTTCTTAATGGCGAGTTGCGTGAGGAGGTCTACATGCATCCGCCACCGGGTATTCATTCACGAGGGCATGGTGCATCGACTTCGCCGCTCTCTATGGCCTTAAGCAAGCCCTCGTGCTTGGTTTGGCGCTTCTCTTCGTGGTCACTGCTGCTGGTTTTCGGCAAGTGATCATGATCTGCGCTCTTTGTCCACACCGTCTCGTGGTGGGACTCTTCTTCTTCTCTATGTTGATGATATGATCATTCTTGGAGATGATTTCGAGTACATTGCCTTTGTCAAGGCTCGTCTTAGTGGCGGTTCCTTATGTCGGATCTTGGTCCTCTTCGTTACTTCCTTGGGATTGAGGTTACGTCCACTCCGATGGTTTCTTTATGTCCCAAGAGAAGTATATTCGGGATCTTCTTGATCGCGCTTCCTCACCGATCAACGTCTTGTTGAGACTCCATGGAGCTCAATGTTCATCTCCGACCCTCGATGGCGAGCCTCTTTCGATCCGACTCGCTATCGTCATCTTGTTGGGAGTCTTGTCTACCTTCTTGTTACTCGTCCGGATATCACTTATCCGGTTCACATTCGAGTCGATTCGTTCGCTCCCACTCGGGTCCACTACGACCACCTTCTTGAGTTCTGCGATACCTTCGTGGACTATCTCTCGTCGTCTCTTCTTTCCACGCTCCGGCTCCTTACGACTTGAGCTTATTCGGATGCTACTTGGGCGATGATCCATCGATCGCGGTCTATCTCGCTTCTCGTGTTTTTCTTGGTGGTTCGCTTATTGCCCGGAAGACGAAGAAAGCAGATGCAGTGTCCGTTCGAGTGCAGAGGTCGAGTTGCGAGCTATGGCTCTCTTGTCGCCAGAGATTACTTGGCTACGGTGGTTACTTGAGGATTTTGGTGTTTGTCACTACACCTCCTCTCTTGTCGACACGACAGTGCTATCGGTATTGCTCGTGATCCTGTGAAGCATGAACTCACCAAGCATATTGGTGTTGATGCTTCCTTCATGAGGTCTTGTGTGCATGATCGATGGTTGCTCTTCAAGATGTGCCTTGAGCTTGGATAGCGATTTCTTCACGAAGGCCCGGACCGCAAGACAACACAGCTTCTACCTCTCCAAACTCGGTGTTGTTGATCCACCATGAGTTTGAGGGGTGTTAGAGATATGATTAGAGATCCGATTGCATTGTATTAGGATAGTTTAGATTCTTTCCATACATGCACTCTTTCCTTATATGTATTCTTTTCATATTTACCATCCTGTACACGTGTATATATACCGGCCCGTTGGCCTCATATGAATACAAGCGCTATTCATAACACTATGTACCACCCTTTGTTTTCCTTGGGCCACCGTGCGCTAGTGCAGAAGAATCTGCAGGTCCGAGTCAGTTCACTGCATGCCCCTCTGCTTGTTGTGCCAGTTGTTCCTGTGAAAGAAACGAGATTTTGTTCAATTGTCAGAAACAACATAAGGAAAGCTTAAATGTCACCGTGTAGCATACCAGCTTAAACAACTGTCAATTGCTTTTCGGAGCAAGTTGAACCATAATCATCAGTGCTTTTGGGTATTGGAAGGTGTCACCTCTTTTTCCAAATGTACAGTGCAACACAAAAGAATTTCATGCAGGTATAGCTAGATATAGTGTGTTCTCTTTTCTGTCCATTCGAAAAGATATTTCAGGCTTAATTATATTGCTAATAAAACCACAAGTTGTGGCTTGTGATGACTACACAAGAAATGACAGAAAGGTGTAGCTGCCAAAACAAAACTATACTTCATAAATGTTACAACAAATTGTAGGTTGTAGCGGGAGAAAAGTGTAGAACTTTTTAGTACCTCATTTACAAAGAAGGCATGAAATCCGTAAGGAACTCGGTTTGGTAGCTCAACAACTGCTACTGGATCAGCAGACATTGTCTTCGCATCAATCACATTTACTTCAGATTTCCTGCATCCACCATACAAAAGAAAGTAAAGCTTAGTGACAATGTAATTTACAAAATTGAGATATAAAGAGACATAGATGTTCGTCTGTTGAGAGTTTTAACAAAAAAGCATCGCGTGTCACTAGAGCAACTAATAACATTTCAGGCTTGCTATGTGTTTAACACTTAAGCAATTAATCATGCACCGCCCATGAGAGGTAGGGAAGGAAAGGAGTACCCTGCATTCTCATCATGCACAAAGAATATCAAATAACCATCATCTTCTTCTCCAGATACACCTGGCTGCTTAGGTACAAAATTGCTTCTGAACCGAATCTACCAGGTCCCAAATCATATATACCTCTCACATTTCCTCCCACTTCAAGTTGTTTCTTGCCACTCTCTGGTTCAGCATGTAGATCAAATTTTATGATGCCAGTCACCTTTGCTATGCTGTCCAGTATTGCTATGCTGTCCAGTATAGTGCAGTAGACGAACCGCTGCTTTCTGCTTTGAACAAGGTAACAAATTAAAAGGTAGGACAGCTTCATGAAGCATCTAAATACAAGCTCTCAGTGATGCTAAGATGGTAGTGCTTGACAGTTGATAATCTGACCATCACAGGGGGGGAGATAATAAGCATCTTGCACATGATATCCTACAAAGAATAATTACTTCTTGAAATTGAAACTTCAATAGAAGTACCTTCCAGTGTAACTCTCATTAATTCGAGGAAAATCTACAGCAGAAACAGACAGTTGCTTTTGTGAAGCAGTTCCAGTTTTCATGTTGAATCTCATCTCATACCTACAAAATATAACATCAGGCCAAGGATTGCATTGCTTGGAATTAAAATAAAGATTGAGATTGCAGGTATATACAGCTCATTCCCAAAGTTCTCAAGCTTGTCGCTTTGGTAACCGTTCACCTTGTCCAAATCTGGATTCTCGATGCGGCAGGTAATTAGAATGACTTCGTCACCCTCTTCCCAAGCATTGGCTATCATGAAATGAAATACTGATAATATCATTTCCTCACAGAATTGATAACTGTTCAAATTAGATTGTGCAATGCATGGAGCTGCATAGTCTAACAAAGTAACAAGAAATGGCTTGAGATTTTGTTCTCTTCTTCATATTATTCATTTTCCAAAATTATCTAACAAAGTAACAAGAAATGGCTTGAGCTTTGGTTCTCTTCTTCATATTATTCATCCTCCAAAATTATCTTCCTTTTCCTTTTTCTCACTATTTGTTTCTGTTTTTCTGTTCTCACATTGCAAACAAAGCACTCCCTATTTAGATGTGCAAGAGTAAATGCTAATAATTCTGTTAAGGATAGAATAGGAAATAGAATAATTTGTTTTATTATATGCCTTATATTCCTTATCTGTACATGGCATATTCCTCTGTATATCCCTCTTGTACTCTCTATATATATTGCCCTTTGAGCCTCATGAATATATACACAATATTCATAACATGGTATCAAAGTCCTCTATTCGTACCTTTCGCTGTGATTCTACTGGCGAGTATTGTTCTAGTGCGTTCAGACAATTTCTTTCCGAATAGGGAACTCTTTATCAGTATTCTTTTCCTGGTGCCCATGCTCAGAATGGGGTTGTTGAACGCAAGCATCGTCATCTGATTGAGACTGCTCGCACACTTCTTCTTGCTTCTCACGTTCCACCACAGTTTTTGGCTGAGGCTGTTTCTACGGCTACATATCTCATTAATATACATTCTTCCACCGCTCTTAAGGATGTCGGTCCTATAGGCGTCTCTACTCTAGAGTCCCCAAGACAGTCATCTTCGTGTTTTGGTCGCACTGTTTTGTCCCGCCGCCTCGTGGCGCACTAAGCCGACCCGATCGATTGAGTGTGTGTTTCTTGGGTACAATTCTGAGCATAAGGGTTATCGCTGTTATGATCCTTCTACTCGACGGATTAGGATCTCACGAGATGTTGTCTTTGACGAATCTCGACATTTCTTCTATCGAGATTCGGCTCCTCCCACTGCTTCCACCATCGAGACGATCTCCTGGTTGTCTCTTCCTGACTCCTCACCCATTTCCCCCCTTTCCCAGCTTTCTATACCTTCACCTCCTGTGTTGCCTCCTGCAGCACCACCTCTTACTCCTACGAAGCCACCGTCTCGTTTCTCTGGGGTGTGCACTACTCCAGACGTCCCGTACTTTACGGATCCTCTCACGGTCTCTTGCCGACACCGACGTCTGATTCATCTGATGATGCTCCTCGTTATGCCCTTCGTGACCGGGCAACCATTCGGCCTCCTGATCGTCTTGTCTTTGCTTGACGACTCATGCTCTCTATCATCGAGCCTAGTTCTTATCGTGAGGCTGCTTTTCATTCTGAGTGGCAACTCGCTGTGGCAGAGGAGCTTGATGCACTTCGTCGTACAGATACTTGGGATATTGTACCGACACATGTGCACGCTCGTCCTATCACGTGCAAGTGGGTGTACAAGATTAAGACTAGGTCTGACGGTACTATTGAGCGCTACAAGGCTCGTCTTGTGGCTCGTGGTTTTCAGCAGGAGTATGGTCATGATTACGATGAGACTTTGCACCTGTTGCTCATATGACCACTGTTCGCACTCTTATTGTGGTTGCTTCTATTCGCCGTTGGTCTATCTCTCAGCTGGATGTTAAGAATGCATTTCTTAATGGCGTTTTGCATGAGGAGGTTTACATGCAGCCACCACCCGGGTATTCTGTTCCAGATGGCCATGTCCATCGTCTTCGTCGTGCTCTTTATGGTCTAAAACAGGCCCCTCGTGCCTGGTTTACACATTTTACCTCAGTGATCACCGTTGTCGGTTTCACTGTCAGTGCCCATGATCCTGCTCTATTTATCCATGACTCACCTGGAAGTAGGACACTACTTCTTCTATATGTGGATGATATGCTCATTACTGGTGACAATCCCTCATTCATCGCATATGTAAAGAAGAATCTCACTGAGCAGTTTTTGATGACTGATCTTGGCTTGCTTACATACTTCCTTGGGATTGATGTTTCTTTTACGCCTGAGGGTTACTACCTCTCCCAGCAGAAGTATGTCCAGGATCTTCTTGATCGGTCTGGTTTGACTGATACTCGCACTGCTGAGACTCCTATGGAGCTCTCTTCAGCTTCGTGCTACTGATGGTGATCTTCTTGAGGATCCTACTCGGTATCGCCATCTTGTTGGGAGTTTGGTATATCTTGTGAGCACTTGTCCTGATATTGCTCATGCTGTCCATATCTTGAGTCAATTCATGGTTTGTCCTACTCATGTTCACTACAGTCATCTTTTTCGTGTTCTTCGCTACTTGTGTGGGACCATCTCTCGTTGCTTGTTTTTCCCTAGCTCCACCTCACTCCAGCTTCAAGCGTACTCTGATGCGACATGGGCTAGTGATCCTTTTGATCGTCATTCTCTTTCTGCTTACTGTGTTTTTCTTGGCTCCTCTTTGATTGCCTGGAAGACAAAAGCGGCTGCGATTCCGTTCAAGTCGAGGGCGAGTTGAGAGCTATGGCAGCTGTGGCAACAGAGATTACTTGGTTGAGATGGCTACTTGCAGATTTTGGTGTACCTATGAGGGGACCTACAACTCTTATGACTGACAGTACAGGAGCTATCAGTATTGCACGTGATCCAGTGAAGCATGAGCTCACCAAGTACATTGGTGTGGATGCTTCATACACTCGCTCCCAGGTGCAGGAGGGTGTACTTGCTCTTCAGTTTGTGTCCTCAGAGTTACAGATTGCTGACTTCTTCACGAAGCCACAGACTAGGACACAACATTTGTATTTTCTCTCCAAACTCAGTGTGTGTGATCCACCATGAGTTTGAGGGGGTGTTAAGGATAGAATAGGAAATAGAATAATGTGTTTCCTTATATGCCTTATATTTCTTATCTGTATATGGCATATTCCTCTGTATATCCCCCTTAATACTCTCTATATATATTGCCCTTTAGGCCTCATGAATATATGCACAATATTCATAACAAATTCACCCTCATGAACAGGCTGATATCAGTTCCACTTCTGCCCAGGTGCCAAACAGCTTTGCTACGATGATAAAGAATTGCCCGAAAATCATATTCTTTTCCTTTTTTTTTCAAGTTTGCAATACATTCATCTGTTCCCTGGGTATATCGTGAATTCATGATAAATGATATAAAAAGAATACATTCATAGTTCAAGAATAAGGTCACAGATGGCATACCATTATGGAATATGAAGCAATTGGGCAGTTCAAACCATCTGATGTGTTTGTCATCCTTTTCATAGCGTAGGAGTATACCAAAGCGAGCTTTCTTTGTAGAATCAAACTTGAAGATAAAGTCAACATTCTTCACCATTTCCTTTATACAAGAATGGAGAGCAACAGAAGTCAAATTATGAAGAGGTGTACGTACCATTAACCAACTGCTAGAACGAACACATGCCCTATCCCATGCAACAAATATTCCCTAGGACATCCTTCAACTGAATGTAAAAAAATGGTGTGGAAAAAACATATAGAAAGAAGGCATTTCACATGCCAATCTTAAGAAAAACATGTACATGGATTTTCCCCTAGGATTCTATAATCAGTAAACTACTAAAAAGGCGTGTTGACTAAAAACTTAAAAGTTGTACAAGCTGAAACAGTTTTCCCAGGTTTTATTCAACAGGCTCTTGTTGGCAATGATGTTCTTCAGATGTACTACGAACCATACTATGTTTATTTATTAGCACAATGATACAGGGGGAAACAATTAATCATTTAATTATCTACGTTGATGACATAAATTGCTAAGAGTGTGCATAAACATCACACACCTTTGGTCGGAACAACAAAGGGAGGTCCATGAAAATAGAATAATGCTCTGTGATGGCAAAGTCATGCATCATTACAGATTCTGGTATTGTTATGGGCACAGGATCAAGCATAACTCCATCCTTGGTAATGACCCGGTATGTACAATAAGGAGGTTCATGTGAGTATCCAAAGGTAAACATTTCATCTGAAAGAAGGGTAAATACAGCATTTAACACGATTGTCAGGGAGAAAAAGAAAGCACAAAATAGTACTAGTACTAGTCACTGTAATTTACCTGTAAATGGGTCAACCTTTGGATGAGCAGTGAAAGAATGTTTCAATCTTTTGTCATAATCCAACAATCCAAGAGTTTGCAAGTCTCCATCTTCAAGGACCTTAACAACATCTGAAAACCAACATAGAAACTCATGTTCCACAGTTGCACAATTATTGAGATGGATGTGGGATTTGTGGGTGGTAACAAATTGCAAAAAACTGTAACAATTATCACAATCTGTACACGTAGTTTTCATAGATGTAAGTTGAAAACAAATTCATGTAGCATGCACAATTTGCCATGAGAAAATATCAGCATTCCTACGGTAGACGGTATGTGACAACAATCCCCCACAACATATGGTGATTGGTGTCTTACACTACATATGAAATGATAATTGTGCACAACATAATACAATAATTACTCAGGAAATACTTTATACTGCTTTACAAATATCAGCAATTTGATTTCTTTACTATTTTGTGTTGTTGGCCACAAGGCAGGTAACGTTTCTGCTCAATTTTGGGGAAATTTCACCCGTTTTATATATACACAAAATTTAGCTAACACAATCACAACTGTCAAAAAAGACCCCATACTGTTGCATTTCCAATTGTATATGTACGAGGATATGGAAAAAAATGTGATAACAGGTTGAGAACTTACAGGGCTTATCTGCTTCCGACAGGGCCATGAGTTTACCATGATGATATATAAATGCAGTATTAGCTGAAAAAGGTAGGTAACAGATAAACAAATTACTGCTATAATCAAATGGTCATGAAAGATATGTAGATATACATCATTCAGTGAGATAATGTTACGTGCTGAAAATACTGTTCATGTGCACTGTTCATGCGCGTGAACAATACCTATGAACAATAACGCACGATACTAGCTGTACATGATAAGACTAGATTAGTTAAGATAGAGATAGGAATAATTAGTTTAATTATTAGATGGGTTTACTACTTTATATATATTCTATCTATTAAAAATATGTTTCCTTAAAAATATGGTTTATTTCTTAGAGGTCAAGTCGAGTTATCTCTATAAAAGGGACAACATGTATCTATTATCATTAAGTAATAAATAATGAAGAAATATTCCCCACGTCCCTGATTCCTAGCTCTGGTCTCTTCCCGAGACCGGCTACTATAAATCTATTTCTCCCACAATCAGTGCCCTCTTTCGTCTAGCGCCATTCTACCTCAAGTCGTCGTTGTCCGGCCTCCCCCCGACGGATGTTTATCTCGTTACGAACTAAGGTTCACAACAATTGGTATCAGAGCAGTCGATCCCTTCCCACGACTTCTACTTACCATGAAGCGCACTACTGCTATTCCACATTGGCTGCTCTCGTCGCCGGCAGTCTCCTCGACATCGAGCAATGCTAAGGCCCTCGCGCCTTCACCATCAATCATCATCAACACATTGCTGATCTCCCACACAAGGCATCGTAATTCCTAGCCGGATTAGGTCTAACAAGGGCTGTAACCATGGCCACTACCACAACTCGAGAACAAGTTGTCGCCGAAGGGGGGAGAAGCTGTTATGTGATGGAAATATTGTTCATTCATGCGCGTGAACAGTATCCATGAACAGTAACCCACGGTGCTAGCTGTGCATGGTAAGATTAGATTAGTTATGATAGAGATAAGAATAGTTAGTTTCTTTATTAGATGAGTTTATTATCTTATACATATATTCCATCTATTAGAGATAGATTTTATTAAAAATAGAGATTATTTCTTAGAGGTTAAGTCGAGTTATCCTTATAAAAGGGACAGCATGTATACATTATCATCAGGCAATAAATAACGAAGAAGTATTCCCCAAGTCCCTGATTCCTAGCTCCGGTCTCTCCCTTAGACCGGCTACTATAGATCTATTACTTTCCAATCAGTGCCCTCTTTCATCTAGCGCCGTTCTACCTCAAGTCGTCGCCATCCGATCTCCCTCCGACGGATGTTTATCCCATTATGAACTAAGGTTCACAACAGATAATGCCCTACATAAGTGATAGACACTGCATGAAATAAAGATGTACCTGTCCCAGATCCATAAGTAAAATCCAAGACTCTGAGTTTTTTCCGAAGTTGTTGCATTTGGACCATAAACAATCCGAAAAACCCCTTCAGATCTCCAATCTGTAAATATCAAGGGAAAACATCACATGCATGTACAGCTGATTTTGCAGATGGCCATCGTTAAACCCACTGGGGATGGGAGAGTTAGGGGTTTTGAATTCAATGTTAGCCTTAAATTGTCAGATGGTACAATGTAAAGATGATTCATGATATTATCATTTATTGATGCCATCAGCCAGAATAAACTAGTGTCCAATGTCCAAACATGCCATCAGTGCAGCAGCAAAGAACTAAGATGACATCACAAGAGAGGTCTCTATGGAGAAATGGCAAGTTGACAACTGACAAGCAGACGTAACAAAAATAATTCAACATATTGTAACCCTAGGTGAGAGCACAGGCAGATTTGCAAGCACCAAAAGTATACTAAAGAAAATTTGGGTATCTGATTAGTTATGTCATTAAGAACTAAGCTGATTAAAAACAAATATTCCCAAGCGCAAATGGTGGATTAAGTTAAACATATGCATAGTATGTATCAGAATCTTAATGAACCAAGTAGAAAAGTTATACTCACCAATAAGCTAGACAGAACACACTTTGGGGATGGGGGGAAGAAAGTATTACAGTAATAATTGGCTAATTGCTAAGAAGTAAGAACATACTCAGGTTTTGAGTTAAACAAGTGAAGTTACCTTCATAAATTTTGCTCCACCAAAATACTCTTCTTGATTGAGGCGAGAAGTCTTCACATATCTTGATACATAGGTAGCTTTTCCATCTTTAATACGCATCGCGTGGATCATTCTGTAAGAAACAATGAAGATCTTATGTGCAAATAAAAAAGTTTGCAAACCCTAATGATTATTCGCTTGACTTTCTTCGCTACATTCCTATATCTCTATCCAAAAAGAAAAAGAGAAAATTTGCTCAGTACCATCGCAAGATGCAGATTTGGAAAATACCATCGCATGTGAGGTTGATAAGTGGAGCCTAAGGTCACATGTCAGTGACACATCGATGGTATTTTCCAACTCAAGTGATTTTGAGATGGTGCGAGACAATTGCCCCGAAAAGATTATTCAAATGCTTATCATTCTGGCCCTTCATGTTTTTCTTTTTTGATGAGGACCGAAAATAATCAAATTTCATATGGAATGGTACTGTTAAACCGATCATCCAGCATGGTATGGTGTCAATTGTACAGTCACTTCATTATTTTTGTCACCAACTGGGTGGAGGCAACTTCATGACAGTAATGTCGGAGGATAGCTGTAACGAACTAATTTCAGGAACCAATGGATAACTTCCACTCCAATGAATTATATAGTGCTTCTCAAATACTTAGACAACCAGGCATAAATTCCACGCCCCGCCAACACTTACAACATCAAGAAGTCACTCAAATAGAATAGAACAGTTATCATCTATGTGTCTAGATATTTGGACAACCATGCATAACGTCAGAGCGAAGTGATTCAAATAGAATATACCGTCCACTCAAAATATAAACACACAAGAGCTATTTGGACAATCCGCTCCAATTTCTCGAAGTTATAGTTCTAATTAAGGGGGTGTTCATATTGGCTGTGGTTGATAGCTTTTGGCTACGGACAAGGTTCCAAATACCGGTTTTACCGGTGCCGACTAGGAGAAAAAAACCACCGGTTTTTTATTTAATTCAAATTTAAACTTTTGAATGTAAAAATTAGTTTCCCTAATGATATTTACATTGTTCACTAACTTTTAACACTAATGATATTAGGAAGATGCATGCACCTCCCGTGCTTGACTTCATACTTTTTTTCATGAGTATTAGGAATTTTCAAATTTTGAATGTAAAAGTTAGTTTCCCTAACGATGTTTATATTATTTAACACTAATAGAATATATTAGGAAGATCCATGCATCTCCCGTGCTTGACTTCATACTTTTTGCCATGAATGTGTTAGGAATTTCTAATTTTAAATTTGAAAACCGGGTTTTAGCGGTTTTTCTCTGGTTTTTTGCGTGGTTACCGGCTGGTTTTTCTGGTTACCGATTTCCAAGGTTATTAAGGCGGCGCGGCGAGGCGCGGCGCCTCACTACCTTCACACAACAATATCGCTTATGGTGCGTCGCGTGGCGACGCCATATCATGTGCGGCGTGGCGACGCTATGCACACATATTAACTTAGTTTGGTAAATATAGTAGAGCAACATGACAATTAACAAACATGACATTACCAACATAAGTCCACAGTCCACAAGCATAGTCATAACTCATAAGTTCACAACAATAACATAAATGCAACTCTCTCATCTCACAAAAGTCATTCAAGTTCAACTCTCTCATATCTCAAAAGTCATCAAGTCCAACTTCCGATGGCAACCGCGCTCTTGTTAAATGCGATCCAAGCGGCGCAACCGCGTGCGTTCTTCGTTACGCGCGCATACAAATCCGTCCGATTCGCTCGCTGCAGCAAGCGATCAGCGACGAAGCGGAGGTCCGCTCCGTCCGCTCCACTCTGGCGACACCGCGAGTGGCGGGCGAGAGTATACTCGGCGGTGGGCGGCAGACGGACCGGCCGGTGATGTAGGAGGCGGCGGGCCGGAGGAGGCGGCGATGGATGCGGCTTCAGCGGATCCAGTGCGGCCGGCGGATCCGGTGCGGCGGCAGGCGATTCGGTATGCGGCGGCAATGATTCGGCGGCGGCGTCGGCGGATCCGGCCGCGCGGCGACGGCGGATCCGACGGTGGCGGGACTCTCTCGCTTTTCGCTCATTGCCAAAACCCTAGGTATGTCGATGCCGTCGACTAATACTACTCGAGTCTCGACTTTAACACCCCCTCCCCCCTCCTATGGCGTCCGCCGAGCGGCGACTTATCGTCACAACGCCGCCACGACGACGCCACACCGCCATATCGGCGCCATGGCGGACGGGACACGGTGCACCTCCATGCCGTCCGGACGGCATGGAGCGGCTGGCCGCCACGACGATATGGCGACGAGATATCGCCGATATCTCGACGCCATAACAACCCTGCCGATTTCAAATTCGAATTTTCACGTGTGAAATTCGACCGGTTTTTTTTTCACGTGCGCCGTCCAGATCGCCCTCCGATGGGATTTACCCCGGTAGCGGTTTTTGGAACCTTGGTTGCGGTTGATGATGGGCATGTTCTTTTTGGCTTCGGCTTATGGGTTTTGGGCTGTTTGTGAAAGAGAATATGAAGTAACAGAAACTCGCATACGATTTTAGCCAATATAAATGATGTCGCTACAATATATACTACAATCAACTTGTAGACACCGTTTTGAAAAGACATTTCGTTTGAAAGCTAGTTACTGTAAAAACGCCAAAAAACAGCTTTTAGAAACTGAAAAGAAGATGCCCTACTTTTGGCTGAAAATGAATAGTAGTTGCTGAAAGAAGTAACTTTTAGAAGGAGGAGACAAGCAATGGAAAAAGTGAGGGAGCGATACGTGCGCGAGAGGAGTGGGGTGCGTGATGCTTCCGTGACCCCTGCCTTATCCTTGAAGCGAGACAGGAGCAAGTGGAGTGAAAAAACCGCTTTAAGAAACCAGGTATTCATATTGGCTTCTAGCTTCTCCAAGCGAAGCGGATCTAAGCCAATACTAACATCCCTAAAATTGCTTGAAAACTATGGGCTATATTACATGTACTGTCATCAAAATATTCAAATTTAGATAAAGCTAGCATTGCCTTAAAATAGCTAAAGTTATTGCCTTCAAACTATGAACTATAATATCATAAATCTGCCCTTGAAACAATAAAACGAAGATCCAAGAAAAAATGTACGAAAACAAATCATTGAAGTAAAGTTGTAAGTATCTTTTCCCAAAAACTATGTATCCTATATATATTGTCCATTGGGCCTCTTCAATATACACACAATATTCATAACAGTAGTACGGAAGATTTGCATTGAAGGAAATTTTAATCTACTCCAAAGCTTTAAGGTCCAGTACCAATTAAGTAAAGTTGGGGAAATACCATAAGCTATGGCATAGTAAATCTAGCATTAAAACTTTGAAACATAGACAAAATTGAAATTTATTTATAACAGTGAAATGTACTGTAGTGCATCAGCCGATGAAACCACAAAATGATGTTGTAAGAAAAATTGCATGATAACCATGAGCTATAGTATGTCAAATTCGCATCGCAGAACAACTTTGGCAAATCTGGTCCGAATATTTGAAGCGTAGATCCAAGTAAAAATCCTTGTTGGCAAATCTGTCCCAAATATTTGAAGCATAGATCCAAGTAAAATTTAAATCGTGAACTATCGCATGCCAAATCTGGATTTGTAGCTTTAAAATTTAGATAAACTAAAATTGCCCTAAAACCGTGAGCTATAGCAAGGCAGATCGGCCCTTGAAACCACAAGGTGTTTTTTTTTTTCCAAAAATGGCATCAAGCCATGAGCAATAGTATGGCGTATTTGCACCAAAGATAATCTTTTGCAGAACTGCCCTGAATCTATGAAGTGTTGCTAATATGCCGGCATTAAAACTAGGGGTGGAAATGAAAATTGACATAAAATCATGACCTATAGCAAGGCAAATCTACCCTAGAAACTACAAAGTGAAATTTTCCCCCAAAAAAATGTCATCAAACCATGAGCTACAGCATGGCATACTTGCACCCAAGATCATTTTTTTTCAAAACTGCTCTAGAACTATGAAGTATTAGTGATATGATGCTGAAACATCAAAATTTAAACAACACTAGAATATTTATAAAACCATGACCTATAGCAATGCAAATCTGCACCTAGAACTACAAAGAGAATCTTTCTGAAAAATGGCATCAAAACATGAGCTATAGTATGGCATATTTGATCTACGGATATTTTGTGCGCATCTGCCCACGTAGATCGAAGCTTGATTTCTCAAAGGCCGTGAACTATAGTAGCAAATTTGGTATCGAAACATTGAAATTAGAAAAACACTAAAGTTGGCGTAAAACAGTGATCCACAGCATGGCCAATATGGCCATGAAACAGTAATATAAAGTTGTATGAATTGTTCTCAAAACAGGAGAACATGTACAGCACTACAGCTAGACCTATAGTATTTCAAATGGAAGAGGTTTTATCACATACCCATCTCCATCAAACCTGCAAAAAAATTACAAAATAAGAAATCAATTAGAAATGTGACGCTTAATTATTGGAAGCAACAGGTGTGTGATGGACATTTGCATTACCAAAAAAACTATCACACTAAAATTGTGTGCTCACGTCACGTGTGCATCAAGGCAGATGTATAAATGCACATATGGATGACTTTTAGATCTTATTAAACTGTACTGTACAGTTTCTGCTGGTTTTGTCACATTATTGAAAAGAAGATAACAGCCCATGTTTAAATGCCCTTAGTATTGAGTTGCATGCAACAACCAGTTCACTTAAAAGCTTAAGCTATGAGGAAAGATGGACAATTCACTTATACTTCAATACTCCCCCTCACGTGTAGGCCCCCTTAGGCCTAATACGTGGAATAGAAGTGGACTGTAATTAAATTTTTTTAATTGCGTCAGCCAGGTCTTGAACTCAGGACCTCTTGGCTCTGATACCATATTGAGTTGAATGCAACAACCAGTTCACCCAAAAGCTTAAGATATGAGGAAAGATGAACAATTCACTTATACTTCAACACTTAGGACCACAAAAGTGATGTTTAACCTTTTGATGGAAACTTGAACAGTGACCAGAATAAAGTCTTTAAGACAAAAGGAAAATTGTCATCAAGTAAGAGTCAGTACCAATGATACCCTGCGACAGGGACAAACTTCGGATTGGGCCCCACCCTGACAAACTCTCCATTCAAGCACTCCTGTAGACGACCAAAAAGGAACAATATGACCAAAATGTAATTTGCTTCCAGAAGAAGTTTGATG
Source organism: Bonia amplexicaulis (assembly GCA_036346245.1). NCBI lineage: Eukaryota > Viridiplantae > Streptophyta > Magnoliopsida > Poales > Poaceae > Bonia > Bonia amplexicaulis. The sequence goes on from CM070739.1 coordinate 28,617,200, forward strand.
GAAAGGTCAGATCATGTCCTACCAGACATAACTCGAATTAGCCAGTGAAGACAAAGAGTAAAATAAGACTGAAAGGTATTATTACCACAACCAAAAAGGTAAACATACTCACAAACACATAGTTCGCTAGATTGTATTTCAATTTACAGTATGAGCCGTCTGGCATTATGATTTGTACAATTGTACTCCCTATGATATGCTTTGTTAGAGAAATTTTGAAATGAGATAATTGTCCCCAATAATGTAAGGTAAACAAGCTGCAATTTCAGTGAAATCCAGGGGGTCTATGGCTTGCAATTCTTTTAGAAACTTTGGCAACAATCTTTCCCTATCGTGTTAATCATCGCAATGATCTCACATCGTAGCCATTTTCCAGAGATCACTGTTTTGTGACTTTGTCACTGAAGTCAGGAGATGCAAAGGGGAAAAAACAACACCAATGAAAAGGATGCAAGCAGATAGGAGATAAGAAGAAGAGGGATGGAAGTTTAGTAATTAGTTTTGTCCTGTAAATTAAGAAAACCAAGGTTTTGACATACTAGAAAGAAGAAAGTATTAGAATCTCAAGTTGACTAAAAATAAGGTGGCAAGCATTAATTTCAGGTATGTATCGGTTGACTAAAAAAAAGTCTAGTGTCAACTCTCGAGCATTTTTGCACTCCTATCTTTCATAGTGAGTAACGGTGTACTGGTAGAATCTCAAGTTGTCAACTGAGGGTTTGGACTTGGGTCGAGTCTAACGGCAGACAAAGATTTATAGGAAAGCTACAGAAAATCAGTGGGGAGCTACAGGATTTTTGTTGGGGAAAAGAAGCGATTTTGACGGCAGATGTAGCTGCAGTAGTAGTACAGTAACAGATTGGTCCTTCATGTATGACCAATTCAAAGGACTAATTAAGGAGGGGTGACGTACGGGGAGGTGGCCGCGGACGGGGAGGTCGGGGCCCGGCGGGGTCTCGTCGCGGACTGGAGCGAAGTTGCCGGAGAGCCAGTGGAGCGGCTTGGACTTGTCGTGGCCGAGGCGGACGGCAGCCCACTCGAGCAGGTCGAGCGCCCACGAGGCCACCCCCTTGCGCGGCCGCGGCGCCGGCACAACCACCACCTCCCTCTCTTGATTCTTGTTGGAATCCTCCTCCGCTCCACCTTCACCTCCCATGGCCGCCGCCGGTAGTGGCTACTACTTACCAGTATTGGTGCTCTGCTCAATGCCTCACCTCCGCTCCGCTCCCTACTGGCAATGAATGAAGAATATTCAGGCTTGTGGTTGGGACGGCCGAGCCCGGGCCGGCACTTGTCGTTGCCTAGCTACCTGTCCTCTTCGACTCCGTGTTGTCTCCTCGTGAGTCGGAGTCGACCTTTTCTCAGTCTTGTTGGTGCTGGCTTGGTGCGTGACGCTTCGTGTTGGCAGGAGCAGCTTCTGTCGTCTCCTGTTTATAGGTCTGTTTTCTAGTTCCCTCACTGCCGCTGGAATCTTTTGGGCATCGCGTGGAATTGGTTGCCTCGCTGCTGCCGAATTCATTTGGCCGAACCAACTGGTCATCACGTGGAAGTGGCTGGTGGTCTTTGCTTTCCCTGGAGGTTGGCCATCTCATTAAAAGAGTTAGCATCTGAAACTGATTAATTATATCTAAACCCTTTGGGGAGTTTGATCGGAGTCTAATTCAATCTAATGGAGGTAGTGCAGCTGGTGGTTTAATCATTATTGTCGTGCGTCACATAAGAACCAACCAAATACATAAATCTTGGAGAGCTTTACTTAAATCCTTTGATACTTAAGACTAGCTATTGATATTGTAATTAGAGCTGCTCATTAAATTATTTTTACACTTGCTGATTATTTTTGAACTTGTGCAACAAGAGGGAAAGCTAAACTTAGTTTGGCTAAAAAATAAAAAAAGGGCAGCCGTAAAAAAAGCCACGGCAATAAAAAGAAAGAGGAACCGCATAGATCTATACTCAAAAACTTCCTACGGCTGAGAACATTATTGTTTATGCGAGAGTGAGTTAAAAGAGAAGAAAAGAGAGAAAGGTGGGTTTTGGTTGAATTGGGGTTAGTTAATCTTAGCCCTTGTTTCAGTTTGTGTCCTTATTTATTTTGAGCAATCTTGTGGTCTTACACTTATTTATTTGTACAATTGGCTAGCGTTTCTCGTAGTACTTGATGCAAAATGAGCTATTTAATTCTCAATTTCAGATTACCCATATTTAGCTCATTCCTTTATTTGCATTGAGTCACATTGATCTTTACGTGTGCGTTCATACTAAATCTTTTGGATCAGCACTTAAGCAAAATATTCTAGTTTAGATTATTACTTAATTTTATAACATCAAGAATTTTAGATTGCATATGTTATACACTTCCATACCAAACTTCACTAAATATTCGTTGTTATGCAATTGTGAACACTTTTAAATTCGTTTGATCATCACTTTGCTATTGTCGCTTCGACCAAGTGTAAATTTTTATTTGCCTTAATTCACTTCAGAAAGATAAGAACTTTACTTGGGAGAGAAAAGAGTGAGATTGAGTGTCCCCCACACACATATATATATGTATGTATGTATATATGTATGTATATGTATATATATATATATATATATATATATATATATATATATATATATATATATATTGCACAACTAACTATGACAGGATATTCAACAATTCGTTTCTCTCGGTGTGAGCCAAAAGAGAATGGATCTTCAGTATTTTGTTCCTCTTAGTGCGATTCCAAGCCCAACAACGTGTATCTTCCTTTCTATGGAAGTAGTGATCTAGAGGAACATCTTGAGTGGGAATGACGAATGGAGAAAGTGTTTAAATTTTAGAAGCTTCCTAAAGACCAAGAGGTGATACGAGCCACTATGAAGTTTGAAGAATATGCATATAGTTGGTGGCAACAATTATCAAGAAAACAACTCATTAAAATCTTGAGTAGGTATGAAGGTGATCATGAGAAATGAGTTTGTGTCATCCTATTATGAACGAAAATTACTTCACCATGTGGAGAGCATAACACAAAGGAGTAATATTGTTTAAGATTACTATTTTGAGCTGCAAAGTGCACTACATCGTGCTGGTGTCACTAGTGAATTAAAAGAGATATCATACTTCAAAAGAGGTTTGAATTCTAATATCACCACTGCACTTCGACATAAATATTTAAATAGTGTGTATGATCTTGTTAATTGTGCTATTGAGGAGGAGAGAAGACTTATGGAGAGGAGTATACCATGGTTCCATCCATATCCATACTTAAGTTCTTATGTCTCTACTAGTGTGACATGTGATAAGACGGCCGAGCACGAGACTTTCCCTTCGGTCGAGGAGATATTTCGTGCTGCCCCAATGACACATACAACATTTGAGAAGCATCAAAACCCATGTAAGCATGAGAGCCACATAGCTAAATTGAGTGAGAGTGATAAAATGAGTGAGCTATGTAATTCCACCATATGTGAGGTTAAAAGTATCCAAATTGAGAGTGTGAGTAAGACATCCAAAGAAAAAAGAGAAGTAGAATATAGGTAAAGTGAGGTTGATTTTGAAACTAACACATTAATATCTACTTCTAGTATTGTTTCTTATATTGTACATGTTGTTATTGAAGACAAGGAGTTTAATATTCAACAACCGGCACCATTAAAATCAAAAGATGAGGAGATAACCATGGGTGGGATGAAGTACTTACTGCCCATTGTTTCATCATGAAGATATAATACCTATAACACCTGCATAAACTAACGAGGATGATAAAGGTATATTAGTGCTGAATTTAATTGTGAAAAGGAGAGTAATTGTAAGAATTCATGTGTTCAATCAGAAATTCCATGTTTTACAATTTTTTTACTCAATTTACATAATGTGGAATTGGTTACTCATAAGAAAATTCTTACTACAACATCCCCTGATGTTTCTTTATACTATATCATGTTCGATGATTCTAGAGAGTTATCTAATGTGATTAAGAATATTGCTAAAATTTCATATTTAAAATCATTAGTTAGTACATATGCCTACACATATAAGTTCAATTTAATTGAAGATTATGGTGCAGATGACAAGCTCTATGTTTATCGAATATGCATTACTTGTGATAAGTTTGCTGAATTGAAATTGCATGTTTTGGATAAACAATCTTTTATGCCATATCATGATCACAATGAAATAAGTTTCAACAATAGTGCTTGCTGTTTAGAAGATTTTATAAGCCAACTTGTTCATCCATTAATGCACAATCATATACAAGTAATTAGATCATTGTAGTTGAAGCATGAAAGGTACTAAAAATTTTCTCCTCCATATTTGAACAACTTGATCGAGTTTGGTCCTTTGATATCTTGTTTATGTCCTTAGAAAAATCGATGATGACTTTTTCTCGTAGAAGAGAGAATGATGTGAAAGATAATATTGCAATGTATACATCTTATGACTGTCGTTGTACTAATCAGTTTATGCAAAATAACGAGAATAACACAATAATTGATTCATAGATATACCATACATGTGTATTGTTCTTTTTGTTTACTATGCCTTCAGATGTTCATGATGTGCTGAACAGAAAAAGTGTTGATGACAAATATATATACCATGCATACACATTGTTTTCTTTATTTAGTATAATTTCAGGCTATCAAAAGCTGAGGGCGGCTTTTCTTGTAGAAGGGGAGGATGATGCGGATATGCATATGTCTTACGCTTTTCAGTTAAAAATATTATTTGACTGGAAAGAATTATTGAGCCATATTAAATATTATCATGTGAATTTATTTTTTAATGAATTTTCTTGTATTAATGAGAACAATATACTATCTTATGCCAGTTTCTTGTGCGTACTTTGGTATGAGGAGGGAACCGGAGCCAAAGCTAAGGAGAGAGCATAAGCGACAAGTACAGAGAAGAAGACTTAAGCATCAAGAAAGGAGGGATCAAGCAATTTGGGAGATCAGCTCATGCGATCAAACACCAAAGGAAATCAAGCCCATCCGCATGAAAAAAAGTCACAGCCAAGTTCGAACGAGTTGGCCCTTATGGCAAGCACAAGACATCAAGCCCAAGGCCAATTCAGCCTTGTATCTCGTTTATTTTAGCTAGACATCCGAACCACCTTTTGTATTTGAGTCCAAACATAATTAACTTAGAGATTAATGAGTCCAGTTAATTAGCTCTTGAATTGATTCGTCCCATACATGCACCGTCTAGGTTGGGCGCCAATAACTAGCCGCACCCTCCTCTTGTAACCCTAGACCAGAGATGAGACCACCTTTAATGCTAAATAATAGATTGATTTGAAATTGCTTCTTTCTTCTTTATGACAGATGTCGTCAATAGGGAAATTTGAGAGTTCTTGCTAATCAAAATCGTTCAACCTTTCCGCTGGGAATTGAGAACACAATAGGGCTTCACTTAGTAGTCGTGAAGTCCAGCGCATGTGTTCTTACGAATTAAAGAGTGTCCGTTCTTGCATTGGCAACGGAGGATCACTACGATTCAAGAGAGAAAATTGGGTAACCCCGTATCATGATGACAAAGGTCGTGTTGTAGTTCGGTCGGGGCCCCCTCTTATTGTCGTGGTCGGCCACCTCCTTGCTCTTCTCCTTCGTCTCCCCCTACTTCCCTAGCTCCTCTCCTTTGGCTCTCCCTTACATTCTCTCTATGGTGGCTTTGGTTTTTGGTGGTGGTGTGGCAGTCATGGGTCTTTGGGTGTGACGAGGCTTTGTGAATGCATTTCCTCTGGGTGTTGGCTCTAGACTTCGGAATGAAATGAGGTGGAAGAAAATAAGTGAAGGCCCTCAGTTGGTGGCCTCTCTGATGGTTGGTTTAAGGAGGGAGGCACGGCTGGCCTCTCCCACTACTGTCATGTGCATTGATCAGGCTGTCCCTCCCTTTTTCTGTACTCCTCTCGCTCATATGGTTGTTTGCCTTAAGGGCATCTTGGTCCAAATAAAAAATAGGTTATTTTTATTTTAAAAATAAGTTATTTTAACACAGATAATATAAAGAAATATAAGAAAAAGAAAAAACTAGAAAAAAGATAAAAATTAAAAAATTAAAAACTAGAAATAAAAAAATACTAGATTAATCTGGGCCGTTGATCGCCAGATGGAGGGACTTTACGAAGCAAAGTCACGCTATGATTTTACTTTGTAAAATCAGAGAATCCCGTTCGCAGGGGGGGGGGACAGCATGGTAAGTGATGGTGAAGAGAGTAACTGTGTATCATGTTGGACGGCGCAACAAATTTCTGCAGTGAAAGGAAAGAGAGCGTGCAAGCAGTACACGAAAAAAAGCCATGTGCAAAACGTGTGGGGCCAGGAGTATTTGGCTTGAGCCAGAAAGAATTGAGCCAATGAGGGAGCCAGAAAGAGAAGAGAGACCGGAGAGTTTTCGAGGGTCCTGCTTATACTAGGCTCTATTTAGAAAAGCTAAAATCTAATGTAAATATCTAACTTCTCGCTATCGTTTCACTCTGAGGATAAGAAAGGAGTCACAAGTGCATCACGTACCTCACTTCTCTCATTCCAATCACGTGCACGCATCTCTCCCTCACTTTCCCACCACTTGCGTCCTACTTCTTAAAATTACTTCTTTCGGTTATTATTATTTATTTTCAACCAAAAATCATTAGTCACAGTTAAAAGCCATCAGCAAAAGTCAATACGAATGCCCCCTAAGTTGGTTCAATAGGAATCAGCATTAGTCAGTCTTTTTTTTTTCAGTTTGAGTCCTTTTTATTTCGTATTTTATTTTGCCTATTCAGTTTAGGATATCCAAGTCAGTGTGGCACTGTGGCGCCATATAAAAGACTAGGGTTGTGCCCTTGTAACAGAGACTACGTTGTTTATTTTTGTCAAGTAAAAACTCCATAAAACGCCATGCATGGCGACCAAAGAAGTGTCTCGAGTTCCTGGTGAAACCGATCTAGGGTTTCAGTTTTTGTCGTGTGGGATCAAGACTATTGGTTCTTGGGATTGTGCACTGAATTCCTTTCTTTTGTTCGTGATCAACTGTTGATTCACTGGTGGAAGAAATCAGGACGTGGCGTTCCTTCTAGTCGGCGAGTGACTGCTGGTTTGGTCAAAATCACATCTAGTTATACTTTGGTTTGCATTTGTTCTCCTTAGATCAGTTTGGAACCAATCTAATATTGCTGCTGCTGTTATTTCAATGGAATTAGGAGTACTTCTGATAGCCCTATTTGTTGTTGCTCCTCGGATTGGAAAGATCGTGCCACTGTTTGTCCAATTGCACCCGAGGCTGAGTTAACAACCACTGCTTTTACTATTCGGTTTGGTGCCAATTCCTTTGCAAGCCGAGAGATTAACTATTGAACTATTGTTGTTCGATCGGTTGATAGACGTGGGACACATATACTATATATCAACTGTTCTTTGCTGCTTAACTGTACAGCTCAGAAGATCACTTGTTACGCTTTAGTACCGTGAAAGAGAGGGCAAACCAGTGCTCATATTTTTTGTGCCCCAACGACTGAACGATGTTAGATAGATAAATTGCTTGAATGAATACTCGTAGAATTTATACATCCTTTGTCATTTGCCTTTTAAAAAAAAATCGACCAATAATTAATCAATGCACATGCCTTGAAGAACATAAGGGCCACTATCATTACAAAGCTCAAAAAGGACAGGAAAAAAGCACTGTCATTACAGTAAAGAAGATACCAATCAAACAGAAGCCCAACTTTTGGGCAAAACTGTATAAAAGGGGTTTCTTTTCATGCAATTCAAGTTGCCTTGGAATGTTTATGCCCCAGGGACAATAAATTTATAATCAGAAACCGCAAAGTCTACAATCACCGGGAAAATTATTTCCACAAAATGATGACCACTAAATGGACATCATAATACTTGCTGTCATTGCCTGCGCACCTGGTGAAATCTAACTTAGGAGAGGACAGCCATAAGATCCGACATTCTCAACACGATGTAATTCGTGCCATCAGCACCCTTGAACTCGCTGCCAGCATACTTAGAATACAAAACGGTGCTGCCTGCAGAGACCGACAATGGGCTCCTCTTGCCTTCCTCATCCAGAGGGCCTGGGCCAACAGCTACAACCTGTCCCCAATAGACAATTATATCATTGACTTGCATAGCTTTGATTTGGACTGGATGATAAGACATAATTCTAACATGAAGCTTCAACTACGCAATTCAGTACCATGGAGATAGACTACAAAAAAATGTCGACAAGAACTAACAAATTGAGTCACTGACCATTCCAATAGATGGCTTCTCCTTGGTAGTTTCTGTGAGCAACAGACCACCCGGAGTTTTATCTTCAGCTTCAGCAACCTATCATAAGAGAAGAAAGGAAGCTAAGCAGGAAATAATTATAACTAAAAGAAAGGATGATGTAATAATTGTAACTTGAATTGGCCATGCCTACTTAATCAACACCAGTACACCATCCAGGCCAATATGTTAGTGTAACTAGATGTCCAGAAAAAAATATAAGAGATGTCTACCTTGATAAGAACACGGTCACTAAGAGGCTTCATATCCTTCACATCATCGGTCTCTAGAATACCTATGATGTCATCCTCTTTTAGAATTAGATGGTTGGAATCATTGAACTCCACCTCTGTTCCAGCATACTTTGAATATACAACTTGAGCTCCAACCTTCATAAGTAACAAATGCACATTTTACTATATAATTCTTTTGTTGCCAACAAGAGGTAAGAACTTGCTTGTATTACAAACTACCACAGAAGAACACATAAAAGAACCAAACCAGATACAGCTAGCATAAAGTATGAAAAATCTTTAGTCAAAACAGGCAAAACAAGTGCTTTGACAGCTTTATCATATCCAACTTTTCAAGAATTCCAATGCTAAAGCTGCTAGGTTCATTCTGTTAGTTTCAGGTCTGATTTTCTTACTCATAAGTCTGGAACAGACTGACTGCACACAGCTTGGTAATAATGATTTAGATATTTTCTGTAACAGTTGGTTAGAACCTACCAATAAGAACAAAGGCAAATCTTAGATGGAAACGGGTGCTCCAAAGTACTGGAAGAAACAATGTTTCTACTTTCTAGGTCCATGAATGGCGGATGGAATAGCTATATCTGCTCTCCCATGGTGTGGTCCATATCTAAAGCCCACCAGTTCTACTAGAAACTACTTGCAGGTAATTTTACACTCTTTTTACAGAGAACAATATACCTGAATGCTGACTTCCACTTTGTTATTCCCAACGGTTCTTCCCTCCCCAATGGCAACTACCTCACCCCCCTGAGGTTTAGACTGGGCGGTTGAAGGAAGAAAAATTCCACCGGTTGTCTTCTGATCAGCAGACTTCATCTTTACAAGCACTCTATCGGCCAAAGGCTTGAGCGTTGTATACTGCAATGGAATAACAGAACATAATTTCACACCTGTAGAGCATAAAAAAAATTCTGGGGAAAGAAATGAGGTGACTCTGGCCAAGTAAACAGGCTACAAAATTCCTCCCCAACCAACTACTATATGCTAAGCACTAAACATGAGAATTAGAACTAGAACTGGAGAGTCAACTAAACTGTTAAACAAGAGTATACAATATATTGCATTCGGCCCCAATTTAACATCTTGATAAAATCCACTCTTGCAATCCACTTCATGACACAATTCATCGCAACACTCCGGCCATCAAATCCAGTGGAATTCATCCCCATTTATGCATTACACAGCAAGCGTAGACCCTTCACATGGAGACCTTCAAATTTCCTAATCACCGTAAGCTAACTATCACAGCAATGCAGGGTACACTTAACGGAACTTGCATTCCCATCCAATACATTCCATCGCCATTATCAAATCCAAGGGAAATTAACCAGCATACCTCAGCAATCTCGCCAACGATTTCATCGCTCTTCTACCATGGCATATGAAACAGCTCACAGTAACCAATTCACTACAACCCATCCATGTGAAAAACAGCAGTTGCAGTGTGACACCAAGGTACATTGCACGGGAACGCACCTTGGGGGCGACGACGGTGGCGGCCCTGACGACGAGGCCTCGGAACGGTCGCCGCGCCGGGCGGACCCCGACGGCCGGCGGCGGGGGGAAGCGGAGCGCGGCGAAGGAGGCCAGACCCTTCCTGGCGGAGGCCGCCACGCCAACTCCGGCACCAAAGAGCTGCACCGACGCCATTCCCCGAGGATTTTCTTGCCGATGATTAACGCCGCAAAATCCGAATGGCGGCAGAAGATGATAAAACCCTAGAGCAGAGCGAGCGGCGACGGCGCGAGGCGAGCGAGGGCTTTATCCCCAAACGCCGCGCTTCTCGTGCGCCGCGCCGTGGGGCATTTTTGGTATTTCGGCCTGAGGTGGCATTGATTTTGCTGGCCCATATAAATTGCGGGCCGAGTGATCAAGCTTGCTCATGAAGCCCAGTTTTATTCAGCCCAGTCGTACCGCACTGTATCCTCCTCTTCGGCTCCGCTTGAGTCGTGCCCGCCTCATGCTCGTGCCCGAGCCGTAGAGGAGAGGCGACCGCCACAGCGGAGGGAAGCCATGGCTGGGGCCTCCCCTTCCTGTGCACCTGTCGCCGTCTGGACCGTGGCTGCCGTGCTGCTGCAGGTCGCTGGCCTCTCCCTCTTCCTCTACGGCTTCTTCCCCGTCAAGCCCACGCTCCCCGGCTTCAGGTTCGCGGCTCTGCCTCTGCTCTGCTCTGGTTTCTCTGTGACTCTGGATGGTTTTTCCCCCCCTTCAGTTGACCCACCTCTGGTGATCCGCAGTGGCAGAGAGCTACCGGACGCCGTCGTGTGGTGGCGGCGCGGAGGAACCGGCGCTTCCTCCGGATCAGGTCAGATTTCTGTATAGCGTACGGCATTGCTTCCGTTTCAATTCCTCGCTCTAGATTCATTTCGTGCTGCTGCTGCGTATTGCATTATGTCACAGAGATCGAAGATTTCAAATCTTGAGCTTGTTGATAACTGTACTGTGGAGTGTGGACACTTTTTTTTAGAAAAAAAAACCTACTGAGCGCAGATCACAGTATTTATTACGATATTCACGCTTGTGTTTTCGTGTGCGATCCACACCAGGAACTCTCTGAGGTCTGTACGATCGCTTGGTTTTGATGGTATGTCCTAAATTGATATGCCTGTTCTTCTGACAGCATAATCCAATACATTTCGATGACTATTTATCTTACTTTTTTTAATGTTTGGCCTTTTGAGTTTATGAATGCCAATATAGGTAATAGATGGGCTACCTGCTGAATTTGTACTGGGGAGAGGTGGAAAACCTCCGAACAAAGAAATGATGGAGTCCATGTCGTACACTCAATCTCTGTTAGCTGGTTGCAAAGCAGTGGGTTATCATGCGAAGGCTGCACCTCCGACCGTCACAAAGCCCCGACTGAAAGTAGGACTACTTTTTACCTAGAGATACCTATTTTTTGTGCAAATGTTCGGCAATCCTAATTGTGTTATGCTTTCAGGCAATGGTATCGGGGCAATTGGAGGTTTTCTAGATGTAGCATTTAACTTCAATACTCAAGCCTTCTTGGATGATAATCTTCTTGGTTAGAACACCTCCCTATCCCTCTCTCTTACTAGATAGTGGCGGACCTACAGTGGTTTATGGGTATTTATTTAGTTGAGCACCCAAAATATTTGCTAAAACCATTTGTACCATAGCACAAGCTAGCTTTGCTTAGTTGGTCAGTGGTCTATCCTCTTACCCATCGGGTGCTGTGTTCGATTCCTCGTCCTCATAATTTTTTTTGGTCCTCTCTTTGTAGTTTGATCTCTCTGTGTCCCCTTATAATTTTTGTGTCCTCTCTTCGTAGTTTGATCTCTCTATGTCCTCTCTCTTTATAGTTTGATCTCTCTTTGTGCCCCATCATAATTTTTTTATCCTTTCTTCGTAGTTTGATCTCTCTTTGTGTCCTCTCTTTCACTGGCGGAGCGTAGTGGCAGCTAAACAGGGCTCTGCCCCCCAACACATGTTTTTTAAAGCACTAGGTATCTCTACTCCTTAAAAATATGAGTTGGTGGTTGTCGGTGCATTCTCCCTTATCTTTTCTCAGCCGTTCGATCTGAACACTGCAATCTTGACCATCTGTCTAATGCCCCTCCCCTCTCTCTCACGATTTAACTGCCCCTTATCTCCATTTCCACCTTCAATTGCGATCTCCCACCCCTCCCCTTCGACACCTCATTCCCCTCCCTCCCCTCCCATCCCCGTCTCCCCATCCGCCTCCTCTCCAACGCCTAATACGAGGATGCGAGCCTCACCTTCGGTTTGCAATACCTCGCCGTAGGTTTTCTCTTCCTTCTCATGCCCGTGTTCTTATGCATTCTGTCGATAGGCCTCGTGTTCTAACCGCTGGTTTCGATCTCGATCTCTCTATTTCTAGGGTTTGGTCGATCATGAGCCAGCCAAGTGCTAGGATTAACTGGATGCGGGGGCGCGTCACGAGGTGGTGCACGGTACACTCATCAATCTTTTTATCTCCTTGGGGCCTTCGTGGGTTTGGGCTTTTGTTGATTCGTGGCAGGGAGGATTCAAGTGAGCAATTTCGCACCGTCGTGTGGTTCTTGGCGTTGCCGTGCATCGACCACTCGGTAGCTAATTAAGGCATGTTTGTCTTTGTTTGGGATTAGATGAGGCTGGTCTGTCTTGAAATTCTTGAGTTACTTCCTCAAGTGGGTTTTGGTTGGAGTCGCTAACTTGCCAAAATTTCTTGTGCTTATATATTGGACTAGATGGATATTTTCAGGATTGTAAATGAGGGTTTTAGACTTCGGTTTCTGGCTCCTTCGAGGAAGGATTTGCATCATACGATTCTTGCCGTTGTGCTTGGTACACGGTTGTAAAGCGTCATTCTTGTTTGGATTAGATACATGTCTATATCGTTGGTTCGTGTGTAGTGGTTTAGAAGATTGTGCCGTCTTGCAAAAAAAATTTCGAATTGTTGGCTCAATTGGTTTTTTAATTCGAGTTTTCTCTTACCAGATTGGTGGTATAACTTGAAATTTGTTATGTTTCTCTATTTGACGCCATGCAAAGATCTTTCGGAATAGGCATATTTAAGGCTGAATTACTCTGTTTGGATCCATGAAATTTGTTGTTAGTATTGTTGTTTCATATTCTTTTGTGTGCTTGTGCATCATTTGCATCCATTAATGGTCCTTGCTTGTTGGGTTCATTACAATGGTCCATCGACCGGGGTTTTGGCCATGTACTTGCAGTTGCAGAAACATGGATCCTCGGTCACATTAGAATCATTTTCTGGATGGCCAAATGCACAATGCATCAGTTAGTGCTGCATAAATGAAAATAAGCATCTAAAGAAAATCAAATAGAAGTTCATGAGGCTTTTTTTGTGTAGCAAGTTGACACCACTGTGCTAGGCTTATCACAGGAGGAAGCAGAAAAGAAAACATACAAAGCTTCAATGGGGTTCTATATATTTAAGAAAGAGATACTTCTAAATCTTTTAAGGTATTCCAATTCAGTTCATTGGAGCTCACATGTATTTTAGTAAAAAAACTCTTTTTGAGTATCCAAATATAAAGATGATTTCCAATAAAATGCCCTTTCATTGAAAGTTTGAAACCTTACGCTCAATGACATGCAAAGCACTAAACCAACTGTTTTATGTTCAAATGTTTAATGCTGGTAGATATGCTTATGAGGCCACGAGGGGCAGGGGCTAGGGTTTCCCAATGAAAAACTTGAGATGACTTTTGCATTACATTGTCCAAATGTAACTATTTGATTTTGTATGGTCAACAATGGATGCCCTTGTTTACTCATTACTCCATTGATAATTTCAAACATTGTGAACCAAATTCCTCCAACATTCATAATATTAATCATTTTCTTTTTCTGAATATATCTGGTTTATGGACGAGCTTTGTCATCTCTTGTCAAAGTTTGAGAATGTGAGTACCTAGCAACAATGCTTGTATTAGTTTTTTTGTATTTGTATCCATCATATTTCATAGTGATATTATTCTCCTTACCAAACTTTGTTTGTTAATGCATGACAATCGAATGCCACACTGTACATCTTAGATAGTATTTTGTGCTATATACTTTGCCTAGATTACAAATGGGCGTACGCTTGATGTTATCTCATGCAAAGTTTGTATCCTCGTTACAACGCACAGACACTTTACTATATTACATGAATTTGGCTAGGATTCAGCAAGGTCCACGGGCTCACTGTGCTAGTCTTGGCCCATATGGATCATGGACATATAAAAGGAGTTCAAGCATGGCACTTGTGAAGGGAACTAAACAGATCAAAACTAGCTTTGGCCTCCTCTCTCTAGACTCTCCCGCTCTGTTCCCTGTCTCTTGCTTCTGTTATTCCTTATTCTACCTCCATTCTCTTCTGAATTCCTCTTGAAATTCACTTCTATTATATCCAAATTACCCAAACTCCTGTACTAATGGTATCTAGCAGTGAAGGGATGTAACATCTAATTATTTGGATTACAACTATGTAGTCCAAGTGCTCAACTAATGTTTGTTATGGTCCATGTCTAATGAAAATTAAGCTTCTCTAGGGCTAAAGGGGGCCATGGCCCCCTCCCCTATGAAAGCTTTGTTTTAGCTTTAAATGCTAATGTAACACTAAACTAATCCTATTTTTTCTAAGTTATCTAAATGTATAATGTTAGATCGGCCCCCTCTGTCTTTTCTTCCAAGCTTCGCCACTGGTTATCCTGCAATGTCTTTTTGTTGAATATTGAGCAATTCTTTTTCTTTTGATAATTTTAGATTCTTCACTATTTATGCTTAGATCATGTTGGCCATATAGGCGGCCCGCCAGAGGTGATATCATCTTTCATGCTTTCTGGAGTTTGAGCGATGTCTAGTTTGAGTTGAAATTTCGAAATGGCAATGTGGTCTTGTGGGGTTTGAGTGGTGTCTAGTTTGAGTTGAAGTTTAAAATGACAGTGTTTTGATGACCCAAAAGCTGAAGGAGATGGATGATGTGATTAAAAGGATGCATACTACAGTTACGAGCCTTCAAGATAATCCGGACATAACTCTTTTTGTTTGTGATCCTTTCTAGTTTCTGCAAAAAAAATTCTATTTCTAGAATACATGTTACATGAAAGGAAGTTTGCTCCAACATCTACAAGAAACTGCTATGAGAGTCCACTAGCAAATACGCCGAATAGTGAATTTATAGTAATAATTCAGATGTGTATGCTTAACAAATTTTACTTCTGATGCCTTAATTTGTAGTGATATTTATTTATTTCCGCATTTGAAGTGTTAGCAAGTCACAATTTGCATTCATTCTATCTTCCGAGTTGCATTATATATGCTTGGATGTATAGACAAATTTCATATCACACTAAGTCCAGTCATGTGTACACCTATTTTCTTGATGAGAACAGTAGGGGAGGACCCTACTGAATATATAGATATATATTGATAATATAAAAAAACAAAAGGAAACTTTATATAAGGATCCATAGGACATAACTTACAATGCTCCAATACAACCAAAATTAGAGGATAGAAAAAACAAACTCAATCCACTAAAAGCCATGAATTACCAATTTTCCACCTCATCTGAAAAGATTTAAGGGTCTACATTAGTTCTGATAGGCATTGCTTCCCCCCTGCATTTTAGGTTGTGGTCAGTCAGAGGCAGAGCCAGGATTTAGGAATGAGGGGGGCAAATAAACTGTATAATATAATTACATTTGACGAGGGTCCTAAATAGCACTAGAACAATAAAATTCCTTAAAACATATAGGGCTACAATACAAATTTGTTGAAGCATGAGAGGGGACTGGCCAGCCCCCCTCTCCCTCCACCCCTGTGGTCAGTGATCATGGCATGACTGAAGGTGGTAATCATGGAGGATCTTCTTAGGAAGAAACTGACTCCCTTGTCCTTTTTATAGGACACGGTGTTGAGAACTCATATTGTTCACCTTATGACCAGAAAGAAGCACTTCAAGTATGAATCTATACTTTATTAGTGATATATGCATGCGTGCACAGTTTCTGTAAGTTGCAAAACTTCTCTCGGCTTTCTTGGGAATGGTCGGTCATTTTGGTCTTGGGAATACAAATAGCCTCACCAGGATTGATGTTGCTGGAGCTTTCATTGTAAGTTTAAGGTAGACTTTCTCAAGTACCCTTCTTCCCCTTTCCTTCTAATTTGACTAATGAATTTTAACAGGGCATTTCAAGTTACTTCACTGTTCTTTTGGGGATACTGATGTTCATCATTACATATGGATCACCTTTATTGTTATACCTTCGGATGGTGGTTTATATATCAGTGAAAGGTAGTGATGATATCTCTACTCCACAGCAATTAAAATGGAGATGTGTCCCAGACAAAAAGATCACATTGCCCTATTTGCTTCCTTTGCTCGTTAATTCTGTTGCCTTGACTTCATACACCATTGTTTTGCTACTCATGAGGAACCACTTGTTTGTTTGGAGCGTATTTTCACCAAAGTATTCAATAAATGCTTTACAAATAAATGTTTAGTTACTTCTTCATTTTGGTGCATCATATATATCCCTTCAAGATTTATGGATTTTTATTTGATGCTTGCCTTCTGCATGCGGGCTTTCGTTGCCTTCTGCATGTGGGCTCTGATTTTTTTCTATTTTAGAAATCAAAACAAGTGATTGCAGTTATACTAGAACACTAAAGTAGTGGCAAAGCTTTGAAGAAAGTATATGGAAGGGACCAGTCTAACATCATTACTTAGATAACTTAGGAAGAGATGAGTGTTATGTTAGTATTTAAACAGTAAGAATAAACGTTCTTAGAAGAAGGGGGGCCATGGCCTCCTTTGTCGATAAAGAATCTCAATCCCTACTAGAGCTTATGTCCATACAATACTACAAGCACACCCCTCAAACTGCTGAATAGAACATGTGAAGCCAAAGAAAAGAAGGGAATGATGTTTTTAAGTATGGAATCTCAGTCTTCTTTCAAAATAGTAACAGTTAGCTGTGACCAAAATGATTTCACTGTCTGTAACGGTTATCATGGATAGACTTTTGCTCAGTTCAATACATCAATCTTTTATGCATGCTACATCTGGTTCTTTTTGTTAGTTGACCAGTTCCATTTGCAAATGGCAACATGTACCTTTATGTCTGTGCAGCAGCAGTGTGCACATATGCTGGAGTGTTCATTGTAGCCATGACCGCAGTTTACACTTGCACTGTTTTTTCATTCAGGGTGAGAAACTACAGGGACAAATCCATACGACTAGATTAACGATTAGGTATTCTGATTTAGTAGTTATTTGTCAGAAAGATGGATTTTTGAGACACATCTTGCATTGTTCTGCGCGGCTTCTATTCATTTGTTTAGGTCATACAATCCCTGCAATGGTGTAAACACATTTTCCGTTCCTTCTCTTACTTTTGGCACTAGATTTGTTCTGAGATTTGCACTTATATGTTATAGCACGTACACTACGACCAAGAATATCTTGTACCTTAGACTGTTTAATTTTGGAGGGTTATATGTTATCTACTTCGTAAACTTCATTATCTAGACTCGCTGCTTTGTCACCAAGTACCATGGTCATGCAGCAGCTTATCAGTTTCGCGGGTACGCTCCCGGCTGGGTCAATGATCCTTCCGCGGCGAGCGGCGACACACACGGTGGACCTCAGGGGCCCGTAGCCGGGGAGTTCCTGACGGCACGCCGCGACTGAGACCCTCCCCGCACCTCTGCACCGGCGCACGCTACCCTGCTGAGACCAATCACGTATCCGCAGCGAGGCCGGGTTACCACGCTACCGCCTCCCACACCCAGCCGGTGGATGTCCTGGCGAGAGGAATCCCACGGCAAGGCCCGCCGAACAGGTGCGCCCGGTGGCGCCGGCTTCATTTCTGGAGCGGTGCGCCGCCTGCTTCCACGCTAATCCTAGGCTTTTGGTTTTAACTTATGAATATAACTTATTATAAAAAAGGTTGCAGGAGAAAGATAGCGTGCGATAAGTCGGTATAATGTGTATTACGATAGCAGATCTTGTCTTGAAAAAAAACTTTATTTAAAAACTAAGTGCTATAGAAAAATTATTTACTATAAAAAGTATCTATTAGAAATCAATATGCACAAAATCTATCATAATATTTTTTTAGAAGTCGATATAAATAGGCCAACGTAACCAGGGCCAGGGGTGGCCGCGCAACCGTAAAGAGCTTTGCCGCGGTGGGGTCACAGCGGACGGGCGGACGGCATGGCATTACTCGTCCTCGCCATTATGCCCGCTCCACGCATCTCACAAGGTAAGGGAACGTATAATCGTAGTAGTATTACCGCGCGTTTCATGCGCCGATAACGACACTGTAAGCTCACATAGTACAGTTTCATACAAACACGATCATACTTCTGAAATGAACAGGAGCAACACAAGTAAGCGATACTGTCACTCAACGAATCGGTATATTTACAATTGGATGATGGATACACCCATGTTCAGTTGCACAGCTGATATACAATAAACGGGCTTATATGTACCGAGATATTAATCCGAGGAGGTCGGATACAAATGATAAACACACAGGAAGCTGCATTCAACAATTAGATTACGCGCCACATTCGAGGGATCAGCACCACCACATGTTCATCACCAATCACTGGTGTGGTTTGAGCAGACACCTTCCCACACTGCCACACATGATCCAACTGTTCAAAACAAGCTATGAACCTGCGGTGAAGGCCCAGTGGTGGATTTCAATCGAATTACATCATAAACAAGTGTACCACAAAGTTTGGCAACAATGCTTCCCCTGATGTTGGAGGTACAGGGAAGTCATATCTTGGCCGTATTCACACAATGTGTACAGGGTCACAAATTCACAGAAACTTCGATATTACACGGCAGGATGTCCAAAAGGCTGCAGTTGCTGCTTTTAGAATCGCTGGATTCTGGTATATACTGCAGAAGCGGAACAAAATTAGTTAAGAGCTACATAAACAACTATAGGAATAGCAAACATCCGCAAGCTCATCAGAAACTTATCGCTAAGGATGCCACTACCTCGAATTGTATGTTAGTGCTTACAAAATGGTTTTGTGCAGGAAATATATGTTATTTAAATACTGTTAGAGAAACTGGCATTCTGAACAAGTGTATTCAATCAATCTCTATCGTCAACTGACGCACCTCATCTAACTCATCAGACCCTAAAGGCTCCAACCAGCTGGTCAACCTCACTAATTTAGTTTACGCTTTGGGCGTGATGTGATATGTCCAGTTGCCATGAGACCAGGATTAGTTTATGCTTGTTGCTTACAGACCATTTAGTTTGGGGAGTGGGAAGAAAATTCTTCCAGTCAAAGTTCCTAGTACAGATTCTTTGGGCTTAGTTTTACTGAAAAGCTAACTTGTGATGTTTCTACAGAAACCCAAGCTTGGCCACAGGCCAGAGGGATTCCAGGTTCCTTAATTCGATCTGATAAAATCACTTACTGGGAGAATTCTTGAGGAATTATGTTCATGATTATTGATTAGTAAGGATAACTTACCCAATAGCTGTCGTACTCCATGATGCTATATTATAAATAACTTTTGTTCCATCCCATGCCTTCTGAAGCTTGCTTTTCCTCTTTTTAGCTGAAAATGTCTTGCTAAGGGCTGACAAAAAAAATAAAAGGTGGGAAGCCTAACATAAGATTTTTTTAGTTAACCAAACTCATTAGAATTAAAAAAGGAAAAGAAAAGGTAACCTTGTTGAAGTTGATTGGGTGTCAAGTCCTGCATAACAAGAAATTTTCGGCCATCAAAAGTGTGAAGATTCCAAATCAATGAGCTATATGAAATCCCCTTCCATGATGATAATCTAGCAATCAAGGCATGAAAGAATAGAGACGGGCCTTCCCATGTTGATATAAATAGCACAACAGACAAATTACGTCAAGCCTATCATGAAGAGTAGACACTATGTTGAAGTGTTGAACTATTGGTAATCCATCTTCTAACACTATAGATTTAATAAAAATGTACAGGACCCCATAAAAAGTCATGGTTGTATGTAACAATATTTATATATCCTGAACCTCAGTAGCCACTGTAAAGTAAGCATGATTCTTTAGTCAGAATCCAAGATTCTTTGTGAGAGCGAGACTAAATATGAGGAAGGACTGTGTGAGCAAGGATATCCAGGTAAACAGAAAAGAAATAAGGGAGAAGATCACAAATTAAGGCGTGACCTAAACTTTGCATACCTTAGTTTGTTTCAGAGACAACAAGTATGCAGCCATGAAGGATGCAATCCCATCAACTATGTCCTCTTGCTTAACAAGAACATATCCATCCTCTGAATCATCACTAACGTTCATACTTTTATCATCCCATATATCTGCCGCACTTATGATATCCCATGATATAGTTTCATCTACTGTTACATGAATAATTGTGGAACTGTTCAGTTGTCAGGTTCAATTGGAAGAAGTGAAATAAAGCGAAATTTGTAACATGCTGCGAAAAGGTCAGTGTGTGCATTCATTTTTAAGCCATAATTCTAATTAAACTTTCGAGTTCAGCAAAGGGCAATAATGGTTCATTCGGCAAATGCACACCTGCACCATGTTGATATATTGACTTCTGGATGCTATCAAGCTTTTCGAGAAATTCAGGTGATTCAACCCTTGATTTAAGTAGATCACACAGCTGCAAAGTAAAGGACAAGATACAAAATTTAGAACAGTTTCAGAACAAAAGGAAGAAATACGATGAAAGCTCTCTTTTTTCTTTCCCTCTCTCCCTAGTCCCTGCTTTCATGTCACCCCAATAAGTCATACCCAAAACCAAAAGTGCCAGAAAACTGCTTAGCCCACAGTTGTCATTGAGAAAACAAAATTGAAAAGGGTAAACTTGGTGCCAAGAACACCTACATCCATGGTCCATAACAAATATGTCCCCATATATAAAAGTAACTAAAAATTAATAACCTAAACTATGAAACTACAGTCACCTCTCAACTATTCCAAAATCCAGGACATCATGTGACTCATCATATTTGCTCACTCCTAGTTCAGTTTTCGCTTCTGAGTTATAAAATATTTGATTGGACAATTGGTAGCCTCATCAAATTTGCTGAACTCCCTAGCTCAGTTTTCGATTGGAGAATATGCAGACTCATACAATTTTTAGTAACTCCCTAGTTCAATTATGACTTATGGCTCATTTGATTGGACAATAAGCATCCCACCTCTCTGCTTCCACATCCTGCTTTGACCTCAAGTCCTAATTTCCGTGACAGCCCTCACCTACCAAGCAACACATGCAAGTATTAGCTGCCTCACCTTCCCACAGATCATCTATGACTCAGAATGCGACTCTATCCGGCAAACCGTTGTGATTGGACTTACTGGCGGAATACATGAATTTGACCTAATTCCAGGACGCTACCATCTCCTATCCAACTAAATCAGTACACCATTTCGATTATCCAAATCTCACGAAATGCCTAAAAGTCACAGATTAGCAGCAAATTGAGCCATCAAATCGGAACCTGAAATCTCAAATCTCCTACGGATCCCCGGACCACAAAATCGAGAGGCACACCGCGAAATCTCCCCCTCACCTCATCCGTCTCGTAGTCCGCGTCCGACGGCGGCGGCGGCGCCCCCTCCTCATCGCAGCCCACGCCTGCAGCCTGGCCGCCCCCGTCCTCCCCCTCCTCCGGATTCGCAACCTCAGTGGCCTCTTCCGGCACAGCGATGCCGAGATCGTCGTCGCGCATCAGCTCCAGCGCGCGCTGGCACTGCTCCAGCACCGACTCCAGCGTCTTCCGTCGCAGCTTCAGCTCCGCGGCCTCCGGCAGCCTCCGCCTCGCCGCCGCCGACGAGGAGGAGGCGGCGGGCTCCATCGAAACCCTAGCCGTACGGCGGGGGGCGATTGGGTGTTGGCTCGTCGTCTCGCTTCGCTTCGCGGTTTGGCCTAACTCGACGGGGAGGGAGACGTGCGTCGCTGAACGAGTCCGAGTGATGTGCTGCCGTGTGTATTCATCCCGTTTGGCTTCGGGATAAGGGAGGTCGGTCGTGTTGTATGGAACGGTGGTATGGTATCACCCGCACGCCGCGCTAATGTTGCTTGCAACGTGACGAGCACGTGCTGATGACAGGTGCCGCGCCGCACCCGTGCTCCCTCGTCGCCGCCTAAAACCTGATCGCTGCAGGGTTTTCTCATTGGAGCGCCGCGATCTCTGCGCCTTCTCGCAGCCACCGCGCCGCCGGGTAAGTTCTCCGCTTGGACCTGACCTCCCGCTTCCGTTACCGTCTCCAATTCTCGCGCTCTGCACGTAGGTGATCTAGAACCCGTATCATAGCCGTCGAGCGGAGACGCTTCGTGTCTGCTCTGATTCTACTTGCTGCTTGTGATTTGTGAGACCCTTAGGTGATACTGCATCTGTATGTTGATGACTGGTAGTGTTCTGTTGTTGAGGGAGAAGCAACTTCTGCTCTCGTTTATCAGGGCACATGTGGTGATGAATTTGCATATCTGATTGGATGTTTTTTGTGCTCTTTGCAGTGACGATCCTTCTGTGAAATTGGTGGTCTTCGTTGATTCAGCGCACAAACATGTTTCTGTTCCAAGTGACATTGTGGTGCATTTGTAAACCCACCATGTGGGGGTCACCCATAAATTGGGTCTGAATTAGAGGATAGGTGATTGTACTGCATGGATGGATGCTAAGTTGCTAAGTATCTAACCTACTTAAGTTTCAGGATGTGAAGGGTCTTGACGGCGATAAGTTCGATAGCAGGATCTGCTTGAATTTTAAAATATAGATAGTCTGCTTGAAATTTTTTTTTACCCAGAAGCTTGATATTTTAATGGTGTAAAAGCGGGTGTCTTAGTTATGATTTACAAGAGTAAAAGTTGTTCATAATAAGATGATGGCTGATAATGCAAGTAATACCTTCCTACATATCGTTTTGTTATGCAAGATTTGAACTACCTTCGGCGATAGAATTTTTCATGAATTTTTATCAGGATGTAAATGACTCCAAGTCAATATTATTAGTCATGTTTCTTTCCTTCATATGTGATCAAAAGGGCTTTAAAATAATTTATTTGACTTGCTTCTATGGATTGGATTTGCATTGCAACGAATGGGCAGAACTAGTTATAATTAGCTACGAATCATAAGCCTCAATAATTAGGTCAGCTTAACCCGTTCTTGGTGTGTTTTTAGGGGAATCTATGGTTGCGGAGTACGAGTATGTTCTTTTTTGCTTCAGTTTTTGGCTTTTAGCTGTAGTTTATGAATTTTAGCTGTTCACGAGAGAGTACAAAGAGGGAACTCGCGTGCGATTTTTGTTAATATAAATGAAATCATTGCAGTGTCTATTGTAATCGATTTGTAGACCACCGTATTAAAAAGACACTCTGTTTAAAAGCTAGTTGCTATAGAAAAATTAGTTACTATAGAAAAATAGTTTTTAAAAACTAAAAAGAAAAGACCCTATACTAGAATTAGTAAGCTTTATCAATTGGCTCCTCTCATATCAGGCTCAAGCTTGGATGTACATTTCTTACGTACAGGGTTAGTATAACACAAGGAAAACTAAGGTCGGGTTTTTTTGAGCTTTATTTGTATGTTTTTTAACTTTTGTTATAGTAATTAGTTTTTAAACGATATGTTTTTTTAAGACAGAATATATAAGTTAATTGTAGTAAATATTGTATCGACTTAAGCTATATAGTCTAAAATCATATGCGATTATCTCTATCTTTATACTCTCTCGTAAACAATCATAATCTAAAACTATAAGTCACAGTTCAGAAGAATTGACCCTCCCGTGCAGATGCATGAGAGAATATCGTGTCCTTCACACATTGCAGTGCCTGGGAGCAGTCTCTTACTACTATTATATCTTGATACTGATTCAGTAGCGTATACGAGCTATCAAGTAACTATCTGCTTAGAGGATTAGCTCGGTAACTAAGGGGGTGCCCCTATTGGGTGTAGTCAATGACTTAATAAATAGTAGTACTTAAAAAAAGTGATTTTATGAAAGAGGACACCAACGATAGAAAAAGTAAAAGAAATATACATATTAGTTTCTGATGCATCTATGAGTAAATGAGAATAAGTGGAGTACGTGATGCATCTATGATATCCTGGCTTATCCTCGGAGCAAAAAGAGTAGAAAAATCGTTTCAAAAAATCGAGTATTCATATTAGTTTCTGACTTCTTCGAGCAAAAGCCAATACAAACATGCCATAATAAACAATGAACTTATGAGACTAGTGCTCTGAAATTTACAATAATTTGTTACAATAACATGCAACTGTGCAAGCACACCGCTAAACCAATACTCCAGTAGCATTTAAGCAAGTTGGGCTTGACTCGACAGCAAATTTCTTCATTTTATCACACAATCGCACCTTTTCTACAGATTGAAATGAGAGCCGCTTACAGCAAGTGCCACAAGCGACTCTCCTTTCATACAGAAACAGGATATAGCTGCCGGGGTATTATAACAGCATCGGAGCTAAAGATGGATAGCACACGCCATAAAGGGCCGATTAGAGCAAAATTCCATATTGCAGATAACACACATTTAGACCAGATATAGGATAGACCGGCTTATGAGAAAAACCTTCCATCAAGGTTGATTCTCAGTCAGCAAAATCTACACTCATATTATTCTACCAATGATGTAATGGCTGAGAGGCAACAATCCCACTATAATCAGACCGGACAGTCATTACATTTTTTATGCAAGGGAAAAGAAATCGAGGTACAAGAGGTATAGACAAGACTGGGGGTGGGAGACAAAAGACTAATTTGACCAGACATGCACCAGACCTTTGCTGTTTCCAGTGTAGATTTCGTTGCGGTCCTCATCATAGAAGAGCGCGGTGATGTCCTCAAGGGCATCAGCAACAGTGCTCCGAATAGTAGATCTGCTGCTGTCACCTCTCTTTCGGGGAGCAATAGTGAGAGTAGGGTCCAGGGGGGAGATCTTGGCAACGCACTTTCCCGTAAAGATGTTGCTCATGTGAATTGATCCCACGGGAGAAGCTGAGGAGGGAATTCAGCCAATTTATTTCTATGAATACAGAAAATAGTATCAAGCAACAACAATGCAGAGAGAAATTTATAAATACCTTCTCTGCCCTCGTCGTCAACATCATCTGTGACCCCCCTTGAAACTTTGCAATAAGAGATAATCAGGTCCTGGTCGGCAGTGATGTATATATTATTGGTATTGCAGTTAGGATGCCACAACTCATGGTCATCAAATGACGTAACTAGCTCTCCACGAAAATTCCAAGCAGCAACTGTCCTATTGCAGAATGTCAGGAATAGATTATTTTCGTAGAGGAAGATGAACGCTGAAGGGGTCATGAACTCAGTTGTGTTGACCTCAATCAGATCAGAGTTTCGAACCTGGCCAGAGACCCAAGTTAGTTCAAAAATGAAGTACAAATTGTAGCTGTCACAAGCAGACAGTGGATTGGAAAAAATCATAGCAGCATACATCAATAATCTGTAGGTTTTCCTTGTCTTGCTTCACAAGAAGCTTTTCATTAAACTGCTCGATGAAGTCAACCTTTCTGTTTCGGTGCAGCAACTGAGTGAAGGTTTTCAGTGGTGTTCCATCCTCAATTGAAAGTATCATTAATGGAACATGATTACTTGCCTTCTGGTATATCACGAGCATGATTCCAGGACTGGTCAGAGCGAATTCGTGAATTTAAGAACATGATATGAACTATTTAATCAAACATGAACTATCAGTAATGTGATACCAAACCTTATTTTGATCTCCTGGATGTTCTTGTCGCATATAGAATACAGAAAGTTGTAGTTCTTTAGATCAAAAACTTTATAAGTACTGCAACGAAGGAACAATTAAACAATGCACATATGACAGCTACTAAACTACAATGCAAAAATGTCACTGACCTATCCTGGGCCGAAAAAGTCAATACTTTGCCATTAACATCATCAAACTCAACAAAGCCAGGATATTTTAGTGATTCGGTTTCGAATAAAGGAAATCCATCATCCAGTTGACCTCTTCTGATGTATCTAAAAAGCAATTGCAACAAGAGAAAAGATAAATTAGTCTAAACAAATATAGATATAGGATTAGAAATGCTGCTGCTTTAAAATTATCTACTGAAGTACTGATCACATCTAAAGACAGTGACAAGCGGGGTAAGAAATGATACAAGCATCTCGTGTTATGAACTTGCGACAGCCCCACTGATATCATAGAAAAGAGCAAAAGGCTATAGAAATAGTAGTACATATGTTGTTTATAGACACCAGGAAGAACAACAGTTTAGCACTAAAATTTCCGGAATACATAGACTAGTTCAAGAAGAAATGGATAAGGTCACTTACTCTATTGCAGTTGTTCTGCACTTCAGCGAACTGAAACGATCTGATTCATAAACTGAAACGGTGATAAGGGATTCGTTGTTTTTATTATAAAACAAGCTCCTAATCACTTCATCAGGACTTATATTCAAGTAGCATATGCGTTTGTTTGTTGCTGCCAACATGATAAGAAAGTTCATCAGGTACATAAACATAACAAAAAGCAATTAGTGCAAAAGAATGAGACTTACTCCGATTAAATGCACCACATAGTCCAGATTGGGCAAGTGCAAATATGACATCTTTTGCTGCAACAATCTCAATAATTTTTGTTCTGGTCCACAAAAATGGCAACTGGACAAGAAAATGGACTTCATCATTGTAGGCGTCATATTCTTCCTGCACAACCAAATTAAACACATAAATTACTGAAGAATAATTTAAGGGTTTGCTTCAGTACACCACTTCTGTTAAAACGTTTACAAATCTCAAAAGTTATTAGTAAGGGCAAAACTGTACATAAAATAGTTAATCAAATTTTGACTTGGTACAAAACAGATAAGATTCTAAAAAAGTGCCAGATCAGTACTATTCATTAAGCAAATCTCATGGCTTTGTTGCACTTCCATTCCTCCTCCTAATCTAATTGGCAGCCGCTTCCGTACGCCTCTGATGAATAAGTCTTTGTACTGCGGTCTTTGTACAGCATCTGCTTTAGCATCTAGGACAAGATCGCTTTAGGACAAGCATTCGCTTTAGCATCCTTGACTAGCATCTAGGACAGATCGCTTTAGCATCCTTGACTAGCATCTAGGACAAGACATCGCTTTAGCATCTAGGACAAGATCTTAGCATATGCTTGGGCGGTTGGCGACCTATAATATGTATCCCCAACCCCTCGGGTTGGTAAGGCATTGTGTGAGAAATAGAAAAATTGCCCCATCTCCAAGTGTCTTCTCTCCATGAGAGTAAGGATCTTGCTATCACCAACAAAGAAGACTCAATGAGTAACAAGTGGTATCGAGCTATACTATCCTCAGCCCGAGCATCTCCGCTCATCTCCTTCTTGACCTCATGGCGGCCCGTAGTAAAGAAGCAGCCCTACCGTCTCTCGCCACTCCTCTCCCGAGACGGCAAGGCTCGTCGCAGCCCCTCCTCGCACGCAGCCCCCAAGAGCGCCATGTCCGCAGGGTCTCGGCCTTCGGTCGCCTCGAGCATCGCGGCGTCGAGACGGCCGAGCTCGCGGCAGAGCAGCATGAGCGAGTGGAGTGGCGGCAGAGACGGCTGGCGGCGGAAGAGAAGCGTCAAGGCCGGTGGCATGAGTGGCGGCGGCAGCCGGAGGTGAAGCGGCGGCGGCGGCAGATGCAGATGCAGCGGCAAAGCAGCGGAGGTCAAGGTTTAGCAGCACCAACAAAGCAGCTCCATCTCTGCGATGGCGGCCGACGCAGACTGAGGCTGCTGGAGGAGGGCATGAGGCGAACGCAGCGCGATGGGCGGCGCGCGTCGCTCACGAGCGGCGGCGGCGCAGACAGGCGGAGCGGGCGGCGGCGCTCTGGAGGAAGCACGCAGCGGCGGCGGCAGACGGGTCGACGAGAGCGCGGCCTTCACAGCGACGCGGCTCTCCCTGGTCGCATCGTGGTCACCACGAGTACCGGTGTCGTCGAGGACGTCGGCCGGCGGCGGTGGCCTACCTCACCAAGACCAACTACGCCGAGTGGGGCTGCGGTGATGAGGCGAGGCTCCAGTGCGGCATATGTGGGATGCGATCCAGACGGCGACGCCGACTACGACCGGGATCGACGGCGCTGGATGCTCTCATCGCCGCAGCCCCGCCCGAGATGCGCTTCGCTACCAACAAGCGGATCGCTAAAGAGGCTTGGGACGCCATCGCCGCAAAGACGCATCGGCGGCGACCGCGCCCGCAAGTCTACATTGCGGGCACTACGCAGGAGTGGGAGAACCCGCCTTCAAGCCGGTGAGGACGTTGATGACTTTGCTCTCCGCCTCAACACTCTGCTGCGGTTGGTGCGGTTCGCGACGACACCTACGGCGAGGAGAGAGCGTGGAAAAGCTCTTCATTGCGCCCCGAGAAGTACAAGCGGATGGCTCGCTCGATCGAGTCTCGGACCTCTCCACGATGACGATCGAGGAGGCGTTGGGTCGCCTCAAGGTCGTTGACGGCGATGAGCCACGGCGCCTCTCGGGACCCGTCACCATTGGCGGAAGCTCCTCCTCGCTCGGGAGCGGTGGGCTGCCGGCAAGGTGACGAGGAAGAAGGAGCCTTCTTCCACGACAAAGCGCCGCAGCGTGGCACGCGGCAAGCCACGCAAAGACGCCTGTGCGGCGCGAGGACGTCCGAGGGTGATGACCGTGGGCGCCTGCATGGCGCTACCGGCAAGCAAAAGCCAAGACGAGACGACTCTTGCCACAACTGCGGCAAGCTTGGTCATTGGGCCAAGGAGTGTCGGCGACCACGACGCGGCCGAGCCCACGTCGCAAAGGAGGAGGAGGCGGCCGGCTCGCTCATTGCTCATGCGAGCAACGAACCACCTCCACGCAAGCACGGCCGCGATGGCTCTCCTCCACCTTGACGAGCCAAAAGCACACGCCTCCCTGCCACGGCTCCAACAACAAGATCGACGGGTGGTGCCTCGACACCGCGCCACCCATCACATGACCGGCCGACGGAGTTCTTCGCCGAGTTTGACTCTAGCGTCCGAGGCTCCGTCTGTTTGGGACGCCTCGGCGTGGAAATCAAGGCGTCGGCTCCGTCATCCTCACTGGTGTCTCGCGAGCACAGTCGCCACCGGCGCCTACTACATCCCCGATCTGCGGAACTCCATCATCGCCTTGGGACGGTGGATGAGAACGGCTCATGGTCGAGATCGAGCACGGGTGTTGCGGATTTGGGATCTTCGCCGCCTTCTTGCCAAGGTAACCGAGGCTAAAATCGACTCTACATTCTTCACGCAGTGGCACAACCCTCTCTCGCCGCTCGTCGAGACGACGAGGCGTGGCGATGGCACGAGCGCTGGGCACCTTCACCGAGGCCCAGGCGGCTCGGTGCCACGGAAATGGTGCGAGGCCCGCCGTGCCTTGACCATGTGGGCGATTCTGCGGCGTCTGCGTGTTGACGGCGTAGGCGACTCCCTTTCCCCAATGGGCGAAGTTTCCGAGCCAAGGAGAGGCTCGAGCTCGCAGACGGGACTTGTGTGGCGGTGACACCGCCACACCGGGAGACGACGCTACTTCCCGCCGCCGTCGACGACCTCTCCCGCTACATGTGGGTGATGGTCCCGGCGGCAAGGAGAGGCCGCAGACGCCATCAGCGCACGCAGTCGCTGCGGAGGCGAGCGCGCCGCAAGAGCGCGTGTTGCTTGACAGACAACGGCGGCGAATTCACGGCTACCGGTGGTCGCGTCGTCACCGATGAGGGCATTCACGCCGCTACTCCGCCACCGCATGACCGCAGTAAGCGGCGTCGTCGAGCAGCGCAACAGACGGTTGTGGGGATGGCTCGGGCCCTCCTCAGCGCAGGGATGCCACTATCTTCGAGGAGAGCGGTGGTGACGGCCGTCTATATCCTCAACCGCCGCCTACCAAGGCGCCGACAGCGAGACACCGTCACGAGGCTTGGCACGGGCGCAGCCGGCGGTCTCCACTTGCGGGTCTTGGCTCCTCGCGTTCTCCAAGGAGCTTGGCCACATCGGTAAGCTCGACGGCGGAGCACTCGGGAGTGTTCATCGGCCACGCGGAGGCTCAAGGCTCACCGCATCCTCGACCCTGTCACACAGCGCGTCCGCATCTCACGTGACGTTGTGTTCGACGAAGGGCGAGGCTGGACGTGGGACAAGGCGGTGGACGACGGTTCGACTTCGACTCTCAGGGACTTTGTTGTCGACTACGTCCACTTTGTTGTCGACTACGTCCACTTCGGCAGTAGAAAACCCCAACACCCACGTTTTTACCGACTTAACTTCCGCCATAGAAAAATCCAAAGCACAATGTCGAGAAACCCCTTTGGACCGATGGTCGATGAGCAAACAACGACCGAGAGAGCCGGGAGATAAGGCAAGGCGGACTCAAGAAAGCATCAGAGAAGTCACCAAGCCCCCATTCAAAAGCAACCCAACCACAGAGCCTCATTCCATCCTTCTCATTTCCTCCCTCGGCCAAGAGCACAAGCCAAAGCCATTGCCTTGCTCGGCCAAAGCCAAGCATCAAGCCAAGAACACCCCACCACCACCCAAGTCCACGACCACCACAGAGAGGCAGTGAGGAAGAGAGAGTCGGAGGAGAGGAGCCCATAGGGTGTTGGGGAACACCAACGGCGTGAAGACGAAGGCCGCGGCAACCAAACCGCCCAAGAACCCCCGTGACCACGCCGACTTGGACCAGGACAAGGAGGCAAGAAAGACTGACAGAAATGCATGGAGAGCGTCACCACCACCACGACCGTCGTCATCGCCTTCTTGTCTCCACCCAACCCGAACCAAGTAAGGTCCCCACAGCGCATTCATGGTAGCATGGCACAAGCACACCACAACGTGACAATGGCGAGTCTATGGAAGGACCGTCACTGTTTTATTGTGTGCTTACTGAGTCCTCGGACTCACTTTTGTTTATTTGCTAGTTTTTAGGTGAACATTGAAGACATCATACACGGGTGGGGGTAGCACTTTTATTCCATGTGCAAACAGTGATTCGCACACAGCCTCCAGTTGATGTATTTAGACACTAAGGACATGCTTAAGTAATTAGTGCATAAACAATATACATACGTACGTACGTACATACATACATACATATAATATGCAAAGAGACCCCAAGACTATACACATATCTAACACCCTCTCAAACTCATGGTGGATCAACAACACTGAGTTTGGAGAGGTAGAACTGATGCTGAGCTCTAGTCTGTGCCTTGGTGAAGAAATCTGCTAACTGAAACTCCGAGGGTACATACTGAAGATCAATAACTTTGCCTTGCACCTGCGATCGCATGTATGAAGCATCCACTCCAATGTGCTTGGTGAGCTCATACTTCACAGGATCTCGAGCAATGCTGATCATGCCAGTACTGTCTGATAAGAGAGGAGTCGGTGCAGTAGTGGAAACACCGAAATCCTCGAGTAGCCACCGAAGCCAAGTGATCTCAACTGTCAACGACACTATGGCTCTCAACTCAGCCTCAGCGCTCGAACAGAAAACGACAGTCTGCTTCTTGATCTTCCAGGCAATCAAGGAGGAACCAAGGAAAACACAATAGGCAGAAAGAGACCGACAATCAAAAGGATTACTAGCCCAAGTCGCATCAGAATACGCCTGAAGCTGCAAAGAATTGGAGCGAGGAAAGAAAAAGTGACGAGTGATGGTCCCATGAAGATATCGCAGAACACAAAGGTGACTGTAGTGGAGCTGAGAAGTAGAGACAAACTGACTCAGGATGTGAACTAGGTGAGAGGTGTTAGGACGAGTGATGCCAAGGTAGACAAGGCTCCCAATAAGATGACGGTAGCGAGTGGGATCCTCAAGAGACTCACCATCGGTAGACTGAAGGTGAGCACCAAGCTCCATAGGAGTATCCACCACACATTGATCAGTGAGACAAGCGCGAGTAAGGATGTCCTGAATGTAACGCTCCTGGGAGAGATAATATCCCTCAGGCGTATAAGTGATCTCAATCCCAAGAAAATAATGAAGAGGACCCAAATCAGACATCAAGAACTGCTCACGGAGAAGCGGGATCATGATCACTGGCAAAGAAGCTGGTTGCAGTGACGACAGGGGAGAACCGGGCAAACCAAGCACGAGGGGCTTGTTTTAACCCATAGAGAGAGCGACGAAGGCGACAGACCATACCATCAGGGATAGAATACCTAGGGGCGGCTGCATATAGACATCTTCACGCCCAACAGAGAGATGGGCCACTATCGAACAGAGGCCACAGCAAGGAGAGTGCGAATGGTGATCATGTGAGCGACAGAGCAAAGGTCTCCTCGTAGTCACAGCCATGCTCCTAAAAACCACGCGTCACAAGATAAACCTTGTAGCGCTCAAGGGAACCATCCGAGCGGGTCTTGATCTTGTATACCCACTTGCACATGATGGGAGTGACATGTGCAAGTAAGGGTACAAGATTCCAAGTACCAGTACGCTCCAAAGCGACAATCTCCTCAGACATGGTGAGCTGCCACTCGGGGTGAGCAGCAGCCTCGCGATAAGTCAGAGGCTCAGAAGAGGCAGCGTCTGCAAACCCATAGCACTCAGGCTGTCTAATAGTGTGGCGATCACGAAGATCGTATCTGGGAGAAGAGGGTGGAGCAGGACCCGACAAGGACGAAGAACTGGGAACCGGGCCCAGCAAGGAGGGAGAGCCAACTAGAGAGGGAGGAGACCGAGGACGACGAGAGTAGTGCAGAGGGAAAGGTGAAACCTCAACAAGAGAGTAGGAAGGAGCCTCCGATGGAGGTAGAAAAGGAGCAGCCGAAGGAGAGGGAGACGAACGAGGTGGATGAGGCAAAGCAGTAGTGGAAGTAGGTTGAGAGTAAGGAAAAGTCAGAAAGGAGATCAACTCAACAAGAGAGTCAGACCTGACTGTGGGAGAACCAAGGGTAGTAAGGTCAGGACTCGTCGAAAGTGACATCCCGGGAAATCCTCATCCGGCGAGCAACAGGGTCGTAGCAACGATAACCCTTATGCTTAAGACTATAGCCAAGGAAAACACACTCAAGTGTCGGCGGTCACCGGTCGCTCACGAAAGTGGAAGAAGGACGAAGGCATACGACCAAAGCAATAAGGTGACCGTACTCTAGGGATCGACCAAAAAGACGCTCGCCAGGAGTAGAACCCTAAAGGGCGGTGGAAGGCTGCATGTTGATAAAGAGAGCAGCAGTGGAGACAGCCTCAGCCCAAAAGTGATGGGGAACAGAAGAAGCAAGCATGAGAGCTTGAGCGGTCTCAAGTAGGTGACGATTCTTACGGTTAGAGACTGTTCTGAGCATGAGCACCAGGACAAGAGTACTGGGGAAAAGTGCCCTGTTCAGCGAGAAAGCGGCGGAAGGCAGCAGAGAGATACTCGCCAGCAAAGTCAGCACGAAACACACGAATAGCCAAATCGAACTGAGTGCGAACCATAGTGGCGAAACTCTGATAAATAGAAAGAACTTGACTGCGAGAGAATATAAAATAAAGCCAAGTATAATCATCAATAAAAATCACATAATAATGATGGCCCCTTTTCAAAACGAAGGGAACCAGACCCCAAACATCAGAGTGTACAAGATCAAAAGGATGACTAGAAATAGTCTAGTGAGGGGTAGGGGAGCTGCAGCTGCTTGCCAAGCTTGCAACCCATACAATGTAAAGAGGTGTCCCTAGAAACAAACTCAAGAACACCACGATCGACGAGTGACGAAAGACGTAATCCACAAAGATGACCGAGACGATGGTGCCACTGGGCGAAGGAGGTAGTGGATGACGCAGCAAGACCAGAGTGGGTCTGACTGACTAGTGGAGACAGCGGAAGGTAGATGAAGCCAGTCTAGCTTCCAAAGACGCTTTGAATCACGGCGGCAAGGACCAGTACCAAGCAGAGTCCTCGTGCAGCGATCCTGAACAAAACAAGAGCCAGACTCAAGAACATGACAGTCATGATCAGTGATCTGACCAGCCGACATAAGCTGCATAGTAAGCTGAGAAATATGAGAGACTGCAGAAACATGAAAGGAGGTAGAAAGCGTGCCTCGACCTACAACAGACAGAGAGGTACCATCTGTCGTCTGAATAGTGGAAGGAAAAACTGTGGGCTGCATGGAAGTGAGGTGTGTGGAATCTAGTGTCATGTGAAAAGAAGCACCAAGTCTAAGACCCACGGAGGCAAGATACCTGACGTGGGAGGAGGCTGAGGCATGAAAGACTGCTGAGAAGCAAGAGCCAGACGAGATGAACCCGAGGAGTTGGACGAGCCGACAACGAGGCGTTGGAGAATCAAGAATAGCTGCTATGCGGCATCACCGGAAGAGCCCTGGCGAGAGGCACCAGCTCCTGGGGAGGAGGAACAGCCAGAGCCCCTCGAGGAATGTCCACCCCAGCGACCCTGGACCCTCCGCTTGTAGCAGCCCCGACACTGTGACCATCATCTGGCGAGGTGCAGTGGATACCGTAGAAGAAGCAAAGCCAGGGGCGCCGGTCAAGAAAAAAGCGCCGAGGCGCATAAGATAGCTCAGATCCGAGCCGCACTATGGAGACGAGTCTCCTCAGATGCATGTACCGTGAGAGCCTCCACTAAACTCGGGCGCGGGTGATGAGCCAGGAGCTGAGCCCGCACAGTCTCGAATTCAGGCTGGAGACGCGTTAGGAAGTCGTAGAGACGATGAGTCTCCTGGTGAGCATGGAGCCGCACACAGCATCACACAGCAGGGATAGGTCCGGCAAACATCTGGCCCCAGAGAGTCAAGCTGACGCTACACCTCAGACATTTGCTGGTAGAAGTCATCGATGATTGCATCAAGTTGCTGAAAGGAATGCGTCTGATGCATGACTGAGAGATACATGGCATCACTCGTCGGCTGATAATGAGCTCGGAGGCGCTCTCACATAGACTGTGCTATACGAAAGTAATACTGTTACCAACAACAAACAAACTTCTCAAGTGTTGGCACCCAAAGAAAAGGTAGTATCTACCAAACAAAATCCATGAAACCCTTCTCTGTATTCACCTTTCTAACCCATCTAGCTTATGATTTGGCACATTTAACTGACATTTTATTAGTCCGTCCAGATTCCTGACAAACAATAGTATTTATCACATTTTAGGGGGAATTTTACAAAGGTAGGAGTGTTTTGATTAGATGTGCATTTTTATTGGTTTACCACTGAAAGAATGGGAAAGAATGAAAAGAAGTAGCAACTAACGAGCATGGATTCAACATCAGATGCTATTTTCTTGCATCTTATGGTGCCAACATATCGACAATATCATGTAAAGGTGAGTTCACTTCAAACAGTTTATTCAGCTCATACATCAAGTTACTTCCAACCCTTTGAATTTTCAATCACATTGATACCTCCAATCATAGAAAACGTTGCTATGACAAACATGCTATGAAGAATCCACATCCCACAACCCCAACAGACTCGTCTCTACAAGAGAAATGGCCTTATTTGAAAACAGAAAACCCATATACAAACTGAGCTCATCAATGGCGTGCACTCCATATTGAATCCGTGCATGCAGAACTAGGGATAGGACATTAAGAATAGTTAGCAGTTCATATTCCTACAACGGAAATCCTAGATCTAGTCACATTCACACATTGCTATAAGCATCGTCAGTTCACCAAATTAGCACTATATAACCATTACACTAATATCTCCACAAGCGTAACCAGTTGATAACAAGGATCAAGTAAAACGTACCATCGCCTAAAGTAACAATCCCTAACCACAACGAGGGTTCTCAGATCAGTTGACAAAAGTAATTTCCAGAGCGCCACTAGACTGTTGGCCCAGATTCTCTCAAACACACGCTTTCACGGTGGACTGACGTACACAAATACGGTCGTTGGTTTGCCAAAGTTGGGAACGAGACGACGGAGCTAATAACAAGGCTGAACACAAAAAGAACTAAGGCACCAGATTGCAGTGCTAACTGCTTGCACGTTTTCTGTGTTTTTTTCTGTTATTCTCTGGCTCTGTCAATGCTCAACAAATTACATGACTTAAATAGACACAAACTAGCCGCACATGCAGGCCACTCACCCACTACGGCCACACGACTCCCTGTGATCCGATTTTACTGGCCACGATCCCTACGGCTCGCGCACACCACGTATTACCCGAAATACTCGGTCCAACTAAGACATTTACGACCACACCAGAGGCTTCGGATCCTTCAAGCACAGCACTTCGACCGCCACAGGTCTTCCGAGTACCGCGGCATTTCAACCACGCAGGTCTTTCGAGTACTGAAGCACTTCGACCACACAGGTCTTCCGAGTACCGATCGCTTAAGTAGGTCTCCAACTGCTACAGTATGAGTACGACTTACGACCATGACTCCACAATACTCCTCCGAGCATGATGTCTATAGTACTCTTACTTATGACCATGACATCTATAGTACTCTTCTGAGTATAACGTCTACAGTACTTCTCCGAGTATGATGTCTATAGTAGTATTTCTGAGTATGACGTCTCCAGTGCTCTTCCGAGAATGACTTACCACTACAGAACTCAGAAGCTATAGTACTTACGACTACAACTTCTACAGGTACTCGACTCGACGCACTAGTAAAACACATATGCAACAAGATTAACGCAACATAGACTCCACAAGAGAATCCTAGGAGGGAGTGCACGGTAAACAGACCTGGAGCTGGAAGTTGTGGAATTTCTCAGGGCAGGAGAAGGCAGAGGAGGAGGGGGCAGCGGGCCGCGGTGGGCGGCGGTGACCGCCGCCAATCTCGCGGCGAGCGACCTTGTGGACGGAGTCGGCTGGGTCGCGGCGCGGCGGCTTGCGGAAGGCGGAGCGCAGGCCGGCGGAGAGCCACGCGCGGCGCCGCGCGGCGGTGATGCGGAGGCGCACGCGCAGCCCGGGCTTGTGGTGGTGGTGCTCCATGGCCTGGCCTCCGCCAGCGAGGTGGGACCTGGCGGTGGCCAGGAACTGAGGAGGTCAGGACGAGGAGAAGGTGGGGATTATCTGGGGTTAGGTTTTTGGAGAGGCGCCATGGGAGGGGAGGGGAGAGTGTGGCGAAGAACGGAGCTAGCACGGGAGGAAGATGGAGTGCGAAGGGGAACAAAAAAACGACAGTGGTTAGTGCCTACAGCTGGCCCTACAAATTACATTTACATGAATTTGGATTTTGGACTCGATCGTTTGCATCATCTAACAATTATTGGTCCTGTTTTTTTTTTCATAGCTAATAGCTTTTGATTCTAGCTTTTGATTCTAGTATAAATATTTATATAAATAAATTGAATACCGATAAATCAATAAACCGCTTCGAAAAGACTGTATCTCTTCGAAACGGCGGCAAAGAAGCCATCCATTTGTTTATTCGAGAGAAGGCATAATCTATAAGTCTTGTTCAATCTGGCTTTGAATCATGGCGTGATCCTTGTGTGTATGGTAATATAATTTATGAATGTGTTTTGCAAATTAGTTGAAGTATATGCACTTCTTTAGAAAAGGGTAGTACCGACATGTGTTTCACGGTATGACCGGAAGTCGGTAATACCGGCATGTGTTGCGCGGTACGATTGGACATCGGTAGTACTGGCATGTGTTGCGCTTGTGGACGGATGGCATGGAAGTACCGACTTGCGCTGATGTATTTTTTTTTCAGAGACACCTTTTGGAGGGCTTTTCTCTTCCCCTGAAAATCGATAGTTCCGTAATGTGTGGAGCGGTACTACGTGTTGTGGTAGTACTGGTCTTTAGCCGATGGAACTACTAGTAGCCTACTGTAACGGCTAGTTTTCTGACCGTTGTTCAGGGGAGCGGTAGTACCGGCTTTTGGCTTGCGGTACTATCGGAATTGCTGGTTTTTATCCCCAATGGCTAGTTTCATAGTGTAGGGTATATATACTCCCCTGTGGCCAGTTGGAAACAAGGTTGCTTGACTCTATTTTACTCTCTTAAACTAGTGTGAGGTTCCCCTCTCAATTATACATATGTTGCATCTTGTCAACATGGAGAAGGGCACTAGATTGCATGTTGCATCTAGATGTGCATTTCGTATCCATTTGAGTTTGTGCATTCATTGCACATGGTTAGAGTCATACAAGGGGCTTGACTTGTTACTCTTGGAGTTTGTCGACTCCTAGACGGCGTTGGAAATGCCATGCGCGATGATCTTCTCAAAAAAGATTGTGATAGGACCTGGCAAATTGTGATGGTTGGAGCTCACCTACCCGGAGTGGAAAAGAGTTACCACTAGTGAATTGAGGTGTTTGTTTTAATTCGTAGAGGTGGTCCAATTCGTTTGGGCTTACGTCAACGTGGACTAGGGGAGACCGGTAAGTCTCCAAACACCACAGAAAAAAGGAACCATGTCAATTGTGGTTTGTTCTCTTGTACTCAATTTACATTCATAGAATTAAATTAATTGCTTGTCATCCTAGAATTGCAAATATTTTACATAGACTTAGATTGTTGGTGCACTTATGTGAACCTAGTTGATTTTGGCTTTGTTTGTGCTAAATCAAATTGAGTTACGCTTCCACATTATATACTTGGTTTTAACCAAATAGAAATAAAAGAAAGATTTTGAAACCGTATATTCACCCCCCTCAAGTCGGCCTACTCGATCTTACAGCAGGCGCAGAGAGCGGGAGGCTCGTGAGGAGGAGTGCGAGAGAAAGCGCGAACTAGCGGCCAGGGCCGCCGGCGAAGAGTACAACGCTAACCTCGAGAGGAAGGGCAAATGACCATGTTCCACACAGTAATTCGATCCTTTTCGTTCATATGTCCTATATATTTCTAATTATCTACAGGCATGCGTGTACCATCATTGGTTTGTTATCCTGCGTACCATATAACCCCCTTGTCGGATCAACGATCGTGTTATTTTTTTACACCATTTATCCGAAGTTCTCCTCCATATATGAATTCCTTGTTCAATCGCAATCACTTACCTACCTACTTACGAATCATTGCTACCACAATCGTCCTCATAAAATTCTTCAGAAATTTATTGCACTGTAACAACGTACGACGATCACAAAATATTATTGCGACTCTAACAGATTTCGTACCGTTTGAAACCAAAAAAATCACAAGCGGACCACCGACATTGTCTGCCCTTTTATTTTTTAAAAAAATAACAACCTACAAACAAGTTTGCTAAATGTATTACCTACAAAAATTGTCATTTACTCCTCCACAATTATTTCTATCAGCTTAATAAAATAAAAATATTATTATTTTAAATCGTCTAACCGTGGGGCGATTAGGACGAAGTCGCTCAACCAAAATGAGCGACAAGCCACGTGTCACCAAACGGTTGGGCGCCATGCCACGTGTCGCCAAACGGTTGGGCGACTTGCCCATGTTGTCTAACCGTAAGACGAATTGTAAGACGACTAGGGGTGGAAACGGATCGGATACGGTCGAATAGTATCAAATACGAATATGAATCCATATTTTTAAAACGAATACGACTT
This sequence comes from Bonia amplexicaulis, assembly GCA_036346245.1. NCBI lineage: Eukaryota > Viridiplantae > Streptophyta > Magnoliopsida > Poales > Poaceae > Bonia > Bonia amplexicaulis. The sequence goes on from CM070739.1 coordinate 28,656,690, forward strand.
CGAATATTCTCAAATACGAATACGAATATTCTCGAATACGAATACGGATATTTTCGAATACGGATTTTCTCGGATACGAATATCGGATAAAACGGATTCCAAGCGATTTTGCCGATTTTCACCGGTTTTGACCGCCACGGTTTTAAACCACCTAAATTCAAATTTTGAATCACAAAATTTGTAACAATTTTCATGAGTTCTAAAAGCGGATCGAATACGGCTTAATAGTCTCGAACACGGATACGGATACGAATATTCTCGAATACGAATGCGAATACGAATATTCTCAAATACGGATACGAATATTCTCGAATACGAATACGAATTTTTGCTTACCATATTCGTGTTTTCTCGGATACGAATATCGGATAAAACGTATTATCCGTTACCGTTTTCCACCCCTAAAGACGAGAGATAGCCTTTTCTATAAACCAAAAAAAATATGAATATGTTATTGCAATTTAAAATAAAAAATAGATTAGTTAAAAATTTTCAGAGGAAAAGTATCCTCCCCGTCACTAGTTCCGCAGGCCACGTTGAGGAAGCCGATCTCTCGAGATGTGGCAAGCTCGGTCCAGACTCCAGAGGTCGGAGGCGACCAAGTCTACAAGGAGTGTTTTCACGAAACTTCCCCTCTTTATGGATAACCCTATCACATGGCTACAACAGCGTGAATCTGAGCCATGCCATTAAAATAAAGAAGTGTCTATACAACATATAATTATTTTTAAGATAAAAATAGTCAGATTTTAGGATATTGGATGATCCAACGCTCCAAATATTTTTTTTTGGAGGGAGTGCTTATATGAGATATTATTTTTGGAGGGGATGCTTATATAAGTGAATCCGTTTGGATAGAGATCCAACGCTCTCAGATCATCTGACTATTTTTATCTTAAAAACGCTCTCAGATCACTGCAACATAAGTTCTCACTTTGACATACCTCCCGTTGCGTCTTTTCCACCTCTCTTATGGACATCCTATCGCACAGTTAAATCGGTATAAATGAGAGTTGTTCAATCAAAATTCTTGTTGCAAAATGAGTTGTCAATTGATCGTCTATGCATTTTCCCCTTTGTTTTTCCTTTTTTATGGCTGTCCTTATTAAATGCGTCGCTAAAATGGTATCAACACAGGTGTTCCATTAGAAATACTAAATGTTAAGAATGAAAGAGAGTGAAAGGTTAAGGACATTTTACTTCAAAAAATAGCATCTAATATTTTTTTTTGAAGGAACGATATCTAATAATTTTAGCATCTTTTTTTCAAGGTAAAAATATCGTATATTTACTTACGTTGTTGGCAGCTAAGCATAGCAATTTGGTTTTAGACCACGAAGCTCACAAAATTTGTAGACACATTTAGTTTCATGAGAACCTAGACCCTAACTGGTTTACGTTGTCTAGCATGTATATTCGGAAATCTATGTGTATAAAAACTACTCCTTCGATCACAAAAACAAATTGTTTTTAGGTTACGTGCAGTTGAACATTACAAACTTTATCTATCAATATCTTTTTAAATATTTAGATTGGACACATGAAAATAATATATGCAAATTTATCTTGAAAAGTACTTTTATAATACTATAATATTATTATGTTTTATAAATATATTACACTAAAAATTAGTAGTTGAAGTTGTATTTTTGAGATCATGCTGATGGCAAATTGTTGTTTTTGTGATCGGAGGGAGTATTTAGGGGTGGCAAAAAAGCTCGAGGCTCGCGGGCCGGCTCGGTTCGTTGTAGGCTCGGCTTGTAGCATAAATGAACCGAGCCAAACTAGGATTTTAGCTCGACCACCTAGCCGGCTCACGAGCCGCTCGTTGGAGCCTTAGGCTCGGTCGCCTGGTGTATATGCATGTGACATCTACAAAAGTAAGGGTGGTAGGTGCTTGGTAAATTTTATTCTTGAAATTTTACTTACTATGCTACTTCTCATAGTATTGCAAGATAACGACCACCTTGTTCTTATCTGTAACAAATGCAAAAGTTGGTAGTAATGATCAACCAACCAGATTTGTTGTGTTGCTAGATTATTAGACCAGTAGTAACTGCTAGGACATAGTAAACAGCAATGGGATTCACTAGCTTTTAGTAGCCTTTTCTGTTATGTATGAAATGAAACCATCATTGATTAATCAACTCATTAGTCATTGTCTTTTGCTTGTTAGTCATTGTTTACTTTGGTTTTTTCTATTATTTAATTGAAAGAATTAGTATTCCTACCGAGCCTAACGAGCTAAGCTCGAGCCTGCTATCGGGCCGAGCCGAGCTACATTTCCATCTCATTAGCTTAACTAGCCGAGCCGAGTCAAGCCTCTTCGCTAACGAGCTTTATCGAACCGAGCCGAGCCGGGTCGATATCCACCCTTAGGAGTATTTGACAAGGCTGGCATACCACATCATGTTTGTGCAAGAAACTTTGGACTTTTTGGCAGTAATTGCACTGTTGAGCACTGTATTTGCAATAATAGCACTCGGCTGATGGAAAGAACGAAAATAGCACCTGCACCGCACGGTCACTGCGCGGATCAGACGGGGAGGCGACACATGGTGGTCGCTGCATGGCAGTTGTGCGGTGGGCCGGTGCCACACGGCCCCCATGCGGTGGGAGGGCTGCCACACGGGGGTAGTGCAGCAGTGCACTGTGTAGACTTTGTGGTGGCCAATCAGGTAAGGTAATTAATGTTAATTAGCGAATTTATTTTAGTGTATTGCTTGTATGAATTTTTAGATATAGCAAATAAGCTCAAAAATTTATGAATTTTTTGTGGAATCTCCTAACATAGCGTAGTTCATTGTGTAATTGTTTTATAATTATATACATTGTGAATTTTACTAAAAAATTTATTTAAGTAAACTATTTGTAGGAATTTTTTAATATAGAAAATGATCTCCAAAAATTATGAATTTTTTTAAAGGATTCTTACATGGTAGACTTGATTTTGTAATTTTTTTTCTATTTTTTTGGAGCTTTTCCACTGAAGGGGGCGACTGGGTGTAGAACCACGACCGAGCACAGTGAGTAGCACCTTTCTGTGCTACCGGGGCGTAGAACTGGCTTTCCGCGCTACCAGGGCACAAGAACCAGCGTTCCATGCTACCAGAGCGTAGGAAGTACCTGGCCATTTTTCGTGACGCCCGTGCGCGTGAACTTGCCACCACCCACGCTCCCTGACCACACGAAGTGGGTGGCTCCACCCACACGCGAAGATTCAGCGTGCCCTCGACCGCATTAAGGCCCCCTGGACCACATTAAGCTAGAATCCCATTTCCCCGGCCATGTGCATGACTTGACGGACGTTTTTGGCCAAGACACACGAAATGATGACCGTGTTTAGCGTTCTTTGCCCGTGATGCGAGCAGCCGTTTGAGTTAGAGTTTTAGGGTTTTATGTAAGTGTTTCTTGAAAATACATTAGGGTTTTCGGTAAGGTTTTTGCAAAAAAAACATGATAGCTTTTTGTTTTCTAACGATCGAGGGAGAATTGTGGATGATTGGGTCGTGATCCAATGGATAAAAAATCAAGTAAGGTTAATTTTTTTGCGGTTACCCAAGGAATAGATAGGCCCAAAACTATTACTTTGTGCATTAAATGAATCTTTCGTACATGAATTTTTTAAGTTTTATCAACCTCGCTAGTACTATGGTACAGAGTGACAGAAGCATCTAGACCATGTACGAACACATCTGCATGAGTATGGAGGACTAACATCCTTTGTTTTTCTAACAGGTATGGAGGATGATGCAATTGATGCGGAGTGGCGTTATGAGCTGCTCGACTCGACCATCGACACCACAGACCGTAGCCGCTTGGTGACTGCCTTACCTCAACATGGTGAGGCATCCATTGAGCTTTCTTCGTTGCAGTTGCGCACCCCCATGAGGGCATGGATGATCGACCCTTGTTGGATTCCGAGGTATGAGAATCAAGTAAACATTTGTTCGACACATGGTGCGTCTTCTTTGTTTGCACTAACGTTTCCCAATTGTTTGCACCCAAGCTGAGGGCTTCCGAACTATTCCCCCTTGCTAGGATAGTGGAGGCCACAATCGATGATACCTAGGACAGGTGCGGTGCGTCTAGGAGGTTTCTATATGACAGGTGCCTACTCATGGTGCTTGTGGACCGTTAGCGGTCCGAGACACACATGTTCTACCTCTCATGCAGGGAGATGACATTGACACTTCATTATGTTTCATACCTCACTGGTATCCCTTGCACGAGGAACACGGTGGTGCCGATGGATGTAGATTCGAACTAGCGCCCTCAGCACGTGAGGTTTTAGGGGGTGTTGCTAGCTAATGTCGATTATAGGGAGTTCACTAGCACCCAGGTCCTACTCAAAAGTGGCTTAACCAGTTTTACGTAAGTGATATTTCATGTTACGATACTAGTTGTTCGAAGTACCATTCCTAACTCGTACATGTTGTTCATTTCGGCCAGAGAGGATGGCCCCGATGCGGGGGATTACGTTGTGAGGTAGCACTTGGAGGCGTACGTGCTTTGGTTTTTCGGTTGGGTTATGTTCTACTCATCCCATGGGGACAACATGGATAAACATATGATCTAGTACACCAGCCAGATAGCAGGTGCAGAGTTGCAGGACATCCCACAACACGCCTAATGCCCAGTGGTATTGGCTACCATATATTGCAGGCTTTGTGATAGGCGTCGGAGGACAGCGGAGAACTCCAGACTCTCCAGATGCCATCTCCTACTTCAGTTGTGGTCATTCAAGGGTTTCCAAATTGGTCATCCACACAACGAGCTGGGTCTATATGGCTCAGCCTTCTACACTGTATCGTCCAATGCCTTGGATCGTCCTACCATAGGGACCTTATGTTGTCGTCGATGGGTTAGTTTTGTCAATCCATAGTCTCAATCGAAATATGTTTGAATCAAATTTACTAACATCGTTCTACAACCTCAATTAAAATACTACCAATGTCTATTTCTGCAGCCTATTTTTAGTTCGGTGACTTCACACGCTTTGTACTCTGAGTACGTCGCCATGTTTGACTAGCTGATGGATGATCGTGTCAACTAAAGGTCGTTCGACGCCGACACTGTGGTGTATCATGCACCCAAAGAGTTGTCCATGTAATGCACGTGAGACACCACATTCTGGCTGACGCGACATCACCTGGTGCATGACATCTTTGTTGAGATGTATGTCGTGCATCGGGTCATGGTGTAGTTGGGCTACAATAGACGTTCCCGATGGAGGTAGGCGACCACGTGGTGGTCCATGTTCATGTGGGTGAGTCGCAGATTCTTCCACTTCTTACTCATTAGCATGGCTTACATATATAATTACTAACCTTTGTATGTTTTGGGTATCTACAAGCACACACAGAAGGGTGTCACAAGACGTACAGGATGTGCCCGTCGCATGGAGCCATACATACAACAATGGGCACTTGCGTTGCAGGATGTCCATCCAGAGTACCCCATACGACCACTCGACGTGCAATGACTACATCAAGTGGTACACCACATGCACCAGGCTTCGGGTCATGCGTATCATGGAATCTACCGAGGCACGTCGCTACCCTGGCTGACACGTACCCCATGCAGTTGGTCTTCGCCTTCCATCGTTCGATTAGTAACATAAAATTTTTATATTCCATTCCTTATAATTGCGTTGATTCTAGCATGTCGTGCTTGCCACACAAAGCGATCTCGCTAGGGAGGTTCACGATGACTTGACCTCTCTTATGTCTATCATCGGGGATGGCAAGCTCAGAGCCACGCTTGGGCGAATCAGGGACCAAGCCAAACACATCATCTCGCTGACGTCGTGCAAGAGGCCAAGAAATGATGTGGTGCAAGGGTTGCACGTGTTTCCGTGGTACGTGCTCGAGGGGTCAGTCACAGCACACCGTGCATGTCACATGCTCCCACCACACCTCCTCCGAACGTGGTAGGGAGGTCTTCATTGCACCGTACTGCCCCTACTTCGGTCTCAAGTAGCGTTTTTTAAACAAGTTTATGCAATCTCCATCATGAAGTTTTGTGCTAACGACCGCTTTTTTGAATAGGACCATAGTTCCATAGGATAGCTCAGTATACCCGTATGTACCTAGTTATACTATTCCCTCGTGATTCAATGTGTTAGAATTTGGGAACACATTTCAATTGCATCATATCTTCTTTGCATGCCAACATGTACATCTTGAGGACTATGTGGAGGACACATTTGTCCATAGGATGCAGGCGGATGATGACATGACAGGCCACAGGGTGTACTCAGATGACGACAACATTGCAGTGGACACATGGTTGGCCGAGCCCCTTGAGGATGAGGCCACCCACGTCCTATGAGGTTCGCAGCTCTCCGATGCGCTTGGATCGAGCCAGCCGACCCGGCAAGACGTTATGACTCCCGCACTGGCTACTCGCTTACCTAGGTCATGGCACACACTAGGCCACTGGTTCTACCTGTCAGATCATGCACAACGTCTGCCTAGGGTTGGCGCCACTCATGGGGTAGCCCCTAGGAGGAACCACACATAGATTTCTTACAGTTAGTAGGTCATTGTAATAAGTTGCTATTTGTTTGGCACATGCTATCATATTCGCGGTGTTATGCTCCTCTTTATTCTGGTTTCTTTGTTAACTTATTCTTTTACATGAATTATTCTATGACTATGAGATAGGGACCCCTTCTCAGTAGTACGATAAAGGGGTCATGGTAACACCACACATCGTGACAAAGCGAGCCCATAGCCTTTCTGGTTGAAATGACAATACCATACCACCTCCTTTTTCAATCCGAAGCGACAACAGTCCGACTAACCCTTTTTCAGACCGAGGTGATAGCACATTGCCACCAACTTTGTAGACCGAAGTGACAACACTGATCATCCCAGCTTTTCGGATCGAAAGACGGCACCTTTCATGCCACACACTCGATGTGCCTCAAATTCGTTGCCCATATCCGAGAGGGCCTATAAATAGTCCCACTCAATGAACCCACGTATCTCCAACACATTCCTCCAACCACAACATAGTGGACAGAGCGGGTAGCTCAAGGCATGGGAGGGGACAATAGGCATAGACTGGGTTCGAGGCCATGACCTTTACCTCGAAGACATGCACATCTACGGTCTCCTGGACCCCGACTCCCCAAGCTCCGATCTATCGCTCAAAACTAGGGAGTTCTACACCCCTAGAAATCCCCTTCGTGACTACCCATACATCCTCGAGCCTTGGCCACAATGCAAGCACAAACATGATGCATTGGTCCAGGTTTTTGATGACGTAGGGAACCCAAGACATCGATTCTTTCGTTCCCCTCAGTTCATGGTAAGTAATGCATTTCTTATCTATACTTTGACGCAAGCATCGCTTGTAATCACCTTGTCTTCCATGCAGACTGTGGAGTGCAAGTTCACCGAGTGGGTGGATCAACTGTATCCAATACTTACGTAAATATACATCCACACACTCCACATCCACCTAGATGAGTTGCGGGAGGGGCTCTAGATAGAGAGGATCAACAATGATGAGCTCCGCAGATAGAGGATCAGGAAGAGGAACGACGAGGAGGTGATCCACCTCAGCAACGGCTACCACCTATATTGCTGCTGCACCAACCTGAGCTGCAGATGCAGTTGCGTCTGCTACTACCGCGATAACTAGCCACATCCACGCTGTCCTAATGACCGCCATTCATTGTGGGTTCCCTGTAGTGTTCTATTACTGCCTTAGGGGCGTTCGCCCACGAGCCCTACTGAATCTACAACCACTATGTCATTTACATTTCACAAGGCGCATATGTATCTTACATATAGTTTTGGTTGACGGTTAGTGCATGTTTTCATTTCTATCATAGGAGTAGTGATGCAAATATATACACCTAACTAAATCCTACACGTCATGTAATTCACACCTTCATTATGGCAAATATATGCCCCTAACAAAATCATATGTGTCATGTAATTTGCATATTCATTATGGAGTGTTATGTCGTGCTTGAAATGGTTTATTTCAACAAAAAAATATTAATGCAACATGAGGCGCACTACTCAAATTCTCTCTTTAATTGTTACGTATTATTTCAAAACTACTAAAGGCAAAAAAAGATTTATTCACAAACAATACATTTTGAAATTTCTAGAAATTGTATTATTAGAACAAAACACTTCGTCGCCATTTCAACTCGTGACATATTCTCTGTCGCCATTTGAATTAACGACAGGGACTATGTCATCAATTCATTTGGTGACAGAGATTTGTTGATTGTCACGCAGGACCCTACGTAGGATTGTCACCATTCCAAACGGTGACAGAGACTTGCCGTTTGGAATGGCGACAATAGGTTATTTCTGTATTTTTTTAAATAATGATATATTTATGTAACATTAATAAAAAATATATATTATTAAAAAACAATTCGAGAAGCAGCTAGCTTATCATCATGTACTACATTGAATAGGACACTCTGAAGTACTAAGGCACTGATAATTTGTTTTTTTTTCTGTTTGTACATATATAGAAGCATCTCCTTATTCCTGTCATATAGGTCATCCGTACCACGTGCGTTAGGAAAGATTAGTGCTTTGCCATGAACAATCTCGAGATTACAATTGCATGATTCTAACCAAAGAGCTACCTTGTACTTGGAACAGTATGTGGGGCTAAGAAGAACATACCTGAGTTTTCCATAAGACCAACTGAGCACTGTGTCTGTTAGACTGTTTGCTTCCCTCACCTGCAACTCTGCTCTGTGAAGAAGTCTTATCTATGCTTACTAAAGATAATTACTGGAATTAATTCAGTATCTCATGCCTTACTATGCATGCATCTTCGTTCCAAATCTTGCTTTGCTCATAGTGATACCCATGTTGTCCTTAGATTGGAAAACTTTGGAAGAAATGAAAGTGAAACTGGAAAAAGAATAACTTTCTTTATGGAAAACGCCATAGGTGGTCAAGGAGAGATGAGAAAGGAATAACTTGACAGGAGAAAGATCGATGCCATTTTGTCAATTTCAGGTAAACAAATCCAAATGTGGCTGAATCTTCCTTTTAGCATAGCATACAATTTACGACCAAGTTCGCTAGCATTCGGTTTGCTCCAAAAATTTCCATGCAATTTTTTACCAGTTTCCATGACTTTCCAGTTTCCACTGACAAGAGCTCTCACATGTCGATTAGAATTCGAGCACCATCTACGACCTTGTTGCTGACTAACTTTTGAGCTACCAGCTACACTCGTGCCTAACCAAGAAACAAACACAGTGCCTTACCAACGCATCCGGCCATCCATCGATCGGTCAGGTCATCCCTCGCATTGCACAGCGCGACGACGCACACCGAACGGATCGATCGACGGGGCGAGAAGCCATGCTGGAGAAGGAGCGCACGTGCTGCAAGCCTGCAAGCGCGCGTGCAGCCCGATCGAGCACGTGCCCTGCTTCTCCAGCACGGTTTGCTCGCTCCTCCTCATGCACCTCATCAATCTCCATCAATCTCCTCTACCCTTTGTGCAGCTCTCAGCTAGCAAGAGCAGAAATGCATGGTGATCGAGCTGAGCTACCTACTGGCGGTGTGGCATATATATAGGCGGCGGCACAAGTGGTACATGTGGTAGGAAGACATGGCTATCTAAAAAGGACCTAACTTTTGGTGAAAAGGATCCCGGACCTGCCTCGAATTAAAGGCGCCCTTTTCATCGATCAAATGGCAGACCACCAAACTTCGGATCTCCACCCATCCATATCCATCTCCCTGAGCAGATGTTGTTAACTCGAAGGAGAAGAAAAGCTAGCGAGTTTGATCGAACACAAGAGCTGTTAGTCGCTGTCTAAGCTCAGTTCTTTAACCGCATGAAGCTTTCAACCCTGAGAAATCCATCGTTTGACTGAAACTTTTACTTGGAGATAGCTAGACGATGGCAGCAAGCAATCTAGTTTAACCGACCGTCGGCCCGGCCCTCCGACGGTGACCGCAGGCCAGGCCTCCGCTCGAACGTAAACGTTCTTGAGGCGGCCACAGCCACTGGGGATTTCTTAATGGCGACCACATGTTTAACCTAATCTTCGCGACTAAATTAGTCGAACAAACTTAGCTGTAACTCTTATCTTGTTACAGGATGCCGGCCAGAGGGGTGGCACTGGCGCGTTCACGCAACGCATGCACATATATATATGGCTGTGCTAACTTGTAACAATCGAACAGCTCAAATGCTGCCGAAAGATGACGATGAGCTGCATGCAGACATAAGTTCAGAGCTTAAAGAACAGTGGCTATTATGGCTAAACAAATGCACGCGCGACGCTGATGTGTCACGGTGTTAGCCCAGTTCGCACGCATGCCGTGAGAGTACAATTGGCACGTATGTGGTTGTGCTAACATCTAATCATGCGAGTGCCGTCAGATGCAGACAGCGCGGTCGCGGACAAAGTTCAGAAACGGGTGGCATGCGCTTGACATAAGCATGGGCGACGCGTAGTGCTAAACAAATGCACGCGCGCGCGGTTGTTGTCGCGGATGGATGCTCGTCACTCCGTCAGTTTGATGTCATGCGCGCGGTTTGCTTGAATATTAGTGGTATGTTTTCAGAGTTTGATAGGCTTAGACGGAGGTCTGTGTGGTTTCGTTGCCTGATGTCCTAAGTGTTGGTGCAGATAGCCTACCCTGCTGAAAAGAATGTTTGGCATGAAAGCGACAGCGAGGGATGTAGTAGTAGTAGTTTTCTGTCCTGGCTAGCTAAAGCCCGTTTGGCCTAAATGTCAAAGCTCAGAGCGACACACATACGTCTTAGGAGGTCCAATTTGATTGAGGTTTTGTCTTCCAAAGAATGGGTCTGGCTACTGTCCCCAGCAACCAAAGCGGCCCTTCAGTAACTTAACTGTTATGTTTTGCACCGAAAAATCGATGTATTTTTACTGCAAAAACAATGACATGAAAACATTTATCTAAAAAAGAAGCACTTAGATTCACGTCTATATCATTAGTGTGTACTAGCTGAATGTCCGTGCGTTGTTACGAATTTTTAAAATTTATCATACAACATGTTCTGAAACTCACGGGTGGTAAAAAATTTTAGAATATGCATACAGACATGTTTTACAAGTTTTTAAATTTGTCAAGTAGGTCGGAAGCCGTTGATCACACATTGTGGTCGTAAGTCAGAAGACATCGACCACACCTCGTGGTTGTAGGTCGGGAGCCCTCGAGCACACCTCGTCGACCATCGCGCGTGATCGTAGGTCGGGAGCGGTCAACCATTGCTGGTGGTCGTAAGTTGGCAGCGGTTGACGATCGATCGTGGCCCTAAATCGGGAGCCTTCGAGAATGGCTCTGGAAGTACGTCGGAAGCCGACGACCATCGTTCGTGGTCGTAAGTCAAAAACCATCGTGGACACCTCGTGGTCGTAAGTTGGAACACATCGACTAGCGCTCATGGTCGTAAGTCGAAAGACATCGACCACACCTCATGGTCGTAAGTCGTAACACATCGACCAGCGTTCGTGGTCGTAAATCGGAAGCCGTCGATCACACCTCGTGCTCATAAGTCGGAAGTCGTCGATCATCGCGTGTGATCGTAGGTTGGGAGAGGTCGACCATCGCTAGTGGTCGTACGTTGGCAGGCCTCTGGTGCACATGTGCCCTGCCGCCGACCGCCGCGCCAGCTCTCGGCCGCGACCGACCGCCGGCCCGACTTCGACCACTACCCTTCGACACCGACCACAGCCCCCTTCAACCACAACATCGACTTCAACCATGGATCTTCGACCTCGGCCCCCTTCGACCATAGCTCCGACTTCGACCACGACGTCGACTTCGACCACGGCCCCGACTTCGACCACTACCTCCTTGGACTTCGACCACTGCCCCCTTCGACTTCGACCACGGCCCCCTTCAACTATTGTCCCCTTCGACCATGGCCCTTTGACGTCGACTACTTCCCTCTTCGACTACGGCCCCCTTCGACCACGGCTTTGACCACTTCCCTTTTTGACCACTGCCCCCTTCGACTTCGACCACTGTCCCCCTTCGACAACTATCCCCTTCGACCACGACCCTTCGACCACAGCACCGACTTCGACCACTACCTACTTCGACTTCGACCACTGCCCCTTCAACCACGGCTTCGACCACGGCCATTCGATGTCGACAACTACCCCCTTCGACCATGGCCCTCTTTGACCACAGCTTCGACTTCGACCACTGTCCCCTTCGACCATGGCCTTTCGACATCGACCACTTCCCTCTTCGACCGTACCCTGTCGCCCGACTACCGGCGCCAGCCTACTCGACCCGCCCAACCTGCTCGTCCCCGACTTCGACCACGGCCCTTCGACATCGACCACAGCCCCCTTCAACTACGACGTCGACTTCGGCCATGGATCTTCGACTTCGACCTCAGCCCTCTTCGATCACGACGTCAACTTCGACCTCGGCCCCCTTCGACTACGACCCCGACTTCGACCATTGCCCCCTTCGACTTCGACCACTGCCTCCTTCGACTTCGACCATTGTGCCCTTCGACTATGACCCTTCGACATCGACCACTTCCCCCTTCGACCACGACGTTGACTTCGACCATGGCCCTGGCTTCGACCACGACCCCCTTCGAGTTTGACCACTACCCCCTTCGACTTCGACCACTGCCCTCTTCAACCACTGTCCCCTTCGACTATGACCCTCTTTGATCACGGCTGCGACTTCGACCACGGATCTACCCCCTTCGACCACTTCCCCTTCAACCACGGCCCCCTTAGACCACGACTTCGACTTCAACCACGGATCTCCGACTTTGAGCATGGATCTTCGACTTGGACCATAGATCTTTGACTTGGACCACTGCCTCCTTTGACCACTGTCCCCTTCAACCATGACCCTTTGACGTCGACCACGGCTTCGACTTTGACCACGGATCTTTGACTTCGACCAGTGTCCCCCTTTGACAACTATCCCCTTCGACCATGGCCCTTCGACCACAACACCGACTTCGACCACTGCCCCGTCAACCACGGCTTCGACCACGGGTCTTCGACGTCGACAACTACTCCCTTTGACCACGACCCCCTTTAACCACAGCTTCGACTTCGACCACTGTCCCCCTTCGACCATGGCCCTTCGACGACCACAGCCCTTAGACATCAACCACTTCCCTCTTCAACCGTACCCTGTCGCCTGACTGCCGGCGCAGCCTACTCGGCCCGCCCAACCTGCTCGGCCTTGACTTCGACCACGGCCCTTTGACGTCGACCACAGCCCCCTTCGATCACGGTGTAGACTTCGACCACGGATCTTCGACTACGACCTCGACCTCCTTCAACCACGGTGTCGACTTTGACCTCAGGCCCCTTTGACTATGACCCCGACTTCGACCACTGCCCCCTTCGACTTCGACCACTGCCCCTTTCAACTACTGTCTCTTTCGACCATGACCCTTCGACGTCGACCACTTCTCCCTTCGACCACGGCCCCCTTTGACCACGGCGTCAACTTCGACCGCGGCGTCAACTTCGACCATGGCCTTGACTTCGACCATAGCCCCCTTCGACTTCAACCACTGCCTACTTCAACCACTATCCCCTTCGACCACACCCCCCTTCGACCACAGTTTCGACTGCGACCATGGATCTTCCCTCTTTGACCACGACCCTCTTCAACCACTTCCCCTTCGACCATGGCCCCCTTCGACCACGGTTTCGACTTTGACCACAGATCCCCAGTTTTGACCATGGATCTTCGACTTGGACCACTGCCTCCTTCGACCACTATCCCCTTCGATCATGACCCTTCGACATCGACCACATCCCCCTTCGACCCCTGCTTTGACTTCGACCATAGTTCTTCGACTTTGGCCATGGCGCCTCAACCACGGCTCCCTTCAACCATGGCACCATTCGACCACGGATCTTTGACTTCGGCCACTGCCCTCTTTGACTTCGACCACTGCCTCCTTCAACCACTATCCCCTTCGACCACTGCCCTTCGACGTCGACCACGTCTCCCTTCGACCATAGCTTCAAATTCAACCACTGTCCCCTTCGACCACGGCCCTTCGACGACCATGGATCTTCAAGAAAGACCACTTCCCCCTTCGACCATGCCCTGTCACCCGACTGCCGGCGTTATCCATCTCGGCTCGCCTGACCTGCTCTGTCCCGACTTCGACCACGACCCTTTGACATTGACCACAATCCCCTTCGACCACGGCGTCTACTTCGACCACAGATCTTCAACTTCAACCTCATCCCCCTTCGACCACGACCCCCCTTCAACCACAGCCCCGACTTCGATCACGACCCCCTTCAACCACGTGGGTGGGCGCAGAAAGAGGAAGCCGCCGCAAAGACCGAGCAACCAGTAGCGGCAGGGCGGGGCGCGCGAGGAAGGAGAACCGTGGCAACGCAGCGCCACGCGAGGTGGGGTGAGGAGGGAGCAGGGGACGGCCATCGGATCCAATGGTCGCTATCTATAGGTGCCCGTCTCTCAGATCCACCGGCCGCCATCAATCGCTGCCTTCTAGATCCACCGGCTGTTGTCGCCGAGCATGCCTCTCGGATCCACTGGCCGCCATCGCCGAGCACCCTTCTCTCGGATCCATCAGTCACTATCGTTGAGCGTCGTGCCGCCTCACGGTTCCCACTAGTCTAGCCCGGTGGTCGAAGAGAGGAGAGAGAGGGGAGATAGGGTGGTGGCGGTGGGAGATGCCCAATGGGCTATGTGGGGGAGGGAGATGAGGTGACGGGTCTGCGAGGTAGAGAGCGTGGGAGAGAGATCTGGAGAGAATGAGAGAACAGAATAACCGAAGGTGGAAGTGGAGAGGAGGGACAGTTAGCGCGAGAGAGAGGGGATATAGATGGCTAAGATTCCTGTGTTTAGATCGGACGACTGAGAATAGAGGAGGGAGAACGCACCGATGACCACCAACTCTCATTCTTAAGGAGTAGAGATTACGCAACAAATCTTCAATCTGATCGAGTTATTGTCCTTAGGTTGATATAATTGGTGGTGCTCATTTGGGCTTAAGAGCTTAGGCTTATGCCTTTTTTTGCACTGTAGCGGATGGAAATATACTGTATTTACTGATAACTTTTTAGTATAATTAAAATAAAAATAAATAAAAAATTATATTATCACGAACAATGCAAATGAATAAAAAGCAAAAAGCCTAAAAAGAAACAAAAAAAAAACAAAATTAAGAAACTAGAATCTAGAAGCTAAAAGCATAAGCTCATTATCTACTGTACTTTGACCTATTCAGCGATTTCTCTAAAAAGGGCAATTCACCAGTTAATGACCTGAGAAAGCACATAACAAAGAGTACAAGTTTAAGAACTCCTGGTGCAATTTTTAGTTGTCCTTTTATTTTTTTCGTAAAAACCAAATGGTCTAAGGTTCATTAGAAGTATTCGTCACGATCCACAGGCTGAAGCTACAGGGCCGAAATTATCCCACAAAAGGCCCGTACTGAGTCGCGCCCAACGAGACAAAACAACCAGCCCGTCTCCTCCCACCTCCCCAAACCCTAACGCTTCTCCCCCGTGCGCCGGTCGGCCGGTGCGTGCGGCTTCCCACACACCTGCCACCTCGCCATGGCCGACGTCGACATGGCCGAGCTCCCCCAGACCCCTCGCTTCGTCGCCGGCGACGACGACCTCTCCCTCCTGGACGGCGACGCCGACCTCGCGGCGGCCATCCTCGCCCGCCTCGGCGGCTCGCCGCGGGAGGACGACCATCACCTCTGCGCCACCGCCGCCGCCATGGCGCAGGCCGTGAGGGACCAGGGCGTCGCCGCCACGCCCGTCGCCTACTTCGCCGCCGCAGCCGCCGCGCTGACCCGCTCGCGCGCGCTGGGGCGGGCGCCGCCGACCGCCACGTCTCCGGAGCCCTCCTTGCGTTCCTGTCCGCGGCGGTTCCCGCGCTCCCCACCGCAGTGGTGCGAGCCTGCGGCCGCGTGGTCGCCGACGACGTGGTGCGCGTGCTCGAGTTCCCTTCGACGCCCGACTCCGGCGTGAGGGCAGGGGTGAGGTGCCTCGCGCATTTGATCTCTGGGGGAGAGAAGGCGAGCTGGGAGGCAGTGGAGCCGCTCTACGCGGTGGTGCTACGGCTCGCTACCGATCACCGGCCGAAGGTAAAGTACTATTCATTTTAGTAGAAAATTTGAAACTTCCCAGATATTGAATCACCTAGCAAAACATAATGCACAAGGACTTTTCATGGCCTGCAGTTTTTCTAGTCATATAGTCAGCTTTACTCAGACCAAAGTTGTAAGTGTTCCACTATCTTGTAGAAGATTATTATTCATAGTTTACTTTAATGGGTTGTAGGTGAGAAAGCAATCTCATTCATGCTTGCGAGATATTCTCCTAAGTTTCCAGCGGCAATCTGTTTTGGTTCCGGCCAGCGAAGGAATAACAAGATGTTTTGAGCGTTTTCTGCTGCTTGCTGGAGGATCCAATGCTGTAAATACTGGTGTAGCAGAAGGACCTAAGGGAGCTAAGGAGGTCTTGTATATTTTGAATGCTTTGAAATGCTGCCTTCCTGTTATGGCACCCAAGCCTTCCAATACCATCCTAAAATATTTTAAAGCATTGTTGGATCTGCATCAACCAATTTTGACAAGGAGTATATTGGAGATTCTGCATGCTGTTGGTGATAGTCCAACTCTGCGGCTTAAATCTGATGTGCTATTGGATCTTATGTGCTCTTTGGGGCTATCGGTCTCTACAGAAAGAAAATCAGGAGATGAAATGGCTTCAATTGCACGGCTTCTAAATGTTGGTACTAGAAAAATTTATAATCAGAATAAGAACATATGTGTTGTAAAACTTCCGCTAGTATTTAGTTCGCTTGGAGGTTGGTTCTCTCATAAATTTGGCTTTTCTAAGTTGATCTGCGGTTCTTATGAATCCTATTTATGTATTTTGTCTAAATCTTTTCTTGTAAATTGTGTCAGATATATTGGCAAGTGAATTTGAAGAAGCGAGATTTTGTGCTGTGGAGGCTTTCAAAGGTTTAACAGATAATTGCATCGATGAGAACTTGGTGTCCCAGGGTATTACCCAGATTAAGGCTAGACATCAAGGGTTAATGTCTGATCCCACGGTCATAGAGAAGATATGTGCTATCCTAGAGGGTTTGCTAAATGTCCGCTATAGTGATGTCTGGGACAAATCATTTCATGTAATTTCAGTGGCTTTTGACAAGTTAGGTAAGTACGCCAATGCTTCAGCATATCCACCTTCACATATATGTTGGCATTGCATCCAGCTACATCGGTAAAATAAGTTTTCTAATGCTTTAGCATACCCTCATTGTTTGGTATTGCCTGGAGATAAAAATTGTCCTCTGTGTCATCTTGTTAATTCTGCTGTGATGGTGATCATAGATCGTGGTTTTTATTGTCAATAGTAATTTTGGAACTCCTAATTTTTTATGTCTCATCTGGTCAGAAAAGCATGAAGATTCTATTTAGCTTTCACCATATTTCTTGTTGGGCACTTGTACTCTTGCCGTTAACAATCTACCGAAATGTTTTCTGTTAAGTTGGACCATTGTAATTTTTTTTACTATTGCTATCTAGTTGCTTGATATTAAGCTATCACAGTTCTTGAACTAATGTCTAATGGGAAACAACAGGAGAATCTTCACATCACCTATTGCCTGAAGCACTTAAGAACTTGGCAGATATGCAAAACTTGTCAGATGACGACTTTTCTTTCCGGAAGCAGGTACTTTTTCTGTTTAACTGTGCATGAACTTCATTCTTACATGCTTACCTACCTTGCCACATATAAGAATATATGTTTTCTGGTGAAGCAGTTGGGGTTGCTGAAATGTTGTCAAATCATGATTGTTGTGCACTTGTTTTATCGCAGAACTGCCACTTTTTTCTTCAGCATAATACAAACTAACTTATACTGGTTAAGAACTAAAGATATTGCTAAGAGCATAGGCAATAGATAAAGCTGTAGATTTGTATGCCCTCCGTGCAACTAGAATTTATTTGGTCTACGTATGATCAATTAATCTCCTGGTTCACCTTCATATGCTTCTGTT
This sequence comes from Bonia amplexicaulis, assembly GCA_036346245.1. Taxonomy (NCBI): domain Eukaryota; kingdom Viridiplantae; phylum Streptophyta; class Magnoliopsida; order Poales; family Poaceae; genus Bonia; species Bonia amplexicaulis. The sequence goes on from CM070739.1 coordinate 28,674,728, forward strand.
TTGCAGCTCAATGCATGTCTTGGTTCAGCTGTTGCTGCAATGGGGCCAATGAATGTCCTTGAAATTTTGCAGATTCAGTCAATATGTGATGAAAATGAATGGATTCTCCCTGTTTTAGAAAAGCACATTGTTGGTGCCAGTTTACATTTTTTCTTGAGAGATGTTCTGGGCATTGTTAGAGCTGTAGAGAAGAGCATTCCTAAGGTATTACACATTTTATAGAAATTACGTCTACTTGAAGCAAAAAAAAAATCCCTTTCATTTCAAACTGCACCCTGACTATATTTCCAATGTCTGCGTTGAACAGCATTTAAAGGACGATAAGCTTTTCTCCGCCAAGAGAGCAGAAGGTTATGTGTACTCACTTTGGACTTTGTTACCATCTTGTTGCAATTATCCATGTGATACTGCAAGCAACTTCAGAGTTCTACAGAATGTTTTATGTGACACACTCCAAAACCAGGCTGACTTGCGTGGTATCATCTGTTCCAGTATTCAGGTGCTTCACATTGCCTCTGTTTAAGTTACACAAAATTGTTATGTGCTTTTGAGCGTCTTTAATTTTTCATTTGACTTGAATTCTTTTTAGATTTTAATTAAACAAAACAAGGAAGCTTTGTCAGTTCCTAGAGAAGAGGATATTCTTGCTGAGGATGAAATAAGCAAATCTGAAAGAAGAGCAAAGGAGCGCTATACTAAAGAGCTAGCAGAGGAAAATTTGAAAGCGATACGGGCTTTCTCTTCAAAGTTTTTGGAAGTTTTATGTTCTATATTCTTGGCATCCTCAAAGGACACTATTGGATTCTTACAGGTATATTATTGCTGCTTGCTATATAGATATGCTGTCATCTCATCTCATCTCATCTGGTTGTGGGGCTTGATACTTGGTATATGTTGGTATTTCCGTTTTTTACTTTTTGTGTGAAATTTTTCTGGAGCCTAGTATTCTTGTTTGAAAAAGGTTATGTACCTTATGAATAATTCAACATGCTGTTGTTGAAAGATCCAGTTTTACAGCTAAAGACAATTTAAGTGTCTGTACTTTTGGGAATTGTTTGATTTAGCTTCTGATGAAAATTGTTCTTTAAAGAGTAAATTTATTATGGTAGGCTGGTAGCTCATCGTTTTTGAAATTTCTACAATAATCTCCATGACATCATCAGAATGGACTCCACAGGTAAAGTCTGGAACATTGGAGGTGCTAGTTGTCAATATTAATTTTTTTGGACCAAACAATGGTCACTAAACTGAGAAAGTCACCTAAATTTTGTGGATTACAATTTCAGTTTTCATTTTGAGAATTTCTGATTATTTCTTGATTGATTGCATTCTTATATTACTTAAAAGCATATAACTTCAATGTTTTTGTCCTCTTCGTTGAACCTGTAGCCTGCGATAAGTGAGATAGCTTCCATATCAGACAAAGACGTTGTTGGCAGGCTCTTCCTTGATGCAATAAAAAAGTTGTTGGATGCCACGAAAGCTGTTAATGCAGAGCAAGTGGATGATAGTTCAGTGCAAATCGAAGCTAATTCCAACACAAATAACATGACAAGGTTTGCATGGAGTTTATATTCTTGTTGGTTAGTACTTATTTGTACCTCCCAGATCCCAGTTGAAGTCTGGTATTGATTCCAATCCTTGATTTAAATTTCAGGGCTCTCCTATTGGACTTTGCAGCTTCATTAATGCCTGGTTTAACTGCAAAGTCTATCAATGTACTATTCAGTTATGTAAAACCTGCAATTAAGGTACTTATATGGTCTTAATGCAAGTTATGGTTGTCTTTTCCATGTAAAGAAGCCATTCTGTAAATTGCACCTCATAATTTTTCTGTTTCTAGGATTGTGACTCATTGATTCAAAAGAGAGCATACAAGGTCCTTTCAATGCTACTTAAGGTTTGTTCCTGTTTTCAGTTTGTACTTTATATGGATTATTGCATATCTTAAGAAACCAACTTATATTTTTTTATGAATGCTTGATTATTTCAGGATGCTGAATTTATTGAAAGAAATTTGGATGTCCTGTTGGAGTTGATGATTTTGTCATTGCCATGTCAATTTCCGTCAAAACGGTATAGGCTTGAATGCCTGCATCACCTTATTGTTTACATTTTGAAGGTTGGTTAAAAAAATCGTGTCGTAATTTGTTGACAAATGTGCATACTGTACCTGGGAGGGCAGTAACAAGAACTCTACGCTTTCTTTGTCTGCAGGATTCTTCTAAGGTTAGAAAGAGGGAAATTGTTAGCTCATTCCTCACAGAAATACTTCTTGCCTTAAAGGAGGTAATTGAAATAAGTGTGCACGATATTTTTAATATAACCAGGAATAAACTGTCTATAATGCTCAAGCAGCATGTTGCCAATTTGACTTCTTTGTTTCTTATTCCCTTTGAAGTGTTTGTGCTTCATACTGCTAGCCTTTTACAGTTTCTTGCCGTTACGTGCACTATCCTTATATCTTGTCAAAACAAAAATATATCTACTAGAGCAGCCTTTTCTGTTCAGAACAGGGTTGGAAAGACATTATCAGTTTACTGGACCTTTTTGAACTAGTTTCAGTTGGACAACATAATTCTGTTACTTAACTCTGATTACTTAAGCAAAGTACTCATTCTTTGTGAATAGGACAACTTCTGAAAGTACTCGTATAGTTGTGTGGTACATAAAAGCCAGCTGTGAGCTTAACATTGATGAGTTGATGTTTCTTCACAGGCTAACAAGAAAACCAGAAACAGAGCTTATGATGTGCTTATCGAAATTGGCCGAGCTTGCGAAGATGCCGAAAATGATGGGAGGAAGGAGAGTTTGCACCAGTTTTTTGCCATGGTACTTCTATGCCATTATGTCTCTTAATTTAAATGATTTATGGAAAATTGACTGCCTCAGCACCAAGATGTTGCAATCTTAGCCACACCCACTTTGACCCACCACCTAGCATTTCCTCAGTGCGCTCAGTTGTCACCCTGTAACAATTGGGATCTCTTTGCTATATTATGTTCCTGTATATAAGGAAACATGCATTCATAGTTTGTTTTAACTTTGTCTACTTTCATGTTCAGGTAGCTGGGGGTCTGACTGGTCAAACTCCATATGCAATTAGTGCTGCTGTAACTGGGTTAGCTCGGTTGACTTATGAGTTCTCGGAGCTTATTGGAGTAGCGTACAAACTCCTCCCATCGACTTTTCTGCTTATGCAGAGGAACAACCGAGAAATTGTCAAAGTAAAGCACACCACACTTCTAGTCCATTACTTTAGCTTTTTCTATCATTTCCTTTCACCTCCTTACACTGACATTAATATTGTGGTCAGGCCAACTTGGGATTTATCAAAGCTTTAGTGGCTAAATCTAAAGCTGATCTGTTGCATGAACACTTGAAGGGAGTCGTTGAGGGGTTGTTGAGCTGGCAAAGTGATACAAAGAATTCCTTTAAAGCGAAGGTATCGGTTGTTTGCTTTTGATAGTGTACTATTAGTGGCTTTCCTATTCTAATATCAGTACAGACAAAAGAAAAGTTTGGAAAAGGAAATATGCATGCTTTTACATGTTAGTGACTGTTGTCCTTTTATTGGAGCTTGCTAATAACTCCGCCCATCTTATTGTTAGGTCAAGTCACTCGTGGAGATTCTAGTGAAGAAATGTGGTTTAGATGCGGTGAAGGCTGTGATGCCTGAAGAACACATGAAATTGCTCACCAATATCAGGAAGGTAATTCCATTGTTTTATGCTGCGCTCTCTTTACAAAGCTTTACAAAGGAAAGGAAGAACAATTATCCTCTTATTTTCTACCATTGGTTGCAATGTTTGACAGATTAATGAGCGAAAAATGCGAAAGGCCAAATCTTCTGAGGATGGGGATAGCATGTCTATGACCTCAGGAGCTACAAGGTATCATGGTGCAATAATTGCCCTAATGCAGTTGCTGGAAGAGTATTAGCAAGTTTTTTAAGCTATGAAAAACAGAATTTATTGATAGTTCTGAGCTTGTACAAAATGAATTTTGTCTAATCTATTTCGAATCCACATTATTCACATCTTCTGTTTGCTCAACTGTCCTGTCCATGTCCCATGCAGGCAAAGTAGATGGAATCACACACAGATGTTTTCTGATTTTGGAAGTGATGAGGATGACTCCAATGGTCCCTTTTCCGGCCAGCATACTGTTGCTTCTCGTACAGGATCAAAAGCTTCCACACGGTATGTGCCGTGACAATGCCACACTGAAAGCTAGCTGAGCAGCTGAAGTAATAATAATTTATTGTTCACTGTTATTCATGGCTAGGTCGAATCGCAAGCGCCAAGTAGATAAGAGCTTAATGGAAAAGTTCGTTGACCAATCAACTGGCGAGCCCCTAGATTTACTTGACCAGAAAACTGTGAGGTTGGCTCTCAAATCGACAATGCCAGGAAAGAAGAGAGATGGGCCCGATGACGATGACGATGAGGTGGAGATGGACCCTGACGGTCGTATAATCGTGCGCGAAGAACGGGAGAGATGGAAAAAGAAGCCCCTCCCTCGTGACGACGAGTCTGATGAAAAGAGCTCTGTGAGAAGCCAGTCCGTTAAGAGGAGGAAGATGTCCAGCTCTGGCTGGGCGTACACTGGCCACGAGTACACGAGCAGGAAGGCCGGGGGTGATCTCAAGAAGAAAGACAAGATGGATCCGTATGCTTACTGGCCGTTAGATCGGAAACTGCTCAACCGCAGGTCGGACCGCAAGGCGTCTGCGCGCAAGGGCATGGCCAGTGTCATGAAGGTGACAAAGAGGCTTGAAGGGAAGAGTGCCTCCAGTGCGCTCGCAGCCAAGAAAACGCAGAAATGGAAGCAGAAAAAGAACAAGTAAGATGGTCGAGGAGACAAAGCAAGGAAGCTTTGTTTAGCGGAGCCGACCAGTCGTGTCGGAGCAAAGTTTTGGATCTGTAGAGTGTGATTGAGGTTCAGCAGCAGTAGCGCTGCCTGTTGTGCCGTTTCATTTTCTGCCGAAGGGAATTTTTGCCCGTTCCAAGTACGCAAAATGTTTTGATCGTGACACCGTCGGTATGGATGAGATTCAGATTGGAAATACTAAGTGTTCTTTCTTTAATATCTTAGTAGTTAGTCTTTTCATATTCGCTCTGATTGTATCAAACTATTTAATATCCTTTGCAAAGAAGTGTATATTTTCTATCCGACCGGCTAGGGGTGAAAACGGATCGGATAGTTTTCGTCGGATCCGGACGGATACGGATTGTGTCGGATCGGATTTTTTCGGATAGTTCTCGGATCGGATAAGGATACAGATTTTTTTATCGGATACGGATACGAATACAGTAAGCCTAGTATCCGTCGAATACGGATACGGATACGGATTATCTGGATAATACAAAACGGATATCCGAGGGAGGGAGGACTTTAATTTTATTTTTGATTTTGGATTTCGAAAAGCCTGGAAATTCATTTAAGCTCGAAAAATATGAAATAAACTCCAAAAATTCCAGAAAAATTCACAGAAGTTCCTGGTGACATTTTAGACTTAATAAAAATATTTCCAACTAATATTGGTATTTAATTTTCATACTTAAAAATACTTTTTAATTTCAAAAGTTGACCTTTAAACTCCAGAAAATCCAGGAAACCAAATAAAAGACAAATAACTCCAAATAATTAATTTAAAGTAGGATGAATTGCATGAATACGAATAATTCATCATGTGTATTCCATGAATTACACGTTGTTGTTACTTATGTAGTCATGTTATGATCGACTATTGGGTATATTTTCATTGTGGATGAAAAGACTATGCTTAATTATATTTCATGAATGTTTTGACAAGATGAACTATTTACGTATTTTCGTTAATTTTGGATATATAGTTTAAGAGGTTTTCATGTTCCGATAAATATTCGTAACCGTATTCGTTTCGATTCGTATTCGATCTGTATCTGTATTCGATATTATTCGTATTTGTATTCGTATTCGAGTTATCCGTATTCGTATCCGTATCAGAAAAAATATGAAAACAAATATGGTAGAGACATTATCCGTCCGTATCCGATCCGTTTTCACCCCTACGATCGGCTGTCCGAAAAATTATTGAACGGATATAAAATAGAATAGAGAAATGGATATTTTGTATTCTGTGTCTGGGTGAGTTCAGAGGGGGCGCATTGGTTGACCAGTTCATGAGATAGGTGTCAGCCGATGGTTGGTTGGCTGGCAAACGTCTCTCGGAACTCGGGTGTGCGTGGCGGGGCGTCAGCCGTGGTTACGTCCCGACTCTTCCGAAGAACACTTTCTTCTACTGCTTCCTCCCGTCGCGCTGCTCTACTCGCTGGCTGGTCTCGGCACCTGTGCACGTCGCCCCTAACCTGACACACTCCCTCCCTCTCCCGTTTCTTTTAGGGACTGTTCATTTCAACTGTGGCTTTTAGTTTTTAGCTAAAATTTTTTAATTTTGATTGTTTATGGTACAGATTACGGAGAGACAAATATTCACTTGCGATTTTAGCTGATACAAATATTGGACTTTTAACGTGCAGATCGTTTAACTTGTAGACCCCGTCTTAAGAAAATACTCCGTTTAAAAGTTAGGCACTATAGCAAAAGCTAAAAGCCGCTGGCTTGTAAGGTAAAGAACATGCCCTTGGTGGTGATCATTTTGGCTTATTTTTGGTGGCTTATGTATGAAAAGCAGAATTGGTGAAAAACATCAGAATGACAGAGACTTATTTAACATAATTAAATTTAAAAAAATTTAAAAATATAAAAAATATGTTAGCCCATCACAAACAACGCAAACGAATACGGCAAAAAAAAGAACCGGCAAAAAAGCTAAAAAAAAACCAAAAATTCAGAAAAAGACGAAATTATGAATAGTAAAAAATAAGCCAGAAGCCAGAAGCTGAAGCCGAAACGAGCGGGGCCCTTATATGATTCCTCGACTGCAGAGGAGAGCAGTGGTGTCGAAGCAATTGACCCGCTCTAAACAGTTTTACAGCTTTAGTTGATCTGCTCTAAACAATTTTAGTTACCGATTTTTTGTTTATAATTTATTAAGTCAGAAGTCACTTGGAATGAATCAACTTTTAATTTCGGTTTTTTTATCTTTTTATCTTTATTTCTTTACATTGTTTGTGACGATTAACGGTTTTTTCCTAATTTTTTCTCAAAAAAACTAAAAACCTCTATAGTTTAATTTCATCTGAAAACCAAAAACTACATTTGTGCCTGTATTTATGTTCCTGCCCGTTTGTATTTATGTTCTTGCCCGTTTCTCCTTTTTTTTTGAAGGGAATTTTTACCCGTTCATTTTAGGCAAAATGTTTTTAATCTTCACCGTCGGTATTTATCAGGTTCAGATTGGTTTGAAAATGGGCTGTAATTTTGATTGATTACTACTAAAATCTTCAAACTTTCCCTATACTTTTTTTAACGAAAATTTTCCCTCTACTAGCGGTTTGACTCTCCTTGACCTATATATGCTGAGGTAAACGTGCATGTGTAGATCGTTAATTTGCCTCGCTGCCGATGTTGTGCTTACGTTGACATCATGGCATGTTCCCGTCAGTCTGACCAGAATTTCATTAGAAGGAGAGAGACATTCGAGAAAACTTAGATAACGGCACTACTATAAGCGAGCAGTTCAGCACCGCGTTAGTTCTTTACAGCTCTCATTACAAGTTACTACAAGATCAGTCGTGTCGTCAGCTCTATTGGTAATGTTCAGCCATGGACGCGCAACGATTCGAAGCATAAGAGCACCAAATAGCAATAGAACAATGCGATAAGGATACTCTTCTGTGATGTGGCGGCGACGATCCGTACCACAGGTCAGCTCGATATCGAATTGGCGGCCCCGGCGAGCCGTGCGTACGTACCACAGCCATGGACGTCGCGTTGGTTCGACAGGTGTAGCCGAGGCAACGCCGTTTAAGCTAGTTCAGGCTTCCGCAAACGCGGCCATACGACTCGACTCGAGGCCATGGCGGATGGTCGCGCGCGGCACGCCCGTTGTGGCACGCCGCGGCGCGCGTCCATTCATCCGCCCGGCCGCAACGGCAACCAAACCCTTGGCCGCCGACCCGCGCGCGGCACCAGAAGCATGCGCGCCGCGCCGCGCTGTTGGACGGCGGGAGCTGTGTGCCATGCCATGCGACGCTTGGGTGCGCGGGCTGGCCAGTGTCCTGGGGTGTTCGACCCGTGGCGACCATTTCCTCCTCTCCGATGCTCCTATACCCGAGTTGTTCGATTTCGCGCGGAATTGTGTGGCTAGCTATTATGAAATTGTGACAAGAAAGATGGGTTTTGATTGTGAATCTCACACAGATTTCTTCTGTATTATCGCATATAAGTAGATGCAATGTGTATAAGCTATTATGAAAATGTGACAAGAAAGATGGGTTTTGTTGTGAATTTCACACAGATTTCTTATGTATTATTTGCAAAAGGAAAATATCATACCCTACTACAAAATAAGACATGATGACATGAATTGAATAGTAATAACCTAATAGTTACTTATAAACTCAAAGCCACTCCAATTGCGCTCACACCCAGAGGCCGAACAACAAAGACCAATGATATGTTTTGCAAAAATAATTGGAGCTCATGAGCAAGGCCACCATATGCAAATCACCAAAGAACTAAAAGGAACATAGTGGTGTCAAGCAATTGACCCGCTCTAAGCAGTTTCTGACTTTAGTTGATCTGCTCTAAACAATTTTAGTTACCGATTTTTGTTTATAATTTATTAAGTCGAAGTCACTTGGAATGAATCAACTTTTAATTTCGGTTTTTATCTTTTATCTTTATTTCTTTACATTGTTTGTGACGATTAACGGTTTTTCCTAATTTTTCTCAAAAACTAAAACCTCTATAGTTTAATTTCATCTGAAAACCAAAAACTACATTTGTGCCTGTATTTATGTTCCTGCCCGTTTGTATTTATGTTCTTGCCCGTTTCTCCTTTTTTTTTGAAGGGAATTTTTACCCGTTCATTTTAGGCAAAATGTTTTTAATCTTCACCGTCGGTATTTATCAGGTTCAGATTGGTTTGAAAATGGGCTGTAATTTTGATTGATTACTACTAAAATCTTCAAACTTTCCCTATACTTTTTTTAACGAAAATTTTCCCTCTACTAGCGGTTTGACTCTCCTTGACCTATATATGCTGAGGTAAACGTGCATGTGTAGATCGTTAATTTGCCTCGCTGCCGATGTTGTGCTTACGTTGACATCATGGCATGTTCCCGTCAGTCTGACCAGAATTTCATTAGAAGAGAGAGACATTCGAGAAAACTTAGATAACGGCACTACTATAAGCGAGCAGTTCAGCACCGCGTTAGTTCTTTACAGCTCTCATTACAAGTTACTACAAGATCAGTCGTGTCGTCAGCTCTATTGGTAATGTTCAGCCATGGACGCGCAACGATTCGAAGCATAAGAGCACCAAATAGCAATAGAACAATGCGATAAGGATACTCTTCTGTGATGTGGCGGCGACGATCCGTACCACAGGTCAGCTCGATATCGAATTGGCGGCCCCGGCGAGCCGTGCGTACGTACCACAGCCATGGACGTCGCGTTGGTTCGACAGGTGTAGCCGAGGCAACGCCGTTTAAGCTAGTTCAGGCTTCCGCAAACGCGGCCATACGACTCGACTCGAGGCCATGGCGGATGGTCGCGCGCGGCACGCCCGTTGTGGCACGCCGCGCGCGCGTCCATTCATCCGCCCGGCCGCAACGGCAACCAAACCCTTGGCCGCCGACCCGCGCGCGGCACCAGAAGCATGCGCGCCGCGCCGCGCTGTTGGACGGGCGGGAGCTGTGTGCCATGCCATGCGACGCTTGGGTGCGCGGGCTGGCCAGTGTCCTGGGGTGTTCGACCCGTGGCGACCATTTCCCCTCCTCTCCGATGCTCCTATACCCGAGTTGTTCGATTTCGCGCGGAATTGTGTGGCTAGCTATTATGAAATTGTGACAAGAAAGATGGGTTTTGATTGTGAATCTCACACAGATTTCTTCTGTATTATCGCATATAAGTAGATGCAATGTGTATAAGCTATTATGAAAATGTGACAAGAAAGATGGGTTTTGTTGTGAATTTCACACAGATTTCTTATGTATTATTTGCAAAAGGAAAATATCATACCCTACTACAAAATAAGACATGATGACATGAATTGAATAGTAATAACCTAATAGTTACTTATAAACTCAAAGCCACTCCAATTGCGCTCACACCCAGAGGCCGAACAACAAAGACCAATGATATGTTTTGCAAAAATAATTGGAGCTCATGAGCAAGGCCACCATATGCAAATCACCAAAGAACTAAAAGGAACATATGCATAGTGATCTATGTTAGAACCAAGAGCTTTCAACTTTCAAGTATGAAAATTTGAAAAGATAGAAAATATGTTAGAATTTACGAGGACTCTTTTTTTGCTATTCTCTGATTGCCATTGGAGCTGAAAAGACATGGCTTGTTTTACCCATATATTGATAAGTTTGCTTACTGATCTTGTTTAGAAGATCACCATCAATGACCATTTTCCATAGCGTGTCATTGATTATTAACCTCAACCTACCAACTTCTCTTTTATCTATTTTCTGCAATTCATAAAACATGTTTGGATGCAAGAACAATGCGGCACCGTATATCTTCTGCTCCATCTGGTCTTTCCACCTCTTGTTGATGATTTTGTTCACCTTTTCTAGTAATTTTTCCCTATTTTTGAAAGATGTATTGATCTTCCTAGCAGAATCAATGGCTGTAGCAACCTTTGCCATTGCTAGCCTCTCATCACCGTTGAAGGTCCTCAACACAATGAGAAGAGGTTATGATGCTCTAATGTAGTTGTGCACTGCATTCCAAAACTAAGTAGAAAGCACATTTTCTGCCACCTTTTTCCAATCTCTGTGCTTGCCAATTTGGACCTATTCCAATCATCGCTAACAAAGAGACACCTCAAGATTGCTTATGCTTATAAATGTGGTCACCTATCTTGTATTTGCAATGCATTTGTTGAACACTAGAATCTTCCCAATGCCCTTCAACATAAGGTTCAAGCAGTGGGCAACGCAAGGGGTCCACAATAAGGTATGAATCTTCTGTATTAGAATTTTGCATGTTGCCTTGAAGTTAGCCCCATTATCTGTGACAATCTGAACAACATAATCCCTTCCAATTTCATTAATGTTTTCCTCAAACAACCTTGCTAATAATTGTGCATCAGCGAACACATTTGATGCATTAACAGTATCAAAAAAGAAAGTGCACTCTGGACTATTCACAAGGAAATTTATCAAGTGTCTTCCTCTCATATCAGTCCATCCATCAGACATGAGTATGCAACCATATTCAGCCCAAGCCAACTCATGCCTCTTTGTTATGCAGCAAAAGCGATAGCTTCCTTCTACGAGCTACCCAAAACTTGGTTAGTCGGGGAAGGTTTTTCTTGATTATGCAGCTTGAGCTTTTGCTTGTGGTTGCTCCTCTTTATCAGTACCATCAGAACCACTTCCTTCGTCTTTAGCTCCTTCATCATCAATCTTGATGGATTCTTCTTTAAATAGTCTTGCATCTCCTTCGCGATAGCTGTTGTCGTGCTAGGGAATTTGTTCACTTCTCCAAACTTCCTCGAAAGGTGTTGTTTCATTCTTCACACTTTAGAATATGTCCTCTTGCCACAGTGAATACATTGAACGACATCCTTCTTGCCACAGTATTGGCATGCTAGATCTTTGGGCTTAGTTGCCTTCCGCTTAAGATCTTTTGATGGATCATACTGCTCGCTACTCCCAATCGTCGGAACTTGGTCAGACACGGTGCCTATGCAAATCAAGAATGAATGGAATCAATGGACATATTGATTATTGAACGATGGTACTTACTGCTACTACTAGTCTATTAGTTTACTTCTAGTTCAAGGCATATAGAGCATACTACTTCTAGTTCAAGGCATGGCAAATATGGCTACTACTCATCTACTACTACAACAGAACATACAGAGCAGCTGCTACTTCCGTTTAGTTCAAGCAGGGAGAGGCAGGAAGGCAGGGAAATAACAGAGGGAAGGAAAGCAAACCTGGTGGAAAGGGAGATGCATCCGGTTGGGGACGACAGCTGCAAGGTGGACCCAGCTAGGGGTGATAGCAGCGAGGTAGAGTTAGCAAGAGGCCAGGTGGATTCGCCAAGAGACAAGATGGATGCTACCATCGGCCGCTGCTGAGCATGCAGTGCCTGGCCGCCTCTACGCTTCAACTAGAGGACTCAAGCCGTCCTTGCCTTGTGAAATAGTCATCCGTTCTAAGCCAAAAGCCCAAAACAGGTCTACCTTCTCCCATGCTTTTCACAAGTCCCCCAACTTCTCTCCAAGTCAACGACTAGTCGATACAAGTCAATAGCAAGCCACTCGACTTGCTCAGCTAGTCAAGTCACTAGCTCCAGTCAAGCGTTGTCGGATGACTGGACGACTAGTCGTCGTCGACTTAATAACACTCATCCTATAGTAAATTTTTTGCTTTTTAGCCCAAAATTTGAAAGTTTTTTACATATGGATCCCTGGAGAAAAGATTTGCAAAAATGGACCCTTAGCACGGCGCCAAAGCATATGACGCCCAGGGTACATAGCACGGCGTCATATGCTTCGGCGCCGCTCATGGACACGTAGGAGCCACGGTGGCATAGCACGGCGCCAAAACCCATGGCGTCGTGCTATGTAAATACGGCGTTAACGCCTGTGGCGCCGTGCTCTGGGACTTAAGCCCGAGCACGCCCCTAGCCCCCCACCCCCATTCATCCTATGACGAGGCAAGCAACCACCGCCACCCTCTCTCCCTCCAAATATACTCCAATCCATTGCTTTTTCTCGCGATTTTGCTTCCAAACCGAGCAAGGAAGGTGAACTCCCTCCCCTCACTTGATTTTTTCGTTTAGAAGCGGTTGTCGTAGACCATCAAGTGGAACCCATCATGGGTTCGAGGACGAAGTATGGGAATCTCCTAGAAAATGCTTTAAAAGTTAGCTGCGTGATGAAATCACATGTAACACGAGGAAAACACCTTTCGATAACACACGTACCTGGCCGTCCTCCGTGAGCTTGCCGCGGTGCTCCCTGTCGTAGAACTCGTCCAGTAGTCGGTACCTCATCATCCTGTGCATTCAAAAATACGTCAATGATAAGAATAACAAAATACGTTAATGATAAGAATAACAAAATATCTAAAAATTATGCTCTCTAGACCTAACGCCGCTAACCTGACTGGAACGACGTTGACACATCCGTGAATTGTGACCCATTAGACCACAAATACCATAGTGTATTTCCTGTGGGTCCTCAACGAAGGGATTTGCCCTACCCCTCTTGGCGCGACCAGGTATCCGATCCATGTCCATCTTGTACCTTGACCGCTTCCTGCTGCCCCTCTTGTGCCAACGTAACCCCTCGTCCGCTATGTACCTGGGACCCGGGTAAAATGGCCACTCACTTTCATCACGATATGGCTCGAACCGTACCACTCGGGATTTTGGTCTCAACATCGACATTCCGGGCCCTACATGCGGTCACCATGTGGGAGCATGGAAAATGGAACTTATCGGGAACACCGCATGTGCATGTGAAGGATGTAATCACGACCTTATGCTTTCAGGCCTCTCGGAGCTCTCCATTCTCGGTTGCCCCTCCACCCTCAACAACCTCATACGTGCCCGTCACATGGTCAAAACAGTGGTACTCCTGTTCATTGGCCTGCATGTTCGCTTTGGTAAGGAAGCCGTGAGGACGAGGTGGCCAACGTGCAAGTGCCTTTAACATGTATGAGGCTTCCCGGTGCCGGTTAACAAACCATGCAACACACTTGTAGAAAGTGAACACCGCAATTGCGGTAACTGGCAATCCACGTGATCCCTTAAGCAGCCCGTTGAAGCATTCTGCCATGTTGCTAGTCATGAACCCATGCCTCGTTCCCAATGGGTCATGAGCCCTTGACCATTTCTGCACATCTCTCATTAAACCCCTTATCCAATCACGGCCCTCGTCATTAGTTTTCGTTTTCAACTCCTCCAACTTCTCATCGAACAACTTTACCTCCCTCTGGCGACATACCTCCTCGAAAAGTGCAAAGTTGTCCTTCACCCCATCTTTTTTGAAGTTCTCTGCAAGGTGCCTTGTGCACCAACGATGATGCACAGGTAAATGTCCTGGTATCACTTCCTTAACGGCGCTCAAGATCCCAGCGTGCCTGTCAGACAACACACATACCTCCCTCCCTGCCAACCACATGGATCCGTACAAGCCGTAGAAACCAAGCCCAGCTAGATTGTCCTTCTCCACCAAAGCAAAAGCCAACGGCACAAGCGAGTTGTCCGCATCACAGCCAATAGAAATCAACAACGTCCCCTCATACTTGCCCAACAGGAACGTCCCATCAATTGACAGAACAGGCCTACAATGTTTGAAAGCCTCGACACACTGACCAAAGCACCAGAATGCTCGGAAGAAAATATGTCTTCCATTAACCCATACATTGGGTTTATGCACGTACTCATACTGCATTCCTGCATTCACCGCTTTCATTGCGTTGAACATGGCCGGCAAACGCTCATACGCCTCCTCCCAATCACCATAAATCAACTTCAAAGCACGTTGTTGCGCCCTACATGCTTTCCCATACTTGTTTGTGTAGTGCCACTTTAGCTTAACAGCCTCTATCACTGCTGCCACGCGCATCGTCGGCATGTGCTTTATCATGGGGTACAGGCGGGTTGCAATGAACCGAGAAGTCAACTGACGATGTTTCTGGCTAGGCTCAGAAGACCCACAGCTGTGCGGTCCATCCACAGTTGTAATCTTAAACTTCTTCGTACCCTTCACCTTCCTGGCACAGACTTTTTATGCACATCCTGTGCTCTCACATTTGATGGTGTACCGACGTTTGGCGTATGAGTTCTTAACCCGGTATGGACGGTTGTGCACGATCGAGTACTCTTTCAACCACATCTTCAATGCCGACATGTCCTCAAAGACATGACCCTTCTGGATTATGGTACTAGCCCCAGGCCTAGTTACGTCCCTCTGCGTTTGCCCTCCATCCGCGACAGCCCTATGTGAGTTGCTTAGGTCATTGTAATCGGACACTAGTGGATCACAGCCAGGAAACATTCTTCTCAACAGCTCAATTTTGCTAGACGTCAAACCTGGGACCGGTCTGTCATCATCTGAGTCCACAACCCTCGCATCCTCATAAGCAGCCTCGTCTCCCGCAAGCTGTACATCCACCCTGTTAGATGCTACACAAAACATGGGTTCCTCAAACACTGTCTCCTCGTCGAATCCACCAACAGACCGATCATCGACATCCTTAGAGTCAGCTTCTACCTGAGTCAATGGAACCTCACATACTTGAGCCGAGGATACAACTTGCACCTCGACCTTTTCATGAGCCGGTGACCCAACCAACGGTGAGTCATTGAGATCGAATGCATCCCTAGGAGGTGATGGATCTCTCACCACCATCCGCACGAACAAGTCAGGTGCTCTGACCTCTGAGTCCAAAACGATGGCCACATAGTTATCCCATTCATCGTCGCTGCCAATCGAAACCAATCTCTTCCATGCCCTCCAAATCAACACCCCCATTGTCATTTCTCTTCACAGTTCCACCATGGTGCAAAGTCACAAGCTTATCCATCTATAGCACAACAAGCAAACATACCTCAGTCATTACGCACAACAAGCACAACAAACAAACTCTAAAAATGAATCTACACTCACGACTACTCTTACATTACGCATATCTATTGCAAATCCAACCTAAAACCGAGCCAAATCCAACTAATTTCATCTAAGGTTTCAAATCTTACCCCACGAAATGTACATCAAATAATCCATATCTAATGAAAAAAAATCAAGTGAGGAGAGGGAGTTAACCTTCCTTGCTCGGTTTGGAAGCAAAATCGCGAGAAAAAACAACGGATTAGAGTGGATTTGAAGGGGGAAGAGAGAGGCTCAAATAATCCATATCTAATGGAAAATATCAAATGAGGGGAGAGAGTTCACCTTCCTTGCTCGGTTTGGAAGCAAAATCGCGAGAAAAAGCAACGGATTAAAGTGAATTTGCAGGGGGAAGAGAGGGGCGATGACGGGCTACTGTCTCTGTTCGCAGGGATGAGTGAGGGGGTGAGGGGGCCAAGGGGCCGTGCTCGGGCTTAAGTCCCAAAGCACGGCACCACATATTTACATAGCACGGCGCCGTGGATTTTGACGCCGTGCTATATCACCGTGGCTCCTACGTGTCCACAAGCGGCGCCAAAGCATATGACACCGTGCTATATACCCTAGGCGCCATATGCTTTAGCGCCGTGCTAAGAATCTATTTTTGCAAATCTTTTCTCCAGACGTCCATATGTAAAAAACTTTCAACTTTTAGGCTAAAAAGCAAAAAATTCACCATCCTATATAGCGTACCTGCACTTGCGAGAGAGCCGGTTGCATACCCAACTGCCCAAAAAAAACTGTGTTGAGGGGGCACTGTACGCGAGAGTCCATAATTTAAGGCTCGAAAAGGCAAAAATGTGCCGAAAACTACTCCTAAAAAGTTGGGCAGTTGTAAGCGAATATTGGTACGTTACAGGGAGTACAAACTCCAGACGATGAAAGGAAAATGCATTTTTTTACTGTTTTACTACAATTACAAGGGCTACAACAGGACATTCCGACTTCTGTTCTACAGCCTCCCCTCTGCAGATCGGCATAACCTAGTTTCTGAGTTATTCCTGTCCTGTCCAATTGAAACGTAGGCAGCCATGTTATGTTCAAATAATAGACTTACATCCAAACCTTACCAATTATCAATTTTTTTTCCTCTCAAAAGCAGCCAATTCAATCGATATCAGACACACGGTGATGCACAGGTAATTTTGTTTCACAAATAAAAGGAAAATATGGGATTTGCTGACTAATGATGTCATCTTTTAAGAGTCATCAAATTGAATGAGTTGAACCACAAATAAGTATATGGGAGCAAGTTTTATTGTGGCCTTATTTCCTCCTGTATATTAGTAAGGATTCTCAAGTACATGCCAACAGGAAACCCTACATACAGTTTTCGATAACAATTTTAATTAAAACACCGTTAGAGATTTTTTCTTTAAAATAACCATAGGCAACATTGCTTTGTAATTAGTAGTTGCTTTTAACATTTTGCATTAGCTTTTCTTTCCAGCCAAAAATAAACAAATCAAAGTATGGTCTAACCAGCATAGAATAATGTATTTGTCTGCGAAACAATACCCACCTTACATAGTTAAGGCGATGACGCTGTGTCCTGAACCTGATTCTTGGTCCCGTCCAACAAGGCTTTATTTGAGTCAGGAGGCATCTGAAGAATACAGTATTGCTTTCATATAACAATGAGATGATTGAAAGGAACACAGGAAACGCTAATCAATATCTTGGTTACTGGAAGTCCTTACCCAGAAAATTTTCACTGAACATTTTGGGATGCAGAAGGGAGGGTTGGCCTTTTCTCTATTAGCTCATAATGGAGAACAAAGTTGTCCTGCAGCAAGACACGTGCTCAGCTATAATTTGCAATAGTGCATGACAGAATCTAGATATTCTTCCAATATAAATCTACATGGCCAAACCTTACGGACTGTCTCCCAGTTGTTTGGGTCAAAACAACCATAAGACCCTCGTTCATAAACAGGAGTTTTCACAAGAGGCTCCACATTTGGAATTCTTGTGAACCATAACCGCAATTCTCTATGGTAAAACCATCCTCGGTTATACCTGAGGAAAACATAATCATATACATTTGCATTATATGGTTTATCTAAGAATTACTATATATCAAAATATAAAACTGGTTTAAGTTCAGTTTGGTTGTGCTGTGCTGCACTAGGTTGTGAACCATAACCGCAATTCTCTATGGTAAAACCATCCTCGGTTATACCTGAGGAAAACATAATCATATACATTTGCATTATATGGTTTATCTAAGAATTACTATATATCAAAATATAAAACTGGTTTAAGTTCAGTTTGGTTGTGCTGTGCTGCACTAGGTTGTGGGTAAGATAGTCATAGAAGATATTTGCCATATTTAGTAAAATAACATTGCTGTATTTCTAAGAAAAGGTAGGTAATATATGGCCAATATCCAAAAATGGCTAGCTTAAAAGGAAATTTGTTGGATGCACAGATTGAAACTTCACATTGGTAGATCCATAACATTACAGGTTATAAGTTATTACGAGTAACCAGCGGAAACTGGCACCAGTGACACAGTGACAGCTGGTTTGTTAGCAGTTTCTAAAACATTGATCAGGATATACAAGTTACTGAACTTTTCTGCAAATGTTATTGCAATAAGATCGCATTTCTTGATAAAATATTCAGAAACATGTACAAGCAAGCAAGAAGCATGCAAATCCAGATAACTCTAGCACCAGATATGTAAATGAGATGGCCGGTGAAACCATATACTCACAGTTCATTGGCAGCACATAGCTGAGCTTCATCCTTCGGCATGCTGCAAACCAAAGACAAGATAATCACCTTAAAATATGCTGCAACTACTGAACGAGCGTAATACAGTTTTAAGTAGTGCAAGTACCTATAGAAGATGTAAAACAATGTCAATGTCTGAAACTTCTGAAAATGTATAGGCTGCACTAAGAGAGATTTTGTTACAAAAATATATATAATAATATGTACCTGCTTCTTCAAGAGAGAAGATTCTGGGCCTAGAAAATGTGGTTTAAAACATCTCATTAGTCAGAAATAGACTACAATTATTGCCAAGCTTACCAGTAGTGCTGGAGGTTGCTCAGCAAAGTAGCAAGCTGGAATATGAAAATCAGGATCTCCTTTTGCTGGTTCATTTGACCATGGAGAGCCAAATGTCTTGTACAGATTGTCTGGTGAGTTCAAATTTAGACCCAATGTTGTTAAATCTATTCCTAAAGCAAGAGAAGCTAAGTCAGCGTCATTCATCCTTATAACTCCCAGCAATCCTAACAAACCATACGGATCAGGTGGTGTTTGGCCCCCCTGAATGGACTTAAGACTTTGATCCCTATATGACTGTGTAGCCGAAGACATCTGCTGCAACCTGAAAGGACTTTGAGTATGCGGTTGCTGGTATTGCTGGAGAAGTTGCTCATATGATCCAAAACTAGAAGTTTGACTTGGAGAATTTAGTGGTCTTAATCCAATATTTTGAGGTCCGGTATTCTGAACCTAATGAAAAATAATTTATATTACCACTCACTGTATTAAAGGGTCAATATATACAGCAAATTTGAACCATGCATCTGAATGATACATGCAGTGAAAATGGAAACAGATCAGAACCATCACAATGCAATAGATGTCGATTGTTAGATTGTTGTTTTAAGGAATTCCCAGTATTACTTACTGAATTAGCACCTTGCTGGTGTTGCTGACGATTTGGTGGGTAGCTACCTCCCAAATTAAAGCCAACTGACCTTGCCATCTGTGTAAATGTGCATATTATGTCAAAAAAAATGCTCAGGGAAATAAGGATTAAAAATTCAGAAAATGAACCCACAGGATATTGTTGTGCTTGCATTACAGGTACATTCTCGTGAAGTTGTTCCTTGTGATGCAACTCCATAGCATAATCTGAAGTGCTACCTGAAAACTCAAAAGGTTAGTATTTTGTACAACATGGCAGAATGGAGCTAAAAAAAGGGCAGTGCAATGTTCGGCAAAAAAAGGGTACTTCGGGAAAGAAATTTAACACATGAGTCCTATTTGATTTCCTTCAAGCTTAGGAAGCATTAATGCTTAAGCGTGTGCCACGTGGAAAGATAGATTCGAAAGCAGGTAAGAGATTACAACTATGCAAAACACGTGACAAACAAAGGGGATCAACACGAAAATCGACCTTATAAATTAAATTACTTTTTGTAGGAAGAGATTCAGCAGCAAAGATTACACGCAATTTGGTCAAAGTGTAGTATTATGACTTTCGAAAAAAACGGAAGGTGGTTATAATTGCGCGTAAAGTAAGACTTAATTGAAATGCTTTGAATTCATCTGCATAGCTATCTTGATGCACCAACAGACACAAGAAAACAAAAAGGCTGTCACATTTCATAAAGTCGAGGACTCAACGTATGTGCGCGCGGCCAGACCGGTGGCTATGGCAGCAGTCTCTTATGGGGTGTTTGGTTTGAAGGATCACCTCATCCTACCATGGGTTGGTTCATCATGGGATGATCCATCATATTTGGTAGGATGACTTAATCCCTCATTTTGTACTCGACTTATGCTTATTAAGGATGAGATGGTGATGGACCAGCAAATTCTATTCCTCAAAACAAACAAGTGGGTTAGGTTCGGAGCTAGGATCAGATGGTCCATTCACCATCCGATTCCTAAAACCAAACACCCCATTAGTGGTAGTAGCATCTAATTTTTAGGAGATTTGTTTGATCTATATCGGTCACAACGCTAGGTCACGAGATCAACATTTTCCTTTTAGTTAATTTATTGCCATGTCGTGTAGAATGGTATTATATACTTGTTCCTGAAAATGATTTCTAGCCATAGTAAGCATGAGAATACCTCATCATGCCCTGACTTTAAGCTGATGTCTTATATGAAGAGTAGCAATATAGTATATAAGACATAAGCAAGGGTTAGGCTGCACTGTATAACCACGACATGACAAGAGGGTTCCATAAATTCTCTTTATGAGTTGTGAAAGGAAAGAAGATTGAATATCTTCGTCTAAAGTAAACAGCTTAAAAAGTTACCATACTCCATTTGGTGTTATAATCAGTGTCCTAACGTACGTCTCAAATAATATATGCTATCATCTCTTGCCCGCAACTACGGGCACTTGTTATGGCAATCCGAACAGCGGGACAATTTCTTGCCCGCAATTACGGGCGCTTGTTAGGCAATCCGAACAGCGGGACAATAGGCTTGCTAACACCTCTGCACAAGTAGGCAAGTTGGAAAGAAGATTGTCCATCTTTGTCTTAAGTAAGCAAACAACCTAAAGAGTTGCATACTCCATTTGGTGTTATAATCAGTGCCCTAACATATGTCTCAGATAATATATGCTATCATTTCTTGCCCGCAATTATGGGCACTTGTTATGGCAATCCGAGCAGTGGGACAATAGGCTTGTTAGCACCTCTGCACACACAGGCAAGCTGCACTAGGACCTTTTTATCTGAATGACATTTGGAGCATTTTTCCTCGTTGACCTGGAATGTTTTAAATTTTAATGATGATTCATTGCCATTCCAATTGCTCCATCATACTACTATTGTTGTTGCCAATGGATGGTGCATAGTACCATCCTAGATTTGGCATTAAATTACCCAAAGGTGGCAAGAGAAATAAAAAAAATGTCATGTCAAGCATATGGAATGGTAATAACCATTCATTAACTTGAGAAAAACAACAGCCTTCCATAAAAGACAATGTCAAAAAACAATGGACTTTGTAACAGTTAGCAGATTTTATAACAGGGTGTTATTGTTGGGAACAAAGCTGTTCAAATAATAAAGTTCAATAATTACTGAGTAGCGACGGCTGGATGAAACAATGAATTGCAATAGGCATGCAGCTGATATTGGAAGGTGAACGTCATATAGTAACACAATTAAATAGATCATGCACCAATACACAAAGTATAATGAGAACACTCTCACTGAATCAACAGACAGGTTCTAGAAATAGTTGAGCTATAACCACCTTTGTATCCTGGCAAAGCTGGGAAATCTTCATTTTGAATACTGAATTCCTGGTTTTGTTGAACAATGGTGTTAACACCAACTCCTTGCTTTCGTAGTGACCCTGTAATTTAAAGAAATTGGCAAAGCATTCTCGAAAAAAATGAAAAAATATTTACAGGATTCCAGCACTTTTACCATATTGTCCTTGCGGACCACCAGCAGAACTAGCCCGGCCAGTCAATTGAGGGAAATCATTTATGTCAAATGGAGCATTGTCACTGGCATCATGTAGCATCCCCATAGAACCTAGAGAATTATTTCCTGCTTGTATTTGATTATGAGATAATGAACCTCCGGATGTTTGGTATGAACTTCCAAGCATATTTATCAATTGAGGTGGTACTGGTTTCAAAGAAATAAAAACCAACAACAGGCTGAATGAGGAGCCTCACATACATGCACTTCAATAAAAGAAAATAATACACAGTCTATTTTTGTTAACCATTCAAATCTCACGAAGCCATATTATCACAACCGTACAAAATATAAATTGTCACCCTATCACTTTCATGAATTTAAATTGGTAAGATCACAAAACAAAACAAATTTAAGAAATAGAGACAACAATAATTACAAGTAAAGAAAAAAAGGCAATATTTCGGTACGTATGCCTGTCAAAAGGAAGAATATCAATATAACAGAAACTTAGCTGCTTGATACTTGGAAGGATATTATGTCCAACTTAGAAACTTAAGCTCAAATAGAAGTAAAAAGCAGCACTTACTAGCATGTTGGCATTTTCATTTCTAAACGGTGCTACTATACAATCGAATAAAACCACTTATTCCTGCAGATAGGTTTCAGCTGGTGCTTCACCAGACTTCACTATCTTTATAGTCTGGGTAACCCAACTTCGCATCTGGGCTTCCCGAGTTCTGGGATTAATTGATAAACTGGTCATGTTCAAAACTTGTTCTAGATGGGGAGACTCATTGTCGCACTTGTTCAAGAAATCAGGCTGGGCGGGCGCCTGGGCGGCACCTAAGCGCTGGGCACCACCCACCCGCCCCCCTCGGGCCACGCCTTCGGGTGTAGGGGGCAAGGCGGGGGAGTATATGATGCGGCGAAAAGGGAAGTTGGCTCACTCGGTCATTTTGGTGGTGGCCTTGGGCGCGATTAGGTTTCCGTTCCCGCCGCGTTCACCGCCCCAAGCCGCCACCGGCGCCGGTTCCACCTCGAAGCCTCTCCCCGGCGCACGCCTCGTCATCCTCTCCCCCGGCCGCACAAACTCGGGACCGTCTACCGCGGCGGCGCGCAAGCTCCTCCTCCCTCCCCACTCCCCAGCGACGCGTGAGATCCTCCTCGGCGGTGCCCGAGCTCAACGATGGCTAGTAGTCGACCCCACCCCTGCCTCCGTTTCACCTTCTTATATATGTAGAATCACCTGTGCGGTGCAGCGGTGGTGAATGCACTGGCCGATTAGGGAACAACATGTCGATGCTAGGTGCATATGGTCAGTAAATTGGCAGCGATTCCGGACATCATTGCTGGATGATATGAAGGTAAATAGGTAATGGATGTTATGTTTCTCAAGGTTCATCTGCTCATGTTGCATGGCCTTATGTCATTTTTGACTTTTGAGCTAACTTCATGATCTCATCTTTTATATATCCTTCAGATATTGAGCTTAGACAAGCTTACGTGTGGGATTCTGTGGCTCGTAAAGTTCGTGTATCACCGGGTGGACATTCTCCGAAGTTTTGACCGTGCAAAGGTCATTGTCTGGTATAATTCTTGGAGCTCATTGTTCTCTCACTATGGTCCTTTCTTCGATTTCTTACGTGGTATTGTAGTATATATTGAATTATATTCAGGATTGTCAGTTAATGTGTGCTTGGGTTCTAAGTACCTTATTATAGTTTTACTGGATAACTGGAAGTTGCACACTGATAGCTTCCTTGGCGGAGTAATAAAAGTATGCCAACAATGATTAGCATTCTTGCAGTATTGTCATGTGTACATACATTGCTCTGCATATCTTGAAAGTTAATCCAGTCACAATGTGATTAGTATAAACTAATTGAGCATTGTTTTGATGCCTGTTCTCACCAATTCTAGATTAAGTCATATAATCAGTTAAGCAAGACTCGTAGTCTCATACATTGCTTAATGTGCAAGTTTTACAACCTTACATCAAGCAAGCATTTACATCAAAAATTTACATCAATGGATGGAGAGTTATCATTGTTGTTCAAGGTAACAATTTCTTCATCTAAACATCATATATATATATATATATATATATATATATATATATATATATATATATATATATATATATATATATATATATATATATATATATATATATATCGCCGCCTAGGCCCCACCTCACCGCCTGCCTAGCGCCTTCTTGAACACTGTATAAATCTGGTTTGCAGTTTGCTCTCTAGCAGCACATGGTTCCTAGTTTATAAAGCAGAAACATTAAGAGGTACTTACTGATTTTTTAAAAAAATAAATCCAAGGAAATCTATATCATGTGGGGACCATGGGGTGTTGACCACCAAATTCATATGCTCAACTTTTATGCAAAGACAAGAAAAGGTCTTGCAGCTCAAAGCAAACAATATAGTAAGTAGACACTCAACAAAGTATTAGCATAGAAATGCTTAAACATGTTTTTAAAAAAACAATAGTTGAAGATAAGCAAGTAAACAACCATGAAGGCATGACAGCATGAATCTTATTTAAATCTATGGAGCAATATATTCCACCTGTATGGTATTTTTAAATTACCTTGCTGAAGAAGGCCATTCATCATCCTGTTGGATCCTTGCACATTTAGACTTCCACTCCCGGCATTGCCACTCAAATTCATGCGTGATGCGATACTTGGCACAGACAGTCCACCAGAGCTTATATTTCTTCCAATATTACTTCCGCCGACAATGTTTCCTACAGAATTTGTGATCCGTGGACCCAAATTTCCTAAAGCTGGAGACACCGACATCCCAGGAACAGAATTCCGACTGCCACTGGTGCCCAAGTTTGAGGATAAGCCTTGAATGGTACCACCAATATTCATGCTACTACTAAATGCTAGACCTCCACCAACATTCATTCCTCTAGAAATGACACCTGAATGTGCATGAGGAATCTGCAAAGAAACAATACAAACAAAATAGTAGAAATCATCTTGCTCCACATGAACACACACTAAAATTTCAACCAGCAAAATTATTCCTTAGATTGCATGAGCCATTAACATTCATGTTCATGCTTTCCACAATATAATAAAAAGAATATTGCAATCTGCATGAAAGTGAGAATTAGAACCTGAGACATGGCAATTGGAAGGTTGTTCGAAGCAAATCTCCCAGAAATGCTCCCTCCAGGTTGTTGAACCCCAGAGGATGGAAGGCCACTCACTGCAGCATTCCTTTGTGCAAGTGATCCAGGCATATTTGGAAGATTGAAATTTCCATGAATGTTGTGCAAACCTTGAGAAATGTAAAAAAAAGGTTTACTCCATGGACCTTGTGCTGTATTATTGGGCTAACCAAGCTAATATATTATATGTTCACCAGAGTGATGGAAACCTGGAACTGATCCAGATTGGCCAGAAAAGGATGCTGCAAATGGCCTTCCTGTTGAGTCTGGAAGATTTGACGCCGAACTGCTAAAGTTTGACTGCAAGGCAAAAAAGTATCGATTTATCAAGACATAGAATAAAACAGGCTATATGGGCAGTCATACTATTCTCAAGAGCAAAACCATGTTGAGTTAAACAGCAACTGTAAAAGAATGTACAGTAGCCTGTCAAACTGCTTTTTTCACTACTACAATAACAGTTCATAACATGCAGCACATGAACAGCTTGATTTGGCAAGACCAGGTAATCCTGCCTAGCTACCAAAGTTCTTAGGTGAATTGTCAAGCTTCAACTTTCATACCAAGCATATCCGCACATATAACCCATGTAACGTTGGTAAGTGGTAGCACAACCATTGTCTAGGCAATCAATTACAGTACATAAATCAACAGATTTCTCACCAACCAGACTAAGATGTTTGACTAGATGACATTTATCAAGTGTACAAAAATGAAATACCCGTCCATTGTCCACACAAAACTGCAGCATGAACAAGCAAGTTGATGATCTACCAAACTCAAATGTAATAAACAAATAGAATAGGAATATACAGTGAAAGCAAGATAGTCCAGTTGCAAGGATAAGCCTGTACATTGAGCAAGCCTGACATGATGATGACAGCAAAAGTGCAAGTCGAGACTCAAGAGCAAATGGAGATTGTCCACCAAAAAGGCATGACGCAGTGATCCCCTCCAATCTGAAATAGAAATTGGATACATCTATAAGTAGTTTGTATAACAAAGGACTCCTAGAGGTACTAAAAAAGGAGCCTAATAACAAGAAAATGTACTTATGTTTAATCAAGACAAACAATACTTAGCAAGTACATCAATGGAAATTTGACCCTTGATCACTTGCTAACTTTACCTATCATTCACTAGATTGCTAAAACATATATTACTCACAATGTTGCAGTAACCTCTCGTAAAAAAATGTTGTAGTAATCACCCATCGCAGAGATGTCCATTATTTTTAGACTAGTAACCAAGACGCAAAAACAAAGAATATTTTAACACATTGTAAGATTAATTAAGCCATCCTTCCATCTCTAAGAGTTTGCCAGGTAAGCCTTGAGCAGTTGAGCTCAAAACTAAAAGGCTTCCACGAGGTTAATGTCCAGCAATCTGGCCATTGAATGGCACTCCGAAGTCAACACTGGCTCAACTATTGTTGAATTCAGAATCCAGAATGTAATATTCTACTTTACCATCAACTGATTTCTCTAACAACTCAAAGCTGTGTAAAAAAATCAACCCCCATGATTAGAGCCATAAACCACAGTGTTTGACCAGTGGATCCCATAACCTGATCAGCACAACACGACGCCAATACACTACTCTTAACAGTAGACGCCAAAACTACAGAACCCCGATTGTTCATCTAATCCCACCCTCTCGACCTAAATCTGCCCCGCACGTACGACCATACCGATCTTACGTCTTAACACCCGAACCTCGTCTCTCTCGCCCACATCGACGTGAGGAAAAAATTCCCGAACGTCTAGGGACTACAGCAGCAGCAGAATCGCAGCTGATCTAATCTACGGACGAGCGCGCGCACGGGAGTCGGAGTGGGGCGGAATCGCAGAGACCGGTCGGGAATTAGGGCAAAATCGGAGGTTAGCGCTTGCTTACCCAAGGGAACCCGCGCCCGCGGCGCGGGAGATGGGGGAGAATGGGTTGGAGCGGTACGGCGGCGGGGAGATTGCACACGGTGGTTCTGGGGGAGGCGGAGATGGGCGTGGGCGTGTGGCAGCGTCGGCGACACTAAGGGAGAGGGGGAAAGCGAAGGGACAGGGGGAGGAGGCATCTGCTCGAGCGGGAGGGGGGCCGTGGGATGTAGTGAGGCGGTGAGGCCTCTACATTCGGCTTCTAAAAACCAATTCTTATTTTTCTATAGTACTAACTGAATGTCCATATGTTGCTATAGATTTTAAAAAATTTTAGAACATATTTATATAAATGTTCTAAAAACTTTTACCATCCGTTAGTTTCAAAACATATAGTATGATAAAATTTTAAAATCCGTAGCAACGAGCATTCAACTAGTACAAGATTAAGCACTGAATGAAAAATACAGCATGTACTCTACAATGCAGTCTAGATGAAATCCACCTTGACCATTAAATCATAAAAAGAAAGATATTTTGATGGGAAGGTGGGAAGATTCGGCGCAGGTCTTTTGGGGCCACATGTCAGCGCTGTCTTTTGTGAGAAGGGGTGGAAGAGACCGGACCAAACACCAACTCCTTCTTTTATAATAGTAAAGATAAACTTTTAAATGCGATATTTTTTAAGATAAGATCTATAAATTAATTGTAATACATGTTATAACGATTTTATTTATATCATCTAAAACCGTACGTTAGTTTCTATTACCATATACTCTCTCTCATGAACAGTCCAAAAACCATAAGTCGAAGTCAAAAAGAACAGATCTTAAGTCTAGCGATATACGAGGTTATGGGCTAGGCCGTAAATGGTCCTTATTTTTTGTGGGCATGAACTGTAGACAACCAAGAGGAAAGAGGGAGGGCCAGAAAGTTGAGAAAACCCTTGCCCCTATGCGCCGCGGCCAGACACCAGCCAAGGGAGGACGGGGAAGATTTTCTGCTAGTTTGCCACTATAGATTTTTTAAAAAAAAGAAAATCTAAAGGTAAAAGTGCTCACTTTGTCCGGAATACACAACGTTTTGCATGTTGATATGGTCTTCGATATTTGACATTGACTGGTACCTTTTATACGACAATATTCATAAAAATACAAATTTATTATATCATGGATACATTTTTGATGACTAGTCTCATGATACAATTCTCACATGACCAATCTAAATAGGTTTTTATATATTAGTAATCAAAGTTAAAGAAGTATAATACAACAATATTTGATGAGAGGATAAATAGTACCAATACTATCAAATTATTTTAAATCTAAAGAGCTAAAAAGCAAACTTTGGCATTACCGGGGGCCATGGCCCCACCAACATCCCCGCTCCCTCTGCTCCAAGATGTAGGCTGTCGTGGGATCCTAAAGCCGTAAACTGACACAACATAATTTCTAAACCGCACCTAGCAACCTAAAGCCGTAGCATAGCACACGTTTCTACATTATTTCTTCACCTTCCTCCTCGTCTCCCTTGTCCGTAGCACCCTAGCCCCTACCTCCCTACCCTCCTTATAAGGTCACCCTCCTCCTATGCTTTACCAGCATCACCGCTAAGAAGGCCCAAACAATGTTGCACACTCCAATGGACGCAAAATATGTTCTTCTCGTCCAGGACGAAGCCCTTAACATGCTCAAAACAGCTTCGTTGGTGGAGGTGGAGATGTCACAGCAGTCAGGGGTGGAGCCAATAATTAGAGATAAAAGGGACCAAATAGTTCATGCAATGCAATAATATTTGATAAGAGCGCACTAATAGTACTAATAATATCAAATTTTGTTTAAATATAAAGTGCTAAAATGCACACTTTGGGATCATGAGGGAGACCATATCCCCCACCAGCGCCCCCACTCCCTCTGTCCCAAAATGTAGATCGTCGTGGGATCCTAAAGCCCTGAACTGACACAACATAATCTCTAAATCACACCTAGTTGCATAAAGCAGCAGCAGAGCATGCAATGCACACACTTTTCTAGTATTTCTTCATGTTACTCCTCATCTGCCTCCTCCATCGTCCTCAAACCCCTACCGCCATAGAGGCAACCTCGATACCCTCCTTATCCTTGCCGCCCTCCTCATGTGCTTTCCCTGCATCAACACTAAGAAAGCTCAAACAATGTTGCACACTCCAATGCCGCTAGGACATAGAAGATACTTTGCTCGTCGAGGAAGAATCCTTTCACATATTCAAATAACGTATTTGGTGGAGGTGGAGGTGTCGTACAATCAGAGCAATAGTTAGAGATAACAAGGACCAAATAAGTCATACAATGTAGCAATACTAGAATCATAGGCGCGGCGCCACGCCGCGCCAGCCACCGTACGTACCAAAATAAAAGAGACGATAATTTGTGAGGAGTTTTTAAAAAAACCGGGGGCAAAAACGTATTTTTGGAAAAGGCAAAGGGGGTATTCGCAAAAAACAAGAACCTGTTAAAAAAACCGGGGGCAAAAACGTATTTTCGGAAAAAGAAAAGGGTCTTTTTGCAAAAAAATCGAGGACCTGTACGCAAAAAAGGGGACCTGTGCTCAATTTCCGAAAATGCGGGGGGCCATCCTGCAAAACGGAGGGGCCAAAAAAAAATCCAGGGACCTTTTCGCGAGAACCAAGGACCTGAACGTAATTTCGAGAAAATACAGGGGCTTTTTCGCAAAATAGCTCGCCTGACCGCATAAGAAACCGCGGGGACACGCGGCGGTAGGAGCGTCAGCGGGGTGACGCTGGCCGCGCCGCCAGCATCCCCGAATGTAATAGGGGTATTATTTGATAAGAGACAACAAACAATATTATACTATCAAATTTTGTTGAAATCTAAAGAGCTAAAATGCAAACGTTGGGATCATGTGGGGGCCATGGCCCCCACTAGCACCCCACTCGTCATGGGATCCTAAAACCTTAAAACCAACAAAACATAATCTATAAATCACACCTAGTAGCATAAAGCTACAACATAGCATGTAGTGCCCATATTTCTTCCATGTTTCTTCATTTCCCTCCTCCACCGTCCCTTGGCCCCCTACCACCATAAAGGCCACCTTCTTGCCCTTCTTATCCTCACTGCCCTCCTCCTGTGCTTCCTTGCATCACCACTAAGAAGACTCAAATTATGTTGCACACTCCAATGCCCACCAGGTCGCAGAATGTGTTCTTTTCATCCATCACAAAAGTACCTCACATGCTCAGACAACATATTTGGTGGAGGTGTCGTGGTAGTCAAGGATGAATCTAATAATTAGAGATAACAGACACCAAATAAGCTGTAGGATCGACTACTGCAATCAGAGGAGGGTGAATGACTGTTGCCGCTTTTTTGAGTCTCCTGGTGATCGATGATACTTTTGACCGCTCGGTGATCAATCGTTTGATCAAATGTTCAGTGTACGACCGCTTGATCAACCATTCCGCTCGATCGCCCGCTTGATCGACTGATCTGTTCGATCGTTTTGCTCTGTCGCTTTGCTCGTTGTCGTATGGTCCAAACCACCAGCAATCACTAGCGCACTTTAATCAAATCAAGAACCAGATTGATTCAAGACTATTTTTATTGCTGAAATTTCGTGAATTTACAAAGTGTCCTTACAAGTACCCCTAAAAGCTTTCTCGATGAAAGCCCTCTCGAAACCCACGTGTGTTAATCCATAGTCTTTCCCTGCTTTTATAGGTTAACATCATAAACTGTGTCTACCTCAAACACAGACTCAAAACTTTATTACTAAATATGACGCATGTCAGGCGGCACGCCCTTCTTCTGACGGCATCATCATGTCGCGCGCGCATGTTGCGGGCCCCACGCGCCCTAACCTGCTAGCTGGGAGAGAGATAGTTTGGCCACGGATTTTGGGTGAAACTACAATACTGCCACTTCAGCAGGCAGCTGGCGCGCCTAGCTCACGGTGAACGCTGCGGATGTGGCATCACTGTGCCACGTGGGGCAGGTATGGAGCTCTAGGCCATATCTTTTTTTGCTTGGGCAAGTACAACGTAGCAAAAACTCATATATAGTTTTGACAGATATAAATAAAATTAGTATGTACTATAATTAATTTATAGACTACACTTTAAAAAATATTTTATTTGAAAATTAATTACTATAGAAAAATCAAAAAATAATTTTAAGAAAGAGATACTTATGCTGCAGCTAGGGAAGTGGGCCGTGTGGCCCACAAAGTTCGGCTTTCTGAGTGACGCTCGAAACGGCTTCTCAGTGGTTTTTGCATACGATTTTTGGTTTTTATGTGATGGTGTTTAGGGGTGAAAACGGATCGGATATTTTCCGACCGACCGACCGCCGAATCCGAGTCGGATCGAATTCGGATACTTGTGTCGGATAATTGTCGGATTCGGAGTCGGATTCGGATATTTTTTTCGGATACGGATTCGGATTCGGAAAGAACTATCCGACGGATACGGATACTATCCGAAATTTTATCGGATAATACCCGGATATAATTTTCGGATATCCGGCCCAACAACAGCCTGCACTCTGCGGTGGCAAGCCCATCAGTGAGACGCCTCCCACGCATGTCCCCCAAACCCCAAAACATCTCCAGCCAACCAGAGAAACCGAGGCGATCGGGAGCAAGACCCGGACAACGACTCACGACGGACGCCCCAGAGCAAGGTGAGGCGGGCGGACGACCGAAGCTTGCGCGGCAGAAGAAGAACACGGGAGGCGGCACCAGAGCGACAACCGCAAGCGAGGCCTCTAGTCGTCGCGCGCACTTCCCCGGTGTACGGGCGGCGCTATCCGGTGTGCCCCGCAAGGACAACTCGCCTCCAAACCTAACAATTCTTTTGAGCAAACCCATTAGAAACCAAAACAAAGTAGCGACCAAATCAACATCAAACCCGGTCGGATCCGGGAGGCACGGATCCGGGCCGTGAGGCCACGGATCTGGCGGCGGCGTGCGTGTGGTGTGTGAGCAAGCGGCATGGTGTCGAGGGGGCGGCGCAAGGAGGAGATGGGTCGGAGGTAGAGCGACGGGGATGGAGGCGCAATGAGAGAGAGGGGATGGAGTAGGAGACGCTAGATCGGGGAGGAGGAGACCTGAGGCGGCAGCAGCAGGGAGCCGAGGTGGCGTCGAGTGAAGTCGGCAGAGAGAGAAAGAGAGCCGAGAGAAGAAGAGGGGTGGGGTGAAGGCTGAGGCGTCGGTGGAAAAAGAGGAACGGAGGAGGCGTGAGGCGGGGAAAAGATGAGGCGTCGGGAAGTGGAGAAAGAAAGAGAGAGCAGGAGAGAAAAGAAAGAGAAGAAAAAGAAAAAGAGAAGGAGAGAAAAAGGGGAAAAAGTAAAATAAATAAAATAGAAAAGATAAAATTGTTGCATGCTAGATTTGCTAAATACAGGAAAACTCCTAATCATGCATTACAGAACATTGCTATAATAGATGTGTCTAGTTTAAGTAAATCAATTGCAGGTACTTAGGAATCATGTAAATGCACATTAGCTATATCAACATGATACAAATTCTGTAGAAGCCCGTAGATTAAATAGCCAATTAAAGAGGAGAAAAAAAGAAAAGAGAAAGCAAGATGAGCATGAGTTGTGGGTAAAGAGATGTATATGGTGGGTAAAGAGGTTCGGGAAAGGATGCGAGAGAGGCCAGGCGGACCTCTTTACATAGGGATATGATATAAGGACTTACCCCGTTTTCACTCTGTTAAGGAACCGTAATTATCGTGCCAACCATTCCCCCGTAGAGAACTTATGTTGTGTTCCTATTGTGGCTTGTATGAATTTACTATTTATGTATAAACTTATGTTGTGTTACTAAAGTATAAGCTTTTGGAATTATAATTATTCGTATTATCCGCCTATATTATTCATTTCCGAACCGAATCTGTTACATATCCGTCCCGACGGCATCAGTATTCGAAACTCGAATATTCGAATTCAGTATTCAGTATCCGGTCTTACCGTATTCGACTCGAATCCGGAGAAAAAATATGGGTTAGGATATGGTTTAAGCAATATCCGACCGAATCCGATCCGTTTTCACCCTTAATGGTGTTTACTTCTTTTCTGAATTAAAAAATTATTCCGTTCAAAATGATTTATGGCTTTAACCGTTTTGAACCGGGAATACAGTCAACTCTCTCGTCTTACATCGGTAGAAGGTAGAAACTGAGTCTTCCGCATTTCAATTGTAAGGCATGCTACGACTGATAGTTTTTATCTCTAGAACAAATATTTGTATACACAAATCGAATATTGATAAATTATTTTAAAAATATTTTCTCGATAAGTCATTTTGAAAAAATAACGAAAAAATTATTATATTTATTTATAAGAAAAAATTTATAAGATATAACATGAAAATAACGGCAGCACGATAGTCAGTCCACTCGCAAGTAATCTCCGTACCGAGTAACCACCGTTGGTCACAGATTCTCTCTTTTTTCTGAACTCACTAATTATGCATACACAAAAAAATACACCTAGTTAATGATGGGCTTTCTGATCTGTTTGATATAGCTGCGATTTATAACTTTTTACTGAAATTTTTGAATTCTATTTGTTTACGACAGAGATTATAGAGGGAGATACTCGCTTGCGATTTTAGTTGATGTAGATGTTGGGCTTTTAACGTATACTATAATTAACTTGTAGATTCTGTCTTAAAAAATAATTCATTAAAAAGTTAAATACTATAGAAAAATTAAGAAGTACTTTTGAAAACCATTAAAGAACAGGCCTTTCATTTGGCAGGCCATACTCGACCTCGGCCCGGTTCTTTTTCTTTTTTTTTGAACTCGGAAAGCTTGTTTCCATTAGACACTTTCTCCAGCCCGATCGCTGGAGACCAAGCTGGAAACAAAGGTGGGGACTTGGCTCATGAACACCATCGAGCCAGAGCTAACCACGCCGCCCATACATTGCAAGGCGATCACCACCTTGTTGCAATTTCTCGGGCAAAGCCGAATACTGCAGTAATCGAAGGATGCGCCAATAAACTCTCTAATTTGATTGAGGAGGCTTCCATTCACACTTTGATCAAGATCCATCGAAGTCAACCCCAGCACCAGATCAGACGCATCAGATTCCAGGATAATCCTTGACATTCCCAAATGCGCTATCCTCTGCAGACTGTGTAGGGCAGCCAGTGCTTCGGCTTGAAAAGGGCTGTCCACTCTGCACAGATTGCCACAGCCCCCCTGAAGGAACTCACCAGCACTGTCCCTTGCGATAAAGCCCCATCCTCCCTGACCCAAACCAGCTTTAAAAGAGCCATCAATATTAATCTTGTAAAGATCTTCCGGTGGCGGCTGCCATAACTTGGGGTTGACTTGCTGCTGACTCTTCATTGTTTTCCTTCCCTTTTCAAATTCAGACACATAGAAAGTAAGGCCCGGTTCGATCGAAGTAAGGCCCGAGGGTTAGTGAAGTCCAATCACCAAGAAACGGAAAAAATGTCAGCATGGTAGTAGTAGGTTGGGTGCGGCTCGGTCTTGGGGGCCTGACACCTAAGCGGCGTCTGTGGGTGCCCAAGACCGCCACGTGTCCCACAATGGCCCAAAAATTCCGAAAAATTCGAAAAAAATACTTACAAAATCCAAAAAATTGTAAAAGTACTTTTGTAAAAGTACTTTTTATTAAAAAGTATTTTTAAGTACTTAAAAAATACTTTTAAATAAAAGTATAAATAAAAAAATTAAAGACTTACAAAAAAGAATACTTTTTATACTTAAAAAAGTACTTTTTACAATTTTTCGGATTTTGTAAGTATTTTTTTCGAATTTTTCGGAATTTTTTGAGCCATTGCGGGACACGTGGCGGGTGCTGGAGGCACCCCCGCACGCGCTAGGTGCTGTGCCCCCAGCACCTGAGTCGCACCCTAGTAGGTTGCAGCCCAGAGCTTAACCAGCCCAGCACAGATCTCCCCAACTGAAGCCCAGAACAGCCGCTCTCGTACTAGGTTCTTCCATGTCCCTCCCGATCCTTCTGGACGCGACAGCACACCACCCCTCCGCGGCATCTCGAACCTTCGCTTCCTCGGCCTTTATACCCTCCCCTCCCCTCCCTCCTCGTCATCACTGCAGCAGAAACCCAGACCAAGCAAGAGAGCTCTGTCACAGTTGAGTCGCACGCACTGCGAGCCGAGGAAGGGAGCCATGACGGAGCTGTTCGACACGGCCGTGACCAGCTTCCTCCACCTGCCGGAGGTGCTCGACCGCCTCGCCGCCGCGGACGGGGACCGCCACTCGGCAGGCGACCACGCCCACCACGCCGCGCACGGGCACAGGCAGGCCCGTGCCCATGCCATCGGCGGCGGCGGCGGCTCGCCGGTGGACATCGTGGAGACCCCGGCGAGTACGCCTTCCTGCTCGACGTCCCCGGCCTCTCCAAGTCCAATATCCAGGTAGGCTATGACATCCCCCATTTCCTGGACTTTACTCGATTCACGGAGGAAGTATGTGGTGCGATTCTCTAGCATTGGGTGTGCTTCTTCTTGGGTGAACACTGAACAGGTGACTCTGGAGGACGACCGGGTGCTGGTGATGAAGAGCGCCAACGACGCGGGGAAGCGGAAGCGGGAGGAGGAGGAAGGCGAGTGCAGGTACATCCGGCTCGAGCGTCGCGCGGCGCCGAGGTCGTTCGTCCGCAAGTTCCGCCTGCCGGAGGACGCCGACACGGGCGGCATAGCCGCGCGCTGCGAGAACGGCGTGCTCACGGTCACCGTCAATAAGCGGCCGCCGCCGGAGAAGACGACCAAGTCCGTCCAGGTCACCATCGATTGAGCCTTGAGCAATGGGGCGCAATGCTACGGAGTAATTAATCTGTCGTGGTGGGAGTTGAAGGTTGCATGCCCTGTTTTGTGTCTCGGGAGTAGAAGTTGTCCTTGTATCTTTGTTAATGTTGCTGTGCAATGGGACTATGGAAGCACGAATCAGTTGCTGAAATGTTTTTGTCTCGTCCGTAGGAATGTGTCCCAAATTGGTGCTTATATGTAGATGAGATCTCAACATTTGCAGTAGTTCCTGCCGCTTCTGCATTCTGAATCTAAGAATTGTCCGGATTGCTTTGTTCGATCGAATCCGAAAATATTATTTTTTTGGCCTCTTCTGCTAATCAAAATTGCAGAACAGTTCTAGTAACAACGCCCTTCTGTGAATACAGGGAGAGTTGCCAATTTGCATTGGCCTCACTCTTACCTGTTTCAGGATGTGTTCTTGAGCTTCTGTTCTCCCTTCGAAACCAGTACTAGAACAGAGTACACACCGTAGATTCTTCGGTCGCCGGCGCGCCGCGCGCGTTCCACGCTGCCACGTCGGCACCTCGTATCCAGGCCGCGATGAGCCTTCAAAATGCAGCGGTGCGCGGGGCATGACCGGCTTACACAGGCCGCCGCCTCGTCGAGCGCGTAGGTCGCACGGCGCGCGGCCTCGTAAGTCGTACCTCTACATCGTCCGTCGCCTGCGTTGCTGGTCGTGCGCAAAGTGCACAAGGAAGCATCGCCTCCGCCACGGCGCCTACTTCCGTCGCCAGCGGACCGCCGTTCGCCGCGCCCACGCCGACGGCCGGGTCGGTTTCCTCCTCACAAAGTTCGCGGGCGTGAACGACAATACAGTGTAAAGAGAGGGTTCTTACGCAAAATTTCTTCTGCGGCATAAGGACGGGCCGATCTCAGCCGTACAATGTTTATCCAACGGAAAATGGGGACTCAACACGGTCCCATCAATTCACGATCGCGATTATCCTTCGCGGTCCAAACACAAGGGGTACAAACGGTATTTATGCATAATGGGAGGGTTCTTATGCAAAGGTCCCTTATGGGCACGAGCGCAACATATGCACCGTGGGATTTCGATCCAACAGCTACCAGCGGGGTTGCCTCTGGTGTTCGATGGTTCCCGACCTGACCTCTGTTGACAAGGCAATGGCGGCGACGGCGGCGGAGATGCCGGTGGAAACGGAGGCAGTAGATGCGGCGTACATTTACGAGTCCGTGGTTGCCGCGTCAACCGACTTGGATCAAACCGCATTCTCAATCTGGTATTATTTTTTCTGCTTGCTCGTACTGCAATGGCCGATCGATCAGACCAATTGGGTGAACGAACAAATGCATGTCTCGGATCCGTGCATTGTGCTCCATCCTATGAGGCATCATCCATGCATTGCACACACACTGCATTCGCATGACAACGACAAGGATCCTCCTCCCTATCAGAATTCAGACAAGAACCGTCGCTTCGATTGTTACAGGCTTACAACAATGGTGGCGACGGCGGCGGAGATGATGGTGGAGGTGGAGGCAGTGGCGGCGGTGTACCGTTACGAGTGCCGTGCACTCTTTTTCTCCGCACGATCGCATCTACCGAATTAGAGCGACGGATTGGGGTGGCAAATGAAAAGCGAGAACCCTAGCTTTCGGTAATCACATTCTTGCTTGTGAACACGCGTGGACTTCGCTCTGTATCAAAGCCGCCGCCGCCGCTTCTTCCCATTGAATCTATATGCTTTGTCCATTTTGGTTTACTATTCCATTTGGTTAATTAAATCCTTTCAGGTAGTCGAGTTTCGAAAATGCAAACCAAGATCGCTTGCGAGACAGACAGGCGTGGTATCTGAACAAACTGGGTGCATCAGAATTCACACCTGGGCCTTCAGATAACGTAATCAACTGGTGGGTTCAAGCATTTGCAACACTGACGATTGACAGGGCGAGGGGGTTCCGATCCAATTGCCTTGTTCACCATGTGGCGCATTTGGAAACAGAGGAATGACTGTGTGTTCAATAACGGTGTGCCTGACGTACTCACCACAATTCTTGGAACAGGCCGGCCAATGGAGCACAGCGGGGGCTACCAACGACGCAGAGCTTGATCCCAGTACTTATAGTTGTTTTCTTTATTGCGAGAGAGATGCATTGTAATGTAACTCGCTCTGCCTAAGAGGATATGGCTCAGTTTAGGGATGGTTTATGGTTTTTTACATTGTAATTGGTTTATTTTTTACTGTAATGATGGTTACAGTGAATTAAAAGTCAGAAGCTAAATCTGAAACAAACGGGGTAGTACTATATGTTTATACTTGTGATTCTATTCGCAAACTCTCCCTACGTTTTAATGGAAAGATGCGCAACTCTCCTGCATATTCTCGTAAAAAGACCAAGATTGCTGTGCTTAGAATTATTCTGCTGGTCACAATTCCATAAAACTTAGTAAACGCGCGATTAGGTCGTGTAAGTGTATGCAACACCGCTAGCTCCTTGTGAGTACATGCATTGTACAGCCGAACTTCCTCTTCCTTCTAGGGTGTTAATAGGTTGGGTTCAAATAGATTAAATGGATTGGATCTTTGATTAGGTTGACTTTGGTTGAGTGGAAATGGGTTGAAAGAATGAATCGGTTCGATCGAGTTGGGTTGCCTCAAAGAAACGGTTGGGTAGGATTAGAATGAATTATAAAATTTAGCATTAAAATTGGGTTGAGAACAGATTCAATCTGTGTTATTGCAATATGACTCACCCATGGGTTGGCTCCACCCATAGGACTCATCTGGGCATCTAGACCTAATAATTTGCACAAAATAGCGTCTCTCTACAATCATCTAATAATGACCCCGTACTGAAAAACTTTTATAGTGTGAACGTGAGTTATAAATTTGGAATACCAAACTTTTTTAAAAGATTTCTATAAAAGTTATTGATCCCACTTGTATACCTGGGCCTAATAATTTACACAAAATAGTGTCTTTATACCCTAATTATCTATAGTAAATTTTAGGCAATTTTGTAAAAAAATTTCTAGTGTAAACGCGAGTTAGAAATTCCAAATACTAAAACTTTTCCCAAAAAAAATCTATGGGTGGGTTCTTTTGTGCTGATGGATTATGACTTAAATATTTGAATTCTGACTGTTCACGATAGGTAGTACGTACAGAAAAATATTCACATATGAATTTGGCCAGTACAGCTGAACTTAGTACACTTTTTACTATAAACTTTCTATTGACCCCGTACTGAAAAAACGCACCGTTTAAAAGTTAGTTACTGTAGACAGTACGAGCACAAGCCAAAAATAAGCCTAGTCGAATCCAGCCTATAAAGCCTGTTGGTTCTATCTATGTGCTTAGACCTAACAATTTACATAAAATAGTGTCTCTATACCCGAAATAATATATACTAAATTTTAGAAATTTTCGTGAAACTTTGATGGTGTGAACACGGGTTATAAATTTTAAATACCGAACTTTTTCAAAAGTTTCTTGTAAAAGCCTATTGGTCCCACCTTTGTATCTGGACCTAAAAATTTGCACAAAGTGGTGTCTCTATACCTTAAATCATCTATCGTAAATTACAAGCAATTTTATGAAACTTTTATAGTATGAACGCGAGTTAGAAATTCTAAATACCTAATCTTTTCAAAAAAATTCTATAAAAGCATGTTGGTTCCACCTATGTACCTAGATCTAATAATTTGCACAATGTAGCGTCTCTATACCTTAAATCATCTATAGTAAATTTCAAAAAAAAATTATGAAACCTTTATGGTGTGGACACGAGTTATAAATTTTAAATACCGAACTTTCTCAAAAGTTTATTGGTCACACTATATGTTTAGGCCTAACAATTCGCATAAAGTAGCGTCTCTATACCCTAAATTATATATAGTAAATTCCATGCATTTTGTGAACTTTTTATAGTGTAAACGTGAGTTAGAAATTCCAAATACTAAACATTTTCAAAAAAATTCTATAAAAGCCTATTGGTTCCACCTATATGCCTAGGCCTAATAATTTACACAAAGTAGCATATCTATACCCCGAAATCATCTATAATAAATTTCAGAAATTTTTATGAAACTTTTATTATGTGACCACGAGTTATAAATTTTAAATACCGAACTTTTTCAAAAGTTTCCTATAAAAGCCTGTTAATCCCACCTTTGTATGTGGGCCTAAAAATTTGTACAAAGTAGTGTTTCACACCCTAAATCATCTTTAATAAATTTTAGGCAATTTCGTGTATCTTTTATGATGTGAACACGAGTTAGAAATTGTAAATACCAAACTTTTCAAAAGTTTCTTATAAATGCAGTTACACTTGTATGTAACAGTTTGGTAAAGAGTGGGTTGGCAACATATTTGAATTAGGTTGAAAATTAGTTTCAACTCATTTCAACTATTTGGATTCGGTTGGATTGGGTGGAAATGCCATATGTGTTGGATTGGATTAAATTTAGATTGGGTTAGGTTTTAATCCATTATCACCCCTACTTCCGTCCGAACTGGTAGACGTACATAG
Organism: Bonia amplexicaulis; assembly: GCA_036346245.1. Classification (NCBI taxonomy): domain Eukaryota; kingdom Viridiplantae; phylum Streptophyta; class Magnoliopsida; order Poales; family Poaceae; genus Bonia; species Bonia amplexicaulis. The sequence goes on from CM070739.1 coordinate 28,715,002, forward strand.
AGCAGAACTGACACAGAGACACTGCAAGATCCAAAAAGACATGCATCGCCTGACAACGAGATGAGCCCCTCTAGCAGGATTCAGACAAGAAAGCGTCGCCGAAACATACAAAACAGACGTGTACTACTACTCTGTGACTACCAACGGCGACATCCTACCGACCGAAAAGGCTCGTGCTCTTTTCCGTTGCTCTGTTTCTAATACAGTAATACTACCACAAGCTGCTACCAGGTTCTTTCCTGCGTGCAGAATTGCCGTTGTCGGACCGGCTCCACAGAATCTGCAGTTGCACTGCGCCCAGAAGGTGCCAACTTCCCGGTCGGCCGAGCCAGAAGTGGACAAACTACCATCGATGGCCTGTACTATATACTAGCCTTATAGGCGCGGCGTCACGCCGCGTCAGCCACCGTACGTACCAAAGTAAAAGAGGCGATAACTCGTGAGGAGTTTTTTAAAAAAATCGAAGGCATATGCGTATTTTCGAAAAACGTAAACAAACGAGGATCCGTGCGCAATTTCAAAAACCGCGGGGGGCTATCCTGCAAAGTGGAGGGGCTAAAAAAGCTGGCAGGGACCTTTTCGTGAGAACTAAAGATATGTACGTAATTTCGAGAAAATACAGAGGCTTTTTCGCAAAACAGCCTACCGACCGTACACAAATCCCGCGGCCACGCGGCAAGCGGACCGCTGGCACGGGCGACGCGGCCTTCCCTCCGCGCGGAGAGTCCCTCAGGAGTAATACAGGGATGATATCACGGTGGTCGCTGGCCAGTTCTTGGCTAGGCTCGTCTCCGGCGTCGCCATTAGGGATGCAATAATTCTGCTTACGGAGGTGGCTCGTGTCCCGGTCTTGTAATGATGCTCACCGTGCATAATTTGTAAAACGTCCAAATCCCTTGTGCAAGGGTTTGCTGCCTAGTTAGTACTGTCGCTAGGTACAAAAGAGTTTCATTTTAAACATTGGCATGATTTCTCGAAAGCAACTTTGGTCACTAATTTTGTTATAACAGATCTAAGAAACCTAATAAAATTATAATACTATATGAGTTCTTTTTAAGATAAATCTATACATATCACTTTCATATATTCAATATAAATATCAAGAAAATATTGATAACTAAAATTTAAAAAGCTTGACTGTATATACCAAAAACAACATTCTTTTATAATTAAAGAAAATATTTTAAAAAAAATGTCTGTGCACGCACACCATCATCAGGCACACACAAACACGTGAATGCTTCCTCTAAGTGTACGCAGGGGTGGAGCCACACCTCGAATAGGGTAGACTTTAGTCTAGGGTGTGGAAAAATATGTAATGTACAACTCGAGTAAATTCAATCTAGTCTACGTAATATTTTTATGATCCAGTTCAGATAACCTAAATCATTCTATCACTGAGTCTAAGACGTAATCAAATTGTATCTCCGCCACTGAATATACGGCTAGAAATACGGCGGTCACGATGAATCCGCGCGACCTCTGCTTGAAATTTGTAAAAACGTGTCACCTCAGCAGTCACATACAAGACCTCGATCGGGCTCGATCTTGCCTGGCATCGATCCACTGTTCTTAAAGAATTCGAAAGGATCCTGGATCCCATCCATTCTCACAGGGAAACCGTGATGGCCATTATTGTTGACGCTCGACGGCCGGTCCGGTCCCCACCTCCCGAGCCTTCTTTCCTTCGTGCAGACCGCTCACGCCGTCGCCGCTCGCCGGTGCTAATGCATGCTAGCAAGCTCGCTCTCGATCGCTGTATCCTGCCTAGTTGTCAGCTGATCTGCAACAATTACTGAACCGGACAGTGCCTGCATGCAGTGTGGCCAGCGTCAGCGCGACAATATGCACTCGATATCGTGCGTTGCACGCAGTGTTAGAGATAGACCTATGTAAGTGTGATCTTTTTTTAATAATTCTAAAGCATGTATAGTTTAGTATTATATTACTAAGATAAAATAGAGAAAATCAATTTATATAGTTGAACATTTACCACTTCTTAAATTCTGTGACACATGTGAAGATGATATGAGGAGAGTTATGACCGAACAACGCATGTGCACGTGTATTCGTATAGTTTCGCGTGAAAATTGCAAAACTTCTAACCTGCAACGTGTCACTTGGTAGACAAAGTTCACCTTATTTTTGCTGAATCGTGCATTATCTCTCTCCTTTTAACTGATTTTAACTGGTCATGAGACTACTTAATTATCATTATTTGGTTTGAATATGAGCACTTACTAGTGAATAAATTAGCAGTTACCAGTGGATTATTTCAGTTTAATGGTGTCAACTACTGGAGAGTAAGTCTATAAAAAATCTGGAGACATCCAGACTAGAGATACTGAAATCCTCTATTTCTTTCTCTCATTGTCTTCTTTCTCTCCGAAGAAGTGTTGAGCAACCGAACCTCATCGACTTTCTTCTCGGCGTGCACTGGGAAGGAGCAAGAGCGGCTATCTCTGAGCCATTACCACAGAGAGTACCTGCACGGAGCGGCAGTAAGGTTTCTGGGCAGCACCATATGCGTGACCGCTGCTGCTCTGTTTCATCTACGTTATGCACTGCATCGAGCCTGTTCTGTTTATGTTCTTCATCAAGCCCAAAAGTAAATCATTCGCGCGATCCATCGACTTTGATACTGTATTTTTCTTACGTATTTTGTGAAATACAATAAGTAACCTGCTGTTATATTCGTTTGTTGCATTACTAATCTTTTATTGTATCTATCTCTTAGTAAAATTTAAAACTAAAATATTACCCATATTTTCAACATATCAGACGTGGCAGGCTACCCACCCGCCGGCGAGAACAAAGCCACACTAACGCGATGGCGACGCCGGCCATCAACGTCGTCCATGTATCGCAGAAAGGAGATCTATCGGAAGGGACCTAATTATTTTCTTTTCTAAGAGGATGAAAAGTGAATTACTACTAATTCGATCGATGATCGCCAAGTTGCCTAAATATAATACATGATTGGTGGATATTGGAGCGTAACAAAAAAAAAGAGGGTTTGCTGGATCGAGTGGCGCCGGCAGACTGCTCCGCTCGGTTGGGCTGAAAAGCTGTGGCTTATGGCTGAATTTGCACTGTAGCGGCTGAAATTTCATTGTAGCTGAAGATGGTTTATTTAGCGTAATTAAATTTAAAAAAAATAAAAATAGAAAAACAATATGCTAGCTCATCATGGACAACGTAAACGGATACGGGAAAAAAAGTACCGACAAAAAAGCTCAAAAAAACCAAAAGTTCAGAAAAAGATAAAATTTATAAATAGTAAAATATAAGTCAAAAATCAAAAGCTAAAACTGAAACGAGCGGAGGTTTCACAAAAGTTGCTCCTTGAAAGCATGAGTTGTGTTTATTGTACGTGTTACGTAAGGCCTGGACCTACACTTAATTTGGAGGCTGTATGAGCTACTCTCTTCATCTCATGTTCTTTTGGACTACATTTTATAACTTTTAATTATTTCATAAAAGAAAGTACGGAGTAAAAAAAAACTTACGTAGATATAAATAAAGTCACTATAATATGTACTAAAATCAACTTATAGACCCAACTTAAAAAATACTCTGTTTAAAAGCTAGTTATTATATAAAAGCCAAAAATAGCTTTTAAAAAGCAAAAAAAAGAGACCCATAAGTCCATATCACCATACGCATAGACCAATCCCACACTAAATCTAAAAAAAGTTAATGTTATTGAACCATACATACCCCTATTAAATAATATATTAAAACTACTCAGTTATTTTTTAGCATTAAAGGAGAAATATATGATTAAAATATCATAATAACTATATCTTTTGATCTCTATAATGAATTTGTATCTAGGACGACATTTTGTGAGACTTATATTACGGGAGACGAAGAGAGTACTATACATATCCTTTAATGTTGTGGCGTTTCTCCATCACCTTTTGATCCATGACGTGAACTTGTCATATTTATTAGGTACGCCCTGTCAATTCATATCCCCTCTATCTAACTAGTACTCCATCTGTTTTATAATATAAATTCTTATTTTTAAAAAGTATCGTTTCACAATATATATCTATTATAAAGACTAAATATATAATTGTTATATATTTTTATCATATATCTATACTTTAATATTAAAAAATAAGTAAGTAGTTATAGTATATTATTTAATAGAGATATGCATAGTCTAATGGTATGAATTTTTTCTTAAATTTAATATCTTCTTAATTTATATATATGACAGGTTTTAGACTTATAGTGTGGCACTGTGGAGTAATTAAGGTGGTCTCCAGTCCTTCCCCTTCTAGTCAAACGGCACTTGAATGCTTGATCGAAGACGTGCTTTGCTGGAGTAATAACGAGATGGTCGCATCGGTGAATCGGACGGCTGAGACTGGTAAGGTAAGCATATCAGTTCGATCTAGACATTTACTTTTTTGCTGTGACTTATGGTTTTTAACTGAAATTTTTGAATTTTAGTTGTTTGCGACAGAGATTACGGATAGAAATACTCGCTTATGATTTTGATTGATACAAATATTAGACTTTTAATATATACTACAATTAATTTAGAGATTTCGTTTTAAGAGAATATTCTATTTAATAGTTAAATACTACAACAAAAACCAAAAATTGTTTATAAAATCAGTAAAGAACACGTCCCTGATCGTAATCCTTAACTCTGACGACGATACATGGATGGAGCTATCCCTGTCATGGCATACGTGGATTACTTCTGCCCAAGGCACCCTCCTGCAACGAAAACGAGGGTGCCCTTCTGCAGCCGTCTCTCTGTAGGCCTTGCATGCATCGAATCTACTTTGTCGTCTCCTATTCTCATTTATCGCACAAGCTAGCAAGGCCTGTCCGGCCGGCCCCATTGTACTTGTACGTGTCACCTGTGAATGTGCTGTTCGTTGTTGCCATCTTGCAAAATGGCCATAAATCCTCTCATGTGATGAGTTGTGCCAATGACACTGCTCATAGCATGGTACTAGTTCAGTGCTTACTACACGCAGCTAGATCATCCTATCAGATTAAGAGAATATATTATTGAGATTACAGATAAGTTATACTAACATAAATTAAAAGTTTTATCACATAAATTAGGATAATATGTGAGTAAAAGATCATTGATCATTATCATTAGACACATAGTGTAACAAAAGAAGAGTTCAAATAACCCGATTCAACGTAGCGCGCGTTGATGCAGTAGAAGTGCTCGATCGTCCAATGTCTTTAAAGGGCATGTTCTTTTTGGCTGCGACTTGTGGCTTTTGGTCATGACTTGTGACTTTTAAAACATTTGTACGAGAGATTACGAATAATGAAATTCACGTGCGGTTTTGCCGATATAAATGAAGTCAGTAAAGTATGTACTACAATTAACTAGTAGACTCTATCTTGAAAAAATATTCTATTTAGAAGCTAGTTACTGTAGAAAAGCCGAAAAGCAGCTTTTAGAAGCTGAAAAGAACATGGCCAAAAACCGATCCTCAGTAGCTGATCACCCTCAAGCAGTAGTCGATCTCCACGAGCCAATTGTCTTCTCCTCGGATCATCCCAATCAGCGCCACTACCGAAGTACACATGTCCAAGGATAGAACGCCATGCACCGGTGTAATAGGGCCTTCAAAAGGAGGCGACTAAGGTTTCGATGGGTGGTGCAATGTCTCTCTCTATTCCACAACCTAGTGCATCCCTTTATACAGAGCCTCCGACGAAATCCTTATCCAACACGAGTAGATATCGTATCCCACTCAGAGTTTATTATTCGGACCCTTATTGCTCCAACCCGTTAAGTGCGTGGCCCTATGAGTTCATGCATACTTAGTTGTAATATAAAAACACATTTCCAACCACTGGTCGGTAACGATATCTATCAGGACATATCGACCCCAAATATATACAAAGATCAAAGTAGACGAACCTTATGCAATATGATTTACCACCAGGTCTTAGTCACTCACTTTCAGTTCATAACTCCTTACGAGCAGTTCGTATCCGGTTACGACTAGTCCATATCTCCATACAACCAGTTCACATACCAATTTATGGTATGTCCGATCATCTCGCGACTAGTCAGTATACATACACGATCGATTGTATATGGTTGGACTAAATAACCTGTTTGTGTATTCTCTTTTGCCTCATGATACCTGATCGAACTTCAAATGAGCAACGTGTCATCTATGTACTATTCAATATTTCCCCGATCTAGTGATGGATAGCTTCATATGATCATCTCCTCGACCACTCATGGCATGGATATGCACTTTCTTTATCTGACCACATTGATGGGTCCAAAGGTATCTCTCCTGTTATATAGGAGGGGCAGATCGCATATCCGACCAGTCCCATTCTTCACATATTTAATAGTATACCCGAAAGTTACCTTTATAATTACTCAGTGACGGAGTAGCGTTTGATAACCTCTAAGTGTATTATTACACATGTAGAAAATCATGTTGATATCAGGTACAATGATTATACATTTATACATCATCAGTGCTTGAGACCAACTAATAACATATAAAAATATAATAATCTCAACAATGTCTTAAGACGTGTCAACCCAATATCATATTCTATAACATACGTTTACATTATTAATTTGATATCCTTATATATGTGATTCATGAAACATGACCATCAATCAATACATGTATTGATTTATAAATTATAATCGTCCCATATAATAATATAATATCAGGGATAATTTAGAATAGTATCAAACTATAGATAAAGAGTTTCACAAATAAATTATATATTCGTTGATCAATATAAAAGATATTTATTTAGAAGATGAAAATAATATATTATTTAAAAATTTATAAATATAGAAGTAAAATAATTATCTTTATTATTATATCTAGACCATGCCACTAACATATTTGTCCTTAAATTATACTCGACTTATATCACTTCGAATCAGGAAGGATTTGACAGGAGAGACAGCTCTCTCTCTCTCTATAATACTAGCTACATAAGCGCGGCGTTACGCCGCGCTAGCCACCGTGTGGACCGAAATAAAAGAGATGAAAATTCGTGAGCCGGGGTTTTTTTAAAAAATCGAGGACGGATACGCAATTTCGGAGGAACCAAAGGGTTTTTTCGCAAAAAAAACAGGGACCCATAAGGACCTGTACGTAAATAAAAAGGACCTAGGAACAAAAATCGGACCCGCGCGATTTCAAAAACATGGGGCCATCCGCAAAACGGAGGGGCTGGAAAAAAGTCGACAGGGACCTATTCGCGAGAACCAAGGACCTGTACATAATTTCAGAAAAACACGGAGGTTTTTTCGCAAAACGGCGCCCCCGACCTTACGAAGATTCCGTTGCCACGCGCCGCGCGGAGCGCGCACACGGGCGACGTTGACACCCTCGCGCGGCCGGAACTCCCCCGCTCTTAATACGGGGACGATATGTCCATGGGCTAGAAATTTCGCTTTTGATTTGTCTGTGTCATGCGTAAAGTTCTACCAGGCCGCTCGTGCGTTCCTAGCCGGTGATATTTTGGATCTGCCTCGATCGGACCTGCATGCTTTTGTCAGGATGCTGAAAAAGGCTGCATGGTATATCATCCTGCCATAGTCCCATGCATGGGTATCAGACGGGCGTTTTCACAGTACAGTGATAACCTTTTTTAATAATTTTATTGAAGCCAGCTTTTTCATATTGTCAAATTATACTATAACAAAATAATCTGTAGAGATGTTTTTCTTTACACGCTTTTTAAATGTCTTTACGTTGGAAAACATGTAGCATATAAAGACGTTTCTTGAGATACTTTAGAAGTTGTCATAAAATTAGAATTTTAATTAATCCCCGAAGACATTTGAAAAAATAAAAACAATCTATTTAACATGTTAAAAATCCCTACATCTTCCATCTGTCTTATCCTAAAAATCTTCGATCTAACTTCTAATGAGCACGGTTGCACAAGCAGTACACACTCGTATCCACAGCACCGGTACCCTTGCACAAAGCCCGTCTACGCAGCTGTGCGCAGCAATGTCCTCAACTCTCATCTGATGTCCGTGGGATATCGGCTTTAAGCCTTTGCACGACGACGTTGCATACCTCGGGGTCCAACGAAAAACTCTGGGTCAGCCAATGCATCACATCTGAGATCCGAGCATTCTCGCCATCCAGATGTATTAGAGTGACTTGTGGAAAACCGCTCAAATCCACACCATTCACCTTCACAAACGGTTCCAGCACCGTAATGCACTCTCAATGTAGTGGCTATTGCCAATTTTGATGTCGGCCTGCATATATGTTTCAATTCTGCAACATGTTAAATAGCATCGCACAATACCAAAGTACCGACATACCGCAATTCACATTTCACCGATTGTTCGCATGTCGTAACCCACTACCCTAAATAATTACTAATTTTTTAATACGTATAAATTTCAGCGGACGATTAATTTGTATATTACGGTGACTGAATTTTCTACAACTATAATTTTGTACGCATGCAGATTTCCTACTGATACTAATTTTCTAAAACTATGCTCCCTACATTATACACAACCGCACGCTTCTACGGCTATTAATTTTCTAAAACTATATGTTTAATAAATTTTGTATAACAAATATTTAACTATTACTATCTACATCTACACCTACGATTGCTTCTTTCTCTCATCTCCGTTTCTACGTCTGCTAATTTTCTATAACTACGTTTACTATATTTTCTATAGTACAAATTGTGCTAGAATTTCCTTACTAAAATTTTTCTATACTACAAATTGTATACTAGATTTTTTCCATACTAACTTTTCTATACTACAAAAAGGTACTCAAATTTCTATACTAAATTTTCTACATCTACAGTTTTTACTAACACTAACATTTGAAAAAAATATACCGCAAATACAATATACCCAAAAAAGATATCAGGACCTGAATGGATGAAATGGCTCCCACTCCGTCCTCCCTCTCCTCTCCTCTTCTCCCCCTCCTCTTCTTCCCCTCCTTCCTCTTCTCTTCCCTTCTCCTCTCCTTTCTCTCCTCTTCTTCTCTCTTTTCTTCTCTCGGCGCCGAGCAATGGATGGATGGTATGGGCTAGGGGCGGCGGCGGCCGAGCTCGCTGCCTTTTTAACCCCCCCTGTCGCCCAAGCGTTGGGCGACTGGAGCTCGATCGCCAACCGCAGACAATGATCGCACCTCCAGCCGCCTAACGCCAGCGACAAGAATAACTCGCCTTACCCTTGCCATATTGCTCACGTGTCGCCCCCCATTGGGCGACTGGAGTCTATTTTTGTAAAAAATGTTGCGCAGATATATTTCTATAATTTCGAATAAAAATAGATTATTCATACAAAAAATTCTCAGACCGGTACTATCGCTCTGCTACACCAACGGTCAGAAAAATCACCGTTGTAGTCATAAACGAAAGTTCCGACAACCAAAACTCGGTACTACCGACAACCGAAAGTTCCGTTCACACAGAGCCGGTACTACTGCACGTTGATCGGACCTCTTACACAGAGCTAGTCATACTCTGATCGTTGACTACCTGGTCTACGACCACATCGGATGATTTGACCACTCAGATCTCCGACCACGTTGTCTGGTTCGACCACACAGGTCACCAACTACACTGGTCTACGACCGCACTGGTCTCAGACTACGTTGTCTGGATTGACAACACAGGTCACCGACTACGCTGGTCTACGACCACACTGGTCTCAAACCATGTTGTCTGGATCGACCACACAAGTCTCTAACTACGCTAGTTTATGACCACGTAGGTGTACGACTACGAAAGTCTCCGACCATGCTGGTCTATGATTACGCTGGTCTCAGACCACACATGTCTCTGACCATGTTAGTCTGACTACGCAGGTCTCAGACCACATAGGTCTACGACCGCGTTGCTCTCAGACCACGTAGGTCTCGACCACATCGTTTCTCAGACCACAAAGGTCTACGACCACGTCACTCCTCAGACCATGCAGGTCTATGACCACGTCAATTCCGACCACACTGGTTTACGACCACAAAGGCCTATGACCATGTTGGTTCGACCATGCTGGTTTACGACCACGACGGCCTACGACCACGCTGGTTTACAACCATGAAGGCCTACGACCATGTTGGTTCGACCACACCGACCTTCAACCACGTTAGTCTTCCGACCACCAATGAAATTGTAGTTCCGGGCCTTCCACGCCGGTAGTTCCGAAATGGTCTGACAGTGTATATACTCTGCAGAATTCGCAAAACACATTTGCAAACTTTAGTATCATGCACACAAGGATCACACGTGATTCTCAACAAGATGCAAAACACATTTGAACACTCTTAGAATCATGACATAAGAATTAAATATGAGCTTCAACCATTTGCAAATTATAAGCCTCATATCATACGGATTAGGAAACATGGACTTCAAACACTTGCAAAACAATTCGCAATGTATAGTCCCATGTTATAAGAATGAGCTAGAGCGAGTTAGATTTGAGCTATCAACACATGATGAGACTCAAACTACTAGACAAGACCCCTTTTAATATTACGGCACCTATATTAGCAATTCGGTCTTCCAACCAAACACCAAGACCGGTAAAAGACTAAGAACATATCCTTAGTCCTAACTAGTCATACATTTACCTTAACATCTTCTTGAAGCTTGATATCACACATCTTCATTTCAAGTCTAGGTCCTTGTCAGTTGAACTTTATCAACACATGATGGTTCTCTCTTGACTTGATTATTAACACATGATCATCCCAAGTCATCCTTATTTGCGGAACCTAACCTATTCTTTCAACTCATGGAAAATGTTAGTCCATAAAAATACTTGCTATCAATTACCAAACTTCACCATTGACTCATAATGGAGGGACTATGTTCTACAATCTTCCCTTTTTGATAATTCATGACAATCTCGACACAAAATAAGATAAAGATTGTATTTACAAGTATACAATATGTACACAACACTTGTATACTCTAGGGCAAGAGTATATATGAATTACACAAGCTATATATACTAAAAGAATATATTCCACAGCAAAAGATCCTAAATATATGTATAAAAGGAATCATGTATCAATACTAATGAAACCATAAAATATAGAGTGAACCCCCTTAAATGTGTGCATACAAGTGTGTGTAATGACCATTGATTGAGTTCATTCTATATTTTGGATATAAGAAATGCATTAATATATAAGAATGTGATTTTAAATGCATACCTCTTTGATTTCACATTTCATCCAAATGTGACTAAGCAATTTCATAATCAATAAATAAGGTTAGTCTCACAATTACATTTGTCAATATCACCAATACCTCATAATTGTATTTATCATTTATCACTAAAATCAACTTAATAGAGCTTGATCTTTTACTAGGGTAGACCGGCAAGTCTCCGAACACCACGATAAAAAGAGACCGTGTCAATTGTGGTTTGTTTCCTTGTGCGTAATTTATATTCAAGCAATTTACATACATAGAATTAAATTGATTGCTTGTTATCTTAGGAGTGCAAACTTTGACCTAACCTAGAATTGTTGGTGCACTTAAGTGAACTTAATTGATATAAGTGTTGTTTGTGCTAAACTAAATTGAATTAAGTTTCTGAAATTGTTTACTTGGTTTAGACAAATAGAAAAGATATTGAATTATCAATAATAATAAGAAGAATTTTTAAACCGCATATTCACCCCCTCTAGTCGGCCTGCTCGATCTTACAGTCGCCTTACTTGAGGGTGATGAACAAGAAGACATAGCGACATTAACGTCTATTACAACCTTATTCATTGGTGATGACTGAAAAGTACAGAGATCTGGGAAGATTGCAGAGACCATATAAAAGAAATTTGTGGGAGGTAAAAAATTTAGTAGTTAATTTATTTGTTATAGGATAGTTTTTTTTGTCAGAGATTTTTTACGGTGGAAGAAGGATGTGAGAGGAAAGATGAGGCTGCGGAGAATACATCACTTAGCACTCATCAACCCCTTCAATAGTACGGACATATACATCCATAATATTTCAGAGGGAAAAAAAATAAGAAAAATGACACTAAAATACTCAAGCTCTGAATCAGAAATATTCACATATTTATCTATCTGTTTCGTTTTTTCAGCAAGGTTAAGAATTACTTGCTTACAAGGTTGTTGAGAAATTACACATGCTAGCTAAGACCGTGTGGCATCAGTGTGAGGTGAGGTGATGAACAGATGATGATATATATGATGTGGACAGATCTAGAGCAATTCTCACGTGCATATATATATATATATATATATATATATATATATATATATATATATATATATATATATATATATATATATGCATGTGTTTATGTGAGCAGTCGGAAATTGGCAGGGAAAGTCTTTTGCCGAATCCCATATATATGTGCACATCACATCTATCTGCATGTTTTCATCTTCATTGTTTCTGTTTTATATGGCATGTGAATCATCAATTAGTGTATTCTATCACTACCTTGTTTTCATCTTCCTTGTTTCTGTTTTATATGGCATGTGAATCGTCAATTGGTGTATTCTATCACTAGCTTTCGCTTTCGCGTACAAGTAGACTCAACCACAGTACTCTCCTTTCGCGTACAAGTAGACTCAACCGCAGTACCCTCCCTAGCTCAAGTCGATCTTCAATTCGTTGACACCGACCGGCTAGTAGCTATTGCCCCTGTTTTTTTTACTACGGTTGATGACTTTTTAGCTATGATTAATAGTTTTTGTTTGTTTTATTTTTTGAAATGGCGACGTAGGATAGAGATGCCGACATAGACAGTGCATACGATTTTGGGTTTAGAAAGCCGTTTGAAGAAGCGATATCGAAAAATCATTTAGAAAATATGTCCTATTTGTTTTGATTTTCAGAGAAACTGAAGTCAAAAGCTACAAAAATCAAAAAATAATAGGCTTAATGTAATCGCATCTCACCAATTTCACAAATGAATATGTTGAACCAATGTGAAGTACTACAAGTGTTTACAGGCAAGGAGCACATGACCATACATTTCCAAATTATTTTTTGCCTATTTATTTTTTGCGAGGAATTATTTGCCTATTCATGGGCGTGACATATATGTTATATATGAAAAAGTATCAAGGTGTGGCTTTTAAAAAAGAATATATATCATGTAGGAAATAGATATACCAGGCGGTAGTGTACCTTGCCTATGCATGTACTCCTACTTATCATATATGTTTGTCTGTTATTTTTGGCTAGGGCTTAAAACTTTTGGTTATGGCTTGTGGTTTGTGCAAGAGATTACAGGGTAACAGAAACTCATGTGCTGTTTTTACCGATACAAATGAAGTCAGTACAGTATGTACTACAATTAACTAGTAAACCTCATAAAAAGACATTCTATTTAAAAACTAGTTACTGTAGGAAAGTCGAAAGCAGAAGTTAAAAGCTGAAAAAGAACAGGGCATTGAGCCTGTTCTTTAACGGCTTCTAAAAGTGGTTTTTGACTTTTGTTACAGTACCTAACTTTCAAACAGAGTATTTTTTCAAGACGGTGTCTACAAATTAATTTTAGTACACGTTAAAAGTCCAACATATGTATCAACTAAAATCGTAAGCGAGTATCTCTCTCCGTAATCTCTATCGCAAATAGCTAAAATTCAAAATTTTTAGCTAAAAGCCATAGGCCGCAGCCATATCAAACATATATTACGTCTTATGGCTTTTGGTTGAATTTTTTAAATCTTAGCTGTTTGTGACAGAGATTACGGATAAAGAGATACTCGTTTGCGATTTTAGTTGATATGGATGTTGGACTTTTAATATGTACTATAATTAACTTGTATATTCCGTCTTGAGAAAATATTTTATTTAAAAATAGATACTATAGCAAAATCTAAAACTGTTTTTAAAAATCGTTAAAGAATAAGCCCATTGTCTCGTGTACATGGGAATATGCGGAGCCTAACCTTGCATTGCATGCATGATTGCACACTTGTGTCGCGTAGGGTGGGCCCCACAGAAGGCTCCAAAGTTTTGTGGTGTTGCCCGGCGCTAACTATCGACGGCCCAATCATTGAAGCGCGACCGGCACGCAAACCCCGAGGCGTCCAACAGGATAGCGCCACGTCTCCCGGTCAACAGCTCGGACTCGGCCGCTCGCTCGCTCGCCCGCGCCCGAGTTGTGCACCGGATGCGGACGATGGCAACGCAGACGTGTCGCGAGCCGGATGCTGCGCTTCCTGAACGAATGGTTCGATGAGCCTCCTGCGGTTTCGCCAAATTCCTTTTTTTTTTGCGAGGCTTTCGCAAGTTTTGTTGTTACGGTGAATGTAGTAGAAATGTAGAATGCAAACAGAGTATTAAATCCAGTTCTAAATAAGTAGTTAGCGTCCACAAAGCTGTCTTCTATGCTTATAAATGATGCTCTCTTGAAGTTTAGTCCGCTCATTTGGATTTGAGCTTCTGTCTTATTTTATTTACTATTTATAAATTTTGTATTTTTTTTAAATTTTTAGCTTTTTTTCTAGTTATTTTTTTCCATATTCGTTTGCGCGTTGTATGTGATGATATAACATATTTTTATTTTTTTATTTTTTTAAATTTAATTACGCTAAATAAGTCACCTTTAGCGACAGTGTAATTTTAACCAGTTACAGTACAATTTCAGTCATAAACCACTATTTTTCAGGCCAACCGAACGAGGCGTTGATCACGGAGAATGCCACGCAAAAGTTGTGTACAAATTTCCAGTTTCCACTGTACATGAATTCCCTCCCTCTATAACGCAGGAGATTCCTAATTTCCTATAGATTGCATAATTTCATAGAAAACTTGGAAGATCATTTCTATAAGATTTCATTCATTCAAAATTCCTCAAAAAAATTCTGTGTTCCAGAGAGGTTCCAGAGAGCCCTTGACATGTATTTTATTTAGTTACCGTCACAACAGGAAACGGACTCAAAACTAAATTTAAACGGAGAACAAAATTTCTATTTGCCTCACCACCTCCTCCGGGTCCTCCTCCGCGAACTCACGGATTTCCTTCCGCGAAATTCTCGTCGTCTCCTCCTCCTCCTCCTCCCAACGCCTCCCCAAATCTCCCTGTTCTAGAAGCTTCCCCGCTCGTGATTCGAGCTCCGAATCCTTCGCCGCGAGGCGAGGCCGCGGTTTGTGAGGGGTTCGGGCTTCGCGGGAGCTGCTCTGATTCGCGTGGGGCTCGGCGGGGAATGCGATACTTCAAGCTGTCGGCGGGGGCTTTAGGGTTCGGGCGAGCGGCGGCGGGGCGGTGATCCCGTGGCGGACGGCGGCGGCGGGGCCTGAGGTGGCCCAAGCGGGTGATCCGGGCGGCCCGTCCATGGCGGCGGCGGCGGAGCAGGAGGGCGAGGCGACCTGCCTGCAGAGCTTCGAGCTCTATGAGAGCGAGTCGGTAAGGCCTCCCGCATCCGACTCTCAATGCGCTGGTTCACGCCGTGTGTTGCTGTTGCTGCTGCTGCGTGGTTATGGAACGATTCGGCCTCCGGATCGTTTGATTCGGGAGAGGCGAGAGCTTTGAGCGGTAACTGGAGGACTTCGAGTTTTTTGGTTAGGGAATTCTAGCTGGTTGGATCGTTCGGGAATTGACATTTCTTATCGATTCGTGCTAAGGTGTTTTTGGAGGTCAGTTCGTGTTGTAGCTCTGCGGCCAAACTATGCTATTTGCATATCTGCGGCGGTTGTGATTAGACTGTAGCCTTAAGCTTCTCCCTTTGCGGATAACTCGACACGCGAGTACCCATGTGTGGTCGGGGTGCATGATTCTGGATATGGGTTTTCAAGAATAATTTTAATATTTGTGAGGTGAATTGGGACTTGGGAGAATTAGCTAATTGGATCCTTCTACGTTTTGAAGGGGTTGTGTGTGTGTGTGTGTTGTTTTGGGGTTTACTTGGGAGCAAAAGGTCGGAGCTTTGTTGTTTCCATATGATTTTCTAAGTCCCAATGTTTGCGGGTTTGATGTTGGGGTGGTTTGGAGAATTGGAGGTAGCATCTTCAAACTTCGCTGACCCATGAGGTGAATATATGAAGCAGTCTATTGTTTCTTTGTTTTCGTCTCAGAAAGGTGGGAGCTTTCCTGTTTCTCCAGGTGTTTGTGGTGGAAATATGTCATCTGGAGGAAAACTGTGGGGCGCTTTGCTTGTTTTGGATGCTGGATTTTTTTGGGTTATGAATGGATTTCCCGTGGAGTTCTGAATTATCACGCAAACACAGTTCCAAAATCTCATGCCCAGCAAGAAAAATGATGCTAAACAATAAATTCAAAATTTCTCCTGATTGTGCTTGTTAGTCTGCCTGATGCTTGCTTTCTCAAAATTTCTGGTAGATTGTCAGTGTTCGAAATTGGTGACAAAGTGTATTAGTATGACTCGCAATCATGTCCATATGTAAAGGCCTCATAAGTTCTTGGGGTCTAGTGAAACTTTTCTCAGTTCCTTTTTTTCTAGTATTTCACAAGTAAATACAATCACGTTGTTGGTCACTGTGTTTGCAGCTTAGTGCTGAAATAGTTAATACATTGAAGGGATTGATTATTTTTTGGTTCAATTGCTGATGCCTTCCATCACAATTGGTCTAAATATGCTTTCCTTTGCCTTGCAGAGGTTTTACATTCTTGGAACTAATGCTGAACAAACACTGTGGAGATTACTCAAGATTGACAGAACAGAGCCATCAGAGCTTGACATAGACGAGTGTTCTACCGTGTATACACAAAGTGAATATCTCAAACTGTTAAAAGGTCTTGATGAATACCACAGGTCAACTGGTGGGATAAAATTTGTTACAAAATTTTATGGAATAGTTGGTAAGTGGCCCTCCCTCTTTTGTTTGCAAACTAAGAACAAATTAATTTGTATGGCTGTGCATTTGATAATGAATTTCCCCCCCAGGTTTCATTAAGTTCCTTGGGCCATTTTACATGTTAATTATTACTGAACAGAGAAAAATTGGGGAAATATTTGATCATCCAGTGTACCAGGTTACTAAGACTTCAATGGTCGAGTTCGCAAATTCTAAGACACGATCCAGTTTTCTAAATTCCAAGGATGAGAACAGGTTGGTTGCATTCTGTTTAGTATCATTGTTCTGAAGCTGTTTTCTTCATTACCTTGAAACTATTGGATTGATGGAGGATAAGTTATAATTAGTGAAAATACATTTATGAACAGCATTAAGTGTTTTTGCTATCCTCTTCTGAACTTGGTTTTACTCAACTTACCATTAGGAAATCTTAAGTTATTTTCCAGTTGTATACTGATGAATAAGTCTCTGTACTGCGGTCTTTGTACAGCATCTGCTTTAGCATCCTTGACTAGCATCTAGGACAGCATCTAGGACAGCATCGCTTTAGCATCTAGGACAAGATCTAGGACAAGATCTCGCTTTAGCATCCTTGACTAGCATCTAGGACAAGATCCGCTTTAGCATCTAGGACAAGATCTAGGACAAGATCGCTTTAGCATCCTTGACTAGCATCTAGGACAGCATCTTAGCATATGCTTGGCTGGTTGGCAGCCTATAAATATGTATCCCCAACCCCTCAGGTTGGTATGGCATTGTGTGAGAAATAGAAAAAATTGCCCCATCTCTAAGTGTCATCCTCTCCATGAGAGTAAGGATCTTGCTATCACCAACAGCAAGACTCCAGCGAGTAACATATACTAGTATTCTTAACAAACTTTATAAGCTCTCATTGATGTGCTATTATAAAGTATTTTTTATAAAGGTATCATTTGCCCTCAAAATCTAATGCACCACTATATAAAGAATCCATGTCATCAACTAGTTCCAAAGTTGGCTGTTTTTTTTCATTTGGTAATTTCTCCAGGCTAACAACCCACAAAGTGTAATATTAAGTTTGTTTTCATGATCCAAATAATAAAGTGTGAAAAATATTGTCCCAATTTTCCATTTCCTAACACTGAACTATTGCACTTCTTAATACAAGCTAACTCCTTTTGTAATTCTGCAGATACAAGAAGATCTTGAATACACTTGATCTTAGGAAGGACTTCTTTTTCAGTTATTCATACCATATCATGAGAAGTCTTCAGAAGAACTTGAGTGACCCGCAGGAAGGGTGGACCTTATATGAGTCAACATTCGTGTGGAACGAGTTTCTTACACAACGGATACGCAATTGTCTCAGAAGTACTTTGTGGACCGTTGCATTAGTTTATGGTTTTTTTAAGCAGGTATGTGCCAAAGAAATTACTTTCATCTAAAGCGCTATTATATCCAAAGATGGACAGTTGTTGAAGAGAAAGTGCTAAAAATGATTTTTCCCCCTACTAAAGGAGGTATTAAAAAAATCATCTGTGACTGGACTTAGAAGGATTTCCCAGTTTACTAAGATTGACAGGAGTCCGCTAAAAAAATCAATCAATTCAAACCTCCCACTTTCTTTCTTTCTTTGTTGTTCTCTTTAACAGAATTACATTGCTAAAAATTTTCTTCATTTTGTCTCTATAATCCTGTCTTGATCCAGCCTTTTCCTCACTTCCATATATAAATACCTAACACTATCCAGTTGCAAAGTACTGGTCTTAGATTTTGCCTCAAAACATTGAATTTTTTTATGTCATGTTATTAGGATAAGTTTACAATATCTGGGAAGGACATTATGTTCACACTCATCGCTAGGCGCTCAAGGCATTATGCTGGAACCAGGTTTGCCCATTTGAAACTTTTTTGTTAAAATATTTGGTTTCCTTACTAGTTTGGCATGAGATTTGGATTGAAATAGTTTAACAAATGCTGCACAGATATTTAAAGAGGGGGGTGAATGAGAAGGGCAGAGTAGCAAATGATGTTGAGACTGAGCAAATTGTCTATGAAGCTGTGCCTAGGCCTACAGAAGTAAGTTCTGTTGTGCAGAACAGGGGTTCGATCCCACTATTCTGGTCACAGGAGACATCAAAGTTGAATCTTAAACCTGATATTATATGTAAGCTCCTAAACCTGTCTCTGATGTATGGCAGTATCATTCAACAACTTACCAAATAAAATTTCCCCATTTTGTCAGTGCATGAGAAGGACAAGAATTATGAAGCTACCAGGCTTCATTTTGAAAATCTTAGGGGAAGATATGGAAATCCTATCATTATCTTAAACTTGATTAAGGTGAGTTTTACCCTCTTATTCTGGACATCTTGTGGATATATCTTCATATGAATGGTAATTTGGCCTGCCCTGTTTTTTATGATTTGTTTTTTGTTGTTTACATGGAAGACACGTGAGAGGCGAGAGTCTATACTTCGTCGTGAATTTGATAGGGCAATAAGGGTCATAAACAAGAGCTTATCAGAGGAGAATCATCTAAGGTTCTTACATTGGGATCTTCATGAAAACTCTCAAGGGTATTGATTGTTATATTTCTCATTTATCAGTTAGTATCCTGTAGTGTGCATTATTGAAGTAGTTTTGTTTCAGCAAACCTACAAATGTGCTTGATGTTCTTTTGAAAGTGGCATTTCGGGCTCTGAGGTTGACAGAGTTCTTCTATTGTCAAGGCGCACCACCTCCAGGGTCTGAGACTGCTCCTCATTGGCCTGCCCTATTGTAAGTCATTTTTTTCTTCCCAATACTAGTTTGTCTGCTATATAGTTTGATTTCTACTGCGTTCTTCTATCCTAAGAATGGGTTATTGCTCCTCTTTATGCATTTAATGTCATTTTTTGTTTGTTCTTTATAGGAGTGGTCTCGATCCATATGTATGTGATGAAAACAGCAACAGTGACAACACGGACTGTACAGATATTGTTAATGACATTTCCCAAGAACATATCTCTGGCAGTTCTGATTCCTCTGGCAATGGAACTGCAGAAGATAAAGCTGAGACCAGTGAATTGCCCCCACTAAAACCACCAAGATTCCAAAAAGGTGTCCTACGGTCAAACTGTATAGACTGCTTGGATCGTACAAATGTTGCTCAGTATGCCTATGGATTAGCTGCTCTTGGACATCAACTGCATGCACTTGGTTCTGTGGAATCCCCAGAACTTGGCTTAGTTGCTCCATTGGCTCGTCATTTGATGCACTTTTATGAGAGGATGGGTGACACGCTTGCTGTACAATATAGCGGTTCAGCTGCTCATAACAAGGTATTTAACCAGAACCCCACCTTTTCTCATAAAGCAACCTAGTGTTTCTACCGATGAGATAAGCTGTTGGTGCTTCCATTTAGTGACTATGGATTGAATTAGGAACAAATGTTTGATTGAGTTATTTCAGTTAAGAGGAGATGACTAATGTTAGGAGGACCTGTGCATATTCAACTTCAAGAGGGAATTTTGTAATGGCAAGAAGGGGATTACGACATTTGGTTTCAAGTTTTAGCAACTCATTCTTTCAGCAGCATTTGAGCATATGAGGAAGCTTCTTTTTTCTTCTTTTACCATGAGCTGTTTTAGGCACAAACAAGAGCTGACCATTCATGAGTCTTTCTGTTTTGATATCATTATTTATATCGACAAACTTGCTTAGCTTTTGTAACTATGTAAGGAAAGGAAAACAATAAGCTGCAATATGGCCTTGTCTCGTCAATGGACCTTGGTGGATTGCATCATATAGTAGCTTCCAAGATGCCAGGGCATGACAGAAATAGTTCCACATAATAGCAATTAGCAACTCAAGGGAGAAGTATAAAACCACAAATTGTAACAAAAATTCGAACGAACATCATATGGTTGTCCTATGGTTTCTAAATGCATCGTTGGCAATTGAAGACTAATCATGGTACTGAACACAACCCTATATGCACATGGGGACTCGCATACAACACTAAAATATAATCATTTGATTATTGAAATCTCCATAATAACCTATCAGTTCAATGACCAAGGTAAAACAAAATAAAAATGCCATTTAATATGAATCTTCGTTCTTTTCTACTAGCAAAACTATCAATCTTTGAGTGGAGAATGCATTTGTACTGCTGCTTGGCAACTTGTATTTTGTTTTCTCTATGTTATGTTTTTTTCATGTTTAGCTTTTTTGGTTCTGCACTGCTCTAATTTTTTTGTGATGTGGTCTTTTCTCAAGATATTCTCTGCAAAGAGAGGTCATTTGAAGCTTTTTATTCAGTCACAAGAGTTCTTCAGGACACTACAACGGCACTACAGCAACACCTGTATAGATGCTAATAAACAGGCAGCCATAAACTTGTACGTTTCACTGAGTATCCATGTTCACTACGCAGGAACCATTTGTTTCATTGAAGTATCAAGATATATTGTGGGCTTTAACACTGGTACCATGAGTTTGTTTTATTTGTCACTTGGTGTTCCCCTTCTTTTATTTCAGATTTTTGGGATACTTCCGACCACAGCAGGGAAAACCTGCACTCTGGGAGCTAGAATCACCTTCTGCTGAGCATAACAGTGAACTTTTTGATGGGCTCACAAGGTAAACTTGTTAATACATATAACCATGCAATACAATAACCACTAAATCTTCAGGACCCCAAAATATGCTCCGAACTATTTGCTGCCTTAGCTACCTGACATTATCACAATATCATGTAATAAATAATATATGCAATGCATCACATGTATGCAATACAAGGGAATGTTGTATAAATGAAAATCTATCTATGGCAAACAGTCCCTACATGGGTCTCCCCTTCACATGTGAAGTCACTATAACAACAACAACAAAGTCTTTTGTCCCAAACAAGCTAGGGTAGGATGCGAATGACACCTTCTTAAGGTTAAAGAAACGAAATTCCCATAATAAAATCTACAAAGCTAAAACCCTAAGTCATACATCCTGTCATCTGAACCAAGAGCCTAAAACACCGCTCCTAAACCCTCTTCTTATGTCATGGTTCCGGTACGTGGATCGCTAACTTCCATGTGCTCCTTATTGGGTTGCATGTATTAGCTAGTTCACCTAAAATCTTAAGTTGATGAGAGAAGACGGGCAATTTACTTATACTTCAACACCTCCCTCACGTGTAAGCTCCTTAGTCCTAAGGCATGGAATAGAAATGGACTACAATTTTTTAATTGCGCCAGCTGGATCTTAAACTCAGAACCTCTTGGCTCTTAACACCTCCTCAAACTTATGGTGGATCAACAACATGAAGTTTAGAAAGATAGAAACTGTGTTGGGCTCTGATCTGTGCCTCTGTGAAGAAGTTTGCCAACTGAAGCTCTGAAGTCACATACTAAAACGCGACAATCTAGTCCTGCACCTGTGTGCTCATATTGGAAGCATCAACCCTAATATGCTTTGTAAGCTTATGTTTCACCGGATCTTTAGCAATGCTAATAGCACTTGCACACTGTCAGACAAAAGAGGAGCCGGTGCAGAAATAGAGATACCAAAATTCTCAAGTAACCACCGTAGCCAAATAACCTCCGTAGTCAATAAGGCCATAGCTTGCAACTCAAACTTAGCACTCAAATGAGAAACTGTTGGCTGCTTTTTAGTCTTCCAAGCGATGAGAGAACCACCAAGAAAAATACAATAGACAGAGAGATCGACGATCAGAGTGATCGCTAACCTAGGTGGCGTCAGAATATGCCTGGAGCTGTAAAGAGCTAAAGCGAGGTACAAAGAGCCGATGAGAGATGGTGCCACGAAGATATCGTAAAACACGAAGAAGATGACTATAGTGAAGCTGAGTGGGAGCAGAAACAAACTGACTCAAGATATGCACAGGGTGCGAAATATCAAAATGAGTGACCAAGATAAACAAGACTCCCAACAAGATGACAATAGCGAGTAGGATCAGTAAGAGGCTTACCATCAATGGAACAAAGATGAACATTAAGCTCCATGGGAGTCTTAGCTGTGTGTTGATCAGTAAGAGAAGCACGATCAAAAAGATCTTGGATATATTTTTCTTGAGACAGAAGCCCTCAGCCCTCAGGAGTAGAAATAATCTCAATCCCAAGAAAGCAGTGAGGATGATCTAGATCAGACATGAGAAACTGCTCACTAAGACGCTCCTTGACAAAAGTGATATCCAGGATCTTGATTGTTCTGGTCTGACTGACTCGCACTGCTGAGACTCCTATGGAGTTATCCCTTCAGCTTCGTGCCATCGATGGTGATCTTCTTGAGAATCCTATATGATATTGCCATCTTGTTGGGAGTTTGGTGTATCTTGTGAGCACTCGTCCTGATATTGCTCATCTTATTTATATCTTTAGTCAGTTCATGGTCGTCCTACCTACCTTCACTATAGTCACCTTTTTTGTGTTCTTCACTACTTGCGTAAGATTATCTCTCGTCGTTTGTTTTTCCCTAACTCAAACTCACTACAGCTTCAAGCGTACTCTGATGCAACTTGGGCTAGTGATCCTTCTGATCGTCATTCTCTTTCTACTTACTGTGTTTTTCTTGTCTCCCTGATTACCTGGAAGACAATGAAACAGACTGCAGTTTCTCGTTTGAGTGTTGAGACTGAGTTGCAAGCTATAGCAGCAGTGACAGCAGAGGCTACTTAGTTTAGGTGGCTAGTTGTAGATTTTGTAGTGCCTATGATGGGACCCACACAGTACAGGTGCTATCAGTATAACTAGGATTGCCACTGGGTAGGGTATGGGTAGCCTAAATTTATACCTAATTTTATCCATACTTATTTGAAGTAATATTACCCATACCCAAATGAAAAAGAGTATACCCAATGGGTTTGGGTAACCCAATGAGTAAAGGAGAAGGAAAGAGGGGTTAAATCAAAGAGGCTTATGAAAGAAGTTTTTGTAAAACTTCGGTATTTGGAATTTCAACCTCGCATTCACGTCACAAAAGTTTCCGAAATCAATTGAAATTTATTGGAGATGATTCTGCATATAAGAGAGTTACTCTATGCAAATTGGCAGGGCTAAGCACACACGTGGGCCCCATATGCTTTTATAGGAAACTTTCGTACAACTTCGGAATTTGGAATTTCAACCTTGCATCCACACCACAAAATTTTTACGAAATCGATTGAAATTTGTTAAAAATGATTCTGTGTGTATGGAGCTACTCTGTGCAAATTGGTGAGTATGGGTGTACAGGTGTCTCCCACATGTTTTTTATTTTAAGTTATAACTGAGTATAGATAGTCCAAACACATGAATAGTCCAAGTGCACTCTCAACCCTAGGTTTGAATGAGTATAAGTAAAAATGGGTAAGTAGGTATTACCCTCCCTGTACCAAAACTAAATGTGCATTTTTATTTCTTACCTATACCCAACCCAATAGTGTGTTATGAGTTTGGACAAGGGTAATGGGTACCCAGTGGCAGTCCTAAGTATAACCCGCGATCCAATGAAGTATGAGCTGACAGCACATCGGTGTAGATGCTTGGTACACGCTCTCACAGGTGTAGGAGGGAGTGCTTGCTCTACACTTTATGCCCTCATAGTTACAGACTGCTGACTTCACGAAGCCACATATTAGTGTGTGAGATTTGTATTTTCTCTCCAAACTCAGTGTGTATAATTTACCATGAGTTTGAGAGGGTGTTAGAGTAGGCTTATCTCTTATGTTTTTACTTATATGTAGAATTGTCTTTGTATATAGTCCCTTGTACTCTCTATGTATTGCCTATATTGCCCATTATGCCTCATGAATACATACACAATATTCATAACAACATGCATTTTGTAAATCAGGAACAGCCCTCTTATTATCATTGACTATTTATTTTGATGTGACAGGACATTGAAAAGTGTGAAATCTGATGGCAGTATTCTTCGTGAAAGCAACACATCCATATCTGGCTGTAGTTGTTGCCATAATGAACTGTTGAATGCAGCACCACCTGACGTTAATAATGGATTACAATTTCCAAAATTGGAATCTGATTCAGTGCATGAAAATGAAATTTCATCAACCTGTGAAAGCGAGATGTCAAACTTAAGGCCGGTTTCTGTTCATTCAGGCTTTATATCTTCACTTTTCTTCTTTGTTGATTGCAGAATAATTTACTGGAAGATAAGATTATGAGAATGTAGTGTTTCAAATAATGGAGATTTACCACTTATAGTTGACAGTTTCTTCTCTAAAATATGTTGCAGGTATACTCCCACGGTGTCTCATATACATCATATCCCAAGCACTGAACTTGATTATTTCAATGATTCTGGTGATTCAAACTTCCTGGATCTTGAATGGCTTTCAACTTCAGGCAACTCGAGCGATGAAAGGTATTTTTTTATTTGTGCTGCTTTAATTGTCTTCTCCAATGTATGCTAACCATCGTAGCCTTCAACTGACAAATTTCCTCATAATAACTGTAAATTTATGTTGTATATATTCCCCTTGGGAAAAAATAAAAAGAAAAAAGAAGGATAATCATTAGGTCATTGTCCTATTAATGGCCCTGCTGTGCTCAGAACCATATCTAAAGATTTGTGGCTGTCAGCCTATCACATACTATCCTTGTAGTATTAAACACAAATTTGTACTTTCTTTTGTGGTACCAATACCATTTGATTCTATCATATATCATGATAAGTAATTTGGGGATATTCTTTTTCCATGTTTTTGTTTCTCACTGTCTGTTGGTAAATTGTGCTTGAACAGGTCAATTGCAATTAGCACACCAGATACAAACCTTTCAACCGAGAATGTCATTAGTGACATAAATTGTGAGATCATGGTGAGCACACAATCTCAACAGTCAGATTTCTATAAAGCTCTCCTGTTCTTTTTGGCTACATGTGTTAGAATTGTTCAAAATTATTATGGAAACTAATAACGTGTGGATTTATTATGGTGGGGTAGGCAGCTGATTGCGTAATGCAAGCTATCCGTTCGTAAATATCATTGCCTCGATAAATTAAACCGATTGCATAATTCAAAACTTTTCAGGAAAACCAAGTTGCTGAGATCCAGGATCAGAAGTTACCTGAGCATTTTGTGCAGTGGGTTAATCACGGAAACACTTTTTGGTATTGAGATTACTCTGATGTTGTGTCGTGTATATGCCTCTACTACTTGGAAGAACCAACTTTTCTTTTCCAAGTAGTCATTGGACGGATTTGAGTAGGACATTAGGGGCTGAGGAGATAGATGGCACAGCACTATATACATCATCCACTGTCCCTTTGGGGAGTATACCATTCTGTTTATTTGTTCACATTTTTCTACTAGGGGCAAGTAGACAGTTGTTTTTCTTACTTTTTGAAAAGGAAATAGAGATAGGTATGGTTATTATTATTCTTTTGAAAATTGTATCATTGTTCTTGGGAACGTTTCATTTTCATGTGTAAATATATACGCTTGAGGGATTTTTTTTTGAGGTGGGCTACAAGGCTCCATTTTCTTCCAACTTCGTTTCGTATTTCTCTCTGAAACAGAATGCAAAAGATTCTCCTTTGCGGCCTCGTTCCCTTCCTCGTACGGGCATGCCCGGAACATATTCCTGAAATGTTATACCTGTCGAAGGCTTACTCGTGTCATCAGCTTCCGTTGTAACCCGTGTATAGCTTCATTGGAGTTACTACATGTTGAGAATAAGCTAATGCATACTTGGAATATCCTACTCGGTACTACACACTGTGGAAACTTCTTGTTGCGTTGCATTGCATCCAACTGAATCAAACCCATCATCCCCTTACGAGGGAGGCAAAGTGTGTTTCAAAGGTACAAGGCAACATGGAAGCTTACAATGCCTACGAAACCCGGTGAAGCAATGATTGGCAGGAGCGAATTATAGAGTCAGGAAGCATCTGGGGTTTTTCTTTTCTAGTTTCTAAAAGTTACTTTTCAACTTTTTTACGGTAACTAATTTTTAAATATAGTGTTTTTTTAAGATATAGTACACAAGTTAATTATAGTACACACTATAACGACTTCATTTATATTGGTTAAAACCATACGCAAGTTTCTTATAAACATTTTAAAAGCTATAAATCACAATCAAAAGGCATAATCCAAAAACCATAAACATCGCCCTTCTATTGTAATGGTGTGGCTCACACCACCTACAGGCTACAGCTATCTGCGGCTCACTGATGAGCAACTGAGCATGCCAACTTCGTTTTTTGGGAAGCTCTCTAGATAGCGGTCTTCATCAGTTGGGATGTGCGACAAGTGGACGACGAATACACCACCAGCATCTCCCTTCATGCCTAGATTCAATGTCGTCAAACAGCGCGACCGCGGTCGATGAAAGCAGCAAGTCTAAAATTGCAACCCTTCATTGACTGCACAACTGAGTTAGCAGTTTAGAGGATGTCTGTTTCAGGTTTTCCAAAACAACAGTAAGGGGAGATAGGTCAAGTGAGCATAACAGTTTTCCAAAATGCATCGACTTTTGAGCCATAAAAATTTCATGATACAGCTTAGTGGGTTTTAATTTTTCAAAGCGTTCATTTTTTTTTCACGAGAGAAAATTGGTTATATACCACGAAAAGGGTTCCAATTTTGATATATATCACCAAAAAATCTTGACTAACAACACACACCCACACCATTTTTTTACAACTTAGCATACTTCGTTAAAAATGTTCTAGAGGATTTGACAAATGTAACAAGATAATTTTTTAAGAAAATCCTAGAAACAAAATATTGGCATGCTATGAAATATTTAAATGTAACATACATATATGAACACACAAGCAATTTTGTAGAATGAAGATGGTTTAGCGCTTCTAGAGATCACATGATACGTGCAGATATTTTTTTTCTACGTAGAGTTAGGATCTCCAAATGACAAGAATCTCATGATATGTGTAGATATTTTTTTCCTCTGTAGAGCTAGGATCTTTCCAAATCACAAGGGCCTAGTGGTTGGTTTGATCTATATATGGGAGGCAATGAAGAAATTGAACTCTCCTTGTGTGCTAGAAAAGTTGAACTGAGAGGGAATTTTACATCATCATCACAATGCCCTGAGATTATAATAGTATAAATTTTATTGTGAATATTTAATCGAGATTATGTGGAAATTATTTGAAGATGTTTCTATGAAAAGAAAATTGCACAAGAAAACCTTTAGGCTCCATTGGAAGTCGAGAATTTTCCCAATTCTGCAGAAATTGAACTAGTCTGGAAAATTTATTCCTGTAAAATTCCCGCATTTCAAGTGGTGTTTTAATGAGAAATGATCAACAGACTATAACATAATTATTATAAATGTTCAATTCAAACTGTTTGAAAATATTTTGTAAAATGTTTCTATCATAAAAGTTGGAAAATATTGTAAACTTAAATCTTTAATTGTGAAAAAACAACTGGTCTAGGCGCGCAAACAAATCAATCCTTCTTGTACAATAGGGAAGAAAGTGTCACAAGAACTCGGAAAAAGACCATTGAGTAGAGAGATACAATATTGAAAATTCTTAATGTTGCAGGGGAGATCCACGATTTGGATAGGATTAGAAGGTATCAGGAACAAAACAATGCACACTATGTGACTACTGCGTCTAGTGGCTAGCAATAATCCTGATGGTTTGTTCTTTTGACACATAAAGTTGTCTTTTGCATGGTTTAGAAGCATTTCTAGCTGCATCTTTGTTATCTTTGCCGGCTGTCTTCCTCTTCTCGCCTTAGTTTTCCTATTGATCATATTCTCATGTTCTAATGATTTTTTTTATCATGTGTCTGCTCGTCCTAGACTAGACCAAACTGTTTGCTCTAAGGAAGATTATGTATGGTTGATGCATCTATCAGAATTTTTTTTAATTTAGACGGAAATTGGATAATCATTTGTCATTTTGTATTTATGAAAGATATGTTTTTTTGTTCTACATATTTACCAAAGTTTTCTTTTCTTGAATGCTTGTACAAGAATGATTTCGTATTCAGTTTAGTTTGTTGCTTTCGCTCCTGATTTCAAGTGTGTAACATTATTATGATACCAAACCAGACTATAATCATCTATCTTCATTGATTCATTTTTATTTTAGCGAATTTCAACATGAACTGTATGGCAGTGCGAAGGGGAAAGCAAGAGGAGCATGGATAAAACTCTAGTTACATGGGGAAAGCATATATGGAAGAACATTATAGGTTTGAAAGACATCTGGGATAAAGCTAATGTCTTTCACTTGAGGACCAAGCTCAAATAGACAGATTTGGCTCCTCTCTACACCATGCATGCATGGTTCAAACTGATGGATCGCGCGTAGGCTACGAAAGCAGAAAACAAAACTTTTCTACCGCGCACACAAGGACATCATGCTTAAGGAGGGATCATGGATCGTTACCACTAGACGCCAGCAGCAATGAAGAAGAGTTGGAGAAGCCGATCCAACCACGCGTTGAGGTAGTAGTGGAAGTAGTCGATCGTCCCGAACCGATCGTCTCCTCCACGCGATCAACCACACCACGAGCGGATCCAATCAGAGGTTGTTGATGCCGATCAACGCCGCAACGAGCAACGCCCACCGGTATCCACACGTCCGGATCGAACGCCGATCGCGAGTGTACCAAAGACTCGCGAGCGGCTAGGGTTTGGCTCGGAGGTGGCGGCTAGGATTAGCTCGGGATTATCGGATCGTTCCTCGGCCCCTCGCCTCCATATATATAGACCTCCTCACTTGGGCCTCGTGGACCGAGGCCCAATAGGAGTCTATCCGGATCTCTATCCGATTGAGCCCATATCCGAATCACATTCGAATTAGTGTTCCAACCCGTTAAGTGTGCGACACAGAGGTTCACGTATACTTGGTCGCGACCGAAACACCTTCCGGTCACCCCGTTAATAGCGGCCTCTAGTAAGACATATTAACCCCAAAGTATACGTAAAGATCATATCTTTGAACTCGTAATGTTCTCATGTACTAATCCTTTGCCTCACGATATAGATTAAGCTCAAGGCGAGACCGTGTCATCCTCTTAATAGCTCAATCACTCTCGATTCCGTGATGGATTATAAACTCGTGATTGACTCTCAATCACCTTGGCATGGCCATGCACTTTCATAATCCATTACATCGAGGGCCCGAGATATCTCTCCCATAAGGAGGGTAAATTATATCTTGATCATTCACATCCCACTACATGTTTCATGGCAAATCCAAAGACTACTTTTATGACTACCCGATTCACGGAGTAGTGTTTAGTAGTCCCAAAATAAGCTACTACGCATGCTGGGAACCATGATGATCTCAAGTCTAAGGATTCCACATAAACACTACTTGAGACCAACTGATGACACATGGAATCTCTGCAGTGTCTCATAGCGGGTCTATCCAACATATGTTCACTAACACATGTCCATATTATTGATTTGGTATCTCCATACCATGATCCATGAGACATGATCATCAATCAATACATATGCTGATCTTTGAATCATATTTGTTCCTCATATGAAATATAATCAGGGATCATTTAGAAATAGCAATATTTTGGCATTAAGAGTCTCATGAATAAGTCACATACTCATTGATCAATAATGATAATGTCTATTTCAAGGAACAAAGCAATGTATCATAAACATAGTATGTGATATATTCAACATCTCCATGTTTCCTCTAGGGCATATCACCAACAGAAACCCGTTGCGTTGATGGCCATTTGTGCAAGCTTTACTGCCAACCACACATGGTTATTTACCTTCTCGCCATATTTCAGGGTATATGACTTCACTCGGTAAAGACGTTGGTTCACCACGGGAGCAAGCGCGAGTCACAAAATTAGGGATTGTTCATGTTAGCTTTTGTTAATGGCTTTTGGTTGAAGCTGATGAATAGTAGTGGCTGATAGAAGCGACTAATGAATAGTAGTGGTTGTTGAATAGTAGTACATTATGTAAATAAGACGATGCAACCAAAGTCATTACAATATTTGGATCGTCATGCGACTTACGGAATTATGATATAATAAAATATAAAGCATGTTACAATATGTGAAAGCGAAAAGTAGTGGCTAGTGAATAATAGTGGTTGATAGAAGCAGCTTATAGAAGCTAGAACATTCGTATTGAGTTCTACTTCTAGAAGCAGAAGTTAGAAGCAGAAACCAATATAAAGAGACTCATATCTTCCACTATATATAGCACAAAGTCATGTTTAGTGTGCATATGACATACTTTGATTATCCTACAACTACAAGAAAAAAACGTGTAATGTTATCTTTTATTTTATGACTATGTTTGTATTGACTTTTGTTTCTAACTTCTGCTTAGAAGAACTAATACGAACATTCGTCTTCTCCACTTCTCTCACAATCGTCTCTTTCCGAGAATATGGCAGGGGATCACGGGTGCATCACCCACCCCACTCCTCTCGCTTCAATCATGCACACATCTTTACTCACTTTTTGCATCGCTTGTACTCTCATTCTAAAAGCAACTTATTTCAGTTACCAATATTTATTTTTATTCAAAAATCTTAAAACAAAACTAAAAAATTATCAGTAAAAGTCACGCTACAACGGTAGTCTTCATGAGCTTCGGGCTTGCTGGCTAACTCGCCGCCGGATAGATGGAAAAGAACAATTCGAATCTTCCAAACTCGGTCCAATTTGACAATTTAGCATGCACTCAATTCTTTTTCATTTTCACAAACTGGTACTTTACCATGCAGGCATAAAAAATCTCAGCTACCAAAACACAGGCACAGGCTAATAATAAAAAACAATCTCCGGTTTAGGACTAACCGGAACCCAAAAACAAGAACGATGCAAATATATATATATTATTAGGAACTGACCATCCACTAACCCAATAGCGACACGTGGGCGATCGGAGCTATCAGGTCCCGATCCAACGGCAGTCGATTGACCTGCCTCACTTACGAGTTTGGTGGATCCGTAAAAGAGACATTCTAGACCAGGTTACGTAAGACGCGAGCAAGGTTGGTGCGACCGAGGGAACGTGGACTGCGCAAGCTGTGCTCGCATAAAGTTTCAAGCATTGCAAGGGGGGTCGCGAACTTCCAACGACTACCTAACCTAACGCGTTGGGCATTGGCGAGGCAGAATTTTGCACGGCACACGCTCCTCGTGTGACGCACGCGGAAACGACCCTCTCTACTAGTATCTTGCGTGTGTGTCTCGTCTCTTGGTAAGCGCATTTCGCTATTTATGTATCTTCCTTTCTTTAGGTGAACGCCTCAAGAAGGTGACATGCACCATGTCTACATCAAACACAAGGACAAAGCATAACATGAGACCGCAGATCGTGGAGATTGTAGTGATACCGGATCCAAATCAAGAAGGTGATATGCACTGTCTATATCAAACCAAGGACCAAGCATGACATGACATGACCGCAGCTCGTGAAGATTGTAGTGACACCGACCGAATTAAGTGAGATTCAATCGGACCAAAAGCATCTAGAACAGCGAGGTGGCAACCGAGAAACAATCAATGAAATTTCAGAAGCCTAGCGGACTTTGTTTGGAATTTGTCCTGGTCTTCCAAAATATCTCAAGAAGCAACGCCGCAGCATGTGTTCAACTTCACTTTTTCTTGATACAGGAGGAAGCATACAGCATATTCGATCGCATTACTTTTCACGTCAAGAAAATCGGGAGAAAGGATCGTTCCAGAGATCCTGACTCTAGATGATCACGCGGCCAGTGGCAAGGGCAACAAATAGGCACCAAAGGTCATCTGGTATAAGTAAAAGTTTTACAAATAACTAGCTCATATCGAAATCATCAAATAAACTTAGGGAGTACAGCAAAAAGGTACGGTGGATACCTATCACCAACCAACACAGCAATTAGCAAGATACTAGAATTCCCAGAATTGCAGGAAAGGGCAATCAAGTACATAGATTAGGATTCATAATGTTCACAGCCATATACGGCAGCAACGACAGAAAAAGTAGACCAAAAAAAAAGGGTGCAGTTCTTCAGTCTCATGAATGGCTGTCACACAAAGACAGTCAATAGGGAATAGGTTCAATTACCAAATAGTTTTAGGGTGCAACTTTTGCATCTAAGCTAGACATACGCATATGCTACCCCAGTGCGCCAAGCAGGTGCTTCCCAATCTCCCATAGTCTTTATTCCTGAAACAGAGCAAAAATTCAGAGCAGTGAACATCGAATGCCTCTTCAGAGAATTTCCAGATTGCCAATGCTTACACTTTGTCCCTATATACATACTCCAACTGCCAGGCTTCAAATTCCTCAATAGAGATCGCCAGAGATGGGCATGTCATCAAAGCTCCACAGGTCCATATTGCTGACGACATCCTGAGATCCATCAAGGTTGAGAAGGCTATCAATTGACTCACTCGCACCACCATCCAGAAGAAACCTCATGTAAGGTTCTAAATCAGGCAGCCCATCAGTGAGATCAACACTATTGTTCTCCATAACAGGAGGCACCACTGAGTTGTGGGTATTGCTCTTGATGAATGCAGATTCATCACCTTCAGCTATGGTGGAAATGGGAGCAATAGATGTAATATCTGGAGTCTTGGTATCATTCTCCCAGCCCAAGTCCGAGCAGTCAAGGGAGTTGCTTCCCTGGTCAGAGTACAGGTTCATGATTGGATCATCAATAGGGGCAGCAGAGTTCATTGCAGGAACAAATGACATGTTATCAGGCTGAACAAATGGCTTATTTGAGATGCAGTCAGCAGATGGATAGACGAATGCATTTGTGTTGGCAAGGTTGTTGACTGCTGGTTTGACAGTAGGCTTCTGTTCCACGCTTGACTTGGGTGCTTTAGCAGCAGTGGGGCCAGCACGGCGCTTCTGAGCAACTGCTGGTGCCTCTGGAAAATTAACCTTGGCCTTCTTGCCACGAATCCTGCGTGCTTCAGCGTCATAAGCTCTTGCAGCTTCTTCAGGAGTGTTGAATGTACCAAGCCAGACACGGACACCCTTGCGAGGATCTCTGATTTCAGCAGCCCACTTACCCCAAGGGCGCTGGCGGATACCCCTGTATTGGTTCTTTCTCTTCCTTTTGGCTGAGCTTGCTGCAGGCCCATCAAAACCAGCAGTAGTCATGGTGCTTAAGCCATCTGCAATGGAAGGGCAATGTTAATGCTAAGGAAGGCCAAACACAGACAAACTTCTCTTACTAAATATGCTTCTTTTGACCATAAACAAGAATTTATATGTACAAGATCACAACTAAAATGAACATGCACCCATGAGTATAACCCCTTCAAATTTTGGAGAAAGCACAGGTCAGATCACAGCTTCATAGAAAAGTTCAGGGTTCTTAAGAACAACCCTCGTGCTATGTTCCCCCATCATCATTCTGCAATCATATCTAGAAGTTTCATTATAGACGACGCAGCATCCAAGATATTTCTTTCTCAAAACAAAAGAGAAGTTGTAATATCTAAATTCAGGCTAATTCAACATCAACATGACAATCTTAGCTATAAACACGGAACAAGAAATCTGAGTAGCTAAAACTTCAGCAAAGACCTGCGGTTTAGTTCTCACGGCTTAATAAGCAGTACCAATTTGGACAAGACTCAACTGCATCTATCAATAGTACTTGCACGGAATACAATCCTGCGAGGTTCCCGGTGAAACATCAAGTGCATGTAATCCATGGTTGCAAGATCAATACTTCAAAATGTATTGTCATACAAGTTTCATAAAACACAGATTTCTAACAATGGCGATGTTCTCATGCAGAAACAAATAAAATTATTGTCTAGTATAATCTGAGCAAAACAAGGACAACAAAAACTTAAATTTTTTCGCACAAAGTATAACGTATCGATTGAAAGGAACAAATCCTACAACCACCAGGAAGACCAAACAATCTAGGAGCTACTATATATGCTAAGATTTACGTATGACTCAATGGCCAAACACCATAAGAATCCTTTATACTAAGAGTTGAACGAAGTCTAGAACAGTCCTCACGCAAATCTACAACCATCTAAGGGGGTACATTCCATCTAACAAGTAACAATTCAAAAGGCGGAGACCTCCATGCAAAACGGAGAAAACTTGCCCCTTTTCTGCGGATTCAACTCCTTGGACTAAAAAGTAATCATATGAATCACCATCCAAGCTCACAGAAGCTAGAAATTCCCAGATCGAACAACCTAGCAACCGAAACGCTTCTCTAAAATCTCTGGGAATATAACCCCCAAACAACCTACGAAGCTCATCATCTCAGAATCCCAACACAACATAGAGAAGAAGCCCTAAGCTTTATCCCAAATCAGACCATACCATACCAGCCCATCCAATCCGCCCTCAAATCCAGCCTTCCAACACCAATCCCTAAAAATCTCTCTTCCTCCCCAATCCAGCGACCAAGCCGCCTCAAACACGAATCCCGCCTCCCAAACCCCAAAAATTT
This sequence comes from Bonia amplexicaulis, assembly GCA_036346245.1. NCBI lineage: Eukaryota > Viridiplantae > Streptophyta > Magnoliopsida > Poales > Poaceae > Bonia > Bonia amplexicaulis. Next base: position 28,750,172 of record CM070739.1, read on the forward strand.
CCAATCAACCCCATAAACTTTGGTCTCCTACAGCAATCGAGCACGAAAACTACAAAAAAGCACCCAAAAAAATAAGCCACTCGCAGCAACGCCAATACCTCTGGAGAAGGCCCTCTTGACGGCGGGGGGCTTGATCTCGACGACGTCGTCCTCCTCGTCCTTCTCCTCCCCGAACTCCAAATCCGAGTCTCCGGAGTCAACCTCAAACTCCTCGAAGTCGGCCTCGAAGTCCTCGTCATCCTCGTCCACGAACCCCGCGAGGTACCGCCTCCCGCCGCCGCCGCTCCTGGGCTTCTTCTTCTCGGGCCACAGGGAACCCTCGGTCCGCCGGCGTGACACCGCCGGTTTCTTGAGGTCGGAGATAATCGCGCCGCCGCACATGGCTCGTCGCCGGGAGCCTCACCGCCGCGCGCGATGGAACGAGCAGTAACTGGTGCGAGAGCGAAATGGTAAAACGAGTCTTTTTTACTTGGACAAAATATTGTAGCGAGTGGGTGGGTGGGCTCGGGCCTATATATGGGGAGGGCGCGTGAGGTGTAGGCGCGTAGGGGTTTGGACGCGTGGTGGGGCCACTCCGTCAGCCATTGGACGCGTGCGGCGCAAGCCACGGGGTAGAAACACGCGGAAGGTACAAATGATTTTTTTCCTTTGATAAACTTACACATTACCCCCTGAGAGAAGAGGACCTTTGCTAATATACCCCTCGAGTATTGGAGGCCTGCGGCTGCGTGCGGACTGCGCCGTGCGTGTTCTCCCTTTAAATCATTGGTTAGCATGAGCGCGCAATTATCAGCATTGGCCCAGATTTTTTTGGCATTCTAGCTTTTGATTCTTTAGAAATCAAAATAAATAGAGTAGTTTTTTAAGTATGACGTGGATATAGCAATCATTTAATTATTAGTCGTTAATAGATAGATTTATAGAGTAGTCGTAAGTCTTTCTACAACTACTTAGTCGTAAGCCTTTCCGCGACTATTACAAAGTCGCAAGTTTTTCTACGATCGTATAGTCGTAATTTCTTCTACGAACACGTAGTCGTAAGTCTTTCTACGACTGCTACTTGATAGTAGATCTTTCTACGACTACATGGTCGTAAGTCTTACTACAAATACTCTTTAATCGTAAATCTTTCTACGACCACATAGTCGTAAATCTTATTGCGACTACTTCTTGGTCGTAAGTCTTTTCTACAATCATGTAGTCGTCAGATATCCTACGAACACCTCATAGTCGTGATCTTTCTGCAACCAGCATATCCCTGACTAGCTTGTTTAATACGACATACTTCATCGTGAGGTTGTCTGACAAGGCGGTTAGAATATACGCTTATTCCTAATAACCGCATACGATCCCTCTCTAACAACAACTATCGCACGGTGAATGCGCCACTACGTCTCTCTGACAGTAACTTCTGTCAGACGGTTAACGTCTGAAGCGTTGAGAGTTTTGTACTCGACGACGATCTCGAGGCAGATCATTTGTCCTGCAAGGCCAAGATGTATACCTTGGTCGATGGGATACTCTATAAATGGAGTACTCAAGATATTCTTATGCGATGCATATCGCAAAAAGAATGATTACTACTCTTTAGCAACATACATGGGGGCATATGTGCAGCGCATGTTTCCTACAGAGTGCTGGTCGATAAGGCCTTTTGACAAAGGTTTCTATTGGCCAACAGCCGTCAATGATGCCAAAGAGTTGATTAAGAAGTATGTACAATGTTAGCTTTTGACAATAAACAATGTCATTATCTCATGGTTATAATAAATGCTTATAATTGGAATTTCTTAATGAACGCATACTCTTTTTTTAGATGAATGAATGCATGATATTAACCATTTACGAGAAGATTTAACCATAAGTAGTATAGGACGGAGGTAATTACTACGAGCTTTCGGAATTTACAGGTACGGGTGCGTAAGAACGCAACTAGCCAGAGATGTTGGATCAAAATTTACGCCCGGAATTGGCCTGCGGGTTTAGAAATTCAAATTACCCACGCGTGCTCTCAAGTCGAGTTTACCTGCCCCTCTCCGAAGCAAGCCGTCGAATTTCATGCTGGCTGGTACTGTATGATAATCGATTCGTCAATGTATTTTTGTACGGTACGGTCAATGCACACGACCTGCCCCTCTCCGAAGCAAGTTGTGATAAACAATAACTATTGATACAAGTAGCATTGTAGTTTTTTTAAAAAAATTAGCTTTAGACATCTATTTTTGTAATTATATCTCCTTCATAGATATATCATGCCCAGCAGTTACCTAGCTTAGCAGGTCACCTGCCGAGCCTCTATCAGATATATCCGCTCAATATAGCTTAAGCTTCTGACTTATTTTTGCACTAGTCATAATAAGCCGAACTGAACACCACCTGTGCCTTACTTAGCACTAAGCCACCAAAGTTCACAGTGCTAATAAATTCCAGTTGATGTGTGGCCATATATGGAAGACACCCAAGCATAGCAATAATAGGCAAATCTAGCACGTAAGTCATACAAGTCACTTTCCGAACCAGTTTATGGGACAATATTCAATGTGCGCTGTGCATGCCCAAAGGACCACTAAAATCCTGAAAAATGTATGTTCCTTCTACCGAACATTATAAGATAGGAATAAGTTCATATAAGCACATTTTCAATAGTATCATCTTAGCTATCTTTTAACTGTATTAAATGAGTAAAATGCTATATATAGAAGGTGAGAAGAGATAAGTGTTGTCTCATATAGAAGAGACGACTCGAGCCAGTAAATCAACGTAAACAGTAAGAGGGTGCAAGACAATAAATTATGGTAAAAATAGTATAAAATAGTTTGAGGAATGATTTGCTATTGAAGATGTTGTCTCCGATGCTGTCTTTATGTGAGGTGAAAGTTTTAGAGACAACCTTAAAAGATAAACTATTGTATATGTCCTAACGCTCTAAACTTTGTTTGAAATTTCGTTCAGCATCTCGAACTATGAAACCAAACATTTGATCTATTAAACTTTACAATTCAGTTCAGATAACAACCTGACAATAAAACACATCAACTTTTTAAGATCGGGCAATAAACACATAAACTATTCAAGATCAGACAACAAAACATGTAAGTTTGGTAAAGGATGGCCCATGACAACAAAGCATTCATAAAACTAGGCCGGCTGCAACTACTTCTATAATTCATACCGGCTTCATTTTCAGTGTATAATAATTTCAACTATTGTTTTCTAGTATGGAAGAATCTATATAGTGTTCACCAAATTAGTTTGTCCAACATAATTCTTAACTACTTTCAGAATGGATGGATTAGTAACTGTTGAAATCTATTGAATACTAGTTGACAAATTGCATAAGATAAGTTCAAGAATATTAGCTAACAAATTGCATAAGACAACCAAATAATGGAAGTTCTTTCACCACTTACGTCTACCGCCACCAGATTTTTTTATACTATAATAACTAAATGAAAATGACACGTCTGTAGGACAATGCAAGAAAGAATTTGATGACCAATGATGAAGAAGATGAGAAAAACTCTTGTCATGAAGGTGCAAGTTTGGGATTATGAAAATTGACAGAGAAGGCCTTCTAATCTTCTGTGTGTTACAAAAGAAGAGTGAAGAAGTTCTAAGGCAACTGGCAGCTCATTCATATGTAATAATGACAACTAATTAATAACTGTATCTGTCACCAAATTGAAAAATACAGATATGTAAAATAACATTATCACAAGATAAAGCAGAGGCACCAAAAGGTAAAGCACTTGCATCTTTGTGAAAGATGCATCTCGCCTCTCCAATCCATGTCCTAATCTGCCTCCTGATCTCACCATTGCCTAACCTGACATGGCCGATGATGCTACATCACTGATTGTTCACGAAAATATCCACGCCAACTAATTCAAACTTAACCATAGGACCAAACAAATCTACTGTACATTTAATTAGTACTAATCATAAACTTATTGAAGTATACACAGTCGACCAGTGACCTGCTGAGCTACTGTAGCTCAATAGGTACATATCGAGCTCCTCTAGTTCACTAGGTTTACAGAGGAGACTAGATTTACAAAAACAGGTGCCTGAGGGTTAAATTAAAAAAATAGGTATAATGCTATTTGTGTGAACAACTAATACATAAAATTAGCAGTAACCATTTTACTGTTAAGTGTTAATAGTACTTATACTAATTAACCACGTGAAACCAGAAAGTAAATATCTCTCGCTGCTGTTGCCACCCTGTAGCGCAATCAAGCCGGCCATCGCCCGTGTTGCTGCCGTCCTTTTCACCCATCGATTTCCGCACGTTTTCTCCTCCCCAGCGAGTCTACCGCTAGACCGTGCCGTTGTCAAAAGCATCTGGTGCCGATCTCGGCTGCTAAGAAAAGCCCAAAATTAAAGGTGACGTAGATAATCACCGTTTAATTGTTCTGTTGAAACAGTATTATATTGGTATATTGGTTGTAAGAGAATAAAATGGACGGTTCATTTTGGTTTATTCGCGGCTTATGTTCATACTGTCTACGGTAATTAGCTTTTAAATGATGTATTTTTTAAGTTGGAGTCAATAGAAAAATTGTAATTAAAAGTGTATTGAGTTCAGCTGTACCAGCTAAAATCGTATGTAACTATTTTTCTATACGTACTACCTATTATGAACAGTCAGAATTTAAATATTTAAATTATAAACCATAAGTCAAAAAAATCTACTCAATATATAACTTAAAAAGTTCTGAAGTATTTCGCCTCATAAGTTAGCATAGAAAACATCCAACATCTATCTACAGTAAATTTCACCTGAATGATCTCCTTTTCCGGTGTGAATCCATGAACAGATTTGCGACACAACTTGCCAAGCTTTTTTCTTTTTGTTTGCTAGGAACTTGGCGAGCTTTTCCCTGATGAATTAGGTGCTTAGAATTAGAATCCGCGGTGGCATGAGGTGAAACTGACAGCAACTAGTCTAGAATTGTGACTTGTTACTTATCCTTTATTTTATTTCAGTTAATGTAGTGTGTCACTTATAGTTTTGACCACCCGGGCAGTCAGTCATGTTTGTTTTTTTGGAGGTTGTCGTGTTTTTTCTTCTTACCAAGCACGCAGTCATTCGTTGAAGCCAGCTACTTAGGCATAACAAGTTTAGTTTTTTTATCTTGTCTAACTATGATTGAGTTCTTTTTTACTATGGCTTATAGCTGTGGTTTATAGTTTTTAGCTTAATACGAGTTTTTATGTGAACAAACCGAATATCGATATCAGTCATTTAAAAAAAATTATTTTGATAAACCGTTTCAAATCAACGATAGAGTAATCATCCTATTTATTTACTTAAAAAAAGTCATAAGCCGTAAAAATTATCAAATAAGTCCGGAGCATGCATGTGCTGTGTGCGCTTCATGTTCTTCTTACATGCACCGAACTCTTCCCTAATTTCTATGTACTACTAGTATCGTTCTAAAGCAGCCGTTCAGCCTATGGTGTTTACTGGACTAATTTTTGATAGACACGAGATCACGAGTTCTTTTCAATTTGTTAAGTAGGAGTAATAGTAAGCACCACATAGGTCTGTTTTTTTATTAGCTTTTGATTTTTTTTACAGTAACTAGTTTTTAAACGAAGTATTTTTTCAAGATAAGATCTACAAAGTTAATTATAGTACATACTGTACCGACTTTATTTATATTGGCAAAAACCGCATGTGGGTTTCAGTTACTCTGTAATCTCTCATACAAACAGCCCAAAAGTCACAAGTCGTAGCAAAAAAACATAAGCCGCAGCTAAAAGGTATAAACCGTAGCTAAAAAGAATACACCCTACTCAAAGAGCTACTCATCCTGTAGCTGCCAAACATCTAGACGCATGCGTGTTTAGTTGTTGCTGCAAATTGTGTTTGGCCGACTACCTGCTTGTGCATGCATGATGACTAGAGATTAGCTTCTTGCAATTTCTTAGGTGAGCGACCAGGCTTCGATTTGGGTTCTTCGAATTTTGGACGTTTCTAGCATCGTAGATCACAAAATTTTCAATTCTAGCCTTCATAGCACATAAATTTTATTTCTGACCCTCATTTCGATCGCGAGACCGTGTGGTAACGACACGTGACCGATCGTGCGATTCTAGACCGCACGACTGCACTGTAGCACGATCGGCAGGTTAGCCGGCTCGTGCCGTCGACATCTCTGGGCCCTCCATTCTTGACGGATGACAAGAGCGCGGTGCAAGCAACAGCCTATGAACGCCCTACCGGCCTGCCTGGCTAGGGCCTCTATTTATTTAGCAACTCGCAGCGATGCGTCAGATTTCTTTGTCGCAACTTTCAGAGCGCACGCGTGCTACAGAGTCGTACTACAGCCAACTGCGTGCGGGACGTACATGCATTCACCAAGGCAGATCTCTCGCGCTCTCTCTCTCCTGGTGTTGTGCTGGAGTATTATTAGCGACCATTTCGACCCTTTTTAGAGCCTAACACTAACTAATCATATCGCCGAGGAATAAAGTCGTGGAGTACTGCGACTAGCGTTTCCAGTATATATTCGTTGTGTAGTAGTGCTTCCGTATTAGGCATACAAAATATAGGATGGATCTTTTTTAGCTATAACCGAATGTCTTATGGTTGTGACTGATATCTTTTAGTCAGGAGCGGATCTAAGCCTATGGCAATATATGCTTCAGTCTGGGATGTGAAAAATTACTGGTGTATAGCTCAGATAATTTTAGCTCAGCTCGAGGTATAAATGCTATAATTCAGCCCATGTTATTCTTTGTATCCAGCCTGGGACGTGGTGCAATCCTAGATCCGCCACTACTTTTAGTCCTAGTGTGAACGCTTGTATAAACAAACCGAATACCCATAAATCGCTTTAAAAATATTGTCCGGATAAACCGCCTTAAAAAAAAGTGAAGAAGTTGTTCCGTTTGTTTATTCGGGGAAAATCATAAGGTCACCTTGTGAGTTGTGACTATGGCTTGAGATATGGGTCACCTTCTTTTGGACTTTTGCTTTTTGATTCTTAAAAGTCGAAACAAATGTGATAGTTTGTTGAAGCGATTTTTTCAAATGGCTTTCCAAGCGTAAAACCTTATGCACCGGTTGCATCGACGTCTCCGCTATTTGCTACTGCGTTGAAATACACAGACAAAAGCCATCAGCTACATTGTAAAAAGAATAGGGGCCATGGCAAGGACATACTACTTTTTTTTGCTCCACGTACTACCTGTATAGGCTGCATCGTATATTCGTATTGCACAAAGAATACTTGTTTTTTTAAATTTACAATATAATTAAGCACGTACGGAACGGAGTAGACTCCCGTAACTCTGCAGATGGAATCCCATTCTGATTGTGATGCACTGACGCACAGACAGAGCCCAGACACGCTGATCTATTACCGGAACAAAAAAAATTGTTCATTCTGATTGATTCGCACGTACAGAAAATAAAGCTCCGTAGATTAGTATTATTAACCACTTGCATTCGTTAGCGAGTGGAGAGAGCATTGCAATAGCAGCGACCGTACCGAATGATCAATGAATCCGGACGAACCCGACACGGGATGGACCACGAGCACGTGCCCCGCGTGGCTCCGTGGAATCTTGGAACGCGTGCCGTGCCATGCCGACATCATCGGCGGGTCATCGCGGCGCGGCGCGGCGCCGTACGTGTAAGCATCATGGCGGTGCCGGTATTTTAAGCCTAAATGAACAGGCAATAAGTTTATTAGCCCAGAATAATACCGAAATACTAAAAACAATAAGTTTTAAGCCTAAATGAACAGGCAACCCGCGGGCGTGTCGACCATGCGGCTGATGCCGGATGGCTCGCTCGGTCGTTCCGTCGTTTGTCCGTGCACGCCGACGCTGAACCGAAGGACATGACCGACCGCGTCCCGGGCGGCTACTGCTGGTGAAGTACTGGCCCGTTTGGCTTTGCCTTTGTCCAGTCCAGTGGCTGCTCTAGCCTCCAGGTCCAGGGTATGAAAAACACGCAAGGACTTGACCGGTTGCCTAGCCTAGCTAGGCTGGCCGAAACTCCAATTGTCGCAGGATGTGCATCAACTTTTCCATAATTTATCCTCTCAAACAGAAGCTTTCTGTGGTTTATGGCAGCTTAATTTGAATGTAAAAGACTTAGGTCTTGTTTAGAAAATGGAAATTCCCCCATTTCTATGTAAACTGGCTTATTTACAATGATTTTTTTTGTAAAATTCTCATGTTTTGAACAATTTTTTTAAATAAAATCGTTAAGACCTGTTCATATTGACTTTTGCTTAAAAAACTAAAAATTAATACGAACATCTGACTTTTCGAAGTTGGTTATCTATTCCTCTCGATACTGTCTTGCTCCGAGCATAACGGTCACGGATGCATCACCCACTCACTTTTCTCGATCCCATTACGTGCATGTATGTCTCTCACTTCTTACACCACTCAACCCTTCTTCTAAAAAATACTTCTCAGTTAAAAATCATAAACTATAACTAAAAACCATACAAAAAAAGCCAATACAAGCGCCCCTATTATCACTCCAAAACGTCTGGCTGCAAACACGGGCCCAGCCTGGGATTCGGCCGTAAGAGGGTGATCGTCTTCTCTGTCTACTCTAACAAAAGGAAAATGCTTACTATCATGGGCCTAAGAGTTAAGACCCATAGCAGAAATGGTTCAAGCTATCATCATACCTTAGAGCCCATCTTGTCTTTTCACTAAGGCCCACAGCATTCACAGCCCAATGGAAGAATAAAATGAGACGGCGCCTCCCGAATATTTTGGCGGGAGAAGAGACCTCTCCATTTTACAACCGCCCTCCGAAAGGAATCCCCAAAACCCGCACGAAAAAAGTGGGAAAGGAAAAAAAAGCCAGACCGGAACCCTAGCGGCGGCAATGGGGCGCGGCGGTGGGCGGTGGAAGGAGGATGAGGAGGAGCTGAAGGCGGCGAAGCGGGGACACCGCGAGGCGGTGTCGGAGGGAACCGGGAGGAGGAGGCGCGCTGGGCGAACGTCATCGGCGACATCCACAAGCGCCGCGGCGAGTACGTCGAGGCGCTCCGGTGGCTGCGGATCGACTACGAGGTCTCCGTCAAGTACCTCCCCCAGCGCCACCTCCTGCCCTCCTGCCAGTCGCTCGGCGAAGTCTACCTTCGCCTCGGTCGCTTCTCCGAGGCCCTCACCTACCAGGTCACCACCATCACAACGCGACCCTTAGCAGTTCATAGCACTTACATTTGATCAGACTTGAGGTATGCCTAGTGTTGAGCTGTAGAAATTTGTTGCTGTTTATTGGTGTGAGATTGTCAAATTTCTAGATCTCACATTTAGTGACCGGTTAGTTGGTGATGTGCATGTAACACCCCGGCCCATCTTGGCCTATTTTTGGGCTAGTGGTGGTGGGTTTAGTCCCATATGGTTAGTTTAGTTGGCATTATATTTGAATGTAAACCTTTGATGAACCATACACACGAACCGGGTTAACCCTTTTAGGTGAAGTGAGGGTGAAAGCCTAATTGTTGGTACGAGCTAAATGCACCCAGGCCTTACTGTACATCCATCAAAATCTTATCGTTTGGGTGGCTTAGTTACTGCACTTGTGGTATTAAGTGCTGACCTCTTGTTTCATTGCAGCTCTTGGTTTATTTGGGTAACAGTCACATTTACCCTGTTAATTCAAAACATGCGGTTTGCCGTTTCTACTACCTGAACTCACATTTCCTTGATGTTTGCGTACTTCGCAGAAGAAGCACCTACAGCTTGCCAAGGAGTCTAATGACCTTGTTGAGCAGCAGCGAGCTTGCACCCAACTTGGGAGAACCTACCATGAAGTCCTTCTAAGATCTGAAAATGACCACAGTGCCATACGGAATGCCAAGAAGTATTTCAAATCTGCCATGAAACTGGCAAGGGTTCTAAAGGAGAATTCCCCGTCTCAAAAGTCCCCCTTTCTAAAGGAGCTTATTGATGCGTACAATAATATGGGTATGCTTGAACTGGAACTTGATAGTTTTGAAGAAGCTGAGAAACTACTTATCCAGGGTCTTAAGATATGCGATGAAGAAGAGGTAAATCAATATGATGATGCTCGCACTAGGCTCCATCATAATCTAGGGAATGTTTATACTGAATTACGCAACTGGAATAAAGCTAAGGGTCATATTGAGAAGGACATAGAGATATGTAGAAAAATACGCCATCCTCAAGGTGAGGCGAAGGGCTTTATAAATCTGGGGGAGTTGCATTCTCGGGTTCAAAAGTATGAAGATGCAAAACTTTGCTACAATAAAGCTCGTCAAATAGCAAAGTGCTTGGAAGACGAGGATGCATTAATTGACCAAATTCAGCAGAATATCGAAACTGTTACCAAAGCAGCCGAAGTACTTGAGGAGTTGAAGAAAGATGAGCAGAAGCTGAAAAAGCTTGTCAGAGATACTTCTAGTGCTCGTGGAACATCTAAAGAGAGAAAACTCCTCCTTGAGCAGCATGCTTGGCTAGATAATCTTATTGAAAAGGCAAGGATGATATCCGCATGGCCAAAAGTAAGTGAAGTGAATGGTCACTAACTATGTGATCTTTAGCACCTAATATCAGCTGTAACAATGGATTCGTTTTATGATTGTGAACTTATTTCGTTACTTTTGAAAATTTTTATTCAGTAGAAAAGTTCTGGTTGCATTATTTCATTAGTTAATGAATAACTGAACATAGCTTTCCTAAGGGTATGTTTGTTTGACTTTATCCATGTTTTGTTCTGGGTGTTTGTCCTGTGAATGAGGAAATTGTGACCTGTTGCCTGGCGTCAGAAATATCCATATTTTGTTCCAAGCTTCTTGTTGGAATTAAAACTTCTGTTCTAACTACTCTTGTTCTGTGCTCGCACTATTGAACTGTTTCAGCTATTCTGATTTTTTTGGCTCTCAGTATAGGTACCTGTGTTGAACTACATTTTAGATTGTTACCTGCTTTTGCATTGTACTAAGTACTAACACGAAGTGGTTCACTATTGATTTATTTTCAATCATTGAACACAACACACTGGTAATTATGCAAGATTATTTGGTTAAATTGGGCAGTACATAATTATTATGAAAATTTTGATTATTTTTCACTTTTCATTTTGTGTTGTTTGTCAGAAAACTGATATATCCAAAGTCCAAATTAAATACACCATATTAAGTTAGTCCAAAGGAGATTAGTGGAATATATCAAAGAGTAGGCAATATATATGAAAATAACTCTATTTTTAGTGAGTTATTAGCTGTGTTTTGATTTTGGATTGTTGATAAAAGGGAATGCTTTGGTACGTCACCTTTGTGTTGTCAGAGTTGGCAGTGAGAAGAATCAATATTGGATGATTAACGTAAACTTGTAGTACAGTATATGCAATGTTCTTTATGTTCCGATTGCACCAGCAGTTTGAATTGGCCATCTTTAATAAGTATGGGAGCCAGAAAACCCATCACACAGAGCTTTCTTTGGTATATTAGGTTTCGGAAACAGGATAACCGATCAGTTTACGCATGTTGCAAGTTTCAGAACTGAAATTGAAAAATGAATCTGAAATAATCAAAGTGAAAAACAAAACAGGCTGAATGTGCCTATGCACACCCCAATAACATTTATAAAGCACTATGGCATGATGAATATAAGCATATGTCTCATTCTCATGTGAAATATTTTGTTCCAGCACAAGGAATTTTCTAAAGGGAAAAAAAGGGTAGCGAATGAACTTCGTGACAAGGAAAAACAGAGTGACTCTCTTCTTTCCATAGGAGAATCGTACCAAAAGCTTAGGAACTTCAACAAAGCTCGTAAATGGTACATGAAAAGCTGGAACATTTATCGGTCAATCGGAAACTTGGAGGTAAGTTTACATGCCCTTATTTATATTTATGGATATGCTGACAGCCCGACATGCTTGCTAACTGGTAATAAGACCACCTTTCTGTTTGCACTCATTTACTTGGTGCTTCCAGTTTCAAATATTGCTCACCTTGGATATGTGCAATTTCAGGGGCAAGCATTAGCAAAAGTGAACATTGGGAATGTTCTTGATTCTTATGGTGACTGGGCTGGCGCGTTGCAAGCTTTTGAAGAAGGCTACAGGCAATATCTCTGCACCTTGCTGTCCAAAAGAAGTTTTGAAGTACACTCACAATCTTGCATGCTGTGATTCTTTAGAAATATGTCAGATTAAAGTAAATGGTCATCAACAGCTCATAGGACATGACATGGGAAGTCATCCACGAACATGTTCTTTTGATGCATTTGAATATATTGTCTAAAAGTTTGCCATTAAGAATTATGGAGTGCCAATATTTTGAGGCAGCTGTATCTTCTAATCTAGGTTGGACCAGTCTTCTACCATGTCCAACACATGTCAGATGTTCGACACTCTGACAAAAATCAAATCTATGCTGAACACCCAACATTTTACATGATGGATTGTTTTGGGACTTGAAGAAATCCTAGGCCCATTTGATTTGAAAATTGACCTCTCCCCTGACACAGACCTACAAAATCACCATATATCAGTTTTAATATGTTATTATTAACATAACTGACTACAACTATGAGCCGTTATAAATTAATAAAACACATCCTTATTATTAACATAACTGACTACAACTATGAACTGTTATAAATTAATAAAATACATCCTGAAGCATGTACTGCATTTATGCCGAGGGAAATTGAAAAAATGTGTATTTTTATCTGTATAGCTGGGTTGTTTTGTCAGTTAGAGCCCGTTCGTATTGGTTTTTGCTGATGATTTTTGGTTATGGCTAATGAATAGCAGTGGTTGATAGAAGCGGCTGATAGAAGCTGGGGCATTCGTATTGGTTTATGGCTTTTTGCTGAGTGCATTATGTAAGAAAATTGGTGCAGCGAAAGTCACTACAACATTCGGACCGCCACGTGACTTACGGAATTGTGACATAATAAAATACAAAGTGCGTTACAACAACGAAAGTGTAAAGTAGTGGCTGATAGAAGCGACTTATAGAAGTTAAGGCGTTCGTATTGGCTTTTGCTTCTCTAAGTAAAAGTTAGAAGCCAAAGCTAATACGAACATGCCCTTATTCTTTGAAGCCATATTGCAGTGTTGTGCGTCATAATATTGTGCTGTGTCTGTGTTCGGGAGATCTATATGGTAATAGTTTCAGTGAGTGTGTGTAACTGCTTGTGGCCATTGTGGCATTTTGATTACACCTTTAGAGTTTAGATTCTGACACTTTCATTTCAATGATATTCAGAATTGCTGTGGAAGGTGACCTGCCAAATGTGCAACTGTCTGCCCTTGAAAACATGCATTACAGTCACATGGTTAGATTTGATAATATTGAAGAAGCCAAGTAAGTTACTAAGAACAGATGCTGCACGAAAGAAAGTTAAATTATGCAAACCTGTCACTAAAGTGTTTTTTTTACTTCAGGAAACTGCAGCAAGATATAGACAACCTGAAGCAAATATTGAATCAACATGAAGCAAGGGATACAGTTAGTGACTATTGCTCAGAAACTGAGACTGAAGGTGGTGATGTATCTGATAATAATATGCTTGATCCAGAGGACAATGATGAGCATGTTGCAAATAAATATTCTGAGGAACTTGATGATGATGTTATTCTTGCCTCACTTGTTCATAAAAGTAGGAGCTCATCCAAGATCAAGGCATCCAAGAAAAATAATATTCCGAGGAAGGCTGATAGATTATGTGATATGGATGACGGCACTAGAGAAGTTTTAAGCAAATCATGTAATAATCACTCTGGTAGAAAGCGTGTCCGTGTGGTCATATCAGATGATGAAGCTGAAGAGAGTCCTGAAATTGATCAATCTAAAAGGACACTAACTAGCCGAGCAGATAGTCTATCTACCTCAGGTACATGGCTTATGAGCATTGTATACTTTCAGTAGTTGTTGGAATGACCGGTATTTGCCTCCTAATTGTTTTGCTACACTTTTCTATGACCAGCAGAGCACATAGCAAATGCAGCAAAAAGCAACAGAAATCAGGTTCTACAAAGCTTATAATCCCTTAAGATTTATGTTTTCGATGTGAATTTTAGCTATAGAATGTTTTCTCTTGGTTCCATCAGATGTTGGTGATATCTTGGTCAGTGATTGTTGTTTTTTTGGAAAACACTGTATGTTGATAACTAATATTCATCTGCAGGATACTTTGTACCCTATTGAAACCAGGGATGTATACAGTGTCTGCACACCCTGCCCTGCTGAGGAAAGTATATGTTCATTCAAATCAAGTAGTTCCATTGGTCATGGTAATGACGGCCCTGAGTTGGGAGCTTCTAACATAGGTAAGGTGTCTTCATCCAAACCAGTAGCAAGTGTCTCCAAGGTTGGTACTCCTGCATCAAATGGTCAGCCCCAAGGTCAAAATGCTGCCGGCCTTCAATCCACAGATGCTGATCATGTAAGTATTTTTGTCAATCACTCACTAAAAATCATCAATCAATTGTGCTTTCTCAGCACTCTCTTTTTTTTACAAAAAAATCATTTGAGGATCCGTTATGCCTAACGGAGCTGTTAACCTTAGATGTCCCATGAATGGCAAAATGCATTAAAAGGGATTAAAATGCATTAACATTTGCTATTCTGATATCAAACATCTAATTTTGGGAATGCATATATTTGTACTTCTCTCCTTGGTTGCATGGACCAGAGGTTTGAAGCAAATAGAACTTAGGATTAAGCTACTGTGTGCAGATCACTTATAGAAGTCAGTCATAGGGTGGGGTAGTTGACGACATGTAGACCTACCGTCAAAACATACTGCTGCTACCCTTGATGTGTGTCACTTCTCTACCATTATGGATGGCACACATGTCAGAAGCACTTAACAAGATTTTTTGGGAGCGAGCTTCATACCATACTCATATTTAAGCCTATCTATGATTAATGCTTTGTTCATCTAAACATTTCCTTTTCTCAATATTGGAGTTATGTTTTAAAGGATCTAGACATGGTTCTTAGTCTCATTAGTCACTACTTATAACAGCTGCTCCAGTTATGGATATTACATGTCATCTATGATTCATATAGATGATCCTTAATTTGCAGCAGTTCTGGGCGTTCAGAATTGGTGAACATTTGGTTTACTTGGATGCAAATACCTGTGAATGTGAGAGTGCTTTTAGCATTGAGTCTCTTAAAGTCGAAGTGGCATGTGTTTACTACCTTCAGATTCCTGATGAGAAGAGGTCTAAAGGTTTGCCGTTGTTTTCTTAATTTAAACAATTCACGTGGTTTCTCCATTCAATAACTGTGGATTATTTTCTATCTTGGGAATTGGGATTAAACTTGTATTTTAATGACTTTGCTTTTGCTATTCTCATTAGTAAAACAAAACACAATCTGCTGTATTTTTCTCAGAGAGAGGTAGAAGGAGGGTTGTAAACTTAGGAAAACATTTTCATACTTCTACAAGTTACAATCTTGAATCTTGTTAAGAGAATGTAGAATGTCCTTGTGTGGCTGTGTATTTTTCCTTCAGCTCTTATGTAGTTATGTTTATGGGATATATGGGTCTGTTCATATTGGCTTTTACTGATGTCTTTTGGCTGCGGCTAATGAATAGTAGTGCATTATGTAAGAAAGACAGTGCAGCGAAATACACTACACATTCGGATTACCATGCAACTTACAGAATTGTGATATAATAAAATACAAAGTGTGTTACAATTTGTGAAAACGAATGGCTGATGAATAGTAGCAGCTGATAGAAGCAGCTTATAGAAGCTGGTGCATTCGTATTGTCTTAAGCATAAGTCAATATTAACAGGCCCATAGTCCTTTTATCCAGCAATTCTTATTTTTTTGAGTTCTGATATCATTGTATTTTTTCATCTAGTTGACAACATAGTTTGTAGACTGTATCAATTGTTCACCTTATTTGGAAAATACAGAGTTATTGTTTCCCTGGAAACAAAATAACATTTTTTTATATAAAAATGCATGTTTGCCCTATCGTAGGACCTGTACCTAAGTCCATGTATTAAGCATGTCAGCTATTTGTCCAAGAATCATCTATCTAATATGATGCAGGAGACAAAATTTGTGCTGGTTCAATTTCTGCATCCTTTATGCTTTCATATTGCTAGGGAGCAACCTCTTCTTTTTGTCCTTTTTTCTGTTTGAACCTACATTTATCTTACTTTGCTAGGTTTGTTGCCTATTATTGGGGAACTCAAGTATTTTGGAAAGGTACTGGATGGCGCAGAATCAAGAGATCATATTGACCAACTTGCTTCTGAACAGAAGTGCATTGATGTTATTATTAATGGTATGGGTGCATTGTACTCATCTGCGCTTTTTAGGACTGCTATTCTGCCATGAATGCCAAGACATACGAGAATCATTTTGAATTTGACATCTTTATTGTTGGCGTAGCATATGCATTAAGGGACACCAATTTGATGATCGAGCTGAGTACAATACAATATAATATTGTGGCTTTATATTCTTCATGCTACTAGCCTACTACAGTGAGGAATACTGACCTCTCAAATATTTTTTGATGTATTCTACATAACCAGAATAGTCAAAATCCTGGCAACACTGCTGTTTCTCTGAAGTTCAGAAAACTTCCTCTCATTTCGAATGAAGTTTCCAATGTTTGTTTAGTCGTGTTGCACTGGCTCATATAAGTTTAGATTATCGCAAAGTCATGCTGGTTTACGGTACAAGCTAAATTTTAGTCTAGCAAAAATGGCATCTATCAGTAGCTCCCAAATTTCTGGTTTGCCATTGCAGTAGCATCAAATCTGCTCCAAAACAAGCACTGCTTGAGGCTTTGAGCTCCTCTGCTCAAAAACAAGTATTAGATTATTTTCCTCTATTTGCTTTACATTATATTTGTGTTTTTTCAATGCTGAAGCTGTACTTGTGTCTGTTTCACGGAGTCATGGTGTTATCAGTTGTCATCTCTGTATATCGATTATCGACCAATTTCACTCAATATTTATAGGTGCTTGATTTCATGGACAATTTTCTGTTGCATACCAATACATCATCTTGAAACATAAAATCCATGTTTCCGATCAGTTAATATCTCATCTGATATACCATGTTTCTGATGAAGATTGGGTGCCAAAGCGGTTGATGAAATTGTATGTTGATTTCTGCACAAAGTTATCAGAAGCACCAAATAAAAAGCTACTGAAAAAGTTATATAATCTTGAAGTAAGTTTATTAGATATGTTTTACTCGTATTTGAATAATAATGTCATAAAGTAGGTATAATTAACTTTGCAAGGCCAAATGTGTTCCTGTCTTCTGTTTTCTGACAGGTCTCCGAAGATGAAGTCATTGTGTCTGATTGTGGACTGCAAGACCTGTCAATTACACCTTTTCTTGATGCCCTAAGATCACACAAAACAATAGCGGTGTTGGATCTTTCTCATAATATGCTAGGTATCGTTTTCCGGTATCTGTCATTATTTCCAGTGTATCTTTAATTTTATGCATTGAGACTTTGGCAGCATTGTAGAAAGTTACAGCTAAATGGCAGTCTCTTTAGATCCTTGTAACACTGCACATGTTGTATCAATTCCCTTATACTCTCGGACTTATTAACCATTTATGTTTATGAATGCAGGAAACCAAACAATTGAGAGGCTTCAACAGATATTTGCTTCATCAAGCCAAACATATGGTGGCTTGACACTGGATTTGCATTGTAATCGATTTGGGCCAACTGCTTTGTTTCAGGTTTTTTTTACTATTCCAGAATTCTGTTTATCAAAGTATCAATTTTTTACAATAGATGAGGAAAAAGCATGTATGCTAATTATTTACCCTATCCACTGGAATTATGCCACGAGATATAACTGGGATGGTTTACATATCAATGCTTCTATGTTAATATTTTTGTAGAGTACGCTGCTATATTAATATGTATAACATACTTTTAAGATCTAACTCTGTTCTGTTTATCAAATGAGGACCTTGGGTACTCTTGCAAAATGGCTCTGGAACATGGTGGAAAAAACTTTCTGAACAGTTCACTACAGGCAGCCAACTGTAGTTCCTAGCAGAAACCAGTCCATAATCAGTTAGGTTTTGAGGATTTCTTTCTGCTATTGTTATTATTGTTTGAGAAATTAAGATCACTTGAAGGCCAAACTCCATCTTCATCTTAGACTCAGCTGGTTATGGCCTTTTAGCAGGCAGCTGGTTGTTTTTGTTTTGGCTTTATTTGGAACATTTACGTAAGCTATGCATTGAAATTGGATATTGCTCTTATTCTCGAAGAAAGAAATGTGACCTTGCTAAGTCACTGGCACATGTCCAATGTCCAAACTCACTAATTTAGAAAATTTGGATGATTCCATACTCTGATGAAACTGGCGGTTTTACCCCTTAACCAGAGCAATTTTTTTTCTCGAACGCGCAGGAGAACTGCGCATCAATATATTAAGAAGGACAAAGGAGTCTAAGAAGACTTGTACACACCTCACCAAAAGGCGAGGCTAAAAACAAAAGGACAAAAGAACTAGAGAAACACTATTAAGGCCAAATGGCACCAAGGCCTTTGGCCCCCGCCAAACACCACAACTTAGCCTCATCTCTAATGTCTTGCAAAGCTATGCTGACATTGGGCGAGGCACCTTCAAAGATACACCTATTCGTATGCTTCCAAACCTGCCAAGCCACCAACACGACCAAAGTGTTAAGCCCCTTGCGCTGCTGCTTAGGGACGTGAAGCAAAGACTGACGCCACCACAAGGTGAAGACCAAATCAACTGGGCCGGGAGTTAGCCGCTGCAATCCCACCAGAGTAAGGACTGAGAACCAAACACTTCTTGTGAACACGCAAGAAGTGAGAAGATGCTGAATAGTTTCGTCAACTTGATCGCATAGAGGGCAGCTCTCAGGGTGAACAAGACCACGACGGGCCAAGCGATCAGCGGTCCAGCAGCGGTTAAGTGAGGCTAACCACAGAAAGAATTTGCAACGGGGAGGAGCCCAGGTTCGCCAGATCTCCTTCCAAGGTTCATACTCCACCGTTCCCACAAAAACGACGAGACTGATGAATTAGTTGAGAACCTGCCTGAGGAGGAAGGCTTCCACACATGCTGATCAACCACGCCAGGGGTGAGCCTCATTCTGCCGAGGACATCCCAAAGACCGAGGAACTCCTCCAAGACTCGAGTAGGAAGACTGCCTCTAATATCATGAACCCAAGTATTATCTGATAGAGCTTCTTGGACTGTCCTTCGACTGACAAATCTCTTCGGCACCCGTGCGCAAAGAAGGGGGGCAAGATCCATTAATGATTGGCCATACAACCACTTATCACACCAAAAGAGTGTCATGCAGCCATCCCCCACAATAGAGATGAGTGAATTGGAGAACATCGCTGTCGAATTGGGATGCACCTGAATGTCCAAGCTAGCCCAGGGGCGGTCCGGTTGGGTCTTTTTGAGCCACAACCACCTCATGCGCAACGCCCACCCGAGAATTTCCAAATCAAGAATTCCCAATCCGCCAAGCTCAAAAGGTCTCTTTACTCGGTCCCAAGAAACAAGGCAATGCCCTCCATTTATTCTCTTTCGGCCCTTCCAAAGGAAAGCTCTACGAATCTTGCCAATTGCTTTAAGAGCCCATTTGGGAAAATCCAGCGCAAACAGAGGATAAATAGGCACTGCTGAGAGCACCGCCCGAGTAAGAGTGGCTCGGCCAGCTGGGTTCATCATGGCAGCTTTCCATCCAGGCAGCTTGTCGGCAATCTTGTCAATTATCATGTGAAAGCTAGGTTTGGGGAGTTTCTTGATCGACAACGGGAGCCCGAGATACTTGCAAGGGAATTCTTGAACTTTGCAAGGAAAGGATCCTTGCACTATTTCCAAGTCCTGTTGGTGGCAACGGATTGGGGACACCGAGCACTTGCTTAAGTTGGTGATCAATCCCGACGCTTCTCCAAAGACCCTAAGAATCTCTTTGATCAACTCAAACTCTTCCAAACAGGGTCGTAAGAAAAGAACCACATCATCAGCAAAAAGAGAAACTCGTTGACTAGTTCCTCTAGAAAGAAGGGGTTGTAGAAGACCATTCTCACTTGCCTTATTAATTAGAGAATTAAGCACATCCATTACCAATATGAACAGCATCGGGGACAGGGGGTCTCCTTGCCGAAGCCCCCGCTGATGGTGAATAAGCCCTCCCGGCACACCATTGACCATTACCCGGGTTGTTGAGGTCCTAAGGAGCTTGGAAAGCAGGTTACACGAAACTGGACCAAAACCCAAATGGCTCAAAACTTGTAGCAAAAAAGACCAAGACACAGAGTCGAAGGCTTTGGAAATATCCAATTTGAGGAGAGCTCTTGGATCCCTCTGTCTATGAAGGACTTTAGCTGTTTGTTGAACTAGAATAAAATTATCAAGGATACATCTCCCTTGGACGAAAGCACTCTGATTTGGAGAGACCAAGTCATTGAGCTTCGGAGCCAACCTATTGGCCAAGATTTTGGTGACAAGCTTTGCAAAACTATGAACCAAGCTGATAGGTCCGTAATCCTTGACTTGCAACGCTTCTGGTGTCTTCGGGAGCAAAATGATGTACGCTGAGTTAAGAAGGAACAAATTACTGACATCCCCCTGTAACAGCCTGTTAAGAGCAGCCATGAGATCAACCTTCACTATACTCCAACAAGATTTGAAGAAACGTCCAGTGTAGCCATCCGGTCCCGGCGCCTTGTCCAACGGAAGAGATTTAATTGTTGCCCACACCTCTTCCTCCGAGAATCCCTGCTCCAGGGCTGACAAATCATGAGCTTCTTGGTAAAAGGACTGCAGGTTTAAGGAGCACTGTCTTTGAGCCACGGTGCCGAGCAAATTTGAGTAGAAATCATAAGTAGCCTGCTGCTTCTCTGCATGCCCGGTAACAAGATTATCCCCTACTCGGAGTTTTGCCAAGAAATTCTTTCTCTTCCTGCACCTAGCTTGTTGATGAAAGAAGGAAGTATTTGCATCCCCCTCCTTCAGCCAAAGCAACCTGGAGCGTAAACGAGCAATGGTGCGCTCGAGAGAAGCAAGGCCGAGTGCATGCCGCTTCAGCTGCCGCCGCAACCAAACCTCCTCGCTGGTCAGCACTCGGACATCTTGGGCAATTTCAAGACGGTGCAAAATTTCCGTGGCCAACCGTAGCTGCAGCTTAACATTTCCTACTCTCTTTTGACTCCAAGACTGCAGGTCCCTTGCAAGTCTTCTCAGCTTCAGTGAAAGGGTATGCAGTGGACAAGAAGCTACAACTGGTTTGCACCAGGAGCTTTGCACGACCTGAAGTACTTTATCTGTTACAATATATGTTAGGAACTTTGCCTTGGACCACTCATTTTTCTATCACTGGCAAACACAAATGAAGAAATATGAAAATAATTTCTCTTGCCTTCCAGCGTATACTGCTTTCAGGGACAAAATGGTAAAGTCATTTTTGCCTCCTTATTTACTGATGAGCAGATATGCGAGTGTGCTGTTATGACTGATCGATTGGAAGTACTTAATTTGTCTGGGAATCGCCTCACAGATGCATGCAGTTCTTACCTTTTCACAATCTTGCAAAAGTGCAAAGGTATGTATTATGTAACTCTCAATACCTCAGTAAAAAGTGCATATACGTTTTTTTGTGACTGTAAGAACTCTAGGCTTCTGGCATTAGTCTGCAACAGCTGATACTTTTACACCTTAGTTTTTTTCCAGTCTTCTTTTTCTTTGATGGTGTCAGCCTTTACTTGCCTCTTATAAATGTGTATTCTGTTTTTGTTTTGTGACAGCACTATATAGCTTGAGTGTTGAGCAGTGTTCTATCACATCCAGAACAGTTCAGAAGATGGCAGATGCACTGAATGAAGTGTCTGTCCTTTCACATCTCTCCATAGGTACTTTTGTTGCATCTGCCTCGTACATAACTGAAACTATTAGGCATGTTCATGTAGAAACATTCTTAAGTTACAAAATTCCATACTTTTGACAGGAAAGAACAGTCCAATTTCTGGCAACACATTACTTAACCTTCTCTCCAAACTTGCCTCTCTGAAAAGGTCAGCAGACATATTGTTCCATTACTGTTGACTGCTGAGTTGTTGTGAAATAATAGACCGGCCATACATTTCATCACTGCAGGTTTTCAGAACTAAGCCTAACTGGTATAAAACTGAATAAGTTAATGGTTGATAAGCTGTGTCTACTTGCACAATCCTCGTGCTTATCAGGATTTCTGCTAGGTGGAACTTCCATTGGCCCAGTGAGTTTACTTTCCACGTATGGTTAGTATTTGCAGCTTGTACACAAGCAACATGTCTTATCTATGTTGCTCTTTCTGCAGGGGGAACAATTAGGCTTACTGAGGCATTATCTTGTGCATCTCAAGAATTGCTGAGGTTGGATTTGTCTAATTGTGGGCTTACAGCTCCTGATTTCTCACAAATCTGTGCAAATCTTTCTCGATTTAATATTCTTGACTTGAACCTGGATGGAAATTCCATTAACCTTGAGGTTTGCTTCCTATTCTCTGATAGGTTGGTATATGCAATTTGGTAGTCATGGTCAGTTGAGTTACGTTGTAAGATGCAGGGATGTGATGCTGTTGGGGCAATACTTGCGAATCCACAGTGCAGTCTCAGATCTCTCACCCTTGACAGATGCAATCTTGGGCTTGCTGGCATTATTCGTATTATTCAGACACTAGCAGGTGAGGAACAATTATATCACAAACAACAGCTTCCGCATCAAACTTATAATCTTCTGCTACTTTCAGGAAATGACCAATTGGAGGAGCTGCGCGTGGCTGAGAACACAAACTTGGCACTAGCAAGAACATTGCAGTACGACGAAGACATGCAGGATGTATCGGCAAGTACTGAGCATAAACAATGTAACAACGCTGAAGCAAACAATAACATAGCCCCGGGAGATGCACATCTTGATAAGATGCAGGTGGCGGATAGCGAAGATGAAGCAGTCAACGAGGACCACCGTGCAGTATCCGGTCCCGATGGGAGCTGTGCAAGCTCATGCCAGAGAAACTCTTATTCTGGTTGTGAGGTCATCCAAGAACTTGCAGAGGCTCTCAGCTCAGCAAAGCAACTGAAGGTGCTTGATCTCAGTCGGAACGGGTTGTCAGAAGAGGCTATACAGTCGCTGTACTCTGCTTGGGCATCTGGCCCGAGAGGTGACGGAATGGCTCGAAAACATGCAAGCAAGGAGGTGGTGCATTTTTCAGTGGACGGGATGAGGTGCTGCGGCCTGAAACCCTGCTGCAGAAGAGACTTACAAATGTAAACACGGGTGACCTTCCAACGTCAGATTACAGCTGCTCTCTGGAAATATTACTAACAGTAAATTAACTAGGACCTGTCAATGTAACTCCCGTGATTCTGTCCAGATAGTGTCGAAAGGAAATTTATGCTTCACCAGCAGTGTAACTTTTACCGGTTTGTGGGAGTGTATATAAAACTAGTGAAAATTCCTTGGTGCCATGGAGAATTGTCCCGGTTTCCGGTTTCTTATATTCCACTAAAAAAGTTCGATCCCCTATATGCCTTTGAGTTTTAACTTTTGGAAAAATTTGTTCTATAGCACTGAAAGTTCATTGCTTTTGAAACATACCATCAAAAAAACCGAACTTCAGAAATTACCACTGAAAGGTTCACCTCGTTTCGAAATTTAGCAGTCTGTTAGTTTTTCATATTGACGGTGTTAACTGAGATAAAAATGCTCTTACCTGTTTGTTTGGACCATAAATGCTGGTCCTACAATGTTAACTGAAACAAGCAAGGGTATTTTTGTCTCAGTTAACACCGTCAACATGAAAACTAATGATCGCTAAACTCGCGCGGTGAACCTTCGGTAATTTCTGAAGTTCAATTCTTTCAGTGGTATTTTTTAAAAACAGTGAACTTTCAGTGCTAAAGAACAAATTTTTCCTTTAACTTTATACCCTTCCACGTCATTTCTGTCACCTCCCCATGAGGCCAATATTAAGTCTTAGCGGAAAAGACTGTATTGACCTCCTACCACTCCATCTCCCTCCTCCCACTTCCTCTTTTCCTTCTGCCCCACCATCACCATGACCATCGATGCACACATCCCGCACCGCTGGCATCCCCATCCCCTCCTCCGCAGATGATTTGATCCAGTCGTTGGTCACCACTCACCAGTAGGAGCGCTGCCACCGTGGGCCTCGTCGTGGCTGCTACCGCCTTGGGCCTCGTCGTGACTGCGGCTGCCATCTCCATCCCTCACCAACGCCCTTCACCTCCCCCTCCACCTGCACGCTAGCTAGAGCTTTTGGAGCCGCCTATTTCTTCCCCAAATTGAGCGTCGAGTGAGGCTGCGTAGCGTTGCCCTAGCCCCGGATTTACGCCGCTGCCTCCCGTCAGCGCCGTCCTCGCCCCAGATGTGCACCACATCCCAAGGGTTGTTGGAGGAGGGCTTCGAGGAGGATAGGGGCGGCCTGTCCTGTCGCTTGCAGCAGAAGGGCGTCGAAGAAGATGCCGAGGCAGAGGCATGGCCGTCGGCGTCCGTGCCCCTCCTCGTCGTAGAGTTCGAGCTGCTGGTCGCCTTCCTCGAGTTGATTCGCGATGCTGTCTGGTGCTACTGGATGCCGCAGTTGTGCGAGAAGATGACCTCGATGAGGGAGCAACCACGCCAAGCCGCCGCTCCAGCCAGCCACCGAGCACCCACACCTGCGCCCTGCTTCGACTCGGTGCACCAGCAACACCATGATGATGAGTGGCGGCCATGGCGGAAGAAATTTTCTCCAGGAAGAATAAGGGTAAATGGGTAATGCGCCGACATGTTTGGACCAGGGGTACTTTAGGCATATTGTGAAAAATCTGAAAAGTTCCAATCTCTTAATGGCAACAGACACACGAAGTTGATGGAAATGGCATGGAAGAGATGAAACAGAAACTCAATAGCATGTGGGGATCGAACTTTATTAGTGGCATATAAGACATCCGGACAACTCTAAGTAGTGTTTGGTATTACTCTATTATTCTTAAGATCATCTCTAAAATTTCTGTAAGATCGAATAACGTAATTAGAGGAGGGGGTGAATGATTGCCGCTATTTTTTGGAATCTCTGCTCGGTAAAGATTTCGACCGCTCAGTTCTCAACCGCTTGATCCATTGCTTAGTGTTCGACTGCTCGCTCGATCGCTCAGCTTCTTCAACATCGGCAGCAAAACCTCTCGATCATGTGTACCTTTGAGAAACTAGTGCCTTCGAGTATCGTATTCTCTCTATTTCCCTGGCAGCGATTCGACACCTTTGCACGTCCCCAGAAGCTTCAATCTAATTGCAATCACCAGCAACTTTTTGAGCAAATCAAGAACCAGATTGATTCTTCAATCTCTCACAAACACCATTAAAAGCCTAACCAAAACTAAAGCCTCTTCAATCTCTCCGCTAAAAACATTGTGTTAGTTCTTAGTCTCTTTCGGCTTTTATAGGGTGACGCCCCAAACCGTGTCCACACAAACACGGACATCAAACTCTATCTGTTTCGAAAATTAAGAGACCCAAAATCCTTCCAAATACGAGTTTTCTATAATCTCTAATCTAAACTCTATCTGCTCCGAAAATCAAGAGACCTGAAACCCTTCTAAATACGGGGTTTTCAATATCTCTAAAACTTCCAAGTTACGGACACCTTCCATAACATCTTTCAACTCATCACGTGACGAAACCTCCATGACCGTACCTCCCATAGCTTCTTCACGCATCATCTATCTTTGATCTCCACGTTCTCCAACATAAGCCTGACCACCTCATGACATTATCGACCGCCTAGACCTTATATTTCCCTATCCTAATCCCGGTCCTTCTCGCCACTGATTATGACCATTTTCATGCTCAATCTGCACATACAAAGACCAAGAACATTTTCCATGGCACAAATTCTTCCTAACGTGACTGACATTAGTCCACACACGCATATCACACCCTAGTTCATCCATCAATACCAACCACATTAGCCACAACCAAAAATTTCAAGCTTTTCCAGAAATCAAACCCAGACTATTCACCATGCACATGCTAGTTAGACTGCTGGCTAAACGAGTACTCAAAAATCACAAGTACTCGGGAATTACGATTACTCAGAACACTCAAAAATTACAAGCATCATAGCAATTGATGCCTACGACTACCGACCATCAACCAGTCACAGAACCATCGACCACCGACTACCGAATACCTACTGGTACTGTAGCAACAACCATCGACTTGTTATTGTAACTACCGACTGGTCCTCTGAAACTCACGTTCAGTTCACTTTAGCTCAACCATCCTGGTCGAAGCTTATTGACTACCAACCATAGTCCATTGTATCTTATGACCAGTTCACTATATCATATGACCGGTTCCCCACAGCTTACAATCGATTCATTGTAGCTACGACTGGTAAACTGTAGCTATGATCGGTTCACTACGGTACTCCAGAGTCTCCGACTGCTCTTTGACTCCGGGGTCTTCGACCTCTCCGACTGCTATCCGACTCCTGAGTCTTCGACCTCTTGATTACTCTCCAACTCCGTAGTCTTTGACTTCTCTAAAGACTCTGGACCGAAGTTGTTCTGCTGTGATCATTCAGTCGTTGCCGACATGTCGTGATCGTTCAGTCGTGGTCGATCTGTCATGGTCAACATGCCATGGTCGTTCAGTCATGGTCGACATGCCGTGATCATTCTGCCGTGGTCGACGCTTGTCGATCGGACCTACCGATCTGACCATCCATCATAAGGCCGATCGGACTACCGTCCATGATTGAAACCCACCGATTGCCAACTGTGGTCGACCGAAACTTTCACAAATGTAAATTTCAATGCAACCCAAGAGCCAATTATTTATCATCATTGTATTCACGCCCACCACATGGTCTAACAATTTTCACCTTACTTAAAGACAGTACTAGAGATAACATCTTCAACAATTCATCTATAAAATTAATTTCTCTAATTATTATATATTATTTTTATCACATATCCCCTCATATTTCATTATCATTTGTGTTGATTTGTGTGCTCAAGTTGTCTCTTGTAGAAGAAATATCACATTCTCTTTCCTCTCAACATCTCTCATCCATATAGAAATTCACTGATGTGGTATTACTAATATCCATATAGAAATTTACTGATGTGGCAGCAGTGGCGAAGCCAGAAACAAAATCAAGGGTAGGCTAAGGTGCTAAGCTAGATTGTTACAAACATAGATATGACACACACACTGCGATATAATGCAGCTAAGGTCAAGAACATATTGAGCCTACAATACCATAAATACAAAACTAGGGATCCCCATGAATATGACATGAGGTAGTGTCACCCACAAGGTACACAATCTTGTAACATGCAAATGCACTGGACAAAAAATGCTTTTCATCCATATCTTCACATATGCTAAGGGAATGAAGTGCACATAAATAAAAGCATACTAACAAGATACGGCTAATAGATAATTCCTCTGAGCATAAGTAAACCCATCATTACAGCAATTAACTTATCGATACTAGTAGTAATATTATTAGGTACACAACTAACATGAACCAACAAAGCTTGTTCTAAGCATAAAGTTAACAACCAGCAGAAACAACGGGCGATGATGATTAGAACACTTGCACACTGTTGAGACCAGGACCAAGGAGACGGGGAATCTGCTTGATAATAGCCTCTGAGGCTAAGAAAGCATGGTACTTCTTGACAAACTTTTTGTTCTTGTTTATCTTCTTGAGAGCTTCAACATCCATCCAATCAAGACGGATCCTCTCAGCCTTCAAACAGGAGAATAAGCAACACAACTTTTTAAAACCATTATTTTTGGAAAAGAAAAACACTCGGAAGAAACTATCATTTTTGAAGCAGTCTACAGTTTTACTTGCACATATAACATTCATATTGGGATATGGTTTAGTCAGTTGTCAGAGGACGGTTCCAGCAAACATCAACAATCACAATTTAATAACATCAGCGTCTTTGTTATAGAAAAGGAATTACTTAACGGTAGCACTAATAGAGCCTTACCTCCTCCACATTCTGTGCATCACCAAGCATTCAAGTACATACAAGATGATTATAATGAAGAGCTTCTATTAAATCAATCATCCATGTAACTACTGCCCTCTTTAGATATAAAAAAGAGGCCTTTTATCACAGTTTGATCTGGCTAAAAGGTGTAGACTCTAATAAGAAGCGGCGAATCTCTAGTATGCTACTGCTTCGACGGTATAATCCAACAATAACAACTCAAAATACGAACACAAGAATCGAAGATTAGTATTACCTCATGGTTTCCGCCGCCGATTACCGATCCACCTGTAGACAAAGGAAGGAAACCACAAAAGGAACACGAAAAATATGAGACGAGGAGATGAGATCAACAAGGGAAAACAAAAGGCAATAAAAATATTAGGATTTGTTAGGGTGGAGAGATTACAAATGCAAGGGGAGGTGGGTACCTGCTAGGGTTTGGGTTGTGGGCGAGAGAGACAGACGGTGGTGCGAGAAGTGGCTGTGCTGCTGCTGGTCTCTTCAAGGTGTGCGTGGTGTGGGGAAGAAAATTTTTTATGGATGCGGATGCTTCGTCGGCTGCTATGCGCGGTAGCTCCTCCTCCTCAGCGGCTCAGACTCGTCTTGCTACGCCAGTTGGCCAGATCTACTCGGTGCCTCGGCCTCGACGCCCCACCCGCCACCTGTCCAGATCTGCTCTCCGCCGGGCGCCGGGAGCCAACGCCTCCCTCCCAGTTCTACTCTCTGCTTGGGGTGGATACAGTGATGCTGCCCTACCTAGCCGGCCCAGCTTGGGAGGTGTTTGGGGCGGGCTAGAGGGTGGGTTGAAGCCTCACGAAGCCCACCCGGTAGCTCCGCCCCTGTGTGGCAGTACTAAGAGACATATGAAGTGACACTATTGGAAATGCACTTAGTAATCAAAATCTAATTGTTTTGTCGAAGTGTACCACGACACCAGATAAGGGTTTGTCGGTTCTCTGATTTGGAGAAAAAGCATTAACAACCATGAGGATAATATGGGTGATGGGATGGGCTGGTCCCACCATCCCAAAAGGAGGCAAGATAAGCTGAGAAATTACATTCTAACTAATGAAAGAGCAATGCTAAATGAACCTTAGAATGTCTGTGCTAAGTTTTAAACACCCTAATTCTCTGTCGGGCCAATCTTTGAATGCACCCTCTTTTTTGAAAAAAAATTCATACTATTCCTAGATTAGCTGTCACATCTGTTCATAAAAATTGTGGGTCCAACATTAATTCATAAAATATTCTTTCACTGGCAAATGAGCCCTGCAAACAAATTACAACATGAACTAGACACGCCATAACACTGCACATATTCTCCATTTGTGAGCATTGCTTGTGGATATAAAAATGCCATCTTGTTCAGCAGCAACCAACATAGCAATAGAAACCTCCAATAATAGACTAGGCACCAGGTCAAACTCTAATGGATTCATCCTTGAAAAGCCTGCTCCTATGGGCTATGGTAACCACTAACCAGTTCACCACCACCCTTCTTCCAAAGCTAGCAAGGCCTCTCACCAAGAACAGAATGGCGGTTAGGAGCTGTCGCCAACACCTTTCTTCCATTTCCATCCCAAGATTTGGCACAAGGAAGGCAGCCTTAAGGTTCAGCACTCCAGTGCACAGCTGCAACTGCAATGCACACCGCTCCAAACCTGCAGCATCTATCAAGACGGTAAGCGCATACATCTCATTCACATACTGCAACATGCCCCATGGTTTCAGAGCAAGCTATATGTGCATGAACTGGAGTAAATCCCTTGTGCCAAATTGTTGCAATTGTTAGGTGTTTGAAGACCAGGTGAGGGGTGTAGTGTGCTACAGAGATGACAAGGGAGAGGTGATCTGTGAAGGGTACGATGAAGGGCCAAGGTTCGGGATGCGGCTGCCGGAGAAGGCCTGCTTTCCATGGTAGTAGTAAGCCATAGTAGCATCTTACTTCATTTTCTTGCAAGGAAAGATTCAGATAGGAATGTCTGACAAGACTTCCTTCTGTGTTGTGAATTGTGATGCAGGCCTATGGGGATTCAGGTCACTGATTTCATCGAGATGTCGACGCTTCGAGTTTTCGAAGACGTCGATGTTCTGCAGCCCAAGAATGATCAGAAGAGGCAGCTCTGAAATGAGGAACTGACGAAGTGATCATGCAAGAGTAGCTTCTCTGGAATTCAGCCATGTAAGAACAACTACAAGAATAAGCTGAACTCCTTTGTTCTTCCTGTCATATCTGTGGTTTCATTACATTCATCGCCATTTCTTTCTGATAAATGGGGTGAAATGTTCGTTTGGAGTATCAATCTGTATACCTGCACTGGAATATTCAGTGCCTATGAAGGATTCAAATTGCTGTGTAATATGTAGTGTGAGCAAAATATTTTTATCACTTACATAAGTAGCATTGCAACTGACCTCAACACATCTAAGATTATGATGTGAGATATGTATAAAATCAAGTGGAGTACTTGTACACAAATCCAAAGCACACTACCTATGTTGGACCACATAGATTAGTACCTAGCTTGGCAGTTGAACAGCGTCCACTTTATTTTTAAGACATATTGAGCCCACCCTTACATTTAGTTTGGTCCCATGTATCATGAATCACACAATACAAGCTAATCAGTGCGGCACACCAAAATACAGCACTATATATCTTCGTTACAGTCCTGAAGTGTAGCTCACTCCAGTGCCACCCAGCCATGAATCACCCAAGATAAAATTCCCCACGGTAAACCGTGTGGCGTCCACGGTGGACAATGACGTGTGCACACCACTCCACTTCACCCGGCCGCTTGTTCCCGCACCGGGCCCTGTGTTATCGTACTCCCCATAGTACAACGTGTTTAGCGCGAATTGGCCCGACCACTCCAGCCACCCAGTTGGAACGATCGAACGGTCTAGAAAGCTCTCCATCACGACCATCCGTGAGTACTTCTGCCACGGACGGCCCAGATACACTGGCGTGCTACCGAGGTCCGACGTGCCGGTGATCCGGCATTTGTGGATGGAGATGCCGGTGTTCTGGTTCGGGTCGGTCCGGCCCTGGGCCGTGACCGTGTCCTTCTGGCCTGGGCCGGGCCTCCTGGGTTGGATGTTACAGCTCTGGATGACCACCGCGGAGTTGCCGAAGATGAAGTCCACGGTGCCGGAGATGTCGTCCTCGGCGTAGAACTGCCGGTTGGAGTGCGTGTAGAGCGTGTCCTGGTACGCCTGGATGTCGCACTGGTACACGACGGAGAGGTCCCCGCCGACGCGCAGCGCGACGGCCTGGCCCTTGCCCGGCCCAGCGCTGTTGACGATGGTCAGGCCCTTGGCTATGAAGCCCGAGCCCATGGCAGCTGTAACACGATCACCAAAGCGTTAGTGAAGACACGGCTCTCCCTCTGCAGTAGGTAATGGGAGTGTACTGTCGAGCACAACCGAAAGAAAAAAGGTGAGTGACAATGGTAAGTGAAGCATCGCTATCGTCTGCATTTGACGGTTGCCGTGGTATGCAACGATGCATAGTGCTTGCTACATTTAGATGAGATGGCGATAAAGGCTAGAAAAAGTGTGTGCGTCTAACGACCAAATCGAACCATTAACTGGCATTGGCATCTTTGGTTTGCTTGTCGCTTTACATTTGGAGGTGCAGGCAGTACAATTGCGCTGCGCCATTTTGTTGCTTTAAACTTTGGGTGTGTCTAAGTAGCCTTTTCTTTTATTTTCTTCTTTTTTTGATATAACTAGTATTACTACTAGTAGTGATATGAAAAAAAGTAGAATTATTTTGTTCAATACTACTGCAAATTGCAAAGATCATGGAGTTGTAAAATACTATCAGATGTGAGAATGATATGTAAGACCCAGGGCCACATGTTAGTAACACATTAGGCGGAATTTTTTAACTCCGTGATCTTTACATGATACTAAGCAATATTGCCTAAAAAGTACAGGCAGAACTTCACTAGATAAACAGTACCAAGTAGTGTTCAGTGCGTAAGAACACTAGATACACAGTACCCAATAGTGTTCAGTGCGTAAGAACATACACTTTGACCTACACAATCATGTATGTTTATACATAACACGCGTAGCTGTACGCATGTCACGTACGCATGGTTTGTACGTATGTAAATACGTAGGTACGTACCGACAGTGGCGGAGGCGTAGGTGGTGTAGCCGTCGGCGGCACTCTTGTGGCCGACGATGACCGTCTTCCCCTTGCCGTCGCCCATCAGCATCACGTTCTTCTGCTTGGTCGAGATGCTCACGCTCTCCTCGTACCGCCCGGCCTTCACGTAGATCACCTTCCTCCCTCCTCCTCCGCGGCCGCCGCTCGCCTCGGAGCCCACTGGAGCTGTCACGGCCGCGATCGCCTCGCCGATGCTTCTGTGCGTCCCGCTGCCGTCCAGTGCAACCACGGCGTCCGGCGTGACGCTGCCCGCGGGGGACTCCAGGAGATGTCTGTCGTGTTTGGACACCCACGACGGGAACGTGCAGCTTGGTGACGACGGCGTGGGGGCGGCGGACGGTAGGTTTCCGTCCCCGCCCTTAAGCTTGGCGTGCAGCGCCAGCGCCGTGCCGATGAACTGCACGAGCGCGCCGACCCGCGCGCGCACGGCCTCGTGCCCCGCGGAGGCCGCCACGGCGGCGAGACTGTCACCGCACGTGCCCTGGTTCGTCAGTGCGGCGCTGAGCCACGTTGTCACGCCAGCCGCGTCCGCGGAGCCGGCGAGCGCGTCGCTCAGCTGGTCGAGGCTGATGTCGAGCAGCTCGGCGCAGTCGTCCATGCCGGACGGCGGCGCGTGCCGGCGCGCGGACGACGCCGAGAGGTTGCGTGCCAGCTCGCGCGCCGAAGCGGCCCGGGTCATCGCGAATTGCACAGACGCCACGAACGGGTCCTTGGCCGACCGCGCCGCCGCCGAAGAGAGCGCCGTCTCGCACGCGCTCGGGTACGGCGTCGACAAGCATATAGCCGTGACATTCATGCTCGACGGCGGCGCCGCCGCCGCCGAGGTGGCAATCCTCGACACGACGGCCACATTGTCCTTGGATGTCGTTTGTTCGTGCTTTCTGGCTGCAACAGCTACCAGTGTCGCGAGAGCTAGCACCATGGCAATGGCGCAAGACCATGCAACAACAGCTACTCTTCTCCTTCCTTGTCGTAAGCTTGCCCTACCGTGCGTCTCCATTGTCCGAGATGCATATGCTGATCTAGCTATATGTGCAAGTCTCAGTGGTTGGGCATTGGGCTGATAGGTGCACGGGTACAGCGTACAAGCACACAAGCAAGGGAAGGGTTTTTATAGAGTGACACCTTCCTACTTTTGATATGGGATTATCCGATCTTCTCAACGTAGAATAATATAATCACGTATAACCTCTCGAATCGTAGTGATCTTCTATTACCAATGCAAGAATGAGCACTCTTTAATTTGCAAGAACATACACACCGGACTTCACAACCACCAAGTGAAGCTCTATCGCGCTTCCAATTTAAACGAAAAGGTTGAACAATTTTAATTAACAAAACACTTGAATCTTCCATAACTGATTCGGCCATCATAAAGAAGCAAAACAAATCAATCTATTATCTTATATCTAATTTCATATCTGATCTCCTCGCTACAACAACGGTGCAAGAGTATTTATAACCTTCCCCATGTCTTCATCATGGCCTAAGGCCAACCCTTGAAGAAACCGAACCAAACCCAAGTACTGTCAACATAGACTCATTGATTCCTAAACTAGTTCAGACTCAATAGCTATATGGTTTACAAGATTAGTGGTCTTTCTATTTCATACGCACGCCTCACACATTTTGCCTTTTATCCATCCGCTTGCAAGCAACGCCGTAGCGCTCGGCATGTAGCGACACACACCATCTGATTCTTCTTCCATGCACCGTGTATTAGTAGTATTCCTCCGTTTAGCCCCCTTCCTCCCACATCTCTCACTAGACACCAACTTCGCTCATGGGTCTGACTCGCCCGTGGGTATGACTCGTCAGGAAGATGTGGTGGTCATCGACGGCACCCGATGGAAGGACCCGTGGGTCAGCGCGCCACTCGGCCGGGGCCTCCGGAAGGAAGACAGCGCCTCCCGCGATCAGAAGGCCAAGAAATAGGAACACATCCTGAAGGGTCGGCGTCATCTCCCTGAATGGGAGGTGGAAAGTGTGCGTCTCAGGCCGCCAACGGTCCACCAAATCCTTCAGCAGGGAACGGTCGAACGGGAAACGACGTGATCGGGAGTAGCCCGGCATCCCGCAGCCTACAACCAAACTGAAGGTCAACACGGAACGTTCTTACGGCAGCACTGAAACGCTGGCGGAGTGCAAACCTGACTGTCCAACGAGGGTCTAGTCTCCAGGCCACGCGACATGTGCGTGTCCGGACCACTCCCAGCTCAGCTGGCTCGTCCGTGCTCCCTGGTGGCGACACACGACAGGAAGCGCGGTGCACCCGGTCCACATGCTCGTCCAACAGCGGGTACCGCCAGTTAGAATCACGACCATCACGAGCCATATATGCAAAAAAGAGTTCAAGCTAGCACCTATAAGGAACCAAAATAAACGCGTCGTAACCCACTACAAGAAACGTGCACGATTAATTTTTATCCTTAATATTTACTGATTTTTCTAATACGTATAAATATCACCGCACAATTAATTTGTACATTACGGTCACAAAATGACTATACTAAATTTTTCTACACTAAAATGTCTATACTAAATTTTTCTACACTAAAATGTCTATACTAAAATTTTCTACACTAAAATGTCTATACTAAATTTTTCTATATTAAAATGGCTATACTAATATTTTTTTACACTAAAATGACTATACTAATTTTTTGTACACTAAAATGTCTATACTAAAATTTTCTACACTAAAATGTCTATACTAAATTTTTCTACACTAAAATATTTATACTAAATTTTTCTACACTAAAATGCCTATACTAATTTTTTATACACTAAAATTCCTATACTAAATTTTTCTATACTAAAATGCCTAAACTAATTTTTTTTCTACACTAAAATGCCTATACTAAAATTTTTCTATACTAAAATGTCTACTAAATTTTTCTACCCTAAAATGTCTATACTAAATTTTTGTACACTAAAATGTCTATACTATATTTTTCTATACTAAAATGTCTATACTAATTTTTTTCTACACTAAAATGTCTATACTAAATTTTTCTACACTAAAATATCTATACTATATTTTTCTATACTAAAATGTGTATACTAATTTTTTCTACACTAAAATGTCTATACTAAAATGTCGATACTAAATTTTTCTACACTAAAATATCTATACTATATTTTTCTATACTAAAATGTCTATACTAATTTTTTTCTACACTGAAATGTCTATACTAAAATATCTATACTAAATTTTTTTACACTCAAATATCTATACTAAATTTTCTATACTAAAATGTCTATACCAAAAATACTATATAAAATTTCTACACTACATTTTCTACAGCTTTTACTAACACTAACAAAAATAATATACAAAAAAATTATCTGAATCTAAATCTTCCCTCTCCTCTTTTCTCCTCTCCCTCTCCTCATCTCCCCCTCCTCTTCTCCTCTCCTTTCTCTGCTTCACCTTCACTGGCATCTCCGCCGCCGTTCAACGAGCTGAGGCAAGTAACCCTCTGATTGCCGTTGGATTGAGATCCCGTGTCGCAGATAGAGTCCTTCGCATTGTGTAGAAATACCGTTTTGTAACCTCTTCGGATCGCACAGAAAAATCGCGATCGTGGAGCCGCATCCGTTGGATCGATCTTGCGCGGCTGAGATCGACCCATGTTACGCTGAAGAAGGAATTTTGCAAAGAACGCTCGGCTTACCGCATATTATCGTGCACACCCCCGAAGAACACTCCCTAGTCCCTACACTACTCTGCGGCTTGTTCACCGGATCCCCACATGGCGGGCGCCGCGCCGACCCAGCGCCGTCGGTGCTGGGGTGGCGAACGGAGGCACTAAGGCAAATGAAGTAGGCTGCCGTGGTGGAGACGATGCTGCCAGCCTCGCGCAGTTTGCGCCCGACGGCGACCAACCAACGATGCAGGCGGCGGAAGAGGGCGAGAAAACGAAGCCGCATGGCCTCGGGCGGCCTGCGCGCTTGATGAGGCGGCGACCGTGAGCCTGTCACGCGCTGGCGACCAGAGAATCTACCTCGTTCGCTCTCTTGTTTTCCATTAATGCCAGTTTCCGAGGAAGAAGAGCATGACAACAGGTGATGGCCTGAAAGCCGAGGCAAATTGGCAAATCTATCTATGGGTGTCACAGCCGGGCATTGTTACATGTACACGTGCTAATCACATTCTTACCAGACTTTTATTTATGCAATTTCGATCAGCAGAAGAGCTCCAAGCGGTAATGTTGGATCGGATTTTCGGAACTCATAAAGGATTAACGAAATTGGACAATGCTTAGATTCAGAAAGCAGCAGCAGCAGCAGCAGCTTTGATGAAGATGTACACTGCTACTGATGTCTGAATAAAATGAAGCATGCGTCTTGCACGACAAGAAACTTCTACTGCAAATGTTTGCACAAGGTCGTCATATCATAACACATTAGCACCAAGTGAGGAGCCCTGGTTTTAACTTAAAATTTTGCCCTGGTTTTAACTTAAAATTTGTAGTACAAGGTGATGTGATCGCCACAAAGATCCAGAATTCAACAACAATCTTTGCAGAGAATCTCATGAGCCATGGCACAGGATCCCCTGAACAACAGTCCACAGCTTAGTTATACACCATGTATTTTGGGGTTGCGCTAAACTTCTGGTAGCCCTTGATAACCTTGTTCACTGCGTCGAGGAAGTCCTTCTCCGTCACCGTTTTCCTGCGCGCACGAATGGCATACATGCCAGCTTCTGTGCAGACACTCCTTATATCGGCTCCTGAAACAACAAGTATGCAAAAACTAGATGATCTAGAGTGAAAAGGCTTTCCAGGTGATACCTAGAACAGTCAAGTCGAGAAGAAACTATCCAGAAACAGTTGCGAGCCAATGCACTCACCAGTGGAGTTGGGGCAGAGGCGCGCCAGCAGCTCGAATCGGATATCCCTCTCACAGTTCATGGTGCGTGTGTGGATCTTGAAAATTTGGGTACGACCCTCCAGGTCAGGTAGGCCAAACTCTACCTTCCTGTCCAGACGACCAGGCCGCAGAAGCGCAGGATCCAAAGTATCAGGCCTGGCAAAACAAGAAAACGTTGTGAGCTTCTCAGCTCTACTAATGTGGCCAAGATAATTTAGCTGCAATTAGTTCATAAAGGCATGCCGCAGATGTTTGAAGAACGCATTCTCATGCAGATCTTTGAAGTTTCAGAATAATTTTCTTCAGATAAATTGTAAATAGATTCATGGTAATATGTCCAGAATATAAGGTGAACACCCTAGCATATTGGACATACGAGAAAGCAGGAGAATGAAAAGATGAAGTACCTATTAGTGGCCATGAGAACCTTGATATTCCCTCTGGCATCAAACCCATCGAGCTGGTTGACTATTTCCAGCATGGTACGCTGAACCTCATTATCGCCCCCAACCCCATCATCAAAGCGAGCACCACCAATAGCATCAACTTCATCAAAGAAGACAATGCATGCTTTCTTCGAGCGGGCCATCTACAATAGTATATATTTTTTTCAGAAAGATTGGTTATGAAACAGAACATTGAAGTGCAAAAAAACTGGATGAATCCTTGTGGGTTATCTGCAATGTTTAAAGTTTAAAATACCTGAAATAACTCCCGAACCATCCGAGCACCTTCACCAACATACTTCTGAACTAATTCACTTCCAATTACACGGATAAAGCAAGCATCTGTGCGATTGGCTACAGCTCTAGCAAGAAGTGTTTTGCCAGTACCAGGTGGACCATAGCAAAGGACTCCTTTTGGAGGGTCAATACCGAGCTTGACAAACTTTTCTGGGTGAAGCATAGGAAGCTCAACCACCTGTGAAGAATTGTTAAGCAAAGAGCAAATAAAAGAAGTCCAAAACTAACTAGAATATAGAGTGTGCAGGTTTGCAAATGAAGTACAAATTCTGAGTCCCAAGGATAAGATTGACATACCTCACGCATCTTTTCAATCTGCTCTTTGCATCCACCGACGTCATTATATGTCACATCAGGTTTTTCCTCAACAGTCATCATGGTAACACTTGGATCAATTTTGGGTGGCAAAGGAATTTGAATCTGGTACTTATTTCGATCAACACTGCATTATGCAGGAGATTACAAGTTTCACACAGTGAGTACAAAAGGTTCAAATAATTTAAGAATCGGTAGTGTACAAGCACAGAGAATCGGCAGTGTACAAGCAGAGAGAAATAGTCTAGGTAGCATCAATGATGCTTTATCCAAAAAATACATGCATAAGATCAATTTTAGTTTAGTCAACTTTGCTATCTCTAAAGATTGTGTAGGGCAGTAAGTTCCATCTTCTAGCATTCAATGAACAACCGAAAGGAACCTGTACCTAAGCCAAGCAGCTGACAAGATACTGATTTCAGATTCAACATGTTCTTAACTAATAATTAATTCCTATTTAATTAATGCTATTCAGAGAACACTAGGGAAGAAATGAATGGCAAAGTACATCTGTCAAGTTTTGTACGAGTTACATGTATACTGGATTCAATAAAGCAATGTTTACCTATCTATGTCAAGCATGTAAAGTTCCTGCCATGCTTCCTTGGGTATGGCAATCACCATAAGCATGATATTTGTTTTTTTAGCCTTGTATTAAATCATATAAATCACTGCTCAATTTGAAAGTTTTTCTATGCTTACATGGTGGCATATAAGAGCAGTCTTATAACTTGTTTTAAATCAAACACATAAATGCATCATGTATGAACAACAGGCAAGAATGTTTGAGTAGAAATCAATGAAAGATGTATGATACACTAAAGACCAAAAGACAGGATAGTAACCTACCCTACTCTCATCCCTTCCTCAATATCAGTTGGAGATACCTTATCACCCAAGCCAACCACAAACTGCATGATCAAACATTAAGCATAAGAGAGGTTGGTGTGAAAATTTTAAGAGATATATGATTGAAATAAACTAGCATAAGCGTAACGTACCTTCGCAATTTGTTTTACATTAATCACATACTTGGCATCGTCAGTGTTTGGGCTTATAATCTTGGTGCACCTTGCCACCTTCAGAGGGAGGAAGATAACTTATTGGTACAACAGGCGCATATAAAATTACAACAACAACAAAGTCTTTTGTCCCAAACAAGTTGGGTAGGCTAGAAATGAAACATCCTCAAAGTCAAAAAACGAGAACCTACAAAGTTAAAACCCTAAGCCCTCATCATGCCATCTGAACCGAGAGCCTCAAACACTGCCCCTAAATCTTCTTCTTATGTCATGGTTCCGGTACATGGATCGCTAACTTCCATGTGTTCCTGTCCAAAGCTCATTCTTTGGATATATTTCAATCCATCAAGCCTCTTTTAACTGCTTCCTCCCACATCAGTCTTAGTCCACCCCTATCTCTTCTTACGTTTTCGGTACGTCTTAAAATTCCACTACGTACCGGTGCCTCAAAGGCCTCTGTTGGAAATATCCAAACCATCTCAAGCGATGTTGGACAAACTTCTCTTCAATTTGTGCTACCCCTACCCTGTCACGTATATCATTATTACGGATTCGATCCCACCTTGTGTGACCACAGATCCACCGCAGCATCCTCATCCCCGCTATATTCATCTTATGTATATGTCGTCTTTTAATTGGCCGGCGTTCCACTCCATATAGCATCGCAGGTCTGATCGTCGTCCTGTAGAACTTACCGTTTAACTTTTACAGGACTTTTTTATCACACAGGACACCCAATGTTTGGCGCCATTGCGCCCACCCCGCTGTTATCCTGTGGCCCACGTCTTCATCAATCTCGCATCCCACTGTAGCATCGATCCCAAATATCAAAAAGTGTCCTCCTAGGCACTACTTGTCCATCCAGACTAACATCTCTATTATCTGCCCTAACACCACTGAAATCACACCTCATATAATCAATTTTAGTCCTACTAAGTCTAAAGCATTTTGACTCTAAGATCTTCCTCCACAACTCCATATTCCTATCGACACCTATCCTACTTTCATCAACTAGCACTACATCATCAGCGAAAAGCATACACCAAGGGATATCGTCTTGTATGTCCCGCTTGACCTTGTCCATCACTACGGCAAAAATGTATAGGCTTAATGATGACCTTTGGTGTAGTCCTATTTAATAAGGAAATCATTAGTATCACTACCACATGTTCTGACGTTAATCACAACATCTTCGTATATATCCTTGATTAGGATGACATACTTTGTTGGGACTTTTTTCCTTTGAAGCGCTCACCACATGAACTTTCTTAGCATATAAAACTAACAGAAAATAATACAGAACCTGACTACTATGCATGCTAGGCCCAAAATTATAAAAACTAGGAAGAAGAAAACATTAGGTTAAGTAATATACTTGCAGGGGCTGTTCTTCCTGCATCATTTGCTTATCAGACACAAGATCCCACTGGCTAGGTGCAGCCAGCCCAGTATCGGACTCCTTTATCCCTGGGATTCAGTACAAGAGCATTTGGGTAAGGTAAGCTAATTCAAAAATTTTACCCTCCTAACATTAAAAGAAGCTGATAAACAGCACGATAATATGAATAAAATGCACGATAATATGAATAAAATCCTTACGCACCACAGAGGTCATTTATCTTCTTGGCCATCTCCTTGATCTCCTTCTCTACCTTCTTTATGCTGGTAGAGTAAGGACCAAGTCCCTGTTCAACAGCAGCCAACCAACCAGAATCAGCAAACGTTAACAGAAACCACGCATCGAGATTCGAGAGATCTAACAAGCACTTCGTCTCTCGCCTAGAAACCCAACTTCTCCCGCGGAAAAGAGGCAAACGAGGGCACAAAGCAACATTTCCTCTTCCACATCACAGACCCAAGCAATCCCGCACAGAACTGAAAAGCATCAGCAGTTCTCCCCAACTGCACTAACCTATAATAAAAGAGGCACGACTTTTTCCCCCAAATCGCAGGAGGAATCAAAACCCTAGACCTATCTCGAGCATAAACCCAATCCAACCCATCCCGAGCTCACCCTGCGACCAGATCGCCAAAAAAACCCTAGATTCAAGAGATCGGGGAGATCTAGCGGGGTAGCGGCGCGCACGTAGGTTTTGAGGAGCGCGATGTCGTCCTCGTCGAGCGGGCGAGGATTCTTCTCGTTCGTGATGTCATCTTCTGGCTCCGGCGCCATGCCGCCCCCCGGCGCTTGCGCTGCGTCTTCTCCGGCGGCGAGGTGGTGGCTCAGGTGCGTGCGAGTGCTTCTCTTCTTGGACGCCTCATGTCGCGAGCATTTTGTTAAGGGGCTGCTAGCGCCCGTACGATCTGATCAAAATATTTGATGGCAACGTTTATAATATTATCATACAACACAAAAATATTTTACAAAAAATTCAATATTGCAATGATTATTACTAATTATTATATATATAATCAAAATGTTGCAATGAAAAACAAACACCTCATGGCAGGCGGCGGCGAGACCGTAGGCGTGGCGGGCGGCGGGAAGGTAATCTGCACAGCGTGGATCCAATGTTGGTGGAGAATGCCACCCGTATCCTCATGGTGCACTCAACCTCCTAGGTTGCCGGCGCCGCGCCGATAACTGTTGAATAATAAGTCGACGGCGGCAGCCGGGTCTGATGGCATCGTGCTCAAGAACAGCTGAAGAGGAAGTTGACGGCAACGGCCGGATGTAGCGGCGTTAGTGCTAGGGACACGATGCAAGGGGCCGGGTTTCGTCGGAATAGATCGGATATCATCGGGAGAGAGAAAGAGAGTGAGAGAGGAAGAATGAGAGAGTGAGAAGGTGGGACGAAAGCGAGCAAGTTAAGGAAATGCTACATGGGCCGAGGAGTAGGCCGCGTTTGATATAGCCGAACGTTCAAGCTGTATCAATTCTGTTTTGTTAATTTTCTTGTCTTTTTTCTCTCTGCAAGGGATGCTTCTCCATGGTCTGATGTTGATCGAACGGGGGTTATTTATCGGAGCTTACTGCTCTCCAAGTCCTTGCCTGTGTCACTGTGGTACTGGACTCTGGGTCCGGGCCAACTTCGAGCTAGGCTAAGATTGAACAAGTTTCCTGCCCTGGATATCTTCGGATTTACGAGTCAATTGCCGATCATGATATTAAATTCAAATTAAACCCAATGCATCCAAGTTCTCTCCATTCTTCTTCTTCTCCTTTTCGAATCAGCTAATTTCTGAAATAATGCCTTTTTGGAGGGAATTAGAACAGAACATGGTGCAGATGTAGACATGTTTCTGGCCAAACGTTTCCACTGTCAATAAAGTTAACACATACTAATATACAGTGGTGGACCCAGGATTTGGTTACGCCTTGAGCTCAATGGTGAAATGATCTAGACTATTTGTGCTGGATGATAAAACTGTTACCTAGGTTGGACTGAATTTATCCGACTGTACACTAGATATTTTTTCACATCCCAGACTGAAGTCTAACCTAACCAGGATGTGGCTCCGCCCCTACTAATATAGAAATAAATAATAACAACCGAAGTTGGCATACATGACATGAGAAGTTGTTATTAACTTATTATGTTGCAGAATTACAGGCTAGATCCAGAGGAGTTGGGACAGGGTCCCAGGACATTAGTAATAGCAATCTTGGGGTCAAGCTAAGCTAAGCTCGGTCGCGTAATATTACGGAGCAAGCTCAGGGGGTGTTCGGCAGGGCACAAGCCAGCCGGATTTTGGCAACCACTATAGTACCTAACTTTTAAACGGAGTATTTT
Source organism: Bonia amplexicaulis (assembly GCA_036346245.1). Classification (NCBI taxonomy): domain Eukaryota; kingdom Viridiplantae; phylum Streptophyta; class Magnoliopsida; order Poales; family Poaceae; genus Bonia; species Bonia amplexicaulis. Next base: position 28,793,070 of record CM070739.1, read on the forward strand.
TCTCAAGAAGGGGTCTACAAGTTAAACGTAGTACAGGTTAAAAACTTAACATCTGTACCAACCAAAATCGCAAGTGGGTATCGATCTCTCCGTAATTTGTACCGTAAACAGTTAAAATTCAAAAATTTCAGCTAAAACCCATAAACTACAGCCAAAAAGAACATGCCTTCAGTCAGCCACAAGGGGTCAATCCTCGTGAGGTGCTGGTCAGAACTACCTTTATGAGCCATCAAGTTGTCGCATTGCAGCATTCAAGAAGAAGGCGGCCGTCAAGCATCTACGAAATCGAACCATTTCGTCTCCACAAGACGACGAATTAAGGCCCATTTGTTGGGCATGACCTTGAATCTGACTGTAACAATATATTTTTTGCTATATTAGCTCACTCAACACTTGGTAATATCTTAAAACGAAACTTGCCTATATTTCCAGTTTGTGTATGCTGAATAATCCAGCACGTTTATCGTGGTCGAAAGTCATAGCTCATGGTCAAAGTCGTAGAGAGTTGTTGCAGTCGTAGATTTATTGTACTAGAGTACTATTGCAGTAGTAGGTTTACTTTAGCAGTCGTAGAGTTACTATATAGTCAAAGAGCTACTGGTCATAAGTCGTAACGGTCGTGGTCGTAGTCGTAGCGGCTATGATCGAAAAGTTGTTGTAACAGTCGAAAATACTCTCGTGTGCTCAGTCCACGCGACAGCACATTCTCCGTTTTGTTAGTGCCATGCGCATCATGGCCTTGGTCCGTGGGATCGTGCAAGTAGTGACGCGTAATAAGGGTAGCTTAACCACCAGAGTTAGACTAGGATTTCCTTTAAATAACAGTCTAATACAATAGAAAACGCTGCCCAGATTTTCAGTAGTGCAAAACTCTTGTGTTCCTGCTCTATGTTTTCAACTTCGTGTGTATTCGTGTGTGAGTTCAAGCATGTTGATCGGCCGAAGTTCCTGATATTTGGTATCAGAGCCAGGGAACGCTAATCCACAATGAAGCTAGGTGATTCTGCGTCACTCCGGCGCTCCCGGTCTTCGTCGCCATGTCCCTGAGACCACGCCGACGGTAGCGGCGGTGCTCTGATGGTACAAAGGGTGGTGAATGAGGTCGGGGATCGACGGCATATCCAACACTCACGGAGATGAACTATGGTCATTGGGCCTTAATGATGAAGGTCATGCTCCAAGCGTACGGGCTTTGGGACTCCGTCGACACTGGCGGGGCTGAATTCTAGGAGGATAGAATGGGACTGGAGGCCATCCTACGCACCGTTCCACCGGAGATGATCTCCACGCTTGTCGTCAAGGCAACCGCCAAGGAGGTGTGGGATACTCTGAGGACCATGCACATTAGCATTGATCGAGTGTGCAAGGCCAATGCTTAGAAGCTATGCAAGGAGTTTGAGAGCATTGCATTCCACGACGGGGAGTCCGTCAATGACTTAGCGTTGTGGCTTACCGTGGCTTCGACCACTGCTTCGACTGGTCCTTCAACCATGACTTCGACCACTACTTCGACTACTCATTCGACCATGCTTTCGACCGCTTTCTTTTACCATGGTTTCGACCGCTCATCCCCATCGCCATGATGTAGACCCCTCCGACTGGTCGAGGTGAAGGTCGTCACATAGCTAGATCGGGAGGAAGCACACAATGACGGGCTTTGGTATCTCGACACCAACCACATAACCGGCTCGTGCAAGGTCTTCTCTGAGCTGAGCTCCGAGGTAGTCGACATAGTGAGGTTCAGTGACGGCTCCGTCGTCAACATCGAGGGGCACGAGACGATCCTCTTCACATGCAAATCCGAGGAACATCGCACTCTTACGGGGGTGTACTATATTCCCCGGCTCACCACCAACCTGATTAGCGTCAAGCAACTTGATGAGACGAGTTGCCAAGTGCTGATTGACCGCGAGATCCTGAGGATATGTGACAATCAGCAGCACCTGCTAGCAAGAGTCAAGCGCTCCCCTAGCCGGCTGTACCCTCTCTGGCTCAACATAGTGTGACCGGTGTGCCTGTCAGCAAGGAACTGTGTGGCATCACTTATGTGTCGGTTGTTTGTCACTACCGTCATCCTATGTGGTGACCGTACGGTAAATACGTTATTTTTATAAATTTCACATAACAAATATTATTTTTACTAATCGCACGTCACATTATGCCATTTCGGTCGAAGAGTCGATCTTAACATGGTTCCTACCGTACGATTGTTAGCTGATGTAATTGATCTTTTGCCATACTTTTCATTGCATTTGATGATTTGCCTCATTTGTCTACAAGATCCATATGTCAATGAGACAAATGGGGCAAATCATCAAATTCCATGTTTATGTATGGGGCAAATGCTTCAATTTCCCTTGTTAGCTTTAGTAGTTCAATGTTCATTCCGAGCTAGTAATACCTCGTAAATGGGCTCATTGTATTAGCCTTTATGAGTTTTTTCAGGCCACTTAATCTCCAAATCTGGATCTTTCTAGGCCTTCTAAACAAAACGGCCCATATATAAAATAGGCTTTAGACCTAGCCCGCCTGAACTGCACATACCCCTCAAATACATCAAGTCCGTCCATATAACAGCACCCGCAGATCTGAATCGTCCAGTTACACACCGGGGGGGATACATAAGCGCAAGCTGCGATGCGCACTAGGGCTTCTCCCTTCGTGGTCGCGCCGGCTCCGCAGCTCCTCCGAACTCCACCTCCGAGAGTTCGCTCGTCTCCGGCCGCAGAAGGGGCGGTGAGATGGTGAAGGGACGCACGGGACAGCGCGTGAGGCTCTACGTCCGCGGCACCATCCTCGGATACAAGAGGTGAGCTGAGCTGCTCTGGTCACCCGCCGCTCGATCGGCTGCTCGATTTGACCCTTCTTTTTGCGCGATTTGACTCGTGGATTTGGGCGCGCAGGTCCAAGTCGAACCAGTACGAGAACACGTCGCTGGTGCAGATCGAGGGGGTTAACACAAAGGAAGAGGTGGCGTGGTATTGCGGGAAGAGGATGGCGTACGTCTACAAGGCCAAGACGAAGAGCAGCGGCACTCACTACCGCTGCATCTGGGGCAAGGTCACCCACCCCCACGGCAACTCCGGCGTTGTCCGCGCCAAGTTCAAGTCCAACCTGCCACCGGCATCCATGGTGCGTCGGGCCAACTTCCTGTATCTGCTTGATGCACTGGTTCTTGTTATTGGCGTCGTCTTTGGGGTTGTATGCTAATGCTGTTGCGGTGTTTGATTGATCGCAGGGTCGCAAGGTCAGGGTCTTCATGTACCCGAGCAGCATCTGAAGGTTAGTATCGATTGTCTTCATTCTTAGTTAGCTTTCATGGGTTCTGGGGTAGCCTTCCTCAGTCACAGTGGCTGTTGCTAAGTGGACAATTTGCTAGTAACTAAAGACTTGATTATTTGTTAGTGGGGATTTTATTATTGTTGAATCCTTGTTTTTTTTTTGAAGAATAATATTTTGAAGAAGTGTAGCCTATGTTCCATGCATTGCCATTCTTTCATTCGCAACTTATGCTCTATCTCTTTTTTTTACTTGATGTTTTTGACTTTTCGTGGTCTCCGACATGTGACTTTGATGTTACTTTTTATAACTTTATACTACAATGCACTAATAAAACTATAATATTATGAAATTATTTTTAACAACAAATGTAACGATATGATTTTCGTATACCCAATCTAGATAATTTTAAACACATTTTAGGACGTCAACATCAAGTAAAAAAGAATACAGTAACTTTGGAAAGGTGAAATTGTCATTTCCATAAAAAAGGTGAAATGAGATAAATGGTTCTCTCGCTGGCAGTAGAGCTTGTACATATGTAAGCTTGACTGCTCGAGTTTGTTCTCATAAGTCATACATAGATATACTAGTTTATCAGTCTATGATTTTTTTGTACCATGTAATCCTACACCCATTATATAGTGTGGAGCAGTTTACAAATATTTCTATATCTTATAGCTCTGTTGTATGCATTGTATGTTGCTGAACCCTGATCAACTAAGGATTAGCCACTGCCACTTGGTATGTTCACATCATTTGGCGGAAATTCCTTCGAGTTAGGAGGGGAAATCGCCCAGCCTCAATTATTGAACCCATTCAAGTTACATAGTTCTGAAAATGAAAACGACTACAGGAATAGGTGTTTGCTACCACAGGGCAACTATCCATACATGACACAAAGTGCACACATAGAATTATGGTTTTCACTGTCCTGTTGTTTATTTTGACAGCTGTTTGTGTGTTGGCGTTGTACCGAACTCACCAACCAATCTAGCTTTGTAAATGTCCCTGTTCAATCCACTGTGTTCTTTCACTTTCCTATTATTGAAATCTATTTGTCTGCTGTTTTGGAGAATCAGTATGCCTCGTACATGCCTCAAACGAGCTGCATCTCACTTCTGCTAGTTGGTTGCATTGAAATGGTTTAGCCCAAGTTGAAGGGCATCATAGTATGCATATTAACTTGTGGCCTAATGGCCTTTTATTGTATTCCATTCTATTTGGTTCACGAATACTGTCGTCATCACTGTCACGTATCGTAGGCATCTTTTCCCGCACTACCTCTATTAGCTGTATCCGTATAAATTTTACCCTCTTTATTTAAGTATTAGCTTAGTTCCCTAGTCTTGTAGAATTCTGCTGTATTTGCGGTTCTTTCTGTAATATTAACATTTTTACGCATAAATTGTGCTTAGAAATGTTTCTTGTAACCCTCAGCTTTCAGCCTTCTGGTTGATCCAGTGCTAATACTATGTCTCATCCAATGCAGATAACTTTGAAGTGTGGAGGATGGTGCTTATGTACTAGGTTTTATTTTGAGCTCAGAAAGTCTTGCAAGGGCTGTTTGATTCAGGTCAAGAGTTAGCAAGTTGAACTGTTTGAAGGTCTCCCTAGATTTGATGTTGTGGACCACTTGAATCATGTTATAAGGAGTTGTAGTGGGAACTTGAAAGCGTAATTTGCCATATTTCTTTGCGTTGTCTGTTATCATCCCGCCCCTCCCTCCATCTCGTCGGTTTCTAGCTACTGATTTCTGGATCAGAAATGATTTCCTTTTTCTCTTTATTTTTAGGGATTCCTGTTAGGTTCTTGATTGTGTATGGGTGTACTCTTTTCTGCTATGGCTTATGTTTTTTGGTTCTAACATAACACTTATATGAATGAACCGAATACCGATAAGTTTTAAAAAACTTGTTGCAGCGGCGAAATTGTCTCGTTTATTTGTTGGAGGGAAGTTAGGAACCGAAGAGAACTTGCATATACGGTTAGGAACCGAAGAGAACCTGCCTATACGGTGCTTGATGGTAGGGTCAGCATGTTTTATATTTAGTACGTGTATTTCGTGTTATCCCTGCGTGAAAAGAAGCCCACTAGGCTGCAGGCAGACGCTTGGTTGGATCCAGAGCTTGAATTTGACCGCGAGGTGTATCCTCTTGGACTTCTTCCAAATGTTGGTGTAGTTGTTGGTGTTTCTCAGAGAATGTCCTCCTCAACCGCAGAGTTCCCATGCTTTGAGCCTTCTCCTCAAGCGCAAACAATATTGCATTGTTTACTAAGGCATCTCCTTCAGGTAAAAATTAAAACAATCATGCTTCTTTAGTATATATTTTCTTTTTCATTCTAGATGACATTTCTGTAGATAAAAGCAATCTTCAGAAACTCCTGCATTAATCTGAGAAGAGTGAAAAAATTATGATATTTTCAAATTAGTCAAGAGAAAAATTTGAGATTCCTAGTCCTAGCAGTACACCTAAAATTTAGCTCTTACCTTCACATTAATGATGGTACACAACCAAGTAAAAACATGGGAGTTAATTACTTCAAAGATGAAAAGGAAAAGGACCAAATTTGACCAAGGCAGCATAAGCATTGATACAACCATCCAAAGTGGCCCGCCAACATTTATTCTTACGTTGGCATCCAACCTGTGACTTAGGCTGCCTTTGGTTGAGCTTTTGGGAACTGCTTTTGCTTCCAAAAAGCCAAAAGCCAATCAAAGGGGTGCAAACCAGAAGCTGCTTTTTCAAAAGCAGCTACTTTTGGTAGTCTGATTTTGAAAGCACCTTGGACCCCTTTTGGCTTTTGGCTTTTCGCTTTTGAAATGGTGAAAATAGAGAGTCGTTTCACAGTTGTTTCAAGGAAAATAGAGATAGGAGGTAAGTTTTATACTTGTTTGAACCAAACGATTACTGACTTTTCCATGACCCACAACCTCTGACTTTTCCACGACCCACGACTTCTGACTTTTTGAAGCCACAGCTCAACCAAACACACCCTTAGGCACTGCTCTAAACAACTTCTGGTTTTTGGCTTTTAGAAGCCGAAAGTTGAACGGAGTAGCTTTTTAAGGTGATTTCTATAAGCCGTTTGTAGAAATCATTGTAGGAACCGTTTTGAACGAAATGGTTTCTCAACGCGAGTGTCTCTTACTCTCTCAATCTCTTGCAATTAGCCAAAAGCCAAAAAGGCACAACACTTTTGAACATGGCCTTATGCCCATTGACTCATCATTTTCTATGGTCGTTCCACTCTTCTGCAACTATTTTTAGAATTTGGTAGAACTCATTGCTGAATCCAAAACAGCATAGGGATAACAGGGAGTTGGCCGTACTTGTTCTTTTCTCTGGTTTAGTTGGTATATATGAGTAACCCTTTGTTAAGATCTAACAAGTTACTAACCATTGTGCTGTCCTTTGGAACATTTGGAGAAAATTCAAAACATTAGGCAGAATGTAGGGATACATTTCTTATTGAATTGCTATATTGTAATATTCGGCATCGTCGAGTTGTGTAGTAGGACTATTTTTTGTTGCCATTTTAACGTAGTTACCGAAAAGAGGATGCTTTCAGAGTAAACTAGGCTCTATGTCTTTGAAAAAACAATTTTACCATGATTTTGTGTTTACAGGAATGCTTTTATTGGTTGCATCACTTTCTGTATTTTGGACTGTTTTGTAGAGCCCATGTGGCATAAATCATTTTCTTGTGCCTCAAAATTTTATCATCCATTCTGTTTAATTTTTTAAACCAGAGAGACAAAAATGATGCGAGGGCTTACGTAATGGTACAATCATCTAAACTTCCAGGCCCTACGTAAGCTTGCACAACGCGACATGGTGTGAGGGCTGTCGCGGATTGATCAGGTGGATCAAGTCTGCGACGGCTGCCTCGCTGGGAAACAACGGTGGGCTCCTTTCTCGGAGATGGGAAAGTATCATGCGCGGGACGATTACACCAACAACGTCGAACGGCAACAACTACTTCTTGCTGCTTGTGGATGACCTAAGCTACTACATGTGGCTCAGTCTCCTTGTGAGCAAGGACCAAGCGCTAGCGTCGATCAAGTGCTTTCAGGCCATAGTGGAGGTGGAGTTAAGGCGCAAGCTCAAGATGCTCTGAACCGACCGCGGTAGGAAATTTACGTCGGTGGAATTTGACGAGTACTGCACCGAGCATGGTGTGCAGCGGCAGCTCACGACCCCTTATTCCCCACAGCAGAACGGGGTCGTGGAGCGTTGCAACCAGATGGTGGCCGCCATGGCGCGTAGCATGATGAAAGCGAAGGGGCTCCCCGGGAGGTTCTGGGGTGAAGCCGCCTCCACCACCGTCTTCATCCTCAACCATGCAGCAACACGAAGCATCGACGTGAAGACGTTGTATGAGGCTTGGCATGGCAATCGGTCGGTGGTGCACTTCCTTTGCAACTTCGGCTGTGTAGCACATGTCAGGAACACGAAGTCGCACCTGAAGAAGTTGGACGAACGAAGCACGCCGATGATCTTCATCGGGTACGAGTCCGGGTCCAAGGCACACCTGTTAGAAATTGGCCCATTTGAGGATGACCCATTTTCTTAATTTCAAAGTATGCATGGTTTAATACCATATTGCTAAGATAAGGTGAGGAAAACCGATTTATATGGTGGAATCTACAGCACTCCTTGAATATATAGAGATGACATGAGAAGGGTTCTGGCTAGTCACAGGTATTCGTGCATTTTCGCGTGAAAATGACGTGACTTGTGACTTACAACGCGCGACCGTGCCGTGACATGGCGCGCCACTTGGCAGACTAAGTCCATCTTTATTTTTGCTGAACTCTGCACATCTCTCTCTGTGTTTGAATGAGATTCAAACATTTGAATTTGAGGCTTTATTGTGGTTTTGATGACAGACAGTTACCAGTTGATAAATGACTAGTTGAATGTGTCAGTTACCAGTGGGGTAAATGCCTGTTTTTAATCATGTGAGTTATCAGTCTATCTATTTATATGCCTGGAGACGTCCAGAGTATGTGTGAGAATCTCTCTGCCTCCATTTCTTTCTTCCCTGCGAGATTGTGCTGTGTTGTTTGAGGCTCGTCGACCTTTCTTCACGGCGTGCACCTGAAAGGAGGGAAAACGACTATCTCCGAACCATTGCCGCAGAGAGTTCCTGCACGGGGCAGCAATAAGGTTTCTGGGCAGCGCATTTGCGCGACCGCTCCTTCACTGCATCATCTACGTTCTGCACTGCGTCAAGCCTGCGCTGCTTCCTGTTCTTCATCAGGCGGAAAAGTAAGTCGTTCGCGTGTTCGTTCGACGTTGGTACTATATTTTTCTTGTGTTTAATCTGAAGTATGATGAGTAACCTGCTGTTAGTAGTAAGTTTTGCATCATTGGTTTTTTTGTATTTGTCGCCTAATAAATTTTAGAATTAAAATATTGCCCACATTATGGAAAAATTACACAAGCAAGTAGACTGTGGTGAGAGGCTCCACAAAAAATTATAATTATTGAATCTCATTTGATATATTTAAAAATTCAATAAAAAATTAATTAAATGTTTTTTCTGAAAATTACTACAGTGCTGCTACAGTGTCTACCTGCACGGTGGCCATGCAGCCGTATGGTAGCATACAGTTTTGACTAATCTGCTGGGCACTGTGCGGCATCGCTTATGTGTCGATTGTTTGTCACTACCGTCATCCTGTGTGGTGACCATACGGTAAAGACGCTATTTTTTATAAATTTCACATAAAAAATATTATTTTTACTAATGGCACGTCACATTATGCCATTTCGATCGAAGAGTCGATCTTAAGGTGGTTACTACTATACGATTGTTAGCTTTAGTAGTTCAATGTTCATTCCGAGCAAATAATACCACGTAAATGGGCTCATTGTATTAGCCTTTATGAGTTTTTTCATGCTAGTTAATCTCCAAATCTGGATCTTTCTAGGCCTTCTAAACAAAACGGCCCATATATAATAATACGCTTTAGACCTAGCCCGCCTGAACCGCACAAATCCCTCAAATACATCAAGTCCGTCCATATAACAGCACCCGCAGATCTGAACCGTCCAGTTACGCACCGGGGGGATACATAAGCGCAAGCTGCGATGCGCACTAGGGTTTCTCCCTTCGTGGTCGCGCCGGCTCTGCAACTCCTCCGAACTCCACCTCCGAGATTTCGCTCGTCTGCGGCGGCAGAAGTGGCGGCGAGATGGTGAAGGGACGCACAGGACAGTGCGTGAGGCTCTACGTCCGCGGCACCATCCTCGGATACAAGAGGTGAGCTGAGAAGCAGATGGAGGAGGCGGCGGCGGCGGTCACGCCGTTCCAGCTCCAGTTTGACAAGACCATCCCCTTCCAGGTCTCGTCCCCGGTCCTCCTCCTCCCACCTCTCCTTAACCCAGCCGAACGCTGCGGACGCATGCTCGTTTCAATGCTCGCCCAATAAAGCCTGTTTCTCTGTTGAATCTATTGCTTAGTAAGCCGTCACTTCGGTCCGATGCAAAGCCTTGGCTCGCGAGGGGGCACGGCCGAATCGGGCGGGTCCAGGGGTCGCCGTCCCCTGCCTGCGTGCCAACCGTTTGTTGAAATTCCTAGTAGGGTTGGATAGCGACCTAGTAGATTCCTATTGTCACTGCGCGCGGTTGAGTGTGGTGTTTGGTAATTAGCGGGGAATTGATCCATCTGACCTCATCATGATTCGGAACAGTGCCATTTTAGTAATATGGAGCGACAAACGCCACACTATTTAGTGGTTTCAGCCCGGCATTTTCTTCTGGTTATTGCATTTTTCGGCCCTCTGTCATGCTTGATCTATTCGATTTCTGCTCGTTATCTTATTCAGTATCAACACTCCTTATGCAATAGCGAGTAGACAGTAAGCACACCGATCAGACTTTTGCTGCTACTGAATTTCACTTTTCACCTCTTTATGTATATTTCTGTATTTCAGAATTGAGTGCAGTGGAATTCTTTTTTCCATTATGTTTTATTTCTTAATAATGCTAATATGATCCATTAGCCATTAACTTGCCCATGTTTCATTATTTGTAGATAAAAATGGCAGAGTGGAATCCAGAGAAGGATCTGCTTGCTATGGTTACTGATGATTCCAAGGTTCTCCTCCATCGTTTCAATTGGCAAAGGCTATGGACTATATCACCTGGTTGCTACACTCCTGCCCCTTGGTGCTCAAAAGCAAAAAAGAGAAAAATTTGTTTTTTATTTGCTGACAAAACAAAAATTTCTGATCAAATTGATTCTGAAGGGGAAAAAAGCCTCTGGCACTTCCTTTGTTTTGCATGTTCAAAGAAGCATGCGTCATGTGCACCTTGCCTTTTCGATAATTAGTATATAGGGACATATTTACAGTCTTACTGCACCCTTAATGTATATATTCTTTTACTTAGCACTCAAACTAATTACGTCTGTTTTGACTTTTGAAGTTACGAAAAGGTTGTGAATACTGAAATGTTTGCTATTTTCCAGGGAAGCACATCACGTCTATTTGCTGGAGCCCTGATGGTAAAATAGTAGCGCTTGGTACAGAAGATGGTTTGGTTCTTTTGCATGATGTTGAGGTGTGTATGTTGAAACTAATGAATATAAATTATTAATGCTTTTTGTTGTTGTTCGGCACTCATTCATACTTTATACAAACCTGTTCCTCTGCCTATTCTCTCTTTATAATTTGCTAAGGGCACAGTTCTCATGTTGACTTTCATCCTTACTGATCTTTATGACTGGAACTATTAAGATACCATTGGGGGCACAGTCATGGACCAAGAATAGCAGGGGCGCAAACAATACCCACGTGGTACTACAGCGGCACGTGAACAGTACCCACGTGGGTAATGTAGCGGTGTTATCTATTTAGATAGTTTGATTGTTTTTCTAGTATAAAAGATTGGTTGGTTAGGTAGACTTGGGATTCCTTAGTTATCAAGTTATTGTTAGAGCATAGAATATTATCTATTAGGAAGGTTATCTTTTATAGTTAGGAGGCCGACACTATATGAGCATGGTATTGCTATTTTTTCTAATTAAGCAATGAATAAACAAAGTTTCTAGTCTCTCCCCTCTCTTCTTCAACTAAGCCTTAGAGCCTTGGTGGCGGTATGGTTAGCCGTTCAAGGACGAGTGTCCTATTTTTGGTCTTCGGACCCGTACCCAACTAACCCTTACCACAACATTTTGTATCCGAGTCACTCACCATGTCTTTTGCTTTTAATAAGATTAAGTCGATGGGGTCAAGGCTATGAATGCCGACATTGACAAGTTATCACCTAGTGAGCTCTGTGCCAACATCAAGGCCTTATTGTTGGACTTGAAGACGGGCTGGGACAAGAAGGTAGAGCAGAAGAAGGCGCTGCATCTGCATGTCAACTAAGCCTCATAGCCTTAGCGACGGCATGGCCGGCTGTTCAAAGGCGAGTGTCTTACCCTCGGTCTTCAGACCCATACCCAACCAACCCATACCATAACAGCATAGGCTCCAAGGGCCTCTGGCCCAACTATGTGCGTACATAGAGGCATATGAAAATTCTCCTAAAAAAGTAACATGTGTCATAACACTAACTATGTTTGCCAACAGTAGTATCACACTATCACCTGGTCACGTACACTTGGGGCCCTTGGGGCAGCTGCTGCTTCAATGTTTCTTTGTCTACTCGATGTAATTTCCTTAGAAGTTGTTGTGCATACGGTCCTGCATCTGCTCCCACGCTTATATGGAGCCTGGCGTGATGGTGAAGAACCAGTAGAGTGCTATCCCTTGAAGGGCGAGTGGCAACCCTTTCGCCTTTGTCGAGTCGTCACCCGCGCAGCTTCGACGGCCGTCTCGTAGATGCGTAAGAATTCCTGGGGGCCCGTATCGCCCTTATACGGCTCCACCGTGGGAATTTTAAAGTCTTTTGGCCACGCGTATTGCTGCAAACCGGCGAATAGAGGAAGGTATTGCGAGCCCTGGTAGGGGCCTCGCGGCTGTCCGCCCTCTCGGTGGCGACCTCCGCCATCGTTGCTGTAGGTGTTTGTTGACTTCGAACCTCTTGCATCCCCTGTATGGCACTTCAGAGGTCTGTTAGCTCGCACTGCAGCGTTGAGAGGGCCGCCACCAGATTACATTCATACCCCTACAATGGCCCACCTATGCTAGGGGTATAGGTGTCCTTTTACATGATTTTTTGGACTTCTTGGTCCAACAGGCCGAATGGGTGTTGGTAGGGCCACCCCTACAACAGACAACTTATGGAGGCGTGTTCCCTGCTATCCTCCACCTTGCGTCGGTTGATGATGTTAGGGAGGGAGAGTGGGCATCATCCTTGGCGGTATCAGCAGTAGCCCCTCCCTAGAATTCTTTGGACGCTTTTCAAGCAAATTGATTCGTTCGTTGATGCTGTTTATGTCTGTGGCTATCTCCGTCTTCAATCCTTCAAACTGTATCGTCATGGCGACCGTGAGATCAACAATCTGCTGGGTTAGCGCTGCCATCTCTGACGATCGCGTGGCCGGAGATTATACCCATGCGTGAGGATAACGCCTGGAGCGTCGGCTGAGTTGGAGCCTATCGACTTCGTGATGTTGCAGAGAAGAGGAGCGCAGTAGGAGGGCGCATCACGAAGACCGGAAAGAGGAAGACGAGGTAGGGAAAATTTACTATCTTCTTGTCTTTGATTTGATTACAAGACCCTCAATATATAATGCTGAGTAATATCTATCTTAAGTAACAAAACTTGTAAAGGAAATTACTCAAAAGACCTTCTACAACTCTATCTCCTATTCCAATTCTACCTCCAGCAGTAACGGACTCGGTTACGCCATATTCCTCTGTTTATCTTGATCAGCCGAGAAAGCCTCCAGCTTCCTCCCTTTTCCTAGACGACGCTGGTATGTAAGACCGCATATGACATTACTAATTTCTTAGTGCCCATAGCCCTTTAGTCGAGGTACATTATGGTGTCCATCTATTTGTATAATCTATATCAAACTGCTTGTTTAAGTGATACGGAGTCGCTCGATCTTCTCAACATAGGATCAAGATACTCACGTATAGCCTCTCGAATTGTAGTGATCCTCTGTTGCCAATGCAAGAATGAACACTCTTTAATTCACAAGAACACACGCGCCAAACTTCACGACCACCAAGCGAAACCATATCGCACTCCCAATTTCCAGCGGAAAAGTTGAGCGATCTTGGTTTGCAAAACACTCGAATCTTCCATGGCTGATTCAGCCACCATGAAGAAGCAAAACAAATCAATCTATTATCTCATAATATCGGGTCTCATATCTAGTCTAGTGTTACAAGAGGAAGGAGCCAACATACTTAAGGGCGTTCCCAACCTTCCCTTCCACACGCACACGCATGGGATTTGGGCCGGTTTAGAAGTATTCGGCCAAGGGAAAACTGATGGGAACTCTATTCGGCTTGGAGATCGAGTTCTGCACTCATAACCTGGTATAGACCCATCTAACAAAAAGGGGTTCAAACTTAAACTAAAAATGTGATACATGGCCACACCACTTAGTTCATCCAAGAGCATGGCACGGCTGCACCTCTCCATGTGTTGGGCAGAATGAATCTCTTTTGGAGCAGCCCCATAAGCTAAAACTGCCAGGCTTCTTCCTGTTAACTTGCGTCCTGAGAGTTGTTATAACTCTTTGTATACTCCCTAGTAGCTTTAATGTAAGTACAGAACCTATTTTATGCCTTGACTTTTGTCGAGTTTCACATTTTTAATTACTCTTGAAAATCAAAAAAAAAAATTGCGTGCTATCACAATCTGTTTTACTTTATCTCTTTGTGCATGTATAACTGAAGGTAGTGCTGATTGCAGAATGGGAAGATGTTAAGAAGTATAAAATCCCACGATGTTGCCATTGTATGTTTGAATTGGGCGGAAGATGGACCACTATCAAGGGTACACTATTTCCTTTTTCATCTTTTAAAAACATTAACTATTTGAACTCTAGATATTTATGTAATAATGCATAGTTGCATCTTGTTGTAGCAAATATATAACATCCTCCCATTTAAAGCATTATTCAGTAATGCGTGCAACTGCCAGATGGTCAATTCATGCATCAGTCTTTCTTTTTGAGAACTATGCATGAGTTTTGCACTAATTGACATTAGTTTAGGGTTTCACTAAAAAAGTTCATTACTGGAGCCCTCTGCTAATTACCGCAGACTGACAAGGATGACCTGTTATTGTATGAAGACCGCACACCGCGTTTCTTTCCTCCTGCTCCTGTGATGCCTAGGATAGGTGGGCTAAATTCTGCAGATACTGGTCTTGCGGATGAGAATGAAGAAGCCATCCAGGAATTTTCAAGTGCTTCCTGTCAACGATTTAATATTCTGTGCAGTGGTGATAAAGATGGTTGCATTTGCTTCAGTATTTTTGGAATATTTCCAGTTGGAAAGATAGTAAGTATATACAATAACTGAGTGCTCCTCTACATTTGAATTCAATAGAAGTTCATCAGTTGCACATGCTTTCTTTTGATTCTGAAGGTTGTTCTTATCATGAATTCTCATTTGTTGGTTCCACAGCAAAGACTTTTGCACCCTAACAAGAAATATGATATTTTGAAACAGTTCTTCTGGCAGTCTGTTTACATAACTGATAACTTACAAAACTACATTTTATTTTACTCTGTGTTAATTCTTAATGGCTAGTGCATCATTGTTACTTACTATTCTTTCTGTTGCACCATGCCGCCATGCTATGCTGTGGCAGCAAAACAGTTTCAAAAAATTACTATGTTAAGCAGATGATATTGCCATGCTATAAAAAGGCAGTTAATAGATATTTCATTAAGAAATAGTTCGTTAAGGTTGCTTAATAGATATTGTTGTACCGAAACTTTGAACTCATTGGAGCAAAATGCTGGGGATGCCCTTGATTGTTGTCAATTTGCCGATGACAACATATCCCTTTCCTCTATTGGCATTGTCTGATTATGTATGATTCTTAACATATCCTTTTCCTATATTGGCATTGTCTTATTATGTATGATTCTTCTTTTTTTTTTCTATGTGCGCACAAACAGGTGAAGTAATCTGGTTTGGAGTAGCCGAGTAGTGAAGCTTCACTCCTTTTTTTTGTTGCATTTTTTCCTTATTTTTTCATGTAATCGTAAGGCTTTGAGTCTATGGACATTTGAGCAACTGTTGCCTAAATTTTTGCGTTTATAAGCTTTAATGAATACCTTAGTTATTTTACTCAGATCATCTTCCATGAGTCATTAGTTTTATATCTTTGACATTTCAGAATATAAATGAGGTTCCAATCCATGTTCAATCCTCTGAAAAAGCAACTAGTTACCAACTCCAGGATGCTTCCATAAGCAAGGTCATTAATTCTTCATTTCCTATGCACTTGTTAATCTGCTGGATATGAAATGCCGAGCACTCATTGTTCTTTATATCAGGTCTCTTTATCAAGAAACCTCCATCAATTGGTTCTCCTGTGCTCCGGAAAGCTGATTGATACTGACAACCTTTCTCACGGCAATGACAATTCTGTTGGGTTACATTGTCTGCACCTGGATACTTCTATCTTTTTCAACAGGTAATGACATACCAGTTCCATTTTCTTTTACTAACTTCCGCCCTTGTTGAGAAACCATTATCTTATTGTGGTGTTGTATGGCAACTTCAAAAATATATTTTGAGATCCACGTAAAAGTGCTAGAATAACCCTTTCCTTGAAACCTGAAGTGACTGAACTGATGGGCTCATTCACTAATTTTTAAAACTATAATTCTGTTTTATAGTCAGGTACTCCGGTGCAAATATCTTGGGCTGTTGTTAAATCCTCTAAAGCATAGCAGTGGTGTTTCAGTACTAAAGTTTGCAAGGATATTGGCCGTGTTCTTTTCGGCTTTTCAACGATCTTTTGCTTTTAGCTTCTCTCAGCAATCACTATTTATTAAACCAATAAGCCACAGCCAAAAGCTATAGGCGCAGTCTAAAAGAACAGGCCCAACTACTTTGCTGTACCTACTAAAATTGGTAAAAATAATGATTTTCTTATTCCGCTCGTGTTATCACCAATAAATGCTGTAAAGGAAAAACGAGCTACATCAGGTGTCCCAGCAAGCGTCAAGTATTCAAGATCTGGTTGAAGTTGTTCGCGCTTCCATATCTATGATGTCCAAACAATGGTCAAGTGCTATGAACTTATTTCATGAGAAATTTAGTGCCTTGCCTTCTCTGATAGTTGCCCATGGTATGATTGATTTCTCTTAAAGCCATAACAGTCAAGAAGACTGTACCTTTATTCTGTCTCCATTGGTGAAAGTTTCTGACTGTTTACAGGGATGGAATCTAGCTCCGAGGATGAGTTTATGAGCCTTTTGTTTGGGACACGTACAAGTCCAGCACTTCACCAATTTTTAGTCAGCTCACTTGGTGAAGCGGTATTTGTTGCTACAACCATAACCCGTACCTTATTTTCTGACAGAACCTGTCTAAACTTGTCATTTCATATGTGGATAGGGTCTCAAAAGGATAGCTAAGGCTGTTGACAGTGCTGGAAGAGAACTTCGTGTTGTTGTCAGTGAGCATCTTCAGGTCAGCTACTACCTATTGACACCACAACGACATGTTTCTATACTGTTGTTTGTGTTTTTTGTTCACTTCTCAATGGATGCTATAGAGTTTATGGACAGCTTCACATCTTTCTGCTACTACCAGTAAAGTCGTGATATTGTGAGTGTTATACTAGTTAGGTGACTTAAACCAGGTAGTGTTGTTAGTATTTTAGTAGTACCATTGTTTGCTTTCTCCCTCCAAGTTTACTGCCTGCGTTGGAATAACATAGATATATCTTCCTTTAACATTACAATATTGTTTTCCTGCATGGAAATGAAGATTAAAGCATATGGTTCTCTAATTGAAGGTCATTTCACTTGGCTGGATTCAGTGTTCTACTCACTTGTAACCTTTTTCTAGTTTCTATTTTGAAAATAGAGTGGCTTGCTTATTTATGTTCTTTATTTACAGCCTGCAGTCGAAATTATTTCATTCAGACTTGCAGAACTAAGAGGTCTTGCAAGATGGCGTTCACGATTTCAGAACATTGGGTTAGATGAAAAGCTTGTTGATGGTGTAACTGAGAAGATTGGGATGCTAGTTGTGCAAGTTGAGCGGTTTTCAACGGTTGCAGTTACTGTTCTATATCTGGTACTCCTTTTCTCGTTGCATGTTTTTTACCGTGTCCTCAACTTAGATATGAACTTGGGCCTTTTGCCCTTTTAAATTGAAGCTCCTTCCTGGATAAGTGGGCATAACCTTTGTATGCCTGTGTATGCAAAAATGATTCGTCTTATTTATTGTGTTTATTACAGTAGTAGGCAGTGTATACTGAACAAACATTCCAGCAAGTGTATGCCAATTTGGTCCTGAATGTTTAAACAGTCAATAATATTCCCAAAATTTTCTAAATGTAATGTTTTTCTTTGATGGGGAACAAATGTAATGTTTTCATCCATACTCAAAATAAGAGAATCTATGGTCAGCATTTATGCATTGGACATGCTTTTGTTAGTGGCAAAACTGTTTGATATACATTGCATTTGTGTAATATTATGTGCTTCCATGCTCTATTGTTTCCTATATGCAGTTATGGTTAGTGATCATGCTGTACCTTTAGGGGTTTATTCTGTAGTAACTTCTATTAATTCGTCAACTTTTCAGTTTCAAAATTTCTTCAGTTGGGTTTTGAAGTGCGTTAAGATATTAATAAGTGAACCAACCGATCAAGTTCCACCAGCAAACAGGTATGTCTTTTTTATTCTTATTATTCTCTTAATGCTCAAGTTATGAATCAGCACTTTGTTATTAATTACCAGGGCATCATCTTTTGTAGCGAACATGTGGTGATTTTTCTGAAGTTTCTTCTTGACAAGGATCCAATCAAACAGTTACTTGAAGCAGATCAGAGATTTGAGTGTGATCTGTAAGTAGCTTGCCAATTATTGATTTTTGTTTCTTATTTATAGGTTGGTCTTTACTCTTTATTAATACCGTGTGTATAGATTTGAATCTTTATGGTACCTATTTGCAAGTTGCTCTTCACCCATCTATAAACATAAGTGCATGGTTATATCTGGACAAGATGAGTGAATTGTACCATGGAAATTTTGGTAGATACTGGTTGACTCTCAGCAGGAACTATGAAATCTATATTTTTCAGATTTTTCGTATACTAGGTGTCTTGGTGTTGGAAACTGCATTGCTTTTTTTTCAAAAGAAGAAATTGCATTGGTTCACTGAATCCAGTTATTGAAGATATTGGAATGTGTGCTCTTAGTATTTCCTAAATCCAAACCAGTGAAAAAGTGTTGCTGCATTTATTAATTGTGTTCAACATGCTTTTTCAGGGATACTACAAGACATGTTGAGCAGCTAGTAGTTTTTGGAGGATTTACAGACACCAAATTTTTGGAAAGGAGTTTGGTAAAACAATTTAATGAGCTGGAAGAAAGGTGAGTCATTTTATTACTTTGAGATTCTTTGCTATTATATATGCTAAGATTGCTTGAGATTGGCATTTAGTGTCTTAATTCTTTTTTACTACGTTATTTGTTATTTGGAAACTGTCAACTCAATGTATTGTCAGTGAAGTTTTTGTGTTTTCACTTTTCACAGACAGAATAATTTTAAATTTGTTGCTTGTTGCTTAAACATAGCTGATCCTTTCCATTCGCTAAGCAGTGTTATGCTACACACCATTTTATTTCTCATCTTTTTCAGCCTGAAGGAGGCTGTCTTGATGCCATTCATCACTATTTCGTCACAAATACATTGTCAAGGATTGTTTCCTCTTTATCCTGTTACATCGTCAGTTGCCTTGTCATCAACCTGTACTCCGACATCAATATCGTTCTATAAGGTTCATGTTCTCTTTGGTGATTTCTTCCTATTGCATTAATAACATGATCTGTTGCTCTTCATGATCTTAAGTGGTTACTCAAAATAGCAGGATGAAGATTCTCAGCTTAAGACGTCTTCAAATAGCTTGACTAACTACGTATGCTTCAAGATACCAGATGGATCCTCAAATTTAAGAAATTGCATTGGTGTGATAAAGGACTTCTGTAATTCTTGTACCACCTTCAGCATGCCATCACTTTCAGGTTTTCTGTTGCGTATACCCGATGAATATGAGTGTGTAGATTTGTCTCTTTATAAGGTATTCCCTGTTTCATCTATAGAGGCAATATTTCATTTTTTGTACAGTACTTGGCATAGCTTACAAAATAAACGGTTATTCACACAGGACAACAAGATCGTTTTACTACTTACTGAAAGGTCCTGTTCTGATAGTCCTCGAAGATCTTGGATGGTGATGCTGCAGACAGAGAACTTTTCTTTTGCACCAATCTCAAGAACACTCCCTGCAAATATTTACAGTCTACAAGAACTGGTGGTAAGAATCTTTTTTTATGAGGACAGCAGGGGAGAACTCTACTGAAATAAATTACGAAAAAAATAAAAACTGGTTACATCAATAATTAATCATTGGAACAAGATAAACAACTCTGAACTGGATCTGCAAATTGGTGTGTTGACAAGAACCTATCATCTGTTCTTTTACTAATTATGTGAGCAAGGTCATACGACATACTCATACATTATCTCACCAAATCTAGTTATTTAATGGAACGTACTTGTTGACGGTGACCATACTTCTGGCAAATTGTAATAGCATTGCTAATTTCCTGCCACGAACATATGTAGGCACTGGAACTCCAATTGGACACAGATCATGGAAAAGTTCGTAGCATACCTCACGCTGTGTCTACTCCACTGGCAGTCAGTGGTAGGTTGAGTGTTTACTCAGGATCTAGTTGCTATGCATTTTATATAATGAATGATGGGCCTGATGGCTGGAGCTCTTTTTTTTTTCCTTTCTGAATGTTGTTTGCAGCCTCAAGAGGAGTGGCTTGTGTCTTTTCATCTCGGAGGCATGCTTTGGTTTATATCCTCGACGAGGACGAGGAGGAGGATGAAGTTTCTGATATGGAGTGATTGTGATCCAATGCCCAGCAGCTTCAGCTCACCATGTAGCGAGAGCTGTCACACCGTCGTACGCTGAAAAGGGAATGGAATCGCACTGTCTTGTGCTGAGAATGGAGCAGAAGTGGCTGCCACTATGAGCACTGCCGTTATATTTGGCAGGAGCCAGGAGCATTATGTGCTGAAATTACCTTGTCTCCCGTTTTCACGACTATGGAATGCTTGCTCTGGTTTGAAGCTGCGGTAGTCTGGTAGATCGCCCATCTGCTGCTATTTTAGGTGGTGAAACCATCATCAGCACGGAAGGTTCTAAAACTCTTACTTCATGGGTGATATCTGCAAAGCGAACCTTGAGAACTAGTTTCAGGATATCTTAAATTTTCGTGCTTGCCCCAGGCCTGATCGAGTGATCGTATTGTGTTAGAAATGTGCGTAGCTGCGTTGCTAATCGTGCGAAGAGTTGTTGTATTGCTAATCGTGCAAGGTACTAAGGCTGTTATGTAAGAAGACCATGAAATGTTATTGGGGCCAACGAATTCGAGGTGTTCAATTGTTTTTTTTGGTTAAATCCAGTAATTCGTGACATTGATCTTGAGCGGTGCCACTGGGTGGTTCATGCTTCATGGGCTCCGTTCGGTCAGGCAACGTGTTGGTTTCGTACTTTCAGTTTTGGATTTTTTGTTTTTTCTTCGTATTGTCTGTGAAAATATAACGATATTTTTTATTTTTTTATTTTTTAATTGAATAGTTTAGAAAAAACTAATAGTCAAAAACTAATAACTAAAAATTAGAAGCTGCTAGAAAAAAAGCTAGATTGGACGGAGCTATCTATCCGAGGATGAAAAAAGGAAGGCGCTAGAAAACGGTATACCGTGACTGCTTAGTGAACTCCGTAGTAGCAGTATTTTCCTATGGATGCGTGAGATGGAGATCTGGGATAGTTCTCTAATTTTTCTCGGAAAAGAATACCAAATTAGTTCCGTTGCAATACGGGACCCATCCAAAATACCATCAATCTCTAATGCAGTGGTCATGATATAATGTTATTGCACGGTAAGGACGTGTCATTACAGCATAATGTAGTGCTTGATGATACAAATACTACATCAGCACATCGCTAATGTTATCTACATTAATGATGTGATGTTCCATGTGATAGATAAGAGATTTGTTGTGGCAAGTGGTACCCAAATTTGTAATGAAAATGGCACTAAATTGATGTAGATAGCACACTTCGTTATACCACATGCAGTTCATCGGTCTACTTTTTTTTTAATCAATGTTCATCAATCTATTTGCTGGTGCCAAGTTCTTTGTGTCCCAAATCAGACGCAAAGCCGTACTACACAGCATTCTTCTGCCCCACTCTGCCCGATACCCCTTTTTGCCTTTTAGCTCGGGCGCTAATCTTTTCTTTTCGTCGGCAACACCGTAACAGGGAGCAATCAGAAGCAATCTGATGGCTCAGATCTGATTCTGAAATAAAAGAATCGAAAAGGAAAATAAAAAACTGCTGCATCTCCGCATCGCCTACCAGTCTCCTCCTTCCCCATCTCATCTCCCCTCCCCGCATCTCGCCCACCCACCACCGGCGAGGGGCGCCCGGCGCCGACACCCCGCCGCCGCGATGTACATGGCGTACGGGTGGCCGCAGTCGATCCCGCTGGACCCGGGCGACTCCGACCGCGTGGTCCTCCTCCGCGTCCTCGGCGGCCTCCTCCTCGCCGTCTGCCCCGCCTCCCTCCACCTCTGGTCCACCTACCACCACAAGGTCCGCCTCGCCCGCCTCGATCGCTCATCCGACTCCCTCGACGCCCACGGCCACAACGCCCACGCCGTCTGGAGCCCCGACGCCAAGACCGTCGCCGTCCTGGTCAGCCCACTGCCCTCTCTCCCCTTGCTCCGGCTCGCTCTCTGTGCACAGCAACTCACCGGGCGTGTGCTATATGTGCAGACCTCTTCCTTCTACCTTCACATATACAAGGTGCTGCTCTCGGGGAAGCCGCTGATCGTTGGAGCCAAGCAGCTCCCTGGGCTTTGCCTCGCGAGTATATCCCTAGTAATCGTCGAGAAGGTTCCTCTCGCGAATGACGTTTCTATAACGTATGGTATTCGCTGCTCCTTACCCACAAAATGTGATGCGAAATTCCTGTAGGGGAGCTAACTTGTAAGTGCGATATCATGCTGCAGGAGCAATTTTGTATGTGATAGCAAAAGCATGCTCCTTGGACTGTCCAATGGGCACTTGCAGGTGGTGTCCTGGAATGCTGAGGTACATGAAAATGCATACTACTTCTGTTTCTTGTAAGTTATTACTGATTAGATGTGAAATAGTTATGTCCTTTTTGCTTCCTACTTGCTATGTTAAGCTTGTTCCATGTATTGTTGTTGCTTGCCAGTTCTCGGACAGCTTCAAGCTTGGTTGCTCCGCATGTTTGTCCGACAAAACTACTGCTGTTGTAGATGCTTTGGTGTTTGATCCACCTAGTCTCCGAGAAAATTCTGATGCAAGGCCTGCTACCTGCTGCACAGGGAATTCTGCTATCATCCATGTTGAGTTGTCGGTGAAGCTAAGATTGCTGGTTGCTTTGTACTCAGACTGTCAGATTGCACTCTGTACTGTCGGTAAGAAGGGATTAAAGCAAACCAGCAGCATCAGAGTAGACAGATGGCTGAACACCGATGATGCGATGTGTACTTCTGTGGCTTCTGATCAGCAGATTCTTGCTGTTGGGTGCAGTAGAGGTGTTGTCGAATTGTATGACCTGGCTGAAAATGCACGACATATACGCACGATTTCTTTGTATGATTGGGGGTAAGTATCACATCACTATTTGTTTGTTACAAGCTGCTAGAGACTGTAGTACCTGTGGCATTGATAGTTCTGGCCACCTAATTTTCTTGCTGTTGACTGCAAATTTGTGCTGATTTAGGGTACTCTGCTTGCAGAGTAATGAATCGTTAGGAGAAATAGTAAGACAATTTTTGTTACTTACCAGATGTCTACATCTCCAAGTGATGTAAATTCAATGCAAATTTGGAATGCCTGGTTGTATGGCTTATGCACTTAACATCAATATTGTTGCCTTGTGGTTAGGTTTGATCGTTTCATTTTGCCCAGAATGATCAATGATTTTGTATCTAGTCTGTGGTTCATGACTAATGTGTAACTATGTCAATTTACCCAGCAATACTTGTCAGTTATTCTATTGAAGCTGAGATATAACTGTTTGTTTTCCTTGGGTAAAAAAATTGTAGGTATTCAGTGGAAGATACCGGTCCTGTTACTTGTATATCTTGGACGCCTGACAATTGTGCTTTTGCAGTTGGATGGAAATTTAGGGGACTTACTGTTTGGTCTGTATCTGGTTGTCGGCTGATGTGCACAATTCGTCAAACTGGATCAAATTCTGCCTCATCTCCAATGGTTAAACCTAACGTTCTAAAATTTGAGCCCCTAATGGGCGGGACATCACACATTCAGTGGGATGATTTTGGATATAAATTATTTGCAGTTGAAGAAAGCTTGTCAGAAAGGATTCTTGCGTTCTCATTTGCCAAATGTTGCCCAAACAGAGGGCTTTCAGGCACAACATATACTCGCCAGATTCTTTATGGCGAAGATCGAATACTATTGGTGCAACCCGATGATACTGATGAACTTAAGATATTGCATCTTAATGTTCCAGTTAAGTCTTCAAGTTCATATGCTTCTGATTTATTTTTCAGGCAAAAGTACTGCAATATATGTTGTTTCATGACTCATTCTATTAATTTTTTTGGGAAGCAGGTGTCCTATATTTCACAGAACTGGCCAGTTCTGCATGTAGTTGCAAGCAATGATGGTATGTACTTGGCAGTTGCTGGCTCTCATGGGCTAGTGCTGTATGATTTGCGCAATAAAAGGTGGCGTGTTTTTGGGGATGTTACGCAAGAGCAAAAGATTCAATGCAAAGGCTTGTTGTGGCTGGGCAAGATAGTCATCATATGCAACTATGTTGACTCATCAAACACGTTAGTCTCACTTTCTTACCTTCTATTTATCTATTTGGTAATTGTATTCAAGGCTGAGCTTTTCTGGTTAAATACATGACATATCTCTATTTATCATTGTATGTGAGCTGAGTTTCATGCATTGGACCACGTGGTGCTTTAACTCACAAAAATACTGGCTGAACTGCATAGTTTGCTAATATGTCAAAAGTGTCTTCATTAATATTTCCTGTTCGTAGTGCTTTGGTACCTATTTAAATACCATATTTTTCTTGTGAGTATGAGTTGCTATTTAACATTTAGCGATATGACATGTCTGTTGCATTTGTCTTAGGTATGAGCTGCTCTTTTTCCCAAGATATCACCTTGATCAAAGCTCCTTACTTTACCGGAAACCACTGCTTGGTAGACCAATTGTCATGGATGTCTTCCAGGACTATATACTTGTTACCTACAGCCCGTTTGATGTGCATATCTTCCATGTGATGATCTCAGGAGAATTATCACCTGCTAGTAGTCCAGTTTTACAGGTGATCTGAAAAACTGTCATCCTCAGTGCAGAATGTGTTGTCAACATCTAAATGATAATTGATATTTCTCTATGAACAGCTTTCAACAGTTCGAGAACTTTCAATCATGAGTCCGAAGAGCCCACCTGTTTCAATGCGCTTCATCCCTGAACCAACCGATGAAGGAATGCTGAAACGAGAATCACGTGATACTAATGGATCTTCTGACTTCTTGTCACAACAACCTTCAAGGTATTTTTTAAACCAAAATATCACTGAATCCTATTCTCCTTGATTTTTATTTGGTTTGCTATATATCAGATGTCTGATCTTGCGGATGAATGGGGAGCTTTCTGTGCTGGACTTGGACGATGGACATGAACAGGCACTTACAAATTCAGTTGAACTCTTATGGGTTACTTGTTCCCAAATGGAAGAGAAGGGTAATCTTATCAAAGAGGTTTCATGGCTTGACTATGGTCATCAAGGGATGCAGGTTAGTTATAATGTATTCTTCGATATATACCTACTCCAGTATGCACACCTTTCCGAGGGCATAGATCTTCTTTTTTCAAATTTCGCTTGCTATCCTTTTATACAGGATCTGTTTTGTTGCAGGTATGGTACCCATCGCATGGTGCAAATCCTTTTAAGCAAGAAGATTTCTTGCAGGTATAGATTTTAAATCATGCGATAATTTGGATATCTGTTTTGAGTTTTTCCATGTACCTTGTGTGAATTATTTAATTTTTATGGGCAAATCTATTTATTGAAGTTGTAATATTTTTATGTGATGTTCCTTTTTTGAATTGAAACCTTTATGGTAATAATATTAGAAGTTAATTGAACACATCTCATTTGATTCTGCAGTTGGATCCAGAGCTTGAATTTGACCGCGAGGTGTATCCTCTTGGTCTTCTTCAAAATGTTGGTGTAGTTGTTGGTGTTTCTCAGAGAATGTCCTTCTCAACCGCAGAGTTCCCATGCTTTGAGCCTTCTCCTCAAGCGCAAACAATATTGCATTGTTTACTACGGCATCTCCTTCAGGTAAAATTTAAAACAATCATGCTTCTTTAGTATATATTTTCTTTTTCATTCTAGATGACATTTCTGTAGATAAAGCAATCTTCAGAAACTCCTGCATTAATCTGAGAAGAATGAAAAAAATATGATATTTTCAAATTAGTCAAGAGAAAAATTTGAGATTCCTAGTCCTAGCAGTACACCTAAAATTTAGCTCTTACCTTCACATTAATGATGGTACACAACCAAGTAAAACATGGGAGTTAATTGCTTCAAAGATGAAAAGGAAAAGGACCAAATTTGACCAAGGCAGCATAAGCATTGATACAAGCATCCAAAGTGGCCCGCCAACATTTATTCTTACGTTGGCATCTAACCTGTGACTTAGGCCCTACTCCAAACAACTTCTGACTTTTGGCTTTTAGAAGCCGAAAGTTGAACAGAGTGGTTTTTTAAGGTGGTTTCTATAAACCGTTTGTAGAAGTCATTGCATGAACCATTTTGAACGAAGTGATTTCTCAACGCGAGTGTCTCATTAATCTCTCAATCTCTTGCAATCAGCCAAAAGCCAAAAGCCACAACACTTTTGAACAGGGCCTTATGCCCATTGACTCATCATTTTCTCTGGTCGTTCCACTCTTCTGCAACTATTTTTAGAATTTGGTAGAACTCATTGCTGAATCCAAAACAGCATAGGGATAACAGGGAGTTGGCCGTACTTGTTCTTTTCTCTGGTTTAGTTGGTATATATGAGTAACCCTTTGTTAAGATCTAACAAGTTACTAACCATTGTGCTGTCCTTTGGAACATTTGGAGAAAATTCAATACATTAGGCAGAATGTAGGGATACATTTCTTATTGAATTGCTATATTGTAATATTCGGCATTGTCGAGTTGTGTAGTAGGACTATTTTTTGTTGCCATTTTAACATAATTACCGAAAAGAGGATGCTTTCGAGTAAACTAGGTTCTATGTCTTTGAAAAACAATTTTACCATGATTTTGTGTTTACAGGAATGCTTTTATTGGTTGCATCACTTTCTGTATTTTGGACTGTTTTGTAGAGCCCATGTGGCATAAATCATTTTCTTGTGCCTCAAAATTTAATCATCCATTCTGTTTAATTTTTAAACCAGAGAGAAAAATGAAGAAGCTTTACGTTTGGCAAACTTGTCGGCAGAGAAGCCTCACTTTTCTCACTGTTTAGAGTGGCTTCTGTTTACGGTATTTGATGCAGACATATCAAGGTATTTTGATTCTGACTTGCACTGCCCTTAGTACAGTTGTACTACATATATACAAAGATGGACACATGCTATAGTAGCTTGCCTATTATTTATAAGCCGCTTTCAACTGGATGCTATTCACCACTCTAATATTTGTATACAATGTTGTACTGATAATTGTAGCATGTTTACATCGTTTGTTGACAAAGTTGCCAGCTTTCATTCCATTGTGTTCTTTGCTGAAATATTATTTTGCCACCTTTTTCTGGTTGGCCGCTTTGCTAATTGCAGGCCAAGTTCTTCAAAAAATCAACTTTCACAAAAAAGTGAATGTCCAAAGAAGTCTCTTCTAGAAAAGACATGCGACCTACTTCGAAATTTTCCTGAATATATGGATGTTGTAGTCAGTGTTGCTAGGAAAACTGATGGTCGGCACTGGGCAGATCTTTTCTCTGCAGCTGGACGATCCACAGAGTAAGTGTGCAGCCTTGTTTGACAGATGCATATCCTTATAATTTAAAGACTACAGTTATGTTCTCATGAAATTTCGTAGTTGTGCAACTCTTGCTTTTAGCATTTACCATATATCAGCTAGAGTCTACATGTACTTATGTTTGGGATACCTCCATATGTCATAGTTGGTGTCCATCCACAACAATCTCAATGATTCATTTGTTGATTCTGTTAACTTGGCTATCATCAAAGCTATCATGGACTACTCTGGTGGCAAAACTATCTTAATTGTATAGGCACTACCTAGGGATTTTAGTGAACTGGCTGGTCAGGACAACAGCAGTCAGTTTTCATCATCGTATTGATTCTTCATTGATGGATATAAATACTTTTAGAAAATCTAGGATTACCAGTACCTGCATTTGGTACCTTGGAAGTGGGCAGACTCGAAATAAAATGTTTATGGACAGCAAGATGTTTACCAATCAACAATGTTTAAATTTGATTAAGATTTGAAATACAGTATAATTATGTTCTTAATATGACTGATCTTTCATACTAGGATGTTTGAGGAATGTTTCCAACGGAGATGGTATAGGACTGCTGCTTGCTACATACTGGTACGGTAAACCCTTCTATGTGTTAAATACTATCCGATGCATGATAGTATTTCTCCTATTTTGATATTGCTCATTTGAACTCTACCTTTATTGCTTGCATGAATGGACCTAGACGGCTAGACCTACCCATTTATTAAGTTTGTTATAGTTATGCACTAACAGAGGATTGTTATCACCACCACCACCACCATCATCATTATCATTAATTTCTGCAAGAACTTGCATTGAAAATGTTGTGCAATTACAGGTCATTGCTAAGCTGGAAGGCCCTGCTGTCAGTCAGTACTGTGCACTCCGCTTGCTTCAAGTAATTCTTTTACCTTCACCATAAGGTGGTTTTGGTCTGAGCGTTAGTTTTCTTGCATGTTCAAGCTCTCACTTTCGAATGGTTAATACTTTCCAGGCTACACTTGATGAATGTCTGTATGAGCTCGCTGGGGAATTGGTATGTTTTTTGTGCTATATCTTGTCTATTTCTTGTATTAATATTATGGTATACTACAGATGAATAAGGGAATGCCTTAATGCTCTTAGGTCCGCTTCTTGCTAAGATCTGGCAGAGACTTTGAAAATGCCACTACAGACTCTGAAAAACTATCCCCAAGGTTTCTGGGCTATTTTCTGTTCCATTCGCCATATAAGCGACAATCTTCTGATTTGAAAAGGTACGTTTTGTAGTTAACTTAGAAGGCTATGGTTGCTATTAGAAATTTCTCATGTTTTATTCTTGCTTGGCCAGTAACTCAATGAAAGAACTCAGCCCACATATTGCCTCTGTTATGAACATTCTGGAGAGCCATGCTAGCTATTTGATGTCTGGCAAGGAACTTTCTAAGCTCGTTGCTTTTGTCAAAGGGACTCAATTTGATCTAGTGGTGAGATTGTCACCATTCATCATTATTACCAATCTTATTGATACAAAGCAACATATTATCAATCTATGTTGCAACTTCATGCAGGAATATCTTCAGCGAGAAAGGCTAGGGTCTGCTCGACTGGAGAATTTTGCATCTGCACTTGAATTGATCGGACAAAAGGTAATCATTTAACAAATCATGAAACATTAATAGCTCAATATTTACTTGTGCTCAATTTATTTGCAAATTATGAAGCCTTTTGTCTTGCTTACCATTGTAGGCATGACACCTTGGTACTTACAGAAATTTTGCTTCATAAAAACATTTGGGCCCATCATATATATTACCCATATACATGTACATATTTTTAAATTCAGTATTTTGTAATCTTTAAAGATGAAACTCTCCAGCTTAATTATGTTTAAAATAAACCATGTGTTTACCAAGATCACATACTAAATGGTGTTCGCAGCAGGCTATTAATGTTCTTTGTTTTCAATTATTTTTGCAATTCAGTCCGCCACAGTTTTCTCACACTAATTTCTGCTTTATTTAACAAAACTTGATAATGTGCTGAATGAAGTGCACTTAATAAAAGAATACGGTATGTTTTTTAAAAAAGGAATACAAACCTGAGCAAATTGTGGCTGCTGTGAATGTCCATTTAATAGATAGGGAGATGCTTACTCCAGCAAATCACGTAACAATATTGAAAAGACAAAAGCAACCAATGAGCCAGAATAATCTCGTGTAGATCATCTGCCTTACATGGTTCAAGGAGCAGATGACAGCATGTCTTGAATAATGTTGTAACTCTGTTGCACTCGATGCTTCCTTGGTTGATTTGCAAGTCACAGATCAGAAAAAAAAACAGCTTTTCATTTCCATCTCCTTTTCTTTAATCTGTTTTCTCATTTATATATTAATATTCTGATGACAGCTTCAAATGGACACACTTCAGAGCCGGCTTGATGCTGAGTTCCTTCTTTCTCATATGTGTTCTGTCAAGTTTAAGGAATGGATCGTGGTGCTAGCAACTTTATTGAGACGTGCAGAGGTAATACTTTGTATAGTTCTATGTTTTCACATGTTTAATAATTCTTGTACATAAGCTAAATTTTCAACATGTTGTACTTTGATGATGTTGTGGCTGGCATTTGCATCTGCACTTGAGTTAAAGAGTTTTTTTGGCTTTTTACCATGGATCGAACATTTGATAGGTAATAAGAAATGTTTGGTTCACCACCACCCACACTAGGATTTACTTGTCCCACAGCTTGTCCTCCACTGGACGGCAGCAGACATGCCAAGAGTAGCAGCAGTGACAGCTTAGTGAGGTGGGGATGGGGTCGAGGTGGGATGCAACATCCGAGGGTGCTGCCTGCAGTAGGGAACATGGGGGTGACAAGGTGGTGGAGGGCTGTGGCAGCAGAGGAGGCGGGCAGTGCTGGTGCCTAGGGTGGTACCGGCAGTTTTATTGATCCAATCATATGTTATCTGAGTATGACACAAAATTTCCTAGATGAACTACTTGTAACCATTCTGCAGATAACTCCCTAACATTCTAAAAGTTGCACAAAATTTTAAAAATGAATGCTCAATGAATGTACTTTGTTCGTGGTATAATGATCTTTTTCATATCCATGTTAAGCTAGACATAGAATGATAAGCAGAAGTAATCACCTGACAAAAACTTGATGTCAAGTGATTGTTGTGGAATCATTTTTTGGTTGAGATCAGATGTGAATCTAGTTGGTGCACTCTTTTAAAAACATTAACTATTTGAACTCTAGATATTTATGTAATAATGCATAGTTGCATCTTGTTGTAGCAAATATATAACATCCTCCCATTTAAAGCATTATTCAGTAATGCGTGTAACTGCCAGATGGTCAATTCATGCATCAGTCTTTCTTTTTGAGAACTATGCATGAGTTTTGCACTAATTGACATTAGTTTAGGGTTTCACTAAAAAAGTTCATTACTGGAGCCCTCTGCTAATTACCGCAGACTGACAAGGATGACCTGTTATTGTATGAAGACCGCACACCGCGTTTCTTTCCTCCTGCTCCTGTGATGCCTAGGATAGGTGGGCTAAATTCTGCAGATACTGGTCTTATGGATGAGAATGAAGAAGCCATCCAGGAATTTTCAAGTGCTTCCTGTCAACGATTTAATATTCTGTGCAGTGGTGATAAAGATGGTTGCATTTGCTTCAGTATTTTTGGAATATTTCCAGTTGGAAAGATAGTAAGTATATACAATAACTGAGTGCTCCTCTACATTTGAATTCAATAGAAGTTCATCAGTTGCACATGCTTTCTTTTGATTCTGAAGGTTGTTCTTATCATGAATTCTCATTTGTTGGTTCCACAGCAAAGACTTTTGCACCCTAACAAGAAATATGATATTTTGAAACAGTTCTTCTGGCAGTCTGTTTACATAACTGATAACTTACAAAACTACATTTTATTTTACTCTGTGTTAATTCTTAATGGCTAGTGCATCATTGTTACTTACTATTCTTTCTGTTGCACCATGCCGCCATGCTATGCTGTGGCAGCAAAACAGTTTCAAAAAATTACTATGTTAAGCAGATGATATTGCCATGCTATAAAAAGGCAGTTAATAGATATTTCATTAAGAAATAGTTCGTTAAGGTTGCTTAATAGATATTGTTGTGCGAAACTTTGAACTCATTGGAGCAAAATGCTGGGATGCCCTTGATTGTTGTCAATTTGCCGATGACAACATATCCCTTTCCTCTATTGGCATTGTCTGATTATGTATGATTCTTAACATATCCTTTTCCTATATTGGCATTGTCTTATTATGTATGATTCTTCTTTTTTTTTTCTATGTGCGCACAAACAGGTGAAGTAATCTGGTTTGGAGTAGCCGAGTAGTGAAGCTTCACTCCTTTTTTTTGTTGCATTTTTTCCTTATTTTTTCATGTAATCGTAAGGCTTTGAGTCTATGGACATTTGAGCAACTGTTGCCTAAATTTTTGCGTTTATAAGCTTTAATGAATACCTTAGTTATTTTACTCAGATCATCTTCCATGAGTCATTAGTTTTATATCTTTGACATTTCAGAATATAAATGAGGTTCCAATCCATGTTCAATCCTCTGAAAAGCAACTAGTTACCAACTCCAGGATGCTTCCATAAGCAAGGTCATTAATTCTTCATTTCCTATGCACTTGTTAATCTGCTGGATATGAAATGCCGAGCACTCATTGTTCTTTATATCAGGTCTCTTTATCAAGAAACCTCCATCAATTGGTTCTCCTGTGCTCCGGAAAGCTGATTGATACTGACAACCTTTCTCACGGCAATGACAATTCTGTTGGGTTACATTGTCTGCACCTGGATACTTCTATCTTTTTCAACAGGTAATGACATACCAGTTCCATTTTCTTTTACTAACTTCCGCCCTTGTTGAGAAACCATTATCTTATTGTGGTGTTGTATGGCAACTTCAAAAATATATTTTGAGATCCACGTAAAAGTGCTAGAATAACCCTTTCCTTGAAACCTGAAGTGACTGAACTGATGGGCTCATTCACTAATTTTTAAAACTATAATTCTGTTTTATAGTCAGGTACTCCGGTGCAAATATCTTGGGCTGTTGTTAAATCCTCTAAAGCATAGCAGTGGTGTTTCAGTACTAAAGTTTGCAAGGATATTGGCCGTGTTCTTTTCGGCTTTTCAACGATCTTTTGCTTTTAGCTTCTCTCAGCAATCACTATTTATTAAACCAATAAGCCACAGCCAAAAGCTATAGGCCGCAGTCTAAAAGAACAGGCCCAACTACTTTGCTGTACCTACTAAAATTGGTAAAAATAATGATTTTCTTATTCCGCTCGTGTTATCACCAATAAATGCTGTAAAGGAAAAACGAGCTACATCAGGTGTCCCAGCAAGCGTCAAGTATTCAAGATCTGGTTGAAGTTGTTCGCTTCCATATCTATGATGTCCAAACAATGGTCAAGTGCTATGAACTTATTTCATGAGAAATTTAGTGCCTTGCCTTCTCTGATAGTTGCCCATGGTATGATTGATTTCTCTTAAAGCCATAACAGTCAAGAAGACTGTACCTTTATTCTGTCTCCATTGGTGAAAGTTTCTGACTGTTTACAGGGATGGAATCTAGCTCCGAGGATGAGTTTATGAGCCTTTTGTTTGGGACACGTACAAGTCCAGCACTTCACCAATTTTTAGTCAGCTCACTTGGTGAAGCGGTATTTGTTGCTACAACCATAACTTCGTACCTTATTTTCTGACAGAACCTGTCTAAACTTGTCATTTCATATGTGGATAGGGTCTCAAAAGGATAGCTAAGGCTGTTGACAGTGCTGGAAGAGAACTTCGTGTTGTTGTCAGTGAGCATCTTCAGGTCAGCTACTACCTATTGACACCACAACGACATGTTTCTATACTGTTGTTTGTGTTTTTTGTTCACTTCTCAATGGATGCTATAGAGTTTATGGACAGCTTCACATCTTTCTGCTACTACCAGTAAAGTCGTGATATTGTGAGTGTTATACTAGTTAGGTGACTTAAACCAGGTAGTGTTGTTAGTATTTTAGTAGTACCATTGTTTGCTTTCTCCCCCAAGTTTACTGCCTGCGTTGGAATAACATAGATATATCTTCCTTTAACATTACAATATTGTTTTCCTGCATGGAAATGAAGATTAAAGCATATGGTTCTCTAATTGAAGGTCATTTCACTTGGCTGGATTCAGTGTTCTACTCACTTGTAACCTTTTTCTAGTTTCTATTTTGAAAATAGAGTGGCTTGCTTATTTATGTTCTTTATTTACAGCCTGCAGTCGAAATTATTTCATTCAGACTTGCAGAACTAAGAGGTCTTGCAAGATGGCGTTCACGATTTCAGAACATTGGGTTAGATGAAAAGCTTGTTGATGGTGTAACTGAGAAGATTGGGATGCTAGTTGTGCAAGTTGAGCGGTTTTCAACGGTTGCAGTTACTGTTCTATATCTGGTACTCCTTTTTCTCGTTGCATGTTTTTTTACCGTGTCCTCAACTTAGATATGAACTTGGGCCTTTTGCCCTTTTAAATTGAAGCTCCTTCCTGGATAAGTGGGCATAACCTTTTGTATGCCTGTGTATGCAAAAATGATTCGTCTTATTTATTGTGTTTATTACAGTAGTAGGCAGTGTATACTGAACAAACATTCCAGCAAGTGTATGCCAATTTGGTCCTGAATGTTTAAACAGTCAATAATATTCCCAAAATTTTCTAAATGTAATGTTTTTCTTTGATGGGGAACAAATGTAATGTTTTCATCCATACTCAAAATAAGAGAATCTATGGTCAGCATTTATGCATTGGACATGCTTTTGTTAGTGGCAAAACTGTTTGATATACATTGCATTTGTGTAATATTATGTGCTTCCATGCTCTATTGTTTCCTATATGCAGTTATGGTTAGTGATCATGCTGTACCTTTAGGGGTTTATTCTGTAGTAACTTCTATTAATTCGTCAACTTTTCAGTTTCAAAATTTCTTCAGTTGGGTTTTGAAGTGCGTTAAGATATTAATAAGTGAACCAACCGATCAAGTTCCACCAGCAAACAGGTATGTCTTTTTTATTCTTATTATTCTCTTAATGCTCAAGTTATGAATCAGCACTTTGTTATTAATTACCAGGGCATCATCTTTTGTAGCGAACATGTGGTGATTTTTCTGAAGTTTCTTCTTGACAAGGATCCAATCAAACAGTTACTTGAAGCAGATCAGAGATTTGAGTGTGATCTGTAAGTAGCTTGCCAATTATTGATTTTTGTTTCTTATTTATAGGTTGGTCTTTACTCTTTATTAATACCGTGTGTATAGATTTGAATCTTTATGGTACCTATTTGCAAGTTGCTCTTCACCCATCTATAAACATAAGTGCATGGTTATATCTGGACAAGATGAGTGAATTGTACCATGGAAATTTTGGTAGATACTGGTTGACTCTCAGCAGGAACTATGAAATCTATATTTTCAGATTTTTCAGATACTAGGTGTCTTGGTGTTGGAAACTGCATTGCTTTTTTTTCAAAAGAAGAAATTGCATTGGTTCACTGAATCCAGTTATTGAAGATATTGGAATGTGTGCTCTTAGTATTTCCTAAATCCAAACCAGTGAAAAAGTGTTGCTGCATTTATTAATTGTGTTCAACATGCTTTTTCAGGGATACTACAAGACATGTTGAGCAGCTAGTAGTTTTGGAGGATTTACAGACACCAAATTTTGGAAAGGAGTTTGGTAAAACAATTTAATGAGCTGGAAGAAAGGTGAGTCATTTTATTACTTTGAGATTCTTTGCTATTATATATGCTAAGATTGCTTGAGATTGGCATTTAGTGTCTTAATTCTTTTTTACTACGTTATTTGTTATTTGGAAACTGTCAACTCAATGTATTGTCAGTGAAGTTTTTGTGTTTTCACTTTTCACAGACAGAATAATTTTAAATTTGTTGCTTGTTGCTTAAACATAGCTGATCCTTTCCATTCGCTAAGCAGTGTTATGCTACACACCATTTTATTTCTCATCTTTTTCAGCCTGAAGGAGGCTGTCTTGATGCCATTCATCACTATTTCGTCACAAATACATTGTCAAGGATTGTTTCCTCTTTATCCTGTTACATCGTCAGTTGCCTTGTCATCAACCTGTACTCCGACATCAATATCGTTCTATAAGGTTCATGTTCTCTTTGGTGATTTCTTCCTATTGCATTAATAACATGATCTGTTGCTCTTCATGATCTTAAGTGGTTACTCAAAATAGCAGGATGAAGATTCTCAGCTTAAGACGTCTTCAAATAGCTTGACTAACTACGTATGCTTCAAGATACCAGATGGATCCTCAAATTTAAGAAATTGCATTGGTGTGATAAAGGACTTCTGTAATTCTTGTACCACCTTCAGCATGCCATCACTTTCAGGTTTTCTGTTGCGTATACCGATGAATATGAGTGTGTAGATTTGTCTCTTTATAAGGTATTCCCTGTTTCATCTATAGAGGCAATATTTCATTTTTTGTACAGTACTTGGCATAGCTTACAAAATAAACGGTTATTCACACAGGACAACAAGATCGTTTTACTACTTACTGAAAGGTCCTGTTCTGATAGTCCTCGAAGATCTTGGATGGTGATGCTGCAGACAGAGAACTTTTCTTTTGCACCAATCTCAAGAACACTCCCTGCAAATATTTACAGTCTACAAGAACTGGTGGTAAGAATCTTTTTTTATGAGGACAGCAGGGAGAACTCTACTGAAATAAATTACGAAAAAATAAAACTGGTTACATCAATAATTAATCATTGGAACAAGATAAACAACTCTGAACTGGATCTGCAAATTGGTGTGTTGACAAGAACCTATCATCTGTTCTTTTACTAATTATGTGAGCAAGGTCATACGACATACTCATACATTATCTCACCAAATCTAGTTATTTAATGGAACGTACTTGTTGACGGTGACCATACTTCTGGCAAATTGTAATAGCATTGCTAATTTCCTGCCACGAACATATGTAGGCACTGGAACTCCAATTGGACACAGATCATGGAAAAGTTCGTAGCATACCTCACGCTGTGTCTACTCCACTGGCAGTCAGTGGTAGGTTGAGTGTTTACTCAGGATCTAGTTGCTATGCATTTTATATAATGAATGATGGGCCTGATGGCTGGAGCTCTTTTTTTTTTCCTTTCTGAATGTTGTTTGCAGCCTCAAGAGGAGTGGCTTGTGTCTTTTCATCTCGGAGGCATGCTTTGGTTTATATCCTCGGCGAGGACGAGGAGGAGGATGAAGTTTCTGATATGGAGTGATTGTGATCCAATGCCCAGCAGCTTCAGCTCACCATGTAGCGAGAGCTGTCACACCGTCGTACGCTGAAAAGGGAATGGAATCGCACTGTCTTGTGCTGAGAATGGAGCAGAAGTGGCTGCCACTATGAGCACTGCCGTTATATTTGGCAGGAGCCAGGAGCATTATGTGCTGAAATTACCTTGTCTCCCGTTTTCACGACTATGGAATGCTTGCTCTGGTTTGAAGCTGCGGTAGTCTGGTAGATCGCCCATCTGCTGCTATTTTAGGTGGTGAAACCATCATCAGCACGGAAGGTTCTAAAACTCTTACTTCATGGGTGATATCTGCAAAGCGAACCTTGAGAACTAGTTTCAGGATATCTTAAATTTTCGTGCTTGCCCCAGGCCTGATCGAGTGATCGTATTGTGTTAGAAATGTGCGTAGCTGCGTTGCTAATCGTGCGAAGAGTTGTTGTATTGCTAATCGTGCAAGGTACTAAGGCTGTTATGTAAGAAGACCATGAAATGTTATTGGGGCCAACGAATTCGAGGTGTTCAATTGTTTTTTTTGGTTAAATCCAGTAATTCGTGACATTGATCTTGAGCGGTGCCACTGGGTGGTTCATGCTTCATGGGCTCCGTTCGGTCAGGCAACGTGTTGGTTTCGTACTTTCAGTTTTGGATTTTTTGGTTTTTCTTCGTATTGTCTGTGAAAATATAACGATATTTTTATTTTTATTTTTAATTGAATAGTTTAGAAAAAACTAATAGTCAAAAACTAATAACTAAAAATTAGAAGCTGCTAGAAAAAAAGCTAGATTGGACGGAGCTATCTATCCGAGGATGAAAAAAGGAAGGCGCTAGAAAACGGTATACCGTGACTGCTTAGTGAACTCCGTAGTAGCAGTATTTTCCTATGGATGCGTGAGATGGAGATCTGGGATAGTTCTCTAATTTTTCTCGGAAAAGAATACCAAATTAGTTCCGTTGCAATACGGGACCCATCCAAAATACCATCAATCTCTAATGCAGTGGTCATGATATAATGTTATTGCACGGTAAGGACGTGTCATTACAGCATAATGTAGTGCTTGATGATACAAATACTACATCAGCACATCGCTAATGTTATCTACATTAATGATGTGATGTTCCATGTGATAGATAAGAGATTTGTTGTGGCAAGTGGTACCCAAATTTGTAATGAAAATGGCACTAAATTGATGTAGATAGCACACTTCGTTATACCACATGCAGTTCATCGGTCTACTTTTTTTTTAATCAATGTTCATCAATCTATTTGCTGGTGCCAAGTTCTTTGTGTCCCAAATCAGACGCAAAGCCGTACTACACAGCATTCTTCTGCCCCACTCTGCCCGATACCCCTTTTTGCCTTTTAGCTCGGGCGCTAATCTTTTCTTTTCGTCGGCAACACCGTAACAGGGAGCAATCAGAAGCAATCTGATGGCTCAGATCTGATTCTGAAATAAAAAGAATCGAAAAAGGAAAATAAAAAAAACTGCTGCATCTCCCGCATCGCCTACCAGTCTCCTCCCTTCCCCATCTCATCTCCCCGCCCCGCATCTCGTCCAACCACCACCGGCGAGGGGCGCCCGGCGCCGGCACCCCGTCGCAGCCGCCGCGATGTACATGGCGTACGGGTGGCCGCAGTCCATCCCGCTGGACCCGGGCGGCTCCGACCGCGTGGTCCTCCTCCGTGTCCTCGGCCGCCTCCTGCTCGCCGTCTGCCCCGCCTCCCTCCACCTCTGGTCCACCTACCACCACAAGGTCCGCCTCGCCCGCCTCGATCGCTCATCCGACTCCCTCGACGCCCACGGCCACAACGCCCACGCCGTCTGGAGCCCCGACGCCAAGACCGTCGCCGTCCTGGTCAGCCCACTGCCCTCTCTCCCTTGCTCCGGCTCGCTCTCTGTGCACAGCAACTCACCGGGCGTGTGCTATATGTGCAGACCTCTTCCTTCTACCTTCACATATACAAGGTGCTGCTCTCGGGGAAGCCGCTGATCGTTGGAGCCAAGCAGCTCCCTGGGCTTTGCCTCGCGAGTATATCCCTAGTAATCGTCGAGAAGGTTCCTCTCGCGAATGACGTTTCTATAACGTATGGTATTCGCTGCTCCTTACCCACAAAATGTGATGCGAAATTCCTGTAGGGGAGCTAACTTGTAAGTGCGATATCATTCTGCAGGAGCAATTTTGTATGCGATAGCAAAAGCATGCTCCTTGGACTATCCAATGGGCACTTGCAGGTGGTGTCCTGGAATGCTGAGGTACATGGAAATGCGTACTACTTTTGTTTCTTGTAAGTTACTGATTAGATGCGAAATAGTCATGTCCTTTTCGCTTCCTACTTGCTATGTTAAGCTTGTTACATGTATTGTTGTTGCTTGCCAGTTCTCGGACAGCTTCAAGCTTGGTTGCACCGCATGTTCGTCCTACAAAACTACTGCTGTTGTGGATGCTTTGGTGTTTGATCCACCTAGTTTGCGAGAAAATTCTAATGCAAGGCCTGCTCCCTGCTGCACAGGGAATTCTGCTATCATCCATGTTGAGTTGTCGGTGAAGCTAAGATTGCTGGTTGCTTTGTACTCAGACTGTCAGATTGCACTCTGTACTGTTGGTAAGAAGGGATTAAAGCAAACCAGCAGCATCAAAACAGACAGATGGTTGAGCACTAATGATGCGGTGTGTACTTCTGTGGCTTCGGATCAGCAGATTCTTGCTGTTGGTTTCCGTAGAGGTGTTGTTGAACTGTATGACCTGGCTGAAACTGCACGGCATATACGCACGATTTCTTTGTATGATTGGGGGTAAGTCTCACATTACTATTTGTTTGTTACAAGTTGTTAGAGATTGTAGTACCTGCAGCATTGATAGTTCTGATGACCTAATTAGCATTGATAGTTCTGACGACCTAATTTTCTTGCTATTGATTGCAAATTTGTGCTGATTTAGGACACACTGCTTGCAGAGTAATGAATCGTTAGTAGAAACTTAGACATTTTTTGTTACTTCACCAGATGTCCACATCTCCAAGTGATGTAAATTCAATGCAGATTTGGAAAGCCTGGTTGTTTGGCTTAAACACTTAACAGCAATATTGTTGCCTTGTGGTTAGCCTCGATTGTTTCATTTTTCCCAGAATGATCAATGATTTAATATTTAGTCTGTGGTTCATGACTACAGTGTAACTATGTCAATTTACCCAGCAATGCTTTTCAGTTGTTCTATTGAAGCTGAGATATAACTGTTGTTTTTTTCCTTGGGTAAAAAATTGTAGGCATTCAGTGGAAGATACCGGTCCTGTTACTTGTATATCTTGGACGCCTGACAATTGTGCTTTTGCAGTTGGATGGAAATTTAGGGGACTTACTGTTTGGTCTGTATCTGGATGTCGATTGATGTGCACAATTCGTCAAACCGGATCAAATTCTGCCTCATCTCCAATGGTTAAACCTAACACTCTTAAACTTGAGCCTCTAATGGGCGGGACATCACACATTCAGTGGGAAGATTATGGATATAAATTATTTGCAGTTGAAGAAAGCTTGTCAGAAAGGATTCTTGCGTTCTCATTTGCCAAATGTTGCCCAAACAGAGGGCTTTCAGGCACAACATATACTCGCCAGATTCTTTATGGCGAAGATCAAATCCTATTGGTGCAGCCCGATGATACTGATGAACTTAAGATATTGCATCTTAATGTTCCAGTTAAGTCTTCAATTTCATATGTTTGTGATTTATTTCTGAGGCAAAAGTACTGTGAAATATGTTGTTGACGCATTCTAATATTTTTTTTGGGAAGCAGGTGTCCTATATTTCACAGAACTGGCCAGTTCTGCATGTAGTTGCAAGCAATGATGGTATGTACTTGGCAATTGCTGGCTCTCATGGGCTAGTGCTGTATGATTTGCGCAATAAAAGGTGGCGTGTTTTTGGGGATGTTACTCAAGAGCAAAAGATTCAATGCAAAGGCTTGTTATGGCTGGGCAAAATAGTGATTGTATGCAACTATGTTGAATCATCAAGCACGTTAGTCTCACTTTCTTTCCTTTTCTTTTGCTATTTGGTAATTGTCTTCAAGGCTGATCTTTTCTGGTCAAATACATGACAGCTCTCTCTTTATCATTGTATGTGAGCCGAGAGTTTCATGCATTGAGCCTCGTGGTGCTTGAACTCACAGACATACTGGCTGAACTTCATAGTTTGCTAATATGCCAAAAGTGTCTTTACTAATATTTCCTATTCTTAGTGCTTTGGTACTTATTTAAATACCATAATTTTCTTGTGAGTATGAGTTGCTATTTAACATTTAGCTCTATGACATGTTTGTTGCATTTGTCTTAGGTATGAGCTGCTCTTTTTCCCAAGATATCACCTTGATCATAGCTCCTTACTTTACCGGAAACCATTGCTTGGTAGACCGATTGTCATGGATGTCTTCCAGGACTACATACTTGTTACCTACAGTCCATTTGATGTGCATATCTTCCATGTGATGATCTCAGGAGAATTATCTCCTGCTAGTAGTCCAGTTTTACAGGTGATGCGAAAATTTGCATCCTCAGTGCAGAATGCGTTGTCAACATCTAAATGATAATTGATAATTCTCTATGAACAGCTTTCAACCGTTCGAGAACTTTCAATCATGAGTCCGAAGAGCCCACCTGTTTCAATGCGCTTCATTCCTGAACCAATCGATGAGCGAATGCTGAAACGGGATACTAATGGATCTTCTGACTTCTCGTCACAACAACCTTCAAGGTATTTTTTAACCCAAATATCACTGAATCCTATTCTCCTTGATTTTTATTTGGTTTGCTATATATCAGATGTCTGATCTTGCGGATGAATGGGGAGCTTTCTGTGCTGGACTTGGACGATGGACATGAACAGGCACTTACAAATTCAGTTGAACTCTTATGGGTTACTTGTTCCCAAATGGAAGAGAAGGGTAATCTTATCAAAGAGGTTTCATGGCTTGACTATGGTCATCAAGGGATGCAGGTTAGTTATAATGTATTCTTGATATATACCTACTCCAGTATGCACACCTCTCTTAGGGCATAGATCTTTCAAATTTGGCTTGCTATCCTTTTATACAGAAACTGTTTTGTTGCAGGTATGGTACCCATCGCATGGTGCAAATCCTTTTAAGCAAGAAGATTTCTTGCAGGTATAGATTTTAAATCATGCGATAATTTGGATATCTGTTTTGAGTTTTTCCATGTACCTTGTGTGAATTATTTAATTTTTATGGGCAAATCTATTTATTGAAGTTGTAATATTTTTATGTGATGTTCCTTTTTTGAATTGAAACCTTTATGGTAATAATATTAGAAGTTAATTGAACACATCTCATTTGATTCTGCAGTTGGATCCAGAGCTTGAATTTGACCGCGAGGTGTATCCTCTTGGTCTTCTTCAAAATGTTGGTGTAGTTGTTGGTGTTTCTCAGAGAATGTCCTTCTCAACCGCAGAGTTCCCATGCTTTGAGCCTTCTCCTCAAGCGCAAACAATATTGCATTGCTTACTACGGCATCTCCTTCAGGTAAAATTTAAAACAATCATGCTTCTTTAGTATATATTTTCTTTTTCATTCTAGATGACATTTCTGTAGATAAAGCAATCTTCAGAAACTCCTGCATTAATCTGAGAAGAATGAAAAAAATATGATATTTTCAAATTAGTCAAGAGAAAAATTTGAGATTCCTAGTCCTAGCAGTACACCTAAAATTTAGCTCTTACCTTCACATTAATGATGGTACACAACCAAGTAAAAACATGGGAGTTAATTGCTTCAAAGATGAAAAGGAAAAGGACCAAATTTGACCAAGGCAGCATAAGCATTGATACAAGCATCCAAAGTGGCCCGCCAACATTTATTCTTACGTTGGCATCTAACCTGTGACTTAGGCCCTACTCCAAACAACTTCTGACTTTTGGCTTTTAGAAGCCGAAAGTTGAACAGAGTGGTTTTTTAAGGTGGTTTCTATAAACCGTTTGTAGAAGTCATTGCATGAACCATTTTGAACGAAGTGATTTCTCAACGCGAGTGTCTGTTAATCTCTCAATCTCTTGCAATCAGCCAAAAGCCAAAAAGCCACAACACTTTTGAACAGGGCCTTATGCCCATTGACTCATCATTTTCTCTGGTCGTTCCACTCTTCTGCAACTATTTTTAGAATTTGGTAGAACTCATTGCTGAATCCAAAACAGCATAGGGATAACAGGGAGTTGGCCGTACTTGTTCTTTTCTCTGGTTTAGTTGGTATATATGAGTAACCCTTTGTTAAGATCTAACAAGTTACTAACCATTGTGCTGTCCTTTGGAACATTTGGAGAAAATTCAATACATTAGGCAGAATGTAGG
This sequence comes from Bonia amplexicaulis, assembly GCA_036346245.1. Taxonomy (NCBI): domain Eukaryota; kingdom Viridiplantae; phylum Streptophyta; class Magnoliopsida; order Poales; family Poaceae; genus Bonia; species Bonia amplexicaulis. The sequence goes on from CM070739.1 coordinate 28,836,278, forward strand.
GATACATTTCTTATTGAATTGCTATATTGTAATATTCGGCATTGTCGAGTTGTGTAGTAGGACTATTTTTTGTTGCCATTTTAACATAATTACCGAAAAGAGGATGCTTTCGGAGTAAACTAGGTTCTATGTCTTTGAAAAAACAATTTTACCATGATTTTGTGTTTACAGGAATGCTTTTATTGGTTGCATCACTTTCTGTATTTTGGACTGTTTTGTAGAGCCCATGTGGCATAAATCATTTTCTTGTGCCTCAAAATTTAATCATCCATTCTGTTTAATTTTTAAACCAGAGAGACAAAAATGAAGAAGCTTTACGTTTGGCAAACTTGTCGGCAGAGAAGCCTCACTTTTCTCACTGTTTAGAGTGGCTTCTGTTTACGGTATTTGATGCAGACATATCAAGGTATTTTGATTCTGACTTGCACTGCCCTTAGTACAGTTGTACTACATATATACAAAGATGGACACATGCTATAGTAGCTTGCCTATTATTTATAAGCCGCTTTCAACTGGATGCTATTCACCACTCTAATATTTGTATACAATGTTGTACTGATAATTGTAGCATGTTTACATCGTTTGTTGACAAAGTTGCCAGCTTTCATTCCATTGTGTTCTTTGCTGAAATATTATTTTGCCACCTTTTTCTGGTTGGCCGCTTTGCTAATTGCAGGCCAAGTTCTTCAAAAAATCAACTTTCACAAAAAAGTGAATGTCCAAAGAAGTCTCTTCTAGAAAAGACATGCGACCTACTTCGAAATTTTCCTGAATATATGGATGTTGTAGTCAGTGTTGCTAGGAAAACTGATGGTCGGCACTGGGCAGATCTTTTCTCTGCAGCTGGACGATCCACAGAGTAAGTGTGCAGCCTTGTTTGACAGATGCATATCCTTATAATTTAAAGACTACAGTTATGTTCTCATGAAATTTCGTAGTTGTGCAACTCTTGCTTTTAGCATTTACCATATATCAGCTAGAGTCTACATGTACTTATGTTTGGGATACCTCCATATGTCATAGTTGGTGTCCATCCACAACAATCTCAATGATTCATTTGTTGATTCTGTTAACTTGGCTATCATCAAAGCTATCATGGACTACTCTGGTGGCAAAACTATCTTAATTGTATAGGCACTACCTAGGGATTTTAGTGAACTGGCTGGTCAGGACAACAGCAGTCAGTTTTCATCATCGTATTGATTCTTCATTGATGGATATAAATACTTTTAGAAAATCTAGGATTACCAGTACCTGCATTTGGTACCTTGGAAGTGGGCAGACTCGAAATAAAATGTTTATGGACAGCAAGATGTTTACCAATCAACAATGTTTAAATTTGATTAAGATTTGAAATACAGTATAATTATGTTCTTAATATGACTGATCTTTCATACTAGGATGTTTGAGGAATGTTTCCAACGGAGATGGTATAGGACTGCTGCTTGCTACATACTGGTACGGTAAACCCTTCTATGTGTTAAATACTATCCGATGCATGATAGTATTTCTCCTATTTTTGATATTGCTCATTTGAACTCTACCTTTTATTGCTTGCATGAATGGACCTAGACGGCTAGACCTACCCATTTATTAAGTTTGTTATAGTTATGCACTAACAGAGGATTGTTATCACCACCACCACCACCATCATCATTATCATTAATTTCTGCAAGAACTTGCATTGAAAATGTTGTGCAATTACAGGTCATTGCTAAGCTGGAAGGCCCTGCTGTCAGTCAGTACTGTGCACTCCGCTTGCTTCAAGTAATTCTTTACCTTCACCATAAGGTGGTTTTGGTCTGAGCGTTAGTTTTCTTGCATGTTCAAGCTCTCACTTTCGAATGGTTAATACTTTCCAGGCTACACTTGATGAATGTCTGTATGAGCTCGCTGGGGAATTGGTATGTTTTTTGTGCTATATCTTGTCTATTTCTTGTATTAATATTATGGTATACTACAGATGAATAAGGGAATGCCTTAATGCTCTTAGGTCCGCTTCTTGCTAAGATCTGGCAGAGACTTTGAAAATGCCACTACAGACTCTGAAAACTATCCCCAAGGTTTCTGGGCTATTTTCTGTTCCATTCGCCATATAAGCGACAATCTTCTGATTTGAAAAGGTACGTTTTGTAGTTAACTTAGAAGGCTATGGTTGCTATTAGAAATTTCTCATGTTTTATTCTTGCTTGGCCAGTAACTCAATGAAAGAACTCAGCCCACATATTGCCTCTGTTATGAACATTCTGGAGAGCCATGCTAGCTATTTGATGTCTGGCAAGGAACTTTCTAAGCTCGTTGCTTTTGTCAAAGGGACTCAATTTGATCTAGTGGTGAGATTGTCACCATTCATCATTATTACCAATCTTATTGATACAAAGCAACATATTATCAATCTATGTTGCAACTTCATGCAGGAATATCTTCAGCGAGAAAGGCTAGGGTCTGCTCGACTGGAGAATTTTGCATCTGCACTTGAATTGATCGGACAAAAGGTAATCATTTAACAAATCATGAAACATTAATAGCTCAATATTTACTTGTGCTCAATTTATTTGCAAATTATGAAGCCTTTTGTCTTGCTTACCATTGTAGGCATGACACCTTGGTACTTACAGAAATTTTGCTTCATAAAACATTTGGGCCCATCATATATATTACCCATATACATGTACATATTTTTAAATTCAGTATTTTGTAATCTTTAAAGATGAAACTCTCCAGCTTAATTATGTTTAAAATAAACCATGTGTTTACCAAGATCACATACTAAATGGTGTTCGCAGCAGGCTATTAATGTTCTTTGTTTTCAATTATTTTTGCAATTCAGTCCGCCACAGTTTTCTCACACTAATTTCTGCTTTATTTAACAAAACTTGATAATGTGCTGAATGAAGTGCACTTAATAAAAGAATACGGTATGTTTTTTAAAAAAGGAATACAAACCTGAGCAAATTGTGGCTGCTGTGAATGTCCATTTAATAGATAGGGAGATGCTTACTCCAGCAAATCACGTAACAATATTGAAAAGACAAAAGCAACCAATGAGCCAGAATAATCTCGTAGATCATCTGCCTTACATGGTTCAAGGAGCAGATGACAGCATGTCTTGAATAATGTTGTAACTCTGTTGCACTCGATGCTTCCTTGGTTGATTTGCAAGTCACAGATCAGAAAAAAAAACAGCTTTTCATTTCCATCTCCTTTTCTTTAATCTGTTTTCTCATTTATATATTAATATTCTGATGACAGCTTCAAATGGACACACTTCAGAGCCGGCTTGATGCTGAGTTCCTTCTTTCTCATATGTGTTCTGTCAAGTTTAAGGAATGGATCGTGGTGCTAGCAACTTTATTGAGACGTGCAGAGGTAATACTTTGTATAGTTCTATGTTTTCACATGTTTAATAATTCTTGTACGCAAGCTAAATTTTCAACATGTTGTACTTTGATGATGTTGTGGCTGGCATTTGCATCTGCACTTGAGTTAAAGAGTTTTTTTGGCTTTTTACCATGGATCGAACATTTGATAGGTAATAAGAAATGTTTGGTTCACCACCACCCACACTAGGATTTACTTGTCCCACAGCTTGTCCTCCACTGGACGGCAGCAGACATGCCAAGAGTAGCAGCAGTGACAGCTTAGTGAGGTGGGGATGGGGTCGAGGTGGGATGCAACATCCGAGGGTGCTGCCTGCAGTAGGGAACATGGGGGTGACAAGGTGGTGGAGGGCTGTGGCAGCAGAGGAGGCGGGCAGTGCTGGTGCCTAGGGTGGTACCGGCAGTTTTATTGATCCAATCATATGTTATCTGAGTATGACACAAAATTTCCTAGATGAACTACTTGTAACCATTCTGCAGATAACTCCCTAACATTCTAAAAGTTGCACAAAATTTTAAAAATGAATGCTCAATGAATGTACTTTGTTCGTGGTATAATGATCTTTTTCATATCCATGTTAAGCTAGACATAGAATGATAAGCAGAAGTAATCACCTGACAAAAACTTGATGTCGAAGTGATTGTTGTGGAATCATTTTTTTGGTTGAGATCAGATGTGAATCTAGTTGGTGCACTGTTGTCAGTAAAAAATAGCAATTCCCATCTTTGCTTTATTTGATGTTTTAAGGTGCGATGGTTTTGAGATGAATTCTTATACATCCAATTGTTTGGTTCAGCAACATCCGTTCTTCTGTCATACTTTCTTATATCCTCAGGTTTTGGTGGATCTCTTTCGACATGATATGCGATTGTGGAAAGCATATAGCGTTACTCTACAGGTTAGCAAGCATAAAAGGTGCTTGTTTTGTTGGGTTTATGAACTTTCTAAGAGTCTCTGACATGCTTACATACAACTTGCAGTCACATGATGTGTTCAGAGAGTACCTTGATCTTCTTAATGCCTTGGAGGAGCAGCTTTCATCTGTTTCCGATCTTACATTGCAAAATGGACCATTGTCGTGAATACTGAAGGACAGTGATTTTGGATGGACAACAGTTTAGCACTTTAGCCTGGTGTTAATTTAACACACAGTTAGATGGATTGAAGTGCGGGGAATCTAATGTAAATAGCAATATTTGGGGGTTTTTCCCTTAGAGCAACATCTTAAGAGGCTATGGCAGCTTTTTGTGCAGTGAATCAGCTAATCACAATATTGTTGTATCACAAGTTTGTTGCAGCAGAGTGGAGTGTGCATTCTTTCCCGTTCTGTAAGTATGCGCTGCGCCCTAACATTGTAAAGCATATACTGATTATGGGCATCTAGTTGCTTTTTTGTTCTTTTGTATCATGTGTAAGCTTGCCTGTAGTTCTCTCTTGCCCAACATGTTTATATACTTTGGAGGAAACTTTCTTCACTTTGTCACCTGAATCTACTTAGTTTCTTGTCTCAGTATCAAATGCATTCTTATTCCTCTAAAAAAACATTCTTATTACCTTTGTATTTCATGATTATCTCTTTCCTCGGCCAATTAATGGAACACCTTAACCTGCAGGAGGAACTTGTACACTGGAGGGTTTTCTTTCCTGGTCCCTCTGGCAGGTTAGTACTTCGTACCCTGGAGAAGAAAGTTCTATCATACAAAAGAAGTATATCCTGCAATGATAGGAATTGCATTTTTGTACAACAGTAACCTCATAGACAACTATGTATATCTTATGACAGCATCATGTACATTTATCTAGAGTGATGCACACTGGCACCTTTGGTAAAGGCTCCTAAAAATATATAAATTTACCAAATGCACCTGAGGGTGTCAAAATTACCTCCGATTCCAAATGTAAGTCGTTTTAGAATCTGTCAGTCAAACATTTTTTTTACCATCAATATATAAAGAATTACAAAGATTGACAACATGAAATTGGTATTACCAGATCAATCATAAAATATACCTCTATAATGTATAAATATTTTTATTTAAAATAACATATTTTCGTAGAAATTGATTGTCAAAGTGTCACCTTGGAGACTATATCAATGTCTGAAACCACTTACATTTGGAATCGGAGCGAGTACATCGTGTTGTTACAAAGTACACGTAGCTGTCTATGGTTGTTGGTCACTTCCGTAGACTCGTAGCAGCATATGTAGCGCACTGTTCATTGATGTGGCGCAGGCAACTAAGGATGCTTTTGAATGGTCATCAACATGGACAGCATTAACGTAGGACGGCTTATACCTGAAAGGGTGAATTTGGAATGTGCACGACGCCCTGAAGAGCTGGTCGAGCATGTTACTACTTCATAAGTAGGGTTTGGTGGTTTTCTTTGTCATGGTGAGCATGCCTTCAAGCTCAGTGTGATCCCCCGTTGCTTCTGCAATTTGCTTGCAATTGAACTTTCGCTACTTGCCACTTTCCTGCCGTGAACTCGTGAGTCGTGAAAGCCATGATGCCGTGTCGGGTTCTTTTCCTGATACCAGTAGTGATTGATAATGCCCATGAGATGGGCAATTTGATGGTGAAAGCGAACGGCAGCTGCGAAGAACTGGACTGTGCATTTACTTCACTTGGGAAGAGGCGATCTGAAAAGTGGTAGCTCCAGCAAAGACGGAACTAGCCATTCACGCGTCACACTCATGAGCCCATCCAACCATCGATAGAGCTTATTTCTTCTCAGCCATCCGATCCCGTCGTTCATGGGGCAGAACTAGCTGTTGCTATCGTTCGCCTGGTCTCATGCGCTCGATGGGGCCGTCATACCTGGAAGAGTCCGATCGAGTGGTGCGTAACGCGAGCCCAAACTTGAGGACCAGAAGAGACGCGTGACAAATGATCGCAACGCCTACGTGAAATCGGAACAAAACACGCAGCAGCAGCTCGATCATGTGACGCGACCCCGTAATGTTGGACGACGAGGCGCCGAGGTGACCGATCGGCCGCGAAGGACGCCAGAATTGGAAGGAGATGGCCTCCGCCGACTGGGGGCGACGCTCCCGGCCACATGCCTTGGCTGGCTCGAACCTTCGTGCGCGCGCCAGGGAGCTGAGCAACACGCACCTGGCTAGCTTGGCTAGTTGGCCGGAGGCTGCATGTGCCGGTCCGGCCGTTGCAACGGCAAAACATTCCTCCCCTTTTGCAGGCGATCCTGGTCCTATTCTTTTCGGTTTCTAAAAGTTTTTTTTATTTTCTAACTAGTTTTTAACCAGAGTATTTTTTAAGATATGATCTACTAGTTAATTATAGTAAATACTATACCAACTTCATTTATATCGATAAAAACCACACGTTAGTTTCTGCTACTCTGTAATCTCCCGTACGAATAGCCTAAAAACCACAAATCGTAACAAAAAAAACTATAAACCACAGCTAAAAACACCGACCCCATGCATACTTCGTGTGCCGCTGGTGGCTCGCGGATGAGCCAAGGCAGGAGGCTTGGGTGGCTTCGGGCCACATGCGCACGCTGCCGCCGAACGCACAGCGGGACCACAGCCACAGCCACTGCCACTGGTGCCTGATAGGCCGCCTCTACGTGCCAGCGAAACGGCCGTTGGGAATTTTGCTCGGGGGACTGCGCGCCTTTTGTCGTGCCGTGCGAGAGACGAGCCACCGAGGCGGCAGCGCCGAGCGGCCACGACCATTTCTGCTTGGCCTTGCATCCGGTATTTTCGATGCGTCATGTCATGCGGGTAGCCTTGGTGTACGTACTCACTGCAACGAGGAAAATATGCATCGAATGAAAATGTGCAAAACTGCTAAAATCCTACAGTCTGGTACTGCTACATGGTTTTTTAAGTTCAGGTGTTCTCTTAAGTACCAATAATGGAGCGGGGACAGGAATGCTCTTGTTTACCAAAAAGAATAGCACACGTTCTAAAATAGTCTTCTTCTTTTTTTTTATGAGAAAAATTGTTATTCAGAAGCCCTAGAATAAATATGCATTTTAAGACAAGCGTAGAAGCGCTTTCTTAGCGTACACAAATAGGTTAGCCTCTGAAAAGCTTACGTAAATAGTAATACCATGCTCTCTTGTTTTTTGTGATATAGCACTATGATTAAAAGAGGTAGACCTTTTGTCATTCAGGCGTGCAGATCTTGTTTTGCGTATGTGCGATATGGAGACTGTAAGCTGAGATGAATAAACAGGTTAAAACGAATTAAAAACTATGTCTATCTTAACTGGAAAAACAACAACTCGTGCATATTTGCATATACATGCATGCAAGCTCCACCCAAACTTGTTAGTTTCACGCTACACTTTTTTTACTAGCAATGTTTTAATGAACGATATCTGTAGCCGGCCAGCGGCACAGACTGCAGTACGACAGAATGGAAGCAATATCTTTTTTCCCTTTTTGAGAGATCAAAGTGGAGGTGCTATATATTGAGCCTGCTCCAAACAAACCTGAAGAATATATTCTTCATGCCCATGTTTAGTTTCAAAAACTCTTACCACTCTATATTGAGCGGCATGCATGGATTTGATTATTCTTTTAGAGCATATTATCTATGCCAGTTTCATTCGTTTGCATTATTGTTGGGATAATCTTGGTGTGATATGTGGTATTTTTCGTATGGGATATGTCGAGCATATGTATTGTTGAGCTCTAGCCTACAGTAACTTGTGGTTGCTTTTGAGGTGCTAAGGTTCCCAAAAGTTCTCTTGTGCATTTCCAAGATGTGGATGTTGAAAAGGATATGCGGTCTTGTTGTTGCTCCGGTTGTTACTACCTAGCTAAGGCACTCTAGAGAAAAAGTGAACAAAAAGATGCCATAAACGAGAGAGATGGTATTTAGTTCACATCAATTTACAATTCAATTCATGAACTAAATGAAGTTGCTTATTTTCCCTAACATACTAAATACTCAGTACAATAGGTCAATATATGTTCTTCTCGTCATTCCCTGTTTCTTGCTTCTGCACTACCTCTTCACAGACTCACAGTTCACATCAATTCACAATTCAATTTATGAACTAACTCCGCTGCTATCAGCAACCACAAATGCTACTGTAGCCAATACACTGCTATCTGGCATCTGCCAACCTTGTCTTCTGCATTTTTGCAAAGGCCTTGCTGAGAAGCATTAACAAACATAGATTATAGCAATGGTTTTTCACTACATCTTTCAACAACTTACCTTTGGCCCTTGCCGCCTCCCCTGAATCACCACTCCCCTTTGTGCTGGCTGTCATAGTAAAATGGTGCAAAAAATTACGTAAAAACTTCACAACATAGCACTATATAAGGAAGCTCTATAAAAAATTTCGTAATTTTTCACAACTATTTGCTACCTCTAAAAATTCTTAGAGCAGCGCATAACTGCTTAATCGCTTAGTTAATTATGCGTCGTTCTATGAATTTTTAGAGATAGCAAATGAGCTCAAAAAATTAAGAAAAAATTATATAATATACCACAATGCCTTAAGAAGCTCCATAAAAAATATCATAATTTTTTGAGCTTATTTATTATATTTATAAATTTAAAAAATTACTGCTGCCTGACTACATAACGGTAAAAATAATATTTTTATTAATACGATTATCATACTATATACTATACGAATCAGTACCAAAAATGACTTTCGTAAATCACCATGTGTACGTGACTCGTTCCATCATACGTACAAGTGTGCACTACCGGCCGTCCAGGGAACGAATTGGCCAGCTGGACGAGAGGGTTTCCCTTTTATAAAAGGATCGCGTGCGTGTGCGTGGCGAGATAAATCCCGAACAGGACAGAGCGCAGAACAGAACACCGGCTCGCCCGTGCCACCGCCGCGTGTCCACCGAACCGACCCGGCGCGGGTCGGCGCCTCCGAGCCACCCACCCGCACCGCGCGGCGCCGCAGCCGCAGCCGAGGCCGAGCCATCCCACCACACGCACGCCGCTCACAGGCAGACGGACGCCGAGGACGCGCACACGGCCCAACGCCGACGAGTCCGCACCTGAAAACGCCTGCGCGCCCGTGCCGATTTCCCAATGGCGGCGGCTGTGGCTATGGCCTTGGCGTGAGTGACATGATCCCTGGACCCTGGCCCTGTGGTGTGGGCGAATATCCGCTCGCTCCGAATCCCCCAACACGCCCTGCATCCCCCTTCCTTCCTTCCCCACCGCAAATCCGGACCGACTCCTCTCCCCCCTCTCACCACGACGCCTTTCCCGCCGTTCCACCTCTAAGCTCAAGCGCACCGCCGGAAGCGAGGAGGCTGTGATTGGATGCTATCTTGCTTAGCCTCGGATCACCGATAGGTATGCGCCATCCCTTCTCTCTCTCTCTCATTCACACACACACACACACCCTCTACGCTATTTGCTGGTTTTGGTTTTTCTGATTTAAATTTCTCATTTTTTTGGTTCGTTCTTATCCTTTCTCCCTTTATTTCTGCGATTTGGGAGACGGTTGGAGATTTTGCGGAAGGGGCGAGATTCGTGGGGCAATTGGTTGTGATTTTTTCTGCTCAAGGGAAATTACCGGAGCTCTGTCTCGCTTCATTTGTAATGATGTTTCAATCTGATGGCCCTTTTGTCTGTGGTTTCAGAATATGTCAGGTTTTTCTATTTTGAGTTTTGAATTAGGGATTTGGGGGCAAAGACGTAAGCTCTGCACTTTGTGTTGATCAAAGGTGCGATCTTTCACTTTTCAGGGACAGGCGACTTCTGCATTCGTTTTTATTTTGAATTTTCCCCAGAAAAGTTAATTGGAAATCTATGGTGGTAGGCTGATCTAGGCTACTCTGGGATAAAGAGACGAAATCTGAGGGAATTGTGCATTTTTGTTGCGGTGCCGATCCAAATCACGCCAACTTGATCCAACAGTCTCGGCACACATGGCGCCCCCTGCTGCCGCTGCCGCTGCAGGCAGCACTGAGGCTGATGGGGCACCGCGCATGCGCATGGCCAAGTTCCTCTGCAGCTTTGGAGGCAGTATCCTGCCCCGCCCACTTGATGGGCATCTCCGTTACGTCGGCGGCGAGACGAGGATTGTCATGTTGCCACGTGATGTATCCTATGCTGACCTAGCAGCGCGGATGCGAGAGCTCTATGGGGATGCTGATATCATCAAGTACCAGCAACCTGATGAGGATCTAGATGCGCTGGTCTCAGTTGTTAACGATGATGATGTGGTGAACATGATGGAGGAGTATGACAAGCTCATTGCCGCCGGAGAGGGGTTCACTCGGCTGAGGATCTTCTTGTTTTCGCAGCATTTGGATGATGAGGCTACATCAGCGGCTGTACATTACAATGGGGATGAGGTGGAGACAGAGAGGAGGTATGTAGATGCACTTAATAGCCTTGGTGATGTTCGATCACCTTCCTCTCCTGTGTCAGTAGAGCAGCTTTTTGGCATTGGAGGCAATGAGCCAGGAATCCCTGATATTGCTGGCTTGCGGCATTTGAATGTTCCTCGTCCATCACATAGTCAGAGGTATGGGGAGATGGATTCTCCTTGGAGCCCTGCATATATCTCTTCAGGCCAGTATGGAGTGCATGATCCTAGGGATTTTCCCATTTCACCATCATCTGCAACTGCAAGGTTTCAAGTTGGAGCAGAGGATTTTGATGAGAGGATTCCTGATGAGTTCGTTAGGCATGCACCAAAATATCGGCATTATGAGGCTCATTCACCACCTCATGTGGATAATTTGGTCTGGCTTCCACCTGATGCTGTAATTCAGCAAAACGCGGGCTTCCCAGGTAATTTGGGCCGCCCTGGCAATTTCTTGGATGGAAACAGTATATGCGATCACTGTCGTTCACCATTCCAAAAGGGCCAAGGTTCAGTGAATGATTCTCGCTATATGGATCCTCGATGGAGGCCAGTCAAACAACATTTTGACCAATCGAGCATGACAAATGAGTATTCTGCTCACCCTGCTAATTCGTGTCCAGATTGCTGCCGCCCTGGTGAGCATTATGTGGTAGGCCAAGATGTTAGATTGGAAAATGGTGTTTACGTCAAAGAGCAAACTGGTGGTCACCCTCCCATGTTTTATAATGATACACATTCTCATGATAGAGCTTGGCATGCGCATCCCAACCAAAACCATCAACGATATGAGGATCCAAGGTTGCATCAGCCTGTTAATGGTAGAGTGATGGAGCCATACATTGATAACAACTCATCTAATTCTGCATTTGCACCAAGCAAAGTATATGAAATGCATTCAGCATCTCTCAGTCGCTCTAGCCATGAAAGTCCACACTATTATCATGGCAGTAGTGAGCATATCAATGATACATATCATAACCAACAAGTCGGAGGTGGTGGTTCATATGTCCAGACATCAAGTTTTGAAGAACCCACAGGTCAGCGTTACAGCCATTCTTCAACATATGGTGCAGATTCCTTTTACCAAATGCAGCAGAATTTGCCACCACTTCAATCTTTGAGGAGAAGAGCAAACAGCCCTGTTCATACAGGCTCACCATATGATTCACCACACCTGCCTATCCCAAAGGGGGGCATTAACTCCAATTTTGTCAGAAATACAGGTGATGTTAGTCCAAGGATTCCAGGTGTACCTGCATATGATCGAATGGCAAACCCATGGCCTTCACCCAGTGGCAACATAACATATAGAGTTGTTGGACATGATATTCCTGCTGTTGTAGAAAACCCTTGTGCTCTTGGTCCTAGGCCAAATCCAAATAATTCTCAGTACGTTCAGCCTTTCTTTGCCCCAGAATCAGTCCAGCATCAACAAGGAGCTCCATTGATGGAAATTTATCCTGAAAGAGCATGTGCTGAACCCATGCTATCATCGAATGTTGATGGCAAAGTAGCTATTTCTGCGTTACCCCTCACTGATCAAGTGTCCAGGTTGGACATTAACACAACGAAGAAACTTGAAGGTCCAGAGGATGAAAAGCTTACTCGAAATGTGGATGAAACAAATCCTTCACATGCTGTGAATGACTCGAATACCTTGCCCCACCATGTTGGAGTTGTACATCAAGTTGATCTCAAACAGGGGAAACCTACAGAACATGAAACAAGCACGATTAAAGTGCATGAAGCTGGGGCTACATCACTGCAGGAATGTGGGGATATTTTGGAGGATAGATTGAATTTCCTTCCAGAGCTGCTTGCCTCTGTTAAGGCTGCATTGGAAGATGCTGAGGAGACAGGAAAGGCTCAACCAGTTGTTGGCCGTGCTGTTTCACCTGTTTGTCATGATGACAATGATGGAAAGAAGTTGGATGAGGCAACTGCTGGTGTAAGTAATACTTGAACGTTACACATTAATGACTAAGCTAACTGTTGTGGCTACTGACCAAACAGTATATGAGGAGACTAGCTAGAGAGAGCTTGTGAATAAGAATAAGTGGATCTGGGTATCCACGCCCCTCTTGGGGGTTTATATAATAAGTGGTGTGGGATGAGTTCCCATCCCACCCTTTAATAATTACAAAAGGTAGGGGTATATTAGTACATTCCTTTATACTATTAGGTCTATTACATATTTGGCTAGTTGCAAGACTCAGTCACGGGGTTGGGCCACCCCTATAACAGTACTCCCTCGACAGCTGGTGTGGAGATCCCAATAAGCAAGTTGACGTGATCAACTATCCTAGCCCCTCGTCCCTCGCCAGCAAGCACGAAGGTCCCGATGAGCGAGTTGATGCAATTGGTAGCTTCAGCCCTTCCGACGCCGATGCTCCAGCCGTGTCGTTGAGGTCCTGTTCCGACGTGGGCTGCACATAAAAGCGGGGTCATGAGTTGGACCGCCCCTCCGAGGCGATGCCTACGAGTAGGGCGACGAAGCCCCGCAACGCAGCCGACGTCGCCCCGTCGAGGTCGAGCTTTTGGGACGGAGCCGGGGGCTGGGCCGCCCCTACGAGACGATACGTACGAGGGCAGCGAAGTCCCGTGATGCAGTCGAAGGCGCCCCGTCAAATTGGCCTCGCGGGTAAAGCCCCGACCGCGAGTCGATCGGATGAAGTAGCACAGCGAACTCCCTGTGAGGCGTGTGAAACATGTGAGGCTCATTGGGGTTACAGTCCACGCCAGGGACTCCCTGGCTGGATACACGAAGCACGCGCTGCCCGCGCAGCCGCGCATGCTGTCTCACGCTACCATCTATACTCAGTAGAGCTGCCCGGGATGGCTAAGTTCCCAGCGGTTTATGCTCCGCAGAGTACGTCGAGGTGCAGAGCCACCGTGCGATTTTTTTATACTCCGTAGAGTTGCCGGGGAGGGCTAAGTTCTCGGTGCTTTATACTCCGCAGAGTACGTCGGGGCGCGGGGCCACCATCTGATTTTTTTATATTCCGTAGAGTTGCCTGGGACAACTAAGTTCCTGGCACTTTATACTCCGCAGAGTACGCCGAGGCGCGGGGCCACCGTGCGATTTTTTTTGTACTCCGTAAAGTTACCGAGGACGCCTAAGTTCTCGATGCTTTATATTCCGTAGAGTACGCCGGGGCGCAAGACCACCATGCAATTTTTTATACTCCGTAGAGTTGTCCAAGACGGCTAAGTTCCCAGCGCTTTATACTCCGCAGAGTACGCCAGGGCACGGGGCCACCGTGCGATTTTTTTATACTTCGTAGAATTGCCTAGGTCACGAGAGGATCTTGGCGTTAGGCTCAGACGAGCAGGAAATGTTGGAGAGAGGAACTACGATCACGAAGTGGTCAGGGCAAGGCTTACGACCATATCATGGTCGAAGGGTCTACGAGGAGAGTGCTGCCACCACTAGGTGGTCAGGCGGTCGCCAACGACGAAGGTGCGACGAGGAAGTGTTCGTAGCATAGCCAGCAAAGCCGAGGCCGACGAAATCAGGGGCGCGGAGCTGAGCCGACGGAGGCCGGAGGGCAAAGGCTGGCGGAGGCCACACGAAGTCCATTAGAGGCCGGCGGAGGCGACGTCCGCACGGGGTTCAGCGGAGGTTCGGTGAAGTCCGTTGAAGGCCGTGCGAAGTCTGACGGAGGCAGGCGTCGATGAGGACACGACCAAAAGGAGTCGATCGAGGGCCGATGAAGCCACGACCACAAGGTGGTCGGACGAGCGTCAGCGAAGCTTCGGCCCCGAGGTGTCAGATGACATCACTGAAGGTACGATAGGTGTCGACGGATTTGGCAGCGGGACGAAGACTTCAGAGTGCGCGCTCCGTCCCCATGCTTTGGACTGGCGTTGACGAAGTCTCGACCACAAAGAAGTCGTAGCTATCGGCGAAGAGTTGGCCACGATGTGGTCGTAGATGTAGCCTTAAGTGTCTACGACTACAGAGTAGTTGGACAAAGTCTCCAACCACGCGTTGGTCGAACGGGCGTCTACGACCACGAGGTCGGATAGAGTTGCGGAGCCGAGGCTGACGAAGTCCGAAGGGTGCGGAGCCGAGACCGATGGAGGCCACGCGAGGTCCGGCGGAGGTGATGTCCACGCGAAGTCTGGCGGAGGCCACGCGAGGTCCGGCGGAGGTGATGTCCACGCGAAGTCTGGCGGAGATCGCGCAAAGTCCAGTGAAGACCGTGCGGAGTCCGACGGAGACCGAGTGAAGTCTGGTGGAGGCGACGTCCGCGCGGGGTTCGGCGGAGGTTCGGTGAATTCCGCCGAAGACCATGCGAAGTCCGGCGGAGGCGGACGTCGATGAGGACACGACCACGAGGAGTCGATCGAGGGCCGACGAAGCCACGACCACGAGGTGGTCAGACGAGCGTCGGCGAAGCTTCGAACCCAAGGGGTTGAACGACATCGCTGAAGGTGCGTTAGTTACTAACCAAACAGTATGAGGGGACTAGTTAGAGAGAGCTGGTGAGTAAGAATGAGTGGATCTAGGTATCCACAGGTATCTATGCCCCTCTTGGGGGTTTATATACATAAGTGGTATAGAATGGGAAATTCACATACTACCGCTTAATAATTACAAAAGATAAGGGTTTATTGGTATATTCCTTTATACTATTGTGCCTATTACATATTGGGCCAGTTGCAAGGCCCAGTTACGTGGGGTTGGGTCACCCCTACAACACTACCTAATTCTCTCTACTCATATCCTTTTGATATGCAGAATAGTGATGCAAATCAGGACACTGATGTGCACGGGAGCTGTGACCAGCAGAAAAGTTCCAAGATCGAAGCTACAACTGCTGAAGCTGAAGCTTTGTCTAAAGGACTACAGGTCTTCTTTTTTATCTCTTGTACTGTTTGAATTTTACCCTATGTCCCACTTATACCATGTATGTACCATGCAGACCATAAAAAATGATGATTTGGAGGAAATCAAAGAGCTGGGTTCAGGTACTTATGGGGCAGTCTATCATGGTAAATGGAGGGGATGCGATGTTGCCATCAAAAGAATAAAAGCTAGTTGCTTTGCTGGAAGACCATCTGAGAGAGAGCGCTTGGTTTGTTTGATTTCCTTGTTAGTTACTCCTACTTCAGGATTGGTAGTGTAGAAAAATCTCTTTTCCTCTTTCAAGGTCAAAACCTCTGCTTTGTCAAATTCTGAAGTGACTATTTCATGTTTCATATTATTTGCTGTGGATAGTTGTTCTAGATAGTGGTTTAACTTCATGCAATCACCTTGTCCAGTCCTTCCTCACAAACCCTCACAACTTCTTCTGAACAATATTCTGAATCATTCAGATTTTGACAAAGGAGAAGAAAATTTGATTCTTTTTTCCAATATGATCATAGTGATACATATGTTCACAAAAAAAATAGTTATTTGGATCTAATCTGCTCATATTTTCTGTAGAAAATGTCGCAAGTTCAGATTTATCCTATCTTGCAGATTGCGGATTTCTGGAAAGAGGCTCTGATCCTGAGCTCACTTCATCATCCAAATGTAGTTTCATTTTATGGTGTAGTTCGTGATGGTCCTGATGCATGCTTAGCAACTGTTACTGAGTTTATGGTCAATGGGTCTCTCAAACAGTTCTTGAGGAAAAAAGACAGGTATTACTTGTTTAATCAAAGAACAGTGTGATTTATCATCTCCAATATCCAAATTGTAATATGTTGCAACTGCACAGGACAATTGATCGCCGTAAAAGAGTTATATTAGCCATGGATGCTGCATTTGGCATGGAATATTTGCACGGGAAGAATATAGTCCATTTCGATCTCAAGTGTGAGAACCTACTGGTGAACATGAGGGATCCACAACGACCGATCTGCAAGGTTTGATCCTCTCCTGCTCCCCTTCTCTCTTTTTTCAACATTTTTTTTTTCAAATCTCACTCCCAATGGTTGATGTTTTCTCCCTGCCTGTTTCTTCATCCCATCTCAATACTTTCTGATCAGATTGGTGATCTCGGACTATCAAAGGTGAAGCAACATACTTTGGTATCTGGTGGTGTTAGAGGAACCTTACCATGGATGGCACCAGAGCTTCTGAGTGGGAAAAGCAATATGGTGTCAGAGAAGGTAAGAAAGCTTGGTCTAGTAAGCACCTTTTATTGATCATAAGTTGTTCAAACTGTAAACAGTGCTTGATTTTTTGTGTTCTGACAAACACCAATTTACTATATATTGTAGATTGATGTCTACTCATTTGGTATTGTGATGTGGGAGCTACTTACTGGGGAAGAGCCGTATTCTGATATGCGAGCTGCTACAATTATTGGTAATGTCAGCAAGTTATGTTGATTACTATGTTTTGATCTCTGATGGTACTCTCCTCCATGTTTAAACCTTTCTTTTGGTACATATATCAGTTTAAATAACTTGTATACGTTGGGGCTGTGGAAAGATATTCAGTGGAAGTTTTCTTCCTTTTACATGTGTTTTCTATGATCGGATGAAATGTTGAAAGACTTCTGAAGGCTGAGTTAATGAAAAATGGGTCAGATGTAAATTCTCATATGTGTAAGTAATGCCATACATATTAATATTAAATAATGCACTTAAAAAGGCCAGATGTAGGTAACTAGTGTTACATTTGCATATATTGTGGTGCTCAACTTGGATGAGGTAAGTTGAAATATCTCATCCTTCACCGGCTAATATAACCATCTAAGTGTAGGTGCACTTTGAGATTTTTCCCCCTTCCAGATTTTCCTATGATAGGATGACTTCATCTCCTTCGAATAGTGAAATTCGAAGAGTCAATGAAAGAAAATAATAGCTGTGCACTTGCCCTACTTGTGCTGTGTTATATTCAGCACATGTTATTGCAAAGAGGGGATTTCTGTTGTGCTTATGAATATTTAGTCATGCACCTGTATCAGGTTATTGATGCTTGTTATCGATACATCACTGAGGTGATTTAATCATCATGCCATTTTCTAGGGGGCATTGTGAACAATTCCCTACGTCCTCAGATCCCTTCGTGGTGTGATCCTGAATGGAAATCATTGATGGAAAGTTGTTGGGCGGGTGATCCAGCTGACAGACCATCCTTCACAGAAATATCTCAAAGGTTGAGGAAAATGGCTGCCGCAATGAATGTGAAATAAAGGTTTGCAAGCCGTGTGAAGATCCATGTAAATGTTCCCACGTCCAGTTTCCTGCTTAGAGGAAGGCAAACTCAGAACCAGATTCTATGGAGTAAATATGTTACAAGTGTGTTGGCTGGCAGCTTCTCAGTTTATCCTAGTTCAATTGATAATCTATGAAGTACTTACTATACATGGCAGAAAATTTTCACCGCGAAAGCTCCAAAGAATGTTTGATGTGAGTCGGTAGTTTGTTGCCCTTGCTTCTTTGATAAACTTTAGAAATGATTTTAGCAAAAGTGACGTTCCCATTTCCTGTTTGCAGGAATTTTTTTTTATCGTGGAGTCATCAGCTGTCGCTTGCCTTCCATGGGAAACAGTATGCTATATAGTGTATCCATCCTCCTGACGGGAACCGCTGGATTGTAATGTAAATTAATTTCTGCTCGCTTCATCCGGCTGGCACATGTTAGATGTGGCTGTTCAAAGCTGGACACAGTTATCTTTTTTTTTTCACGAAATTGTGTCCTAAGAAAAGAGGGAACAAACTCGAACAGAGATATCCTTGTTCAGATTGTACATAGTTTTACGATTTCAATGTCACTTTCAACATAGCATTTCCTGTATATATTACCACTACCTCTAATCCTGGGTCCTCACAATAATTCTCCCCACTACCTCTAATCCTGGGTCCTCACAATTATTCACCCCTGCCAATCTGTTTGAACGGTCCTTGTTTCACCTTCCAGTTAGAGCTGGAAGTTCATACTTAACAGCCTAGTGCGTTGTGATGTGTTCTCCACTTTTCCCAGTTACGGGCGATGGAACGGTCAATGCGTACAGGTGTAACAAAAGATGCTCCATTGCTGGATTTTTTCTTGTATTTCTCTGGTGAATTATGGCAGGCTGGTAGCAATACTGTGAACTCAACATGGCCATTACGAGCTAGTCTTCTAGTGTCATTCTGGAAGAAAGTTAATCTCCACATTTGCATTGTCCTGAATCGATTGAGAAAGGGGTTCTCTTGAGACAGAACCCCACTTCTTTCTCTTGTGCTTATAATTCAGAGCTAATGGAAGATGTTGTTTAGGTGGCTCTGCTCCATGAAGGCATGGGCTGTATGCCTGTCTCTTCAGAACATTCTGAGATTCTCATTTCCTGGCTTTCACTATACCTGCCTGCCTGCCTTTTCTTCTCTTATCTTCTCTGTGTAGCTCATTTGAGTGCAGCTTCACGTCTAAAGACAGTTTGCTCATCTTGATTCTACAACTGCCACCACACAAAGATTACAGAGTAACCTATAAGGAGCTATCCAACCTGCTCTGATCTGCATTATTGTTCAGTGTTCTCTCTCACTCTTCTTAAGCAGCTAGTATATTTTGACCCTGCGGCCACATATTCGCATTAATTTAGGACACACTGTTCCTTACCATCTTATCACTTACTTGCATGTGAGCTATTTTAGGACAAGCACGGTTCGTATGGGACAGCTTTAGGGTAGGCTTGATACGCTTCTCTCCTGTTTGTTCATCACTGATTAGCCTAAGCCTGCAAGCATCTCTTTGAAAGGAAAAACCCAATTGCTCACCAAACCGCACAATTAGCCTCTACTAGCATTATCTTAGCACCAAACTGCGCCCAAAGTCAAAACACATAAACAATTAATCGACAGTGGCCGCCATTTGTCTTCGCTTTTCGTTCTCTTCTGCGTGTTGTGTTGCACTGTTGAATCGATGGAAGAATGAATGGGAGAGAGAAAGATGGCTTGTTTCTTGGGAGCTATGCGAGGTTTCGTGCGCGTAGGTGGCAAGTCAAAAGTGCCAAGGGACAGAGAGGAGGGTTTGCGTGTGTGGCGCATCATTGATGGATGGATGGATGGATAGTAGGTGTGGCACAACTTGGCCTCTTCTTCAGGCACACCAGCTAGCAAGCTAGGGTTTATGCTGGAGTACAGTATAATTGATTGACCATGCATGCATTTCACTGGTTGCAATTTACACCAATATTTGGTTTATTAATTTGTGCTCAGCCATTAATTGTGATGGTTTGCATGGGCTTAACAGGTATAAAGCGCACTCATGCCTGCAGAATAATGAGGTAATTGATCTTTTGCCACACCTTTCATTGTATTTGATGATTTGCCCTATGATGTCTCAATGACATGTGAGTCCAAGGTCCACATGTCAATGAGACAAATGGGGCAAATCATCAAATTCCATGTTTATGTATGGGGCAAATGCTCCAATCTCCCGCAGAATAATAGTGCGAAGAATGAATTGCCTGCTTAGCTAGGTTAGTGGTGTGCTACATATGTCAAACAATCAAACTAACAGAAATGACAGCTCCAAAGCAGGCAGAGTTTGCTTACCATCATAATATAGTACTCCTATGACGTGTCATGATTTCGTGAATCATGACTAGAGATGGCAACGGGCATAAACCCGCTGGGTTTTGCTATCCCAAATCCGTGCCGATAAAAGTTGGATGTGCCCGCTAAAAACCCATACCCGTGACGGGTGCAGATTTTTGCCTAGA